>CM064865.1:57486970-58086970 GCA_032719365.1 Prinsepia uniflora
GGGGTGGACAACCAACCCCCCCCCCCCCCACCCCCCCCCCCCCCCCCCCCCCCACAAACGCACTACTGTGGGCTGTTAAACAGCCCGACGTGTTGCCATGCACTGGCCTTGGGTTAGAAAATGTCCTCGGATGCCTTCACGAGCCGATAGGAAGTCGTACGCACCAGCCACGAGTCCTCACTCGCGGTTTTCATGTGCCTGCACAATGTCACACATGTGGTTCCCACGTGCAGGAACATTTTTTAGAATATTACATGAAATATTTCGTTAAGCCACCGTTAGTTGACGGTTAAGATTAACGGTCTCCTGATTATTGACTAACGTTGACCCACCGTCGCTGGAGCATCGTCAGATGCGGCGATCAGACTGTCACCGTCGCCGCCATCGATGGTGGTTAGAATTTGAAACTTTTGGCCAGAAAAACCAGTTTTCTGGCGAGGACCAAATCTCTCAAAACATAACCGATTTCAACATGAAAATTGTCAAACTTACTCTACTCGGTCCCTAACGAATGAATCAACTATTTATAGGTCGAAGGGATACATGTCTCAATAATCAAAGGGGAGCTCTCGGTTGTTCTGCACGAACCCAATTTCCAATGAAGCCTCGTCACTGCTGTCTGCCACCGAAAACAACTTACAAACACACTAGAGTTAAGCTCTCAACTGGACGAAGGCATTATTAGAGGTTTACAGATGACAAAACTACTTGTTTCTTAGATGAGGCACCACAAGGGGATTTTGTTGAATTTTCTAGCACGGTCACTATCTTCAATTCTAGCAAAAAAATGATATGAAAAACCATTATGGAGAAGCTCTCAACAAGGTAGATCGATTTCGGTGATTAGGCGTTCAAATGGTTACCTTGATCGTGAAATATCCCCTCAGGTTGCTCTTGGGTCTCTAGCTGGTCAAGTTCGAGTCGACGTCCATTCCCACAAGAACCTCACTCTTGTCTAGTTGGTAGCCTCTATGTTCATACTAGAGGGTCCTCAAAGCTCAAGTGAAGGGACACAGCTTGTGGTCAAAACTCATATAGCCCACTAGGGGGAAGCACGGTCGTGGCTTCTAGATAACAATGAAAGAGGGTCATTCAACTTGAACCAATGCTCATCTGGAGTCAAACAGTGGTGGTAGTTGAGTGGGAGGTGGGTTGTGGTGGTTTGATCAAGAGTCGAGGAAGGAGTGACAGTGGCCAACGTTGTTTCAGTGGGTGGTCGTCGAACTCATAAAGTACGAGAGTTAGGGAGATGGAAGCTGAAGTGTCTTGGTGACGTGGGTGTTTGTAAAGGATACAATATTGTAGGTCATGGGTCTTGGACAAATAAAAGGTGTACTTGCAAGCCCAATTGGACATTTCCAAGCTTTGGGCCTTACATATGAAAAAAATAAAAAAAAATCCTATTTGGACTTCTCCAAGTCCCTGGGTCCCAAAGGAGGTTCTTGTTTGCGCTTTAGGTACAATAATTGAAAATAGCTCATTGAACAAAGCCCAAAAAAATTAGTGTTATGGGTAGTTTTGTAAACTCCATTGTTACGTCATTGGAGAAGATTACCGGTGTTGTCGTTGTCGTCGTCTGGTTCGCTAGAAAACTCCATTTTTTGCCAAAACTCCAAACTTTCCTAACTTTCTCATTCCTCAATCGTTATCGTTGATATAGACATGTAGATTTATCTACTCTTCGTGAGGAGCTGAAATCTAAGTTTAGATTTGAGAGAATGTACTTGATTTAGTCGTAAACTGTCATGAAGCTGCAGTCAACCTTTCTTTATCGATCTGTCGACTACAGTCGTCCTCCGACCTCAAAACCACCACCAAATAGCTGACGACATTGAGGTGAACTCAATCCTAACCTGGAATTCCATCAACTCAATCTCTGAATGGGTCAAATGTGAAGGGAGGGTGTGATGATCACACAAAAGAGATAGAAAAAGAGAGAGAGAGATATATATATATATATATATATATAGACAATCTGGCCAATCTTGTGAGGAGAGAAATTGTGGACCCCTATTTAATCCTTGGACTTTCCTAAATTATTGATATATCCTTATCGTTTCAAACTTGTAACTTTTCCCCACGGACTCTGTTTTTCGCATGATGCTTGTCTAAAAATTTGTGAGTTCGAGACCTATGTAATGATCAAAGAAAAACATCCAAAAATGGCTCTAAGAAAAATTATTTATGAGCCCTCCGAGACCAAGGGTAAAATTGTAGATTCCAAAATTAACCCTTTAATTGACTTTAATTTTTTATTTGGATCGTTAAAATCTTCCCCCTAAAAGCAATTTCATCCTTAAAATTTACATATGCAGGTCAAAAGTCAACCGCCTACAACCCCTCAAGTACTCCCACATGTTTCTGACATGATCCTAAGTACACATCATCCTATATAATGTTTGGGGTATCACTTGTAAGTCAAAGAGAACTCGACAATAAACTTAATCTCCCGGTGGGGTGGACATCCTGATAAATCCCCGGGAATCATAGTAAATCCTCTAGAATCCCATCCAAAAAAAAAAATCATCTCACTACTGGTTATCTGCCACACACAACGGCATATCCTGAGTACACATTCCATGAACCCAGTATCCTTCACAACTTGTCCTTGGTACTTGACATGACCCGTCCCCGAAGGTCATAGATAACTGTGCCCGGTCCTGCTCCCATCTGACAAGTCAACTGAAGTTTCGAAATTCCCCTTAGCACTTGTCAAATAAGGGATAACCGCACATGTGCCCACTCATGCCTCCACCTCCTGAATAGCCTAGATCATCGCGCCACGACCTGGAGAGTCAATAAAACAGAAAAGATGTGAGTGGACAAAACAAAGTTTTAGAAATACATTTATCAAAATACATTCGTACCCTCCAATTTCTCAAACATGCATGCATATCATAAATCATGAGTAAAACATATCTGGGCACAAATGTTTATAAATCACCAATCTCAATAAAACCACTGGACTCATTTCCATATCCAGTCTCATATCCAATCTCATATAGTCACGTTATCCCTGCACCGAGTACAAATCAATAGGCTCAAGGACCGCTCAAAATCCGAGCATTCGTCATTGTGAACACATCACCAGCTGACAATACAGATCGTCGTGAACACATCACCGACCGATCTCTATATAATCCAGCACATCTGATCTAAGTCGAGCCTCTCTCGGCTGCACGACAACAGACAGTGCTACGTGACCTCTTTGGGGTAAACACATCCATCCCGGAGGCGAGCGTTATCTCCAGGGTTCATTCTGGGGAAACACATTACCAACCGAAAGCCCTAATATCCATGGTGCACTTTGGGGGAAACATATTCCACTCCAAAAGCCCTATATATCCACAACATATCATCACCATGAAAACCGATGAAAAACAGTTGCATTTGAAATCAAAACCATTTTCATCACAGGGTCTCAGCCCAAAACATAGTTTCCTCAAAATCGGTAAAACTAGAGTCCCGATTATTTCCTAAATTCGAAAACCATCAATATCATCATGTAATCACATGGAAATACCAATCCAATCAAAATAACATTTCCACTAGGTCTCACGCCCAAAATATCATTTTCACGCACATCCGTGCAACCGCAACCTCAGTTTCCATTTTCACATAAATCCATACAATATATGCACAAAGCATTATAAATCCATCAAATCAATCCCTGACTCATAATCCGAGTAAAAACCAATCTCAAATTCCGGGCCTTCGCCCAAAACAACAATATCACAGATTTCTCGAAAATCGTGTCCAAAATCATATAAAAGAATATAATATTCTCAAAATCCTGAAATCACCATATTGGAACATCAATCATGCCAAATCATTTCAAATCACATAATAGAGCATGTAAAACATATATGCATGCATTCTGGGTAGAAAACAAAAGTCCACTCACACACCGCCCGTATCGCTCGCTTTTTGAGCTGAACATTTTTCCGTAAATTCCGGAAGTCACCATTCCTGTCCAAAATCATTATCGAGGGTCACTAACATCTCAATATACCTCATATAATTTTCCCCAATTTTCTGGGATTTAAATACGTATTTTAAACGTATATCAAAACTTCGGATACTCAGAACATTATCGAAACGATAACTGATTTCCTCGAAACTAGTGTCAAAATGTTCGTTACATTAAATAGGACAAAAGTCATGTTGAACCCACCCCGAAAATCCCGCTCGCGCCGCCGCAAGCGGCTGCGCGTGAAGCCCACCCGCATGTACAGTGTTTGCTACAGTGTTCGTCTTCACCCGTTTATCTGTAAAACGGGTCTGGTTGGCCCGCGAGATGACCTGATTGGAATCCTGTGAATTATTCAACAATTCCTTCATTGAATCATCGAATAGAATCGTTATACATCTAATTATAGTTCTGTAATCTTAATTTCAGTTAAACTTACCACAATCCAGTCAACTTCGAATTCAAAATATCGAAGAACAAATAAGCACTGTTCATCCTTCAATCTCGATCAATTCCCGTTGTTTTCTTGAAATTGATTTGTTCATAAGCGTCATAGGATCCTTATAAACTTGTTTCTCAGGTCAATTTCTCCCTTCACTACTGGTTATCTGCCACACACAACGGCATATCCTGAGTACATATTCCGTGAACCCAGTATCCTTCACAACTTGTCCTTGGTACTTGACATGACCCGTCCCCGAAAGACATAGATAACTGTGCCCGGTTCTACTCCCGTCTGACAAGTCAACTGAAATTCCGAAACTCCCCTCAGCACTTTTCAAACAAGGGATAACCGCACATGTGCCCACTCATGCCTCCACCTCCTGAATAGCCTCGATCATCGCGCCACGACCTGGAGAGTCAATAAAACAGAAAAGATGTCAGTGGACAAAACAAAGTTTTAGAAATACATTTATCAAAATACATTCCTACCCTCCAATTTCTCAAACATGCATGCATATCATAAATCATGAGTAAAACATATCTGGGCACAAATGTTTATAAATCACAAATCTCAATAAAACCACTGGACTCATTTCCATATCCAGTCTCATATCCAATCTCATATAGTCACGTTATCCCTGCATCGAGTGCAAATCAATAGGCTTAAGGACCACTCAAAATCCGAGCATTCGTCACTGTGAACACATCACCAGCTGACAATACAGATCATCGTGAACATATCACCGACCGATCTCTATATAATCCAGCACATCTGATCTAAGTCGAGCCTCTCTCGGCTGTACGACAACAGACAGTGCTACGTGACCTCTTTGGGGTAAACACATCCATCCCGGAGGCGAGCGTTATCTCCAGGGTTCATTCTGGGGAAACACATTACCAACTGAAAGCCCTAACATCCATGGTGCACTTTGGGGGAAACATATTCCACTCCAAAAGCCCTATATATCCACAACATATCATCACCATGAAAACCGATGAAAAACAGTTGCATTTGAAATCAAAACCATTTTCATCACAGGGTCTCAGCCCAAAACATAGTTTCCTCAAAATCGGTAAAACTAGAGTCCCGATTATTTCATAAATTCGAAAACCATCAATATCATCATGTAATCACATGGAAATACCAATCCAATCAAAATAACATTTCCACTAGGTCTCATGCCCAAAATATCATTTTCACGCACATCCGTGCAACCGCAACCTCAGTTTCCATTTTCACATAAATCCATACAATATATGCACAAAGCATTATAAATCCATCAAATCAATCCCTGACTCATAATCCGAGTAAAAACCAATCTCAAATTCCGGGCCTTCGCCCAAAACAACAATATCACAGATTTCTCGAAAATCATGTCCAAAATCATATAAAAGAATATAATATTCTCAAAATCCTGAAATCACCATATTGGAACATCAATCATGCCAAATCATTTCAAATCACATAATAGAGCATTTAAAACATATATGCATGCATTCTGGGTAGAAAACAAAAGTCCACTCACACACCGCCCGTATCGCTCGCTTTTTGAGCTGAACATTTTTCCGTAAATTCCGGAAGTCACCATTCCTGTCCAAAATCATTATCGAGGGTCACTAACATCTCAATATACCTCATATAATTTTCCCCAATTTTCTGGGATTTAAATACGTATTTTAAACGTATATCAAAACTTCGGATACTCAGAACATTATCGAAACGATAACTGATTTCCTCGAAACTAGTGTCAAAATGTTCGTTACATTAAATAGGACAAAAGTCATGTTGAACCCACCCCGAAAATCCCGCTCGCGCCGCCGCAAGCGGCTGCGCGTGAAGCCCACCCGCATGTACAGTGTTTGCTACAGTGTTCGTCTTCACCCGTTTATCTGTAAAACGGGTCTGGTTGGCCCGCGAGATGACCTGATTGGAATCCTGTGAATTATTCAACAATTCCTTCATTGAATCATCGAATAGAATCGTTATACATCTAATTATAGTTCTGTAATCTTAATTTCAGTTAAACTTACCTCAATCCAGTCAACTTCGAATTCAAAATATCGAAGAACAAATAAGCACTGTTCATCCTTCAATCTCGATCAATTCCCGTTGTTTTCTTGAAATTGATTTTTTCAGAAGCGTCATAGGATCCTTATAAACTTGTTTCTCAGGTCAATTTCTCCCTTCACTACTGGTTATCTGCCACACACAACGGCATATCCTGAGTACATATTCCGTGAACCCAGTATCCTTCACAACTTGTCCTTGGTACTTGACATGACCCGTCCCCGAAAGACATAGATAACTGTGCCCGGTTCTACTCCCGTCTGACAAGTCAACTGAAGTTCCGAAACTCCCCTCAGCACTTTTCAAACAAGGGATAACCGCACATGTGCCCACTCATGCCTCCACCTCCTGAATAGCCTCGATCATCGCGCCACGACCTGGATAGTCAATAAAATAGAAAAGATGTCAGTGGACAAAACAAAGTTTTAGAAATACATTTATCAAAATACATTCCTACCCTCCAATTTCTCAAACATGCATGCATATCATAAATCATGAGTAAAACATATCTAGGCACAAATGTTTATAAATCACAAATCTCAATAAAACCACTGGACTCATTTCCATATCCAGTCTCATATCCAATCTCATATAGTCACGTTATCCCTGCATCGAGTGCAAATCAATAGGCTTAAGGACCACTCAAAATCCGAGCATTCGTCACTGTGAACACATCACCAGCTGACAATACAGATCATCGTGAACATATCACCGACCGATCTCTATATAATCCAGCACATCTGATCTAAGTCGAGCCTCTCTCGGCTGTACGACAACAGACAGTGCTACGTGACCTCTTTGGGGTAAACACATCCATCCCGGAGGCGAGCGTTATCTCCAGGGTTCATTCTGGGGAAACACATTACCAACCGAAAGCCCTAATATCCATGGTGCACTTCGGGGGAAACATATTCCACCCCAAAAGCCCTATATATCCACAACATATCATCACCATGAAAACCGATGAAAAACTGTTGCATTTGAAATCAAAACCATTTTCATCACAGGGTCTCAGCCCAAAACATAGTTTCCTCAAAATCGGTAAAACTAGAGTCCCGATTATTTCATAAATTCGAAAACCATCAATATCATCATGTAATCACATGGAAATACCAATCCAATCAAAATCACATTTCCACTAGGTCTCACGCCCAAAATATCATTTTCACGCACATCCGTGCAACCGCAACCTCAGTTTCCATTTTCACATAAATCCATACAATATATGCACAAAGCATTATAAATCCATCAAATCAATACCTGACTTATAATCCGAGTCAAAACCAATCTCAAATTCCGGGCCTTCGCCCAAAACAACAATATCACAAATTTCTCGAAAATCGTGTCCAAAATCATATAAAAGAATATAATATTCCCAAAATCCTGAAATCATCATATTGGAACATCAATCATGCCAAATCATTTCAAATCATATAATAGAGCATTTAAAACATATATGCATGCATTCTGGGTAGAAAACAAAAGTCCACTCACACACCGCCCGTATCGCTCGCTTTCCGAGCTGAACATTTTTTCATGGAGGAAGCTACTTGGGAATCTGAGGCCTTAATGCGCGAACAGTAGCCTTATTTGTTTCATTGAATTTCGGGGACAAAATTCTTTTTAGGGGGGTAGATTGTAACAACCCGTACCTTCGGGAGGGGTATAAATGTAATTTTTGTAAATATTTGTATAAAAGGACGATTTTGCCCTTGTGAATAGTGCATCAAAAGTTGACTTTTTGATTGACCGGTTGGATGAGTGTTGACCATTGACCGTGACGTAGTTTAGGACGTCACGAGTCCGTAGACAGGTGGCAGGTTCGATTCGGACAATCGGAGAAAAAGTTATGACGTTCGGAAGATTGAGAGCGTTATCGTAATTTTGACTAATTGAGGAAAATGTTGACTTTTTAGTGGACTTGTGATTTTCACGTAGATTGAGGACCATTAGATAGGTCTCGACGTCCTGAGTACAACGACAGGCGGCACGCTGTCATCGGACGTCGGATGAAATAGATACAGGTCTGGAAAGTTCAAGGGCAAAACGGTAATTTTTCTAACTAGGGGCAATTTGGTCTTTTTCTCCTCAGCCCAATCAGATCAGAACAAATGGCAATAGTGGATTGGGATATTTTGTGCAGACCATGGAGAAGAGGACACGTGGGGATGGTTGGATGGTTCTAGGATGATCTTACATAAACACGGCTACAAATTGTCCAATTTGAACCGTGCAATTGGCTTCGACACAGAGAAACAGAGAGGAAGAATTGTGCGTGTTCGATCGATTCAGTGTAAGGGGTGAGTGAGTTGATGATTGGTGAGAGTGATAGAGAGACGAGGGTGAAGTGTTGATCGTGTTTTGGACTGGAACCGTGCACGGAGGCACGACGGTGGACGGCTGGAATTTTTGGGAAAACATAGAGGCAGTGACCCTGTGGCGGTGGTTGTACCGTGTGGTGGCTCAAACCAAGGCAATAGGAGGCTCAGGAGCTTGCAGGGGACTCAACGAGCACTGTGGCACACGGCGGTGCAGACGGTGGTGGACGGTTCGAAGGTATGGTTTGAATCCCCTGTTTTTCCCATGATTTTGTTTTCAAAAGTCGTGACTTTAGGGTTAGAGTCGAGAGATTTGGAGGTTAGGGTGAGACTCCTGGAGGTCCCAGGAGTCGTTTGAATATGGTGCCGTGCCGGGGGAGGACCTGGGTGGCCGGCGGCCAAAACAGGGGCCACGGGCTATATTTTTCGAGGGAGAAATCGTGAAGTTTTAGGCCGTGATTCTTCGATGTTAGGACGGGGTTAGATTGCTAAGGATTGGACGAAGCTTCTGGGATTAGATTGGACTGAAATGGTGGAGGAATTACAGAGAACTGGTCACGCCGGTTCAACACAGTTGAACCGGGTGACTCGAGGTTGAAGATGCACTGTAGCAGGCGCGTGAGGCCCACGCGTGGAGGCGCGTGGGGAGGATTCCGGCCAAACTTCCAACATGGTTTTGGTTCTAAATGTCCTAAGGAATCCATTGGGGTGATTTTCGGGTTAATCTGACGATGTTATGAGATAGTTCGGGAATCCGGACGGTTTAGGGTCTAAGATTAAAATATGAATAAATTATCGAAAAATTGGGGAAATTAGGGTTAGTATCCTTGATGTATTTGTGACCCTATTTGGTGCATATTGACAGGACGGGAGACGCCTGAGACGGTCGAGGAGCGCACGGAGCGCGATTGACTCGTTCAAATTCGTGAGTGGACTCTTTCTTTTCTTTCAAGCATGCCTAACTGTTTTAATTATGTTTTATTATGTTAAGTATATTTTTATGCTTGTTAATGATGTTTATATGTGATTATATGTGATTGATGTGCTTGCACGTTTTTCGAGGCATTTTCGGATTTTCGCACGTTTTTCGAGAAAAAACTGGATTTTGGATTTTGATGCCATACTTAGGGATTTCAATATATAATTGTTTTTTGATGATGATAAATGGATTATGAAACATGATTTTTGATAATCGCGGGTTTTGGTTTAAAAAATGGAATTCCGGATTTGGGTTCGGAATGACGGTTCTGAACGCCGGAAGGGCTTCGAACCGGGGATTTCGAATTCGAGTTTGGCTATGGATTTAGAAATGGTTTTACATTGAATTTGGATTGGATTTGCTGGATCTGGATATGGGTTTAAAGACCCGGATGTTCTGATGGATGGGGGACGGGCCCGGATTGAGTTTAAAGACTCGGGAGTTTAAAGACTCGGACATTTATGATATTACCCCCATAGGCCTATTGAGTTTAAAGACTCGGGAGTTTAAAGACTCGAATTACATTTGAGGCCTGGTTGAGTTTAAAGACTCGGATAGACCCAGCAGGTTTGATCAGACGTGGTTTTTATATAGTGGTTTAGGAAATACATTATATCGCTGATGTTGTGGTTTCATGTTGTGGTTTCAGAACATTCGTTAGGCACTCATGTTTTCAAAACGGAGGGAACAAATATTATTATTATTTTTCCTTAACTCTGATTTGATGATAAACTGTTTTTAAAATGTTTATTTATTTATTCTAGTCCACTCACACTTTTGGTTTTAAATCTTCCCTCCAGGTTGTGGTGATAGCGCTGGGGTGAACGTTGAGGCAGGAATCGAGGCATAGAGCTTACGACGTTCTTCCGTTGCGGGACTCGCATAGTAGGATTTTGTGCCCATTTTGTAGAACTATGTTCTGACTTAAAGTTGTATTATATTTACTCCTTCATCTGATAGTTATACTTATGGTGGTATTAAGGTTATTCTGGTGCTTTAAGTGTGATTGTCAGACGGGAGCAGGGTTCATCCCGGGTATCGAGGTGATCTTTGGGATGGGTCCTGACAACTTGTCCTTGGTACTTAACATGACCCGTCCCCGAAGGACATAGATAACTGTGCCAGGTCCTGCTCCCGTCTGACATGTCAACTGAAGTTCCGAAATTCCCCTCAGCACTTTTCAAACAAGGAATAACCGCACATGTGCCCACTCATGCCTCCACCTCCTGAATAGCCTCGATCATCGCACCACGACATGGAGAGTCAATAAAATAGAAAATATGTGAGTGGACAAAAAAAAGTTTTAGAAATACATTTATCAAAATACATTCCTACCCTCCAATTTCTCAAACATGCATGCATATCATAAATCATGAGTAAAACATATCTGGGCACAAATGTTTATAAATCACAAATCTCAATAAAACAACTAGACTCATTTCCATATCCAGTCTCATATCCAATCTCATATAGTCACGTTATCCCTGCATCGAGTGCAAATCAATAGGCTCAAGGACCGCTCAAAATCCGAGCATTCGTCACTGTGAACACATCACCAGCTGACAATACAGATCGTCGTGAACACATCACCGACCGATCTCTATATAATCCAGTACATCTGATCTAAGTCGAGCCTCTCTCGGCTACACGACAATATATAGTGCTACGTGACCTCTTTGGGCTAAACACATCCATCCCGGAGGCGAGCGTTATCTCCAGGGTTCATTCTGGGGAAACACATTCCCAACCGGAAGCCCTAATATCCATGGTGAACTTCGGGGGAAACATATTCCACCCCGAAAGCCCTATATATCCACAACATATCATCACCATGAAAACCAATGAAAAACTGTTGCATTTCAAATCAAAACTATTTTCATCACAAGGTCTCAGCCCAAAACATAGTTTCCTCAAAATCGATAAAACTAGAGTCCCGATTATTTCATAAATCCGAAAACTATCAATATCACGTGGAAATACCAATCCAATCTAAATCACATTTCCACTGGGTCTCACGCCCAAAATATCATTTTCACGCACATCCGTGCAACCGCAACCTCAGTTTCCATTTTCACATAAATCCATACAATATATGCACAAAGCATTATAAATCCATCAAATCAATCCCTGACTCATAATCCGAGTCAAAACCAATCTCAAATTTCGGGCCTACGCCCAAAACAACAATATCACAGATTTCTCGAAAATCGTGTCCATAATCATATAAAAGAATAAAATATTCCCAAAATCCTGAAATCATCATATTGGAACATCAATCATGCCAAATCATTTCAAATCATATAATAGAGCATTTAAAACATATATGCATGCGTTCTGGGTAGAAAACAAAAGTCCACTCACACACCGCCCGTATCGCTCGCTTTCCGAGCTGAACATTTTTCCGTAAATTCCGGAAGTCACCATTCCTGTCCAAAATCATTATGGAGGGTCACTAACATCTCAATATACCTCATATAATTTTCCTTGGATTTTTCTGGGATTTAAATACGTATTTTAAACATATATCAAAACTTCGGATACTCAGAACATTATCGAAACGATAACTGATTTCCTCGAAACTAGTGTCAAAATGTTCGTTACATTAAATAGGACAAAAGTCATGTTGAACCCACCTCGAAAATCCCGCTCACGCGCCGCCGCAAGCGGCTGCGCGTGAAGCCCACCCGCATGCACAGTGTTTGCTACAGTGTTCGTCTTCACCTGTTTATCTGTAAAACGGGTCTGGTTGGCCCGCAAGATGACCCGATTGGAATCCTGTCAATTATTCATCAATTCCTTCATTGAATCATCTAATAGCATCGTTATAGATCTAATTATAGTTCTGTAATCTTAATTTCAGTTAAACTTACCTCAATCCAGTCAACTTCGAATTCAAAATATCGAAGAACAAATAAGCACTGTTCATCCTTCAATCTCGATCAATTCCCGTTGTTTTCTTGAAATTGATTTGTTCATAAGCGTCATAGGATCCTTATAAACTTGTTTCTCAGGTCAATTTCTCCCTTGAACCCCTCCAAATTCACGACTTAACCTTGAATTTTTTAGGAGTTGAGGAACTCCGTTCATGGCCAGAACAACATCAATTCTCTTTGTTTTTAATCGGTTTCGAATCGCCTTAAGCTCAGTAACCTTGATCCAAGGTCAATTTGATCAAATGACATTTGACTTGAAAAACCCGAAATCAAAAGGTAATGAAGGTTTGGTTTTTTTTGGGTTCCATGGTTTTCAGTTTTTCTTCCCTCCTTTCATCCTCTTAGTTTCTTGCCCTCACACTCTCTCAATCTCCCTCAATTACTCGAACATGGAGAGCTTTTGGCTGTTTCAATTTGAGCATAAGTCTGCTCTGTTTTTTTTCACAAGTACACACACCCACTGTAACGACCCGTCCCGAATATCGGGATTTAATAATATTTAATTGTGATTTACTAATCTGGGATTAGTTGAGCGTTTCGGACGAATTGTGCAAAATGACCGTTTTGCCCCTGGGCGTGGGCAAAACGTTGACTTTTAATTCGGATGGTCAAATGGACTTTGACCGATGACCGTGACGTAGTTCGGGACGTCACGAGTTCATAGACAGGTGGCACGTTCGATTCCGACGTTCGTGGTGAAAGTTATGATGTACGGAAGTCCAGGGGCATGTTCGTAATTTGGACGATAGAAGGGGAAATGTTGACTTTTTGACCGGGATGTCCGATGGCCGAGGGCCAAGGACCGTTACGTAGGTTTCGTCGATGCGAATCCAACGACAGGCAGCACGCCAAAATCGGAGATTCGATGACGAAGTTATGGGTCACGGAAGTTTGGTTTCGTTATGCACGCATTACGAGGCGTGGACACGTGGCGTTTTCTGATTGGCCTGGAATTTCTGAGTGGGACACGTGGACCACTAATCTTTAATTATTGGGATCAGATCTGGATTGGTCAGATTGTTTAAAATATAGGATTTAAATAATATAAAGAATTTCCCACTTATTTTCATCTTTTGATCTGGACCCTTAATCTCATTGGTGAGATTCAATCTGGGCCGTTCATTCCTTTTTTTTTCCCTTTCTCTTTTGTTGAATCAGCCTGCATCCTCCCACTCCCATTTCTCTCAAACCCGTGAGCAATGTGCACGGCTCACATTGCACACCACCACCATTTCTATAACCTTGGGCCGTGCAGGGGACTGTGTGAGCCCTGTTGGGAGCTGGGCACGGTGGGAGACGACGGGAGACGGCTGGGCGGCGACGGAGGGGAAAAACAGGGGAGGCCGAAAAACTCAAATTTGGAAGTCGATGGAGACCGGTGTTTTGACCGTGCTTGAGGGGTGGACGGAGTTCTGGGATCGAACTAGACGTTTCGGTGGCCACGGTGGTGACCACGGCGGCGAAGGGAGCCTAAACCCGTGAGTTCGATTCTCGGGTCAAAAATGGCAGGATGAGTTTTACTGTTTTTCGTTCGATCTAGTAAACGGGAGGATGACTCAGAGGATGAGACGAGTCTAGTGGGACCGTTTTCATCGAGAATGGTGGTCGGAGCTGAGTGCAGTCGACGGTGGGTTGGCCGTGAGCTTCTCGATCGGAGAGGTAAGGATTTTGACGTTTTTCCTTGTGTTTGTTTCCATAGAACTCCTAGTTTAACTCAGACGGTCATGTAGGTGAAAACCCCGTCCAAAATGGTCCAGTATCGACGGAGAACCGATCGGGTTGGCCCGCGGGTCACGGCGACCCGTTTACCAGTCGTTCGGGTTGAACGACGGTGAACAGTACCCGGCGCGTGGGTTTCACGCGCAGGGAGTTCAACCGGCGCGTGGGGGCGCGTGTGAGGTAATTCTGGGAAACTTCCAACATGACTTTTATCCTATACATTGTAACGAACATTTTGGGATTGGTTTCGTGTCGATCGGACACCGTCTCGATATTGTTCGGGATGTCCGAAGGTTTTAAATCCAGTTTAAAAATACTTAAAAATTCGGGAAAATTACGGGACTTGAATAGGATGTTAATGATGAGGTTAGTGATCCTCTAAATTGATTTGAACAGGATTGGGAGTCCCGGTGATAGTGAGGTGGCCGGGAAGGCCTATGGCACGCGTATCGAGGCGCTCGGTTAAACGGTCTGTGAGTGGACATTGGTTTCATAAATTCGATGCATGCATAACTGTTTTATGATTGTTATAATTATGATTAAATGATTTACTTTGGATATCGGTGAATTTAAAATGATTTCACGCATTTCGAGGTGAATTACGTATTTGCACGTAAACCGAGATTTTCTGGATTTTCACCGATTTCCATAAATGTGGTTGGATATGATTTCATGAAACGGTTACGAACTTGAATAATGTAAAATCGGGCCAGGGGCCCAGTTGAACTATGAAATCGGGCCAGGGGCCCAGTTAACATGTGGATCGGGCCAGGGGCCCAGTTAACTTGTGAAATCGGGCCAGGGGCCCAGTTGATTTCTACATGTGATCGCGGGTCGGGGACCCTAAAATGGAATTGAATAAATGTTTTCTGGTTTATATTTTATATATGTTCACATGCTGGAATCTATAAATGGTTTTGATGATATTTCGGTTATGGCACGTTTCACGGTATTTGGGCATGAGACCCGTTTGATGAAACGTAACGAATGGTTCGGATTTTATCTATGTATACCTATATGTTTTGCATGTGGATATCTATAAAATGTATTTGGTACTGCACTGTATAGATCCTTCCATATTATATTGTCTCCTCCGGATGAGGTACCCCGGAGAGGTCACGGACGTCTAGTACGTCCAGCGTCTATGACGCTAAGCATCGGGGATGCTGTACCCGAACGGGGTTCGGGGATTGAACTCGGAAATTGAGACCCGAGTGGCACGCGTAGCCTTGTGATTGTGACCTTATTGACGTCAGGGACGTCAGACATCAGGGATGTCGGATTGGAGTGTATAGTGCAGTGGCTAAAATAATGGTTATGGTTTATATGCCTTATGGTTCATATTACTGGATTTATGAAATAACTCTTGGGTTACTTTTGGAAATTGAAACTATGCTTTGGTTTCCGGGCTAAGGCCCTAATGGTTATTTCTAAATAAATATGGGATTATTGGTTTTTGGTGCATGCATATGATTTTACTGAGGGGCATAAATGTCTTATAAATGTTTTTAACAGACTTGTTTATTTTCGTCCACTCACAGCTTTTGTTTTCAATGCCCTTCAGGTTGATTCCGGATACGACTGCAGCAGAGACTTGAGCATCGTACACCTCCTCCATCGATCCTTACGCACTCTGGAAGCCCTTTTGGGCAATGGCAATCGGTTATCCCTTGTCTGGCGCCTCTTGTCAGACGGGAGCACGTCACATTCCATGGTAATCCCGGGGGGATTGGGATGGGTCGTGTCAAGTGGTATCAGAGCAGGTTTTGCTCCTTTGTGCGCGAAGGACGAGGGTGTGATGTCTCTTTGGGCTGCAGTTCCGTTGTCAACCTGATAGATAGTTTTGGGTTGTATGGTGAATTGGGTGTGTTTGGCCCGATACGCCGTGCATTGATGCGATTCAACCCAGGTGGGGTTGTATACGATTAACTGGTAATGTGGGACCGTCGGTTCGGTCATGTGATGATGGATTGTTGTGCCACTGGGCACAGCTAGGTTCAGGGAACCCCATTTGATTGGAAATGCGAAACTCAGTTGAGTATTGGTCTAAGTTTTGGACCCTAGTAGTGTTGGCTAGTGTACGGGGGTTGGTGCATCGGAGTTAGCCGATGACCTTCGTGGTGGAACCCACGATGGAACCCACGTTGAGTTGACGATTGGATTGGATTGGACGTCTATACGATGTCAGGACCGCAGAGTCGGTCAGGTTGTGGATTTTACTGCAGAAGGCAGTTGGGTTCGGTGGAACCCTAGGGTGTGACCTTGGAACCCTAATTTATAATTGATGGACCGAAAGGTGAACCTTAAGTGAGAATTTGTGCTGCGACGTGCGGCTGAGGTCTTGGATGACCATGTGGATGACTCTGGTGAGTCTTATGGGTTCGATCTACGGATGCGGTTATGAGATAAAATATGGAATCCTGTTTTGGATCGAATGTTAGTATGATGTGTGGATACGGATCTTGACAACGATGACTGTTGGTCGACAGTTGTGTCGAGATATTTGGTTATCAAGGGTATTTAGTGTGGCTTTCATACTTGGGGATGTTCAGGGAACGTCCATTATCCTGATGTGCCAGTGGTCAAATTGGAGGTACCCATAGTCGTGGGGTACGAGTGCTGTTACGGGATCGTCGTTCGTAATGAACGGAGATCCAGGGTAACAACTATGCACGCTGTGTGCTAGCATGGATGTTCGTGTGCTATGTATGGATGTTGGTATGGTGATACCTTTGTGCCAATACTGGTATGGATGCATGTGTGCTGATACTAGTGTTGATGATGGTGCGTTGGTGCTGGTACTAGCGCTGGTGCTGGTGTCAGAAATTGTGTTGACAATGAGCCACCAGTTGGGGTGTGACTCTGTCATAATGGACCGATGATTGGTATCTGCGACTCAGTGGTGGTTGAGTCTGGGACTGGATGGGATCCAGTGGAGGTTGTGTCGTGTTGGGATAAGTCCTAACAGATATATGATGACAGGTGATGAACGGATAAAATGGTATGATTGAAACTTGGGGAATCTAGGGACGATGTTCCCTATGTCATGCGAGTTGGTGGATTTGGGGAGTTGTGGTCAACTCCGAGATTGGTAAGTTTGTGTACTTCTTATATCCCCTGAGAGTACCAGGAAATTATTGAAATCTGAAAAGTCGGGGAAACCATTCGTGGTGGTGATGTGGGATTTTGTGATTGTGAATCACTTGGAACCTGAGGATTGAACCTGTTAAGGTCGAGATGTGAGACGAAGGCAGTATGGTATGCACATCCAGGCAGAGTTGTGGATATTCCATTCGGAATCGGGGTGTGTGCATACATGATTATTGACGGACGTGAGGTCCGAGTAATGAATCGATCTTGGACACGTGGTGATCCAAGTAAGGTATGGACGTGGGCAGTCCAGTGGTTGGACTTGACATCTCATTGGGAGCATGTCTGTTTCCAACGTGGTTGGAACTCCCGTTTCGGGGAGAGTTGTGATTGGGAGACGAGAGGAGTGCTCGTTTCCACATCGGTGATTGGTATTCCGAAGTCATTGGGGTTGACTTCATATTTTCCTGCCGTGGCAGACGATGATTGTTGCTACCAGTACGTTGAGCGTGTATTGGTAGGTGGACCCAGGTTTGGCCTTGGGTCATTGGACACAAGCAGTTGGATATGGTTTTGGATTTGGTGGTGAAATGCGAGGTCATCTTTCCACCAAGGGAAATTTGGCGAAGGATTCAATTGAGGGTGTAAGACCCTACGATCAGCTTTCAGATGGATTGTTAGCTATGTGAGCATGTGTGGATCCTAGGTGGATCTGATTTGCGATGTTGTCGACTTTGGATGACGTGACGATCTAGGATTGTATTGTTACTTGTCGGGTGACGTAGCGATGGATCTGGAGTGTAATCTCGATGATCCAGATGGGTGGAGAGTTTATCACTTTTACCTTGGTATGTGAGTCGTAAATGACGGGACTGAACTTCTTTTCGGAGTGAGTCCATATGGTTGTTACTCGGTTGAGTAGGTTTCCGATGTGGTCGGATCTCGTCAACCTTTGACGTGTGGATATTGGGATTGGCTTCCCTATGAAGTCAATCGAGTGTTTTGGAGAGGCAACCGATAGATTCGGTTACGTTACGTCTTGATGGACGTAAACGAGATTTTGGGTTTTGGAATCGAATTTCTGGGTGACGATTCAGGATTCGATTGCGAAGCTCGAAAATGGATTACTGGATTTGGGTGCGGAATCATTATTCCAATGCTAGCTTACGGAATAATGATTTCGGATTCGGATTTGGAAATGGGTTAAAAATATGATGTTGGGTTCGGGTTCGGGATTTCTTACGAAATTGCGAATTCGGATTCAGAATTGGAACTAGATGACGGGTGGAGTTCGTTTTGTCTCATGTTGGGCTGGGCAAATGTACTCCATTACTAGAACGTGTTTGGCTATAACCTGGGTGGCTATAGTCAGATTGATGGATTGAGGTACGTACAGGGTACGTTGTACGAAGATTGATACTGGTTAGGCTGAGTGGCGCCTAATGGCGGTACATGGGATGTACCAGTGGTGTGTAACTAACGTGTTGGTAATCGGCTTGGTTCCGATATCTTTTGTTTGGCTGTATTGTGGACTGGACATTGGATACTGTGCGCTGGGCAGATTGATCTTGTCGGGTTCAGTGATTTTATGAGCAGGTGCTCTTGGCCATGGTTGGCTAGTGGAACCCTGGTTTTGAGATGTGTGTTCACTGCTGGGCTGGTATTCAATGTGTTCCAGTTGCACCACTTGATTGGGTTAATTGACGGTATACGTACACTCAGGATGAGTGAGTTGGTGGTCAGAGTAACCACGAGTAGCCTTGCGTGATGCTACTACGCCGTTATATTTTCCAGCGTCTTGGTTCGCTGAGGGAGTCGGCGATTATGGACATTGAGATTTATTTATGTCGCAGGATGGGCTTGCCCTGCGAATTGAGATCATGTGGTTGATCTTGCGCTACATCGAGAGTGATGTAGTACGTGGTGTTGTCACGGATAGACTGATGGTTGGGGCTTTATCAGGGTGGTAAAGTTTTGTGATGACAGTTTGACTGGTGGTGTCAGCGTGGACTGACAAATGAGATTTGGTGACTCCCAACGGGAGCAAATGTAAGGATTTATTGGCAATGGAAGGGAACCGTCTAGCTGAAGGAGTCAGCTAAATGGTTAAGCGATTTTATCGCGGATCAGGTGATCATTTCCACTCGCGGTGGTCGGGTGTTGTTGTTGTGACGTATGACTGTGATGGGATGTCTGGGTACAAACGAGGCTGGTGTTGTCCCAGTATGTGGGTGTACAGGTGTACACATGATATGAGGTCGAAATGTTTTCCACGAGGTGGTTGTGGAATAAGATTGTTGGTAATTTCGAGGACGAAATTCTTTAAGGAGGGAAGGTTGTAACGACCCGTCCCGAATATCGGGATTTAATAATATTTAATTGTGATTTACTAATCTGGGATTAGTTGAGCGTTTCGGACGAATTGTGCAAAATGACCGTTTTGCCCCTGGGCGTGGGCAAAACGTTGACTTTTAATTCGGATGGTCAAATGGACTTTGACCGATGACCGTGACGTAGTTCGGGACGTCACGAGTTCATAGACAGGTGGCACGTTCGATTCCGACGTTCGTGGTGAAAGTTATGATGTACGGAAGTCCAGGGGCATGTTCGTAATTTGGACGATAGAAGGGGAAATGTTGACTTTTTGACCGGGATGTCCGATGGCCGAGGGCCAAGGACCGTTACGTAGGTTTCGTCGATGCGAATCCAACGACAGGCAGCACGCCAAAATCGGAGATTCGATGACGAAGTTATGGGTCACGGAAGTTTGGTTTCGTTATGCACGCATTACGAGGCGTGGACACGTGGCGTTTTCTGATTGGCCTGGAATTTCTGAGTGGGACACGTGGACCACTAATCTTTAATTATTGGGATCAGATCTGGATTGGTCAGATTGTTTAAAATATAGGATTTAAATAATATAAAGAATTTCCCACTTATTTTCATCTTTTGATCTGGACCCTTAATCTCATTGGTGAGATTCAATCTGGGCCGTTCATTCCTTTTTTTTTTCCTTTCTCTTTTGTTGAATCAGCCTGCATCCTCCCACTCCCATTTCTCTCAAACCCGTGAGCAATGTGCACGGCTCACATTGCACACCACCACCATTTCTATAACCTTGGGCCGTGCAGGGGACTGTGTGAGCCCTGTTGGGAGCTGGGCACGGTGGGAGACGACGGGAGACGGCTGGGCGGCGACGGAGGGGAAAAACAGGGGAGGCCGAAAAACTCAAATTTGGAAGTCGATGGAGACCGGTGTTTTGACCGTGCTTCAGGGGTGGACGGAGTTCTGGGATCGAACTAGACGTTTCGGTGGCCACGGTGGTGACCACGGCGGCGAAGGGAGCCTAAACCCGTGAGTTCGATTCTCGGGTCAAAAATGGCAGGATGAGTTTTACTGTTTTTCGTTCGATCTAGTAAACGGGAGGATGACTCAGAGGATGAGACGAGTCTAGTGGGACCGTTTTCATCGAGAATGGTGGTCGGAGCTGAGTGCAGTCGACGGTGGGTTGGCCGTGAGCTTCTCGATCGGAGAGGTAAGGATTTTGACGTTTTTCCTTGTGTTTGTTTCCATAGAACTCCTAGTTTAACTCAGACGGTCATGTAGGTGAAAACCCCGTCCAAAATGGTCCAGTATCGACGGAGAACCGATCGGGTTGGCCCGCGGGTCACGGCGACCCGTTTACCAGTCGTTCGGGTTGAACGACGGTGAACAGTACCCGGCGCGTGGGTTTCACGCGCAGGGAGTTCAACCGACGCGTGGGGGCGCGTGTGAGGTAATTCTGGGAAACTTCCAACATGACTTTTATCCTATACATTGTAACGAACATTTTGGGATTGGTTTCGTGTCGATCGGACACCGTCTCGATATTGTTCGGGATGTCCGAAGGTTTTAAATCCAGTTTAAAAATACTTAAAAATTCGGGAAAATTACGGGACTTGAATAGGATGTTAATGATGAGGTTAGTGATCCTCTAAATTGATTTGAACAGGATTGGGAGTCCCGGTGATAGTGAGGTGGCCGGGAAGGCCTATGGCACGCGTATCGAGGCGCTCGGTTAAACGGTCTGTGAGTGGACATTGGTTTCATAAATTCGATGCATGCATAACTGTTTTATGATTGTTATAATTATGATTAAATGATTTACTTTGGATATCGGTGAATTTAAAATGATTTCACGCATTTCGAGGTGAATTACGTATTTGCACGTAAACCGAGATTTTCTGGATTTTCACCGATTTCCATAAATGTGGTTGGATATGATTTCATGAAACGGTTACGAACTTGAATAATGTAAAATCGGGCCAGGGGCCCAGTTGAACTATGAAATCGGGCCAGGGGCCCAGTTAACATGTGGATTGGGCCAGGGGCCCAGTTAACTTGTGAAATCGGGCCAGGGGCCCAGTTGATTTCTACATGTGATCGCGGGTCGGGGACCCTAAAATGGAATTGAATAAATGTTTTCTGGTTTATATTTTATATATGTTCACATGCTGGAATCTATAAATGGTTTTGATGATATTTCGGTTATGGCACGTTTCACGGTATTTGGGCATGAGACCCGTTTGATGAAACGTAACGAATGGTTCGGATTTTATCTATGTATACCTATATGTTTTGCATGTGGATATCTATAAAATGTATTTGGTACTGCACTGTATAGATCCTTCCATATTATATTGTCTCCTCCGGATGAGGTACCCCGGAGAGGTCACGGACGTCTAGTACGTCCAGCGTCTATGACGCTAAGCATCGGGGATGCTGTACCCGAACGGGGTTCGGGGATTGAACTCGGAAATTGAGACCCGAGTGGCACGCGTAGCCTTGTGATTGTGACCTTATTGACGTCAGGGACGTCAGACATCAGGGATGTCGGATTGGAGTGTATAGTGCAGTGGCTAAAATAATGGTTATGGTTTATATGCCTTATGGTTCATATTACTGGATTTATGAAATAACTCTTGGGTTACTTTTGGAAATTGAAACTATGCTTTGGTTTCCGGGCTAAGGCCCTAATGGTTATTTCTAAATAAATATGGGATTATTGGTTTTTGGTGCATGCATATGATTTTACTGAGGGGCATAAATGTCTTATAAATGTTTTTAACAGACTTGTTTATTTTCGTCCACTCACAGCTTTTGTTTTCAATGCCCTTCAGGTTGATTCCGGATACGACTGCAGCAGAGACTTGAGCATCGTACACCTCCTCCATCGATCCTTACGCACTCTGGAAGCCCTTTTGGGCAATGGCAATCGGTTATCCCTTGTCTGGCGCCTCTTGTCAGACGGGAGCACGTCACATTCCATGGTAATCCCGGGGGGATTGGGATGGGTCGTGTCACCCACGATTTGGATAATTCAAACACATATGTATATTCAAAAATCAAATGAAATCCAGGCCACTAATCTCTCCCACCAAGTGACAGATGTCACCTAAAGACCTCACTGAGTCACTTAATCACGGCTGAATCAACCTTTTTTATCCAATTCACCTTAATGCCTTAAATTACCATTTTGCCCCTGCCATAACAAATTACCAAAATGCCCTTCATATATCTAGACTCGTAACTTTGTCATCCGAACTTCGATTGACGCATGCCGCTTGTCTATGGATAAAGTGCCTCGAGACCTACCCAACGGTACTTACGGAAAGTCCAAACACGGTCCCGATCAAAAATTCAACAAATGGCCCATTTTTTAACCAATTTACCAAATTACCCTTGAACTTCCGAACATCATAACTTTCTCCTCGAATGTCGGAATCGGACGTGCCACCTATCTATGAACTTGTGACATCCCGAACTATGTCACAGTCATTGGTCAAAATCTGTTTGACCGCTCAAACTAAAAGTCAACCGTTCGCCCAATTCCAAGGGCAAAATCGTCATTTCCTTCAAATTTTCCAAATTTTCATTTTTTCGAATTTCCAGGTCATTACAGTTCTTCCCTTTCCACCCAAGCTGATATCAATCTAGAAAAAAGTACTTCCTAGTCACCTTGGAAATCTAGCTGTAGTAAACCTAGATGTCCTAAATGATAATTTTTGTATCTCACCAATGTTGCTCGATTCCCGTTTCAAAACATCTTGGAGGTGCTGTGTGAGTGGACTAAATCATTTAAAAATAATAATTCATACATATACATCCTTATCAAATGATAAACACTTATATCTCAATTAAAATAAAAGCATATGCCATGAGACCCACGAAAACCATGCAATGCATAAAAAATGCTCGAGGTCCACATTTCCCTGAAATCCCTATTTATAAAACCATATGGAAAAACCTGGACATAACTGTCATAAAAAACTCCTGACCAATCCTTGTCTCCCCCGAGTATCAGTCGTTTGGGAAAAACTCTGAGTTTCGGCTGCTTGGGAAACTACACCCAAGCTTCGATCGTCTGGTAAACACACTGAACTCCGATCGTCTGAGAATCACCATGAGATGCATCCATCTAGGAAAACTCTGCTACCTCTAGGAGCTGGCAAAGACACCGTCTGTAATACTAGTTTGGGAAAATACTGCCTCTAGAAGCTAGTGGAGACACACTTCATGATGCTAGTCTGTGAAAATCACAATATCCCTAGAGAATGGTCAACTATGGAAAGTAGTCTATGAAATAAATCTAAAATTTTTCTTTTAAAACAAATCCTTCAATCCAAGATCTAAGTCATAATTTCTCCAAATTGAGCCTAAGTCCAAAACACTGTTTCCACAAAACGGTAAAGCTTGTGTCCAAAAAATCGTTTGGCTGAAAAATTATTCTATATCCGGCAATTCATTGCATAAAAATAATCATCCATAATATTTTTTTAAAATCACTGCAATTCAAAAATAGCAATCAAATAATCAAATTATTTTTATGCATACATAATCCTTATAAAACAAAGTCCATTCATCGTACGTCCAACAACCATAATCCAAGATATACCCTCCATTAGTATTCCCGGAACAATGTACTTGGTTTTCTCTGATACTAATTTGATAGGACCCACCCTAAAAATTGCTTGATAATCGTACCTGGTCCTACACTCATATGTCCAACTTACCCAAGTTCCAAAAGTACCATTAGGACCTTATATTAGTACAAGGACCTATCAATTAAGGGATGTATAAACAAACAAGTTTCGTCCTCCTGGGGTCACTGCTTACTCCAACCCACTGACCCTGATGAAAGGTAAGCCCTTGTTTGATAACTCAGAGTCGTTAACGAAAATATGAACTATATTATCCATTATGTTGAGCAATAACTCATACATCCGTCTCTATGGACTTGTCTAGAGTCTCAATCTGGTATCTCGACTCATCTAAAGTCCCAATTTGGTACCCCAACTTGTCTTGAGTCCCAATTCGGTATCTCGTCATGTTTAAAGTCCCAATCTGCTTTCCCGACTCATCAAGAGTCCTAACCCAGTATCCCTACTCTTCTCCCTCGATCCTCAAGTTTCTACCTGCCTCCTAACACCCTGATGCAACCTACAATTATGCAAACGGGGCCCTAAATGGAACCAAAAGGCCTAAAAACCACTACCAGTAGATCTGGAATGTCAAAAATAGGAGAACAAGCGTTTTCGTCGACCATGGAACAGCCCCACGTCCGGTGGATCTCCCACTGGCTCTCAGGTGCTCCCACGTGCCCCTATGTGTCCCCACACACTCCCACTTGCATGAACACACTCTCAAGTTCATCCATGTGTCAGTGGATGGCTAGTGGCCACTCCACGCGTCCCCATGTGTAGGGAAAATACTGGGAGAAGTGCCACTAGCTAGCACACACTAACTACAATGTCTCGTGCGGTGCGCCCCCCACATGCTCGTTCGTGCGCCTACATAGTCAACCTGTCTGTGCCAGGTGGCATGACACGTGGTGACACCTAGCAATATGTAGATACCACATGGCATGCCACATCATCGTCATGTCATCACTGGACTGGATCATCCCACTAGAGTCGATGACCAGCGTCACCTCTCACCGTCGTCTACCCCCGTGACACAACCAGAGTACTTTATGGGGAAAACGACTGTCGCCACCGTCCACCTCACTGGAGAAGATGACCAGCGCCAACATCTGCTGCCACCTGGTTTGTTGGAAAACTCTATTTTTGGCAACAACTCCAAGTTTTCCTAACATTCTCATTTCTCAATCGTTTTCGACGATCTATACATGTACATTTCTCTACTCTTTGTGAGGAATCCAAATCTAAGAAAATATTTACGAGGACGTATCTGGTTTGGTCGAAAAACTAGTCGTGAATCTGCATCAACCTTTCGTTGAACTTAATCTTGACCTCGAATTGGATAAACTCAACCTCTGAATGGGTTGACCGTGAAAGGAGGGTACAATGATCGCGCGAAGTAGAGAGTGTGTGTGTGTGTGTGTGTGTGTGTGTGTGTGTGTGTGTGTGTGTGTGTGTGTGTGTGTGTGTGTGTGTGTGTGTGTGTGTGTGTGTGTGATACCATCTGGACAATCCCGTGAGGAGAGAAAGTGTGAACCCCAATTTAAACCTTGGATTTTTCTAAAATTACGGTTATGTCCTTATCATTTCAGGCCTGTAAATTTCTCCTACGAACTCGGATTGTTGCGTGTCGCTTGTCTACAAAATCGTGAGTTTGAGACTTACACAACAGTCAAAGAAAAATGTCGAAAAGTAACTCGAAGATAAAATTAACTTTTGGTCCCCTTCGATCATGAGGGTAAAATTGTAAATTCCAAAATTAATCATTTAATTGACTTTAATTTCCAACCTGGGTTGTTATAGTAGATATAGAAGCGGAGGAGTAAGTTGTTTTGACGATGGAGGTAAAGGTAGTGAAGGTGGATATGTGGGAAGTGGTTAAGGTTGTGGTGATGGAGGTAGAGAAGGTGGACATGAATGAGGTGATGGAAGTGGAAGTATAGAATATGGTGGTGGTGGTGGTGGTGGTGGTGATATATGAAGTTCAGGGTGAACGAAGCGGTTGTAGTGGCAGTGAAGTTTTTTTTTTTTTTTTTTGGCTCTAACTAGAGGTAGAGAAGGTTGTCATGGCGCTGAGGTTGTTATGGCAATAAAGTTGAATGCAAAGAAGGTGGTGATGGTGATGACGGTACTGGTAGAGTGCTGGTTGTTATGGAGGTAGCTTTTTTAGCGATAGGTGGAGGTATAAAGGTTATGGTAGCGATGCGATTGTTGTGGTAGTGAAGGTGGAGGTAAACAAGGTGGAGACGGAAACAGTGGTGGCGGCAGTGGTGATTATAATAAAGACAGTGGAGATAGGGGTGGAAGAGGTGTCGTTGGTGGTGGCAACCACTGTTGTTGAGTAGGCATAGGTATGAATATTCTCATCATCTTTTTGTGAAATCAACTTTGTTTTCATTTTTTGTACCTTTCCTCGGCACCTCGCTCATCATTCTTCTTCGTTCCTCTCTTATGTCCCCATATTTCAAGCACACAAAAGCTAATGATTATCAAATAAGCTGTAAGTTGTTTTCCCTTTCAATTATTCTTCTTTATTTCTCTAATTCCCACCTAAGAATTCTCTTCTTTATTTTTCTTTTTTCTCATATACTTTCTATATACCTCAAACATACAAAAGCAAAGCAACTATCAAACTAAAGCATGTGATGATAATAAAGAGATAGGTATACTTTGGCCAAATAACCGGGAAAAGAACATGACTTGTAATGAATTAGGGTCCTAAAGTTCCTGGACAACTAGTCATTTTTTGAAGAATTAATCAACATCACAAGGAAAATGAGAAATGATAATGTAATCGATTAATTCTAATTTAATCACACAATTATATTTGTATCAGCCATACATAAATACATGACTCTAACTCAATTGTTATTAACATGAAAACCAGGATGATCAATGGCTGAGGAAATTACGGGGAGAGTTCTTAGCCACACACATGGAAAGAAGAAAACATGGTCATGATGGTGATGGACCAATGGTTGAGTTACAGCACACACCTGAGACATCAAGTAGTGGGAGTCAGTGACACATGAATTGGAGGGGTCTCTATCCAGAAACAGGCAGTGTTCAAATCAATGGAGAAATTGGAAAGGCCCACAATCGATCAAGAGGGGTTGCATATTAGGCCGACGTAGCTAGGTAGGGTTCTCATGCATGAACAAATTCCTTTCTCTAAAGATCATTCATGATTTATCAAAAAAAAAAAAAAAAAAATCACTCATGATGTATGCATCTATCAGACGACTCATCATGACTCAAATTCTGATAAACATAACATTGATTCTTATCATTGGCCTGACATATATTGTAGGGCTCAAAATATCAGAGCTCAAAATATCAGAGAATAACTAAAAATAAAATATTAAAAAATTCCAAAGTTACGAATATTCTTTATTCTGTAAAATTTTAATAAAATATTATTTTACTTATGAACTTTATCTTTTTGTTTGTGCGGTTCCAATTCAATTTTAAGGAATTTTTACTTGCAATAAAAATAAAGTATGATATATTTTCTCCTATGTGGACGAAGCATTGCCCATGTAGTGAATTAGAGAATTATGTACCTTTTGATCTCCTAATCACTCCCTTCACATTCTTTCTCCATCTTTTTGTTCCTTAATGTCTTTATGTTTTGAATTAGTAGTCACATTTTTCTCTATATTCCTCACTTATTTCAAGTCAAGGTATATTGATTACCAATTATATATATACCCAATAATGCTAGATTTGTAAAATTTCATCGAATTTATTTACCAAATGTAAAATCGGTCAAATAAATTTCAGTAGATATATTTGTCACATACTTGCACGTCACATTTCACCAAATGTATTTATCAAATAATTGTCAAAGTTTCCAAAAACGAATAACTAAGACTTATCTAATGACATTATGCTAAGTAAATTTATTTACTAAAAATATGATATGTTATGTTACGACTTAATTACGAGTTACGACTTGATTTGGTGAATGTAGCTGTGGCGCTACCTTAGTTGGTTTGCCATGGGCCATCATTATTAGGATCCCAAAATACCTCTTCCCCCAAAATGAGCAATCAACTGTTTGTGCAAATAACCAGATCAGAGAACAAAATAAATTGCAACTTGCAAGCGCATTTTATTAATTTCTTGTCAAATTGTCGATTATAAAGAGTTGGGAATATGGTTCAGTGGAAATAATAGAAACCAGATTCTTATTGCTTATTAGGAAATGGAGATAATCAATTATTGACGTGAGTTTGCATGCAAAATCATATCAAATCATGGAGAATGGGTAACAGAGTAAGTGATGCAAGTGGTTTGGAATAAGGTAGAACGGATGGTATAAAATCCTATTAAGAATGTGTCTCAAAGTGATGCAAACGCTAGGACATAGCTAATTTGGATTTAGCTCAATAGCTCTTATTCTTCAATTATTCAAGTTGGTACTTGATCGTGCCTGAGCACATTTCAACACACACACACAGAGAGAGGTGTGTGTGTGTTAAGGGTTGTAGTTATATGCTTTACTAGTAGTAAAAGATAAATTTATATGTTGTATGTCCTCACATGAGATACAGCTTTGGTTGTAATTATCTGTCTTCAGGGAAAAAAAAAAAAGGAAAAAAAGGGGCTGATATGTCACGTGATTGGGTGTAACTTATTTGTGTCACAAGCAAAGAGACAAATACAAAGAGATACATTTAGTGGAAGGTAAACTAATTCCCTAAGCAGCGTGCCCGTTAGGTCGTACTCGATATCTGAAACAACACCGAGTCCCTTGGACAATGAAAAATTTCACAAGTGATTTAATCTCACGAATCTTTTGACTTGACTTTCAGTAGACAGCTAGAACAATGCAAGAAGTCAATTAAGAATGAGAAAGGGGAAACCATTGTCATTACTCAAATACATGTGAATTTCATTACTCAAATGCATAATTCTCTTCTCAGCTTCAACCCCACAATGCAGCCATTCGATAAAAAATTATCAGACGAAGAATTGGAAAAACAAAATAATAAAAGAAATTCAAAACTCGAGAAACAGAAATCCTCACCAAACAAAAGAACCTCAAGCCTATACATGATCGATCTTCTATGTTACATAATGTGCAGGTGCAGGTGCAGCAGGAAACAGCAGAAAGAAATGGAAGTGGAGATCCTTTTTTCCTTTCTTGGGGATCAATCTTTCCCTGCCTTTTTCTTTTTCCTTCAGAGTCTGAAACCTAACCCACCCCACCTTTTTGTTCCCTCCTTCTTTGTCTTCTTCGAGTTCGGGTCAATCAGATTTTCCAGTGACTTTGCTTTTCTGTCTCGAGTTCTACCAGCTTCTTTCAGAAGCTCGGTTAGCCTTCTCTTCTCGTCTTCAAAATCAGGATTTGCAATTCCAAGCTTTTCTTCTCGCAATTTGAGCACATACTCCAAAATTTCAATTGCATCTTCAACTCTGAAATAGATCAACCAAAAATTTGTTAAAAGTAGAAGATTTGGGGCATGACAATCAAGTTCATGCTTCAAAATAGACAATATCGCAGAACCAACTACAATTACCAGTGGTCATTCTCAGTACACACAGGACTTTTCTCAATAAAAGCAGAAAACGAAAAGAAAATCTGTCACCAGATTCATCCAAATAATGTAGATAGTAGACCTGGAAGTTGGGCATTGTACGAGGCACTTAAAAATTAAAGTTGATTCAAAGGCCAGTAAACCAGATATGATAAAATTCTGGACTATGGATTGTGCCCTTGTTGGACATGTAGGGCACTTGGCAATGTGCTAGCCTACTGCCAATTTAGGAGGAGGATATCGAGGTGCCAAACTAATCCTGAGTTCTTGACTATCAACACCATTTCAAATTTTTAGGCTAAAACGGTTGTCCAGTCTTCCAATTTTAAAGAAGATAAGCAAAAAATAAGTGATAGTTTTGCTGGAGAGTTCAATCAAATGAGAAACATGCTACCATCTTGAACCAAAATACAAGCCGAGGACTCTATGTATTACCTTCCCATAGCATCATAGGTTGCTGCAAGGTTGCTATATACTCCAAGAGTATCTTGATGACAAGGACCACACTTTTGTTCTAATATCTTCCTTGCTTCTTCAAACAACTCAGCAGCCTCATCTATTTTGAACAACTGTACACATGCCAATCCCATCTGGTTCAACACAACACCAAAGAATGGCGACTTCTTCTCTCCACTAGCTCTAAGTTTCACTACAGCACTTTCAAAGGAGTTCCTTGCTTCTTCATATCTCCCAAGCATGCAAAACATCACTCCCATTCGTGCTTCTATTCCAGCAATAGTGCTTTGCTGTCCTGGCTTATCCTCCAACAACTTCATCGCCTTCTGCAATAGCTTGAGTGCCTCCTCAGGTTCATCCATGGACTCATAAATGGCTGAAATCTCAGTCAGCCCACAGGAAATCTCTTCGGCCGTTGTTCCAGGCACAGGTTTCGCATATATCCGCAAGGAATTCTCACAATATGATTTTGACTCCCGAAGCTTTCCGGTCCTATGGTATAAGTCAGCAAGACGTACAAAGACAGAGGCAACAGAGGGGTGGTTGTCGCCCTTTGATGACTTTAAAACAGTCAGTGCCTTCTGATAGGAAAAGACAGCTTCATCAAAACGACAAAGAGACATGTAAATGTTGCCTATGCTGACATCAATAACCGCAACCTCATTTTCTAGCCCATTTGCAATCATTGACATGCTGGCAAGGACCAGGTGCTCAAGTGCCGAATCATAATCTCCCTTTGCCTCGCATATTAGAGCCATCAGACGGCGGTCAGCTGCCTCTTCAATAGATGCTGGTTCACTATGAGCACGGTGAATTTCAAGAGTTTTCTTGCATAATTCTTCTGCTCTTTCAAAGTGCATTGCTTGGACATGTGCCTCAGCTAAATATCTGCACATCGAACATCAGTTCAATTAACTAAGCTCACTCTCTTTCAAACCATCAGTAAACTAGTTTAGTTCACCCAAACAATTTATGCATAACATTTTGACAATAGAAACCCAAAAAGAAAAAAGAAAAAAGAAAAGACATATCATGCGTCCTGAGAAGTAGAACACTTGCACAACTGTAATACATAGTTACATACTATACTGATATCATTGTACTCTTTAAATGGTAGCTGAGATAACCCAAGTTCTAAAGGAGTTTATTCATTTCTACCAGAGTAGATATCTAGACCACCAAATGCGGTGCCCGGTTAGTGTTTATACCATGTACTGGGGGTACCCCAGATGTTTCCACTTAAGCCTTTCAAGGAGTAAAAAAGAACAAAAATAAAAGAGTTACTGTGCCGCACCAAATTCAGCTCATATTTGCATCAACCCCAGATTACAAGCAAAATGTGGGCCTAAGTTTCTCAATTTGGAAAACTGAGTTCAACAAACATGGACACTAATGTCAACTGAGCAATGAGCTTAACAACATCCTAACCTCAAATTACAGTGGGTCAATTTGATTGTGTTTAACAATTATCGAGCCAAATTTTCAGCTGGCATCATATAATACTCACAGAAAATATAATAAATTCTCCAAATTTGTCTACGCATGCTACCATAATCCCCCACGAAACGTTCCAAACCCCATAATAAATCTTCCATCTTAGACCCATTACGCATATCTGGAGTGCTAAACAGACACCATTAATATTACTTCCAAAACAAAGGATCATTATTCAACAATAATAAAAACCTTTGCCAGCTGCCGCACACCAAAACCTATGCAAGCAAAACCAAAAATTGAAAATGGACTATAAAAGCAGAGAAATCAGACCTGCAAGTCTCACCAACTCTGGGATCAGTGTCACCTAAAGCCTCGATCTGGATCTTCAAGCCCTCCTCATAGCACTCAATGGACTTGTCCACCTGTCCCAGCATCGAGTAAGTGTCCCCAAGCTGCATATGCCCGGAGAACGCAGCCAAGGCGTGATCCGCACCTTTTTGGACATCAGGCACCCGAATCGCTCGGTCCAGAACCGGAACCGCCTCCTCGAACCGGCCTAAGCTACAGTAAATAGCCGCCAGCACGTGCAAGCTCATCGCCAGGTCCAGGCTGGGCTCTCCTTCGACTGCGCAACGTTCGAACGACTTCGAGGCCCGCACCGCATATTCTAAAGCCTTGTTCGGACCTTCCCCGGAGGCAATCGTGTCTCGGGCCAGCTTGAGCAGAAACGGGCCCAGATCCGGATTATCAAGGGAAGCATCGGAGAGAATCGGATCGGGGGAGAGAGATTGGGGCTTTTTGGATCGTGTCGGTGAGGGTTTAGATCGGGAAGGAGATGGGGATAGCGGTTTTTTAGAGTGGGGCGATGGGGTTTTGGCGATTGGAGCTGGTTCAGATCTTTGGGGCTGGGGTTGGGGCTCCGGGACTAAGATTCGGACCGGTGCCGAATCCGGCGGGGATTTGACGGAAACTAAACCCGGCATCGTTGATCAACAGAAATAAAATTGAAGAAGAGGTAGTGAAATGTAGAGAGGGAAAAAGGTTGGATCTTTCGATAAATAAAAACAGAGAGGGTGTGAATATTTAATTAGTAAGCAATTGAAAGCGAGGTTTATAAGTTAATTGGGGATTAGAACTTGCCACCATGCTCAACAAACAGAGACTGGATTTGATTATCTGAGAGAGAGAGAGAGAGAGAGAGAGAGAGAGAGAGATCAGACGTCGTCTCTGACTGTGCTGGAAAAAAGAGTGCAGGAGGTGGCTGCTTTCAGTTTTTTTTTTTTTTTTCCTTCACTTTTTTTTTCACTTAGAGCGGGTTAAAGAGGTAACTTCCACTTTGACTCTGACCCACTGTTGGCGATTTCTTAGCGGAGGCAAACAATTTAATCATTATAGCCGTGGCGGAGACACGTGTAACTATATAATTGGTCATAGGATATTCTATTTATGGAAATAGTCTTTATCAATTTTATAGTGAATTTCGCTTTTTTACGTAATGATACTTGGAGATTAAAAGACAACAATGTTCTTGCTTACATATAACTAGATAATAATACTAGATAAATGGTAATAAATTTTGGTGTGAGAATATTTTATTTGTTTATTTAGCTTATTTACACATTGTAACCCTATTCCTAATATATGTCCAGGGTATGTTTAATTACTTAGAACAATAGAAGTAGATAATTAGAGAAGTAGACTATTAGAGTAGTTAATCGTAAAAGTAGTTAATAATCGTAACTAAGAAGATTATTAGGGATATTTAGCAGATTCTTTGCTGATGTCTATGGTTCGGGGAAGATATATATGTCCACATAAGTGTATGTTTAATTATTTAAAACAAAAGAAGTAGATAATTGAAGAAATTGGCTATTAGAGAAGTAGTTAATCGCAGAAGCAATTAATCTTCTTAACTAAGAAGATTATTAGGGATATTTAGCAAATTATTCTCCGGTTTTTATGATCCGGGAAGAGTGATGGATTCTATTTTTCCAAGATTGCATAGAAGAGGGTTTGTAAGCCGCGAGGGGAAGAGGGTTTGTAAGCCGCGAGGGGAAGAGGGTTTGTAAGCTGCGAGGGGAAGAGGGTCTTGGCTTTTGTAACCTACACCTTTCGAATATTGATCGCTAGGTAAGTTTGGTATATTTTTTTTTATGGTGGCTTCTCTAATATGTGGGAGGGTTGGGTTAGGTAGTGTGCATTCTTGACAAATGCTTGTAGGTTCTAAAACTTCCCTCATCCTATTCTTGGAATTAGAGGAAATTATTGAAGATTCGGTATCTTGATAGGCCATTCATAGTTAGCAAGGTGGCAAATGGAGATTGCACCTTTCTTTGGCCTCGTCTTTGGTGTTCTATTGGTAATTTGCTTGATAAGTTTAGGCATGGACTAATGGAGGAGATGGGCAGCCACATCAATTGTAACAACCCGTCCCGAATTTGTGAGATTAATTAAGATTAAATCGAGGATTAGCGAGGCTAATCGGGGATTAGTCGAGAATTATCGGACGTTCAGGGCAAAATTTCCCATGAACGAAGGCAAAAAGTTAACTTTCAACCTGAGAGGTCCAATGCACGTGGATCGAGGATTGTTACGTAGATCGAGTAGATACGATTCCATAGACAGGCGGCAAGTCGAAATTGGACATTCGACGGGAAAGTTACGGGTCACGGAAGTTCCGAGACACTATTGCACATTTTACAAGATGGGTTGACTTTTGTCTGGAGTGGGCCCAGATATTTGTTTCAAGCCCAATGTGTCACTCATCCATCGCTCCCATTACACATACATGCACCTACTCCCTCTATGTTGCATTCGAACCCAAAACCCGAATGCCCCAAAATCAACCTTTTCCCCATTTGATTTAGTTTGAGCCCAAGTGAGAAGCTGAGGATGAGTGAGAGGATGAGACGAAGATGTCGAGAGGGTGGCAGGACCGTCGTACCTGATGGAGGAACCACGGCCAGGTAAAACCCGAACCGTTAGATGGGTTGATTTTCAAAGTTGGGTTTAGGGGATTGTTGGACCATTTCTAATGATTTGGTTGTGTTTCTGGGATCTATACGAGCATGGGGGGATGGTGTTGGACGGAGGATGACGGCGAAGTAGCCCGGACAGGGAGACGGAAATCTGGGAAATTGTTCTTCGAGTTGGAGGTAATCTTCTAGGCCTTGTTTCTAGTTTTTGAGTCCACACATCGATAGGAAATGATGAGACGAAGAGATAGGAACAAATCCCGTTGAAAACGGTTGAGATTAGAGAAAGAACCGGTCTCAACGGTTCATCGGTTCGGTTGAACTGAAAAACCAGAGAACCGTGTCTGAACTGGGTTCGACGCGAGGTTAAAGATGACCCTGTTCCGGCGCTTGAGGACGCGTGGGGCAGAATTGGGGGTCATGGTCAACATGTGTTTTCATCCTTTCGATGTAACAGACATTTTGGGACAGGTTTCGAGTCGATCAGACACCGTTTCAGGGTAGTTTTGTGGATCCGAAGGTTTAGGATTTATTTTAAGTACATTTAAAATCCTGAAAAAATTGGGGGATTCAATGTTAGTATATTTGAAGTTATTAGTGACCTTTGAGTATGATTTGGACAGGTCCGAGAATTTTGGAGATGGTTGGATTAGCCTAGAGAGGCTTATTGCATGCGTTTCGAGGTGAAACTTAGACGGTTTGTGAGTGGACTTTTTTTATGATTACGATGCATGCATAAATGTTTTATATATGTTTATGAACATGTTTTGAGATGCCATGAGTGAATGAGATTTAAATATGATTAGATGGGCATTTTCGGAGGAAAATACGTTAGTGCACGTAGTTCGAGATTTCTGCTCTATGTGATGTTTGGGCTTCTGCCAAGTATGCTACGTGCTTGTGTTTTATGTGGTTTCGATGGTTTCACGGAGATGCGTGAAATCGAGAAACTGAGTTACAATTTTTGAGAATTTCACGGAGATACGTGAAATTGAGATTCTGGCACGAGTCATAGTTGAACTATGATTTAAAAGTGTTTTGGAAATGAGAACTGGTTTTCAAATTTGGAAATATCTTTCGGGCGTATGACCCAGTTGATTTGAGGTTTGACTTAGAGTATGGTCGAACGTGAGATAAGTCGAGCTATGACCCACTTATGAGTTTTACGAAGGATATTTCGGGTATGAGACCTAGTTGTGGATTTGATAGGATTCGAGAAATCCTAGGATATGAAGTGTCATAGGACACTGATTTTTGGGCTATGACCCATTTGGTGATGTTCTGTGCTTGAGGTCCCAAGTATGATGATAACATTCGGGGTTCATCCCGGGTGTTACGGCACTCGCCTCCAGACTGCGATGCGTTTCTTCCAGAGAGGTCACGGTGCACTGCCTATTGTCGAGCAACCACGTGAAGAAATAATCGAGGGAGGCTCATCTTAGGAGTGCTGATGAGATACTCTATGATCGATCGGCAATGTATTCGCGATGATCTAGAGACAGTCGCGGCGAGTGATGTGTTCAAAGCGACATGCTAGGATTGTAAGCGGTCCTGAGTTATATGGACATGTGCTAGGATGCATGTAACCACCTGTCCCAAATTTCAGGATTAGATTAGTGACTAATGAAGGATTAGTGAGATTAATCGGTGATTAGTTGGGTGATTTCAGAAGGACGGTGCGAAATGACTGCTTTTCCCCTAGACTGGGCAAAATGTTGACTTATGACTCGGGTGGTCAAATGGACTTTGGCTGATGACTGTGAAGTAGTTCGGGACGTCACAAGTACGTAGACAGGTGGCACGTCCGATTCTGACGTACAAGGTGAAATTTATGAGGTTCGGAAGTTGAAGGGCATTTTGGTAATTTGGTTGAAAGGGTGTCATTTGGTTGCATTGGGATCTGTGCCCAGTGATATTAGGAAACATGGTTGCCTTGGGAGTTGTGCCCACCAGATTTGGACACTTGTCCCTTACTAGAAGACCGTGGAAACCTCTTCATCGCTTCTCACAATTATTTGAAACAATTGCACGATTTTGGGAAATTAGAAAACAGAGTGATCGTGTAAGGACCATGAACCCTGATCCTTACAAAGCTCGTGATCTTCATCCTTGTTTGTAACTTGTGAAGGGAAGTGAGGGAAGACAGTGAGAGGATTGTGGTGGTGTGATCACGACAGCCTACCGTGGACGATGGCCTTGGAAACGTGAAAAATAGATCCTAGAGTGAGATCGTGAACCCAATTCATTCAAATCACCCTCAAGCTTCATCCTTTGCATATGTTGTGTGAATGAAAGATGAAAAGGAAGTTATGATGAAGCTGGTGGTGGCCACGGCAATGTACGATGGCATGGTAAGGTGAGTTTCCGGCGAAGCTTTAGTTTGAATTCGAAAATGGTGATTTTGATTATAGAAGTTGTTGATCGATTCTGTGAATTGGAATATGTTTGTGAGGTTGCAAGGAGGCCCTTGGACTTGAAACCAAGATCTATGGTGGTCTGTGGTGGCCGGAGACAGAGGTCGAAGGAAGGCCGATTGTTCTTTGAATCGGGAAGGTACTTTCTAGTTCCTAAGTTTATGTTTTGACACCATAAATCGATTAGAAATAGTGGGACGAATATATAGGACATAACTGGGTTGAAAACGGATTGAAAATGGGAGAAAACTAGGAACACCGATTCGGCTAGACCGGGAACCAGTGGACCTAACAGGACCGGTCTGAACCGAGTCGACCTAAAGTAGGGGATGATGAACAGTGCGGCGCATGGGGGCATGTGGGACCTCTTTTGGGGAAGTGTTCAACATGTGTTTTAATGTATTTGATGTAACGAACATTTTGGGACTGGTTTCGAGTTGATTGGACATCGTTTCGATATGATTCGGGATGTCCGAAGGTTTAGGATCAAGTTTAAAAATAGTTAAAAATTTGGAAAAATTACGGGAATTTAATAGAAGCATATTGAAGTGGTTAGTGAACTTAAAATGTGATGGGGATAGGTTCGAGAAGTCCGGTGATAGTGGATTAACCGGTAAAGGCGTATTACACGTGTATCGATGTGGAAGCGAGGACGGTCTGTGAGTGGACTTTGTTTTCTAAATTAAGATGCATGCATAAATGTTTTATATGTTTTATATGTTTTCCATATATGATTTCTATGTCGGCCAGCACGCCTCAACCATCGTGCCATAAATGGATTTTTTTAGTTGGGTTGTGTCAATTTGGTATCAAAGCATAGTTCTAGGACGCGACATTAGTTTTCGGACGCTTGATGATCATACGACCCGATATTCGGTGTTAGAGCCACTCCTCGTGTAATTATTACTTCTTTTAAAACGCTAGTTGTTAATGGTTGCAGTTTGATTGCACGTTCCCACAAGTTAAAATGGGGTTTGACTCAATTTTTTTCGCCCATAGATACGAGATTAGTAAGATTGTATTTCATCGAATTTCACGTTCGGGTGGTGCTTACGGGCTTGGGGCTCGTAATGGATGGTGTGAACGAGTTATTCGATGATGATTATATTGAATTCGAAGCTGTTGGATGAACTTGTGTGACAGTTTTCTTGGTGGAAAAATCGCTTGCATCGTTTTACGTGCTTGAGTTGACTTTTTTGACCAAGACTTTCGGGAAATGCGACGTTATGATCGATTAGTGAGGTCGTCCTCTTAGGACATCGGAACTTCCTTTAGGAATTTCTACGAAGGTTTTCATAAGTAACGACTTCATGAATTTGTAAAGCCTTAATGGCCACGGAAGGTCTTATCTCTCGAATATCGTGTACGAGAGGCTTCTATCTCGGACTGAGATCGTGTAACCCATCGTGGGTTCTTAATGGAATCTCCCAGCAATTTGGGGAATCCTATCACTATTTTGTAGTTGTATAACCCAAACTCTCGTAGTACAAACTCTAGGAATTTTCTGATTCCTTGGTTCCAAATGTTCCTTTCTTGTTACGCCTCTGTTTTGAGAAACGTTTCCAAACTAAGTGATGTTCCCTCAGACGTTTTAAAACAAATTAACGGTTTTACTCCCAAAAATAAAATTAAATGTTTTGATTTATTTTCACTGCTAAGTTACTAGAGACGTTTAGTTTTGTACGATGTTATTTTTGGTAACATTTTTCTTTTTACCTAACTTGAGTTTACTCAACGTAATCTTGGTATCGATATTTTACCATCTATTGTAATGTAATACACCTTGCTGCCATATGGATTCACCCTACTTGTTGTTAAGTTTCTTTTACGACTTGTTTCTATCTTACTAAATCACGCGTATTTATGGGCTCATAATGTACTATTCCAGTGTGTTTCGGGTGTGGTCCTGTCATACTCAATAATATAACTTAACCAAGCAGCTCAATTAGACATGTCAGTTTTAGGTTAGGGAGAGCGATTTATGCTTACAGAGAAGCAAAACCAATGGATTGAGCAGGACAACTTGCAGTCATCGATGTGGGTTTTGCTTGCAACTCGAGAGACAAAGAGAGAAAGCGAGATTGAGGGACTAAGAGAGACTGAGAATGATGACATCATGAATTTGTGAAGCCTTAATGGCCATGGAGCGGATTATTTCTCCAATATCGTGTACGAGAGGCTTCTATCTCGGACTGAGATCATGTAACCCATCATGGGTTCTTAAGAGAATCTCCCAGCAGTTTGGGGAATCCTATCACTATTTTGTAGTTTTCTAATCCAAACTCTCGTAGTAGAGACTAAGAGTAAGAGAAAGATTGAGACATAACTCCCTGTGATGGCACGAAGAAGGTAAAGTGAAGAAAAAGAAGAACACATATAGTCCCCCTTCTCAATCACCTCTACTAGAGCTGTGTCGCTAGCTGATGCTTGCTGCTCTACTATGCTCAAACTCCAAGCCACCTGCTTATAGATTAAAACTAACAAAATCGCAACTAAAAAGGCAACCCACAATTCACTTTCGTGGAAAATTCAACTACCATGATTTCCTGTATGGATAGGTATAGAAAATTTGAAAGTAAAGAAGCTGATGAAATTCTTAGCCTCTTAAGGAAATCATATGTAACCGCCAAAGAAGGAAGAGGGAGAAGATTACCTATCACCTAGAACTGTTCGTGAGGAAAGCATGAACAATGACGTGAGGGACGAGCTGATCTCCAGAAGATGCCTCATATGGCAGAGACGGGCATTTTGGTTCATTTGCCCTGCGCAAACCCAGAGATGTGAACATATGTTTCATAAAGGGGCTTATTGAAATTTTAGTTCTCGCGTGAGAATTTTTGTTTTCCCCCTCATCACTGCGCATTTTGGTTCCTTTTCTATAGCGTTTTGATTCTTAAAAAAAATAAGCTTACACATTTCATAACACTTGTGTAGAAGTGCTATAGTCAAATATGCTATGAATGAGCTGTTGAAGTTCATCAAAGTGTTCACCAACAGCTGCGGATGGATTGCTTCTCAACTAAGTAAGTGTACTCACTTAATCTCCTAGCTGTAATTGGTTGTGAATCAGGACTAGCCTGTGATTATATGTGTTTAGAATTGCTTTAGGTGATTAGTGTTTAGGGAAAATTGGAAATCGATGATGATTGAATGAAAGAAAATCACACAGTTTAGATATGCACACCAACTTTTCGATGAAATGACTTATGAGGAAAACTAACACATTATTCACAATTCAATATGAGATTTCATCATTCTCATCTAATTCAATAAACTCATCATGATACTGTTTATTGCATCGCAATCCATATATAAGAGATTACAAGCTTTTCACACACTTTTCTCTCTATCACACACGGTTACAACACACACGCGCACACACACACACACACACACACACACACACACACACACACACACACACACACACACACACACACACACACACACACACACACACACACACACACGGTTACAACACACACGCGCACACACACACACACACACACACACACACACACACACACACACACACACACACACACACACACACACACACACACACACACACACACACACACACACACACACACACACACACACACACACACACACACACACACACACACACACACACACACACACACACACTATCCATGACTCTCTCAGCAACACTTTCCACCTTAGCAATCCCAGCTTGAGTGTGTTGCACTGGATTAAACCAGATGGCAGCTTACACTTAAATAGCCCCTCCTAAGCTGGAGGCTAGTTTAATCCCAAGAAGTGTTCTTAGTCTCCCTAGAGTTTCCTTAGATAATGCCTTAGTAAAAATATCTGCAAGCTGTATTTCAGTTTTGCAATACAAGAGTGCTATCTTGTCTTCCTACAGGACCACTCTAATGAAGTGATATTTCCTGTTAATGTGCTTAGTTTTTTGGTGAAACACAGGATTCCTTGCTATGGCTATAGCTGATATGTTATCACAGAATAGTGTAGTGGCTTCACACTGTTCCTCCCCAAAGTCTTTAAGCACAAACCTTAGCCATATAGCCTGAGTTATAGCATTTACTGCACTTACATATTCAGCCTCAGCAATGGACAAAGCCACACTACTTTGTTTAACTGAGGCCCAGGAGAACACCCCACTTCCCAAAGATAATGCATAACCTGATGTACTTTTCATATCATCCTCTGAACCACCCCAATCACTATCACAAAACCCTATCAAGTTGGAACACTTCCCTTTTTCATATTCTATGCCATAGGACAGTGTCCCCTGAATGTACCTTAGAACTCTTCTAGCTGTTCCTAGGTGCTTAGTTTTAGGACCATGCATGAATCTTGATAGCAAACTAGCAGCAAACATTATGTCTGGTCTAGTTGCTGTAAGATACAATAAACTCCCCACAATCTTCCTGTGTAGAGACTCATCAGCAGGTTCACTCCTATCAACTCTTGTTAGTTTGTCTCCTGGAACTAAAGGTGTACTTACAGTTTTACAGTCCCTTAGACCAAACTTGTCAAGCAGTGTAGTGGCATACTTCCTTTGATGTATGAACACATACTGATCTGTTTGAATCACCCCCATTCCTAGGAAGTGATGCAACAAGCCAAGATCTGACATCCCATACTTGTTCATCATTTTTTACTTGAACTGTCTCATTAGTTCCTCATTTGATCCAGTGTAGATAATCTACATATAATGACACAATTAGGATACCTCCATCTTCTGCTGTCTTTACATATAATGTAGCTTCACTAGCACCTTTCTTGTAACCACTTTGAGACAACAATGTGTCAATCTATCCATACCATGCTCTAGAGGCCTATTGTAATCCATACAGAGCTTTCTTAAGCCTGTATACCTTTTCTTCTTGATTTCCCACAATGTACCCCTCTGATTTTTCAATATAGACCTCTTCCTCCAGTGTCCCATTTAGGAAAGCAGACTTTGCATCCAACTGATATAGCCTCCATCTTTTCTATGCTGCAAGAGAAATAAGAGTCCCGATAGTGTGTAATCTAGCTACTAGGGCAAATGTTTCATTGTAGTCGATCCCAAGCTTCTATGCATAGCCTTTTTCCATCAGCCTTGTCTTGTGCTTTTGTACTGAGCCATCTAGGTTCAGCCTTGTCTTGTGATTTTGTACTGAGACATCAAACCTTCCTTTCTAATCGATTTGTGAGAGGGCTAGAGAGGTAATTAGATAGGCGAGAAAGAAATAATGGGAACAAAGATGAAGGGAGAGGAATTATGAAAGAAATCCCAACAAACCTGAAACCTTCAAGCCGTGGACCTCTAAATGCCCCAAAAATTCAAATTCATATTTAGAGGCCATGAGAACTTAAACTGAACCTTGATTAAGCCTTCTGGGACCTTTCTGGTTGGAGCCACCTTAAATATGGGAAGAATTAACATAGAAATGGGCATGAACAGACATGGCGAAGTTTGGAAATTCGAAGGATTGAGTTGTGTAATTGGAGGGATTGAACGATGGAGCTGAGATTAAAAAAAAACAAATCTATAAGATTCCTACGAAGTTTTTGGATGGATCAATTGAAGAAAAACAAGTGGAATTGATGAACTTCGAAGAATGAACAGTGCACGGGTATCCTTCGACTATTCCTCTTCGAATCGAATGGATTGAGGTAAGGACTTGTGTAATTGAAATCACATACCACTAATTAAGGTTTAAAAGATGATGTTAGATGAATTAATTGAAAGAAATGATGCAGAATTGATGGGTATTGAGTGGGGTTGACACGCGGGTTGCAGAACCCAAATTGTAAAGAATTGGGATGGGACAACGACATTGTTCTTTTGGCGCGTGGATCCCACACACAGCCACTCACAGCGGTGCATGAGCACGCGTGGAACCTTTTCTCAAGGTGAGTTCAACATAAAACTTGATCCTTTCAATATAATGAACATTTTGGCACTTATTTCGAGGAAATCGGATATCGTTTCGATAGAGTTCAGTGTATCCGAAGTTTTAATATACGTTTTAAATCCCGAAAAAATTGGGGAAAATTATATGAGATATATTGAAGTGTTATGACCCTCAATAATGATTTTGGACAGGAATTGTGATTTCCAGAACTTATGAAAAAACGTGCAGCTCATAATCGGGCAGTTTAGACGGTGTGTGAGTGGACTTTGCTTTCTAAATTTCAATGCATGCATAATTGTTTTCTATGCTTTCTATTCATGATTTCTATGCTTATGATTATGGTAATTACGATTTTCGTATTTATATGTATTTCGATATGAAATACTTAATTGTACGTATTTCGAAAATATGGTTTATGCTATGTTTTGATGCTGGTTTGATGGATGATTTTATATGGTTTATATGTATCATGTTTTGATAATGATTTGATGATGTGACATTGGGTTTGAATGTGAATTCGGGCACGAGACCCATTTCGATAAAATACGATTTCGGATTTGGTTTTGGAATTTGGATTTTCTATGATTTACACATGGTTTTGGGTTTAAAGACCCGGTACTATTGCTAGATCTGGTTTTGGGTTTAAAACCCGGTTGATTGATGATGGGGGAAGACCCTTGATTGATACGTTTTGAGTTTAAAGACTCGGATATGATTGAGTTTAAAGACTCGGTTATTGGGATATCCCCCGAGGCCTATTTGTGTTTTGAGTTTAAAGACTCGATGAGGCGATGGTCGGGATGCATTGAGATTACGATCGTATTGTGATAGGTCGTTAAATCAACATTATTTTATATTATTTTATACCCTTATACTTGAATTTTATTATTTAAATAATAAGTAATTAGATAAATTAATTTATTTTGTGATTTTTCTATTTAAATAAATAAAACTTGTAATTTGGAGTATTTTGGCGAAAGAATCGTCCCGATCGGATTTATAACGAAGAAATTATGGACGAATTTCGGTGAAATATACTTAATTGTTTAATTAATTTTGTAAGCCCAAATAAAATCTAACCCATTGTTTTCCTTTGTGCAGCCCAAACCATTTCTTTTGCTCAAACTGAGCAGCTGCACAAATCCAGTCCAAAACCGTGCAAGCAGCCCAGCCTCGCGAGAAGCCAACCCACGGCCCAGCTGCAACACTTTCGTCCCAGCCTCGGCCCGCGCAAAAGAGAAGCCCGACCCGCTACCCAGCTCGCTTTAGTCCATCGTACGCCTGCTCCAAGCCTTGCGTTGCAACCCAGCGAAGCCCAAATCCCAGACGCCAGGCCCACGCACCAGCCCGTGCTCCTGTTGCTCGCACGCTGAGGCTGCTCACCAACCCATGTCGTAAGCCCGCGGGCCTGGTCCAATCCACCAGCAACCATTTGCTTCAGCCAGTCCATCACGCCGCCAGGCCACCCACCCGCTGAGCCCATCTGCTCCACCTAACCAAGCAGCCCATCACGCAAAGCCTGCAGCTCACTTGTGTGCGATCAGGCCACTGCACAGCGCCTACTGTTCCATGCCAGGCCCATTACCGTACGCCTACACAACCAACTCTTCAGCCCGACACTGTTCACCTGAAAATTCAACAGCACAACAGTCCAACAGCCCCATTTGCTCCTATTTCCCTTATTTTTCAACCACAAATTAATTCCAAACCTCACCTAATTTCATCATTGTTCATAATTAGTCATCATTTCTTTTTTTTTCTTTATTTTATTGTAATTTTTAATTAATTTATTTGTTTTGAGTAGCTTTTTCCTCCTATAAATAGGAGTGCATTTCACTTGTTGAGGGGACTTTGTTTTGAGAAAGAGCTCCAAAACACAAAATTGTATCCTTCATTTAGAAATATCAAGCCTAGTATTTCCGTTGCAATTCTTGAGTTTAAGTTCGCATTCTCGTGTTTATTCATCCATCTTCATAAGGTTTCTTATGCTGTCAGAAAATCTTATGAATAACATGTCATTTTTATTCCATCCATTTTCGGAATCACAAGCTTTCTTGGATTCCGAAGGTGTAACGTGTTCTTTCCTTAGCTTAAACTCTCATTGTTGTTTCGGTTTTATTTTCTCTAGTTCAATATTTTTGTGGGTATTTTCTTCCTAACTTTTGTAGACAAGGATATTATTATAATGTGTTCTACTTTTCAAACTTCATTTACTTCATACATTTGAGTGCTTAAGCTTCAATTTTATACTAAGTGTTTATGACCGCGTTTCGGTGCACTTAGTATAAAATTGAAGAGATTTAAATGTTTAATACACATTCAAATCATAAACATTGGGTTAATCAATTTATAAGTGTTTATGACCGCGTTTCGGTGCATTTATAATGTTAAAAAAAATGTATGCATGAGTGAGATGGTGAAAGTAGAATTTTGTGATATATTCAAACTTTGCAAATGTTAGAGTGTTGGTAGAATTTGTGTTTAAAGAAAGTCCACTTGTATATATGTTAAAATAGGAATAGAATTAGTTCATTTATGTCTTTACTTATTTTGCATGATCAAAATCCATAAAACCCCTCATCTTTATTCTTTTATTCTTTTATTCTTTTAATTCATTTATTCTTTATTCCATTAATTTATTGATTCTCTTATTCATTTATTCATTTATTCGTTAATTCTTTAATTCTTTATTACTTGATTATTCAATTAATTAATTATGTGATTATTTAATTCTTTAATTTTTCAATTCATTATTCTTTGATTATTCATTATTCTTTTTAACTAACATATTATTAATATTCCCTAATTTTCCCGGTTAAGAACGATCCCTATTTACCAATACTACAATTGCACAAAAAAGGTTTAAATTTACATAATACTCAAATTACGTGTTTAATTTAATGCGTAGTTTGGGCGTTATCATATTGTCAGGTCGGGTATCGTTTTGGGAAGGCTAATAAGATAGTCGGTATACTAAGCAGAGAGCTGACATGTATGATAACTTAAGGATCGTTGAAATCCTGTTATTGATGGAACTCTAGAGGATTGGAGTAATACATGACCTATTCTGATAACTTGGACTATTGGAGTCCAACTGCAGGATCATACTTCGTGTGGATGATTGTACGGAATGCCAATCACTGGCATGAGATAGGCATCATGGATGCCTGTGATGGTTTGGGATACATATTGACCCTGGGGAAGAGTGTAGTTTGATTGGATGAACGAGGGGAATAAGTTCCCATCTTATTGAACCTTATGAGGTTATTGGCTTGGTGGCCTGGTGGCATATGCGTGGGGATTTAAGCCATTGTACCATGTCACGAGTGGATGACATGTGCTTACGATGATAAAACTAACACTTGTGATTCCTAGATTGTGTGGAATTGGACGTGAGCTAGGCTACGTATTCCGAGTAAGTATATGGTATGACTGTCCATGGGGCAGGGGCCTACTGAGAAATTTTGATGGTTGTATGGTTGCATAGACATATTTCGTGGGGAGAAATATCATGGTACTTATTGATCGGAATTTTGAGGACCAAATTCTTTAAAGGGGGTAGGTTGTAATGACCCATCTCGAATTCCGGAATTATATTATTTACTAATGAAGGATTAGTGAAGGATTAGTGAGATTAATTGGTGATTAGTTGAGTGATTTCAGACATACGGTGCAAAATGACTGTTTTGCCCCTAGATGTAGGAAAACGTTTACTTTTGACTCGGACGGTCAAACAGACTTTGGCCAATGATTGTGACGTAGTTTGAGACGTCACGAGTCCTTATACAGACAGCATGCCGAAATCGGAGTTCAGATGTGAAAGTTATGGATCGTGAATAGTGAATTATGGACCTTGAATAGTGAGGGGCAATTTGGTAATTTTTAAAAGAAGGGTAGAATGGTAAATTGGACGGGTTAATGGTTGATTCAGCCTGATTAGTGAATCACTATGTCAATTGTGTGACACCTGTAACTCTAATAGCTTAATTAGTGGCAAGTATAATGATGATGCTTGGTTTGAGTACGTATATGTACGTGTATGTGTGTATTTGCGAAGGAAAAAAAGAGCATCAGTATACTCAAACATCAGACATCAAACCTTCCTTTCTGATCGATCTGTGAGAGGGCTAGATAGGTAATTAGATGGGGGAGAAATAAATAATGGGAACAAAGATGAAGGGAGAGGAATTGTGAAAGAAATCCCAAAAAAACCCCAAAACCTTCAAGCCGTGGACCTCTAAATGTCCCAAAAATTTGAACTCTTATTTAGAGGCCATGAGAAATTAAACTAAACCTTGCTTAAGCCTTCTGGGACCTTTCTGGTTGGAACCACCTTAAATTTGGGAAGAATTGACATAGAAATAGGCAAGAACAGACATGGCGAAGTTTGGAAATTCGAAGGATTAAGTTGTGTAATTGGAGGGATTGAATGATGGAATTGAGATCGAAAACAAGTCTATAAGAGTCCTATGAAGCTTTTGGATGGATCAATACAAGAAAAACAAGTGGAATTGATGAACTTCGAAGAATGAACAGTGCACGGGTATCCTTCGACTATTCCTCTTCGAATCGAATGGATTGAGGTAAGGACTTGTGTAATTGACATGTCAACTCTCTGCTTAGTATACCAGCTATCATATTAGCCTTCCCAAAACGATACCCGACCTGATAATACGATCGTAATCTCAATGCATCCCTACCATCGCCTCATCACACATTAAGCCTTTTTGTTTACCAATCATTATCCCGATGGCCGATACAATACTCGTAAATTCCTTCCTAGAGATATGGCCTCTACATACTCGAACCCATAGATCACCATGGTCAGTCCCAAATCAGGTAAGGAAAGCGAAACTCCCGAGGGTTCAGCTAGCATCGACAATCCCCGCCCTATGCTGCCGAAAACACCTAGCCAAATCTCAAATCTCATAATTACATGTCATTAGACACATCAATCATGTTACCATCAACATTCCGAATATGGCCAGAATACCTGATTCATGAATTCATAAGGACAACTAGTTCACTTGCCCATCCAAATGGCATCGCTATCCACTTACCTTGGCCATATCGAATCCAACATTTTTCCTTTCGTACTCATAACTGATAGTTATCACATTGATGATAAACTTGAAACATTTTTTTGCCCCTCTCACTAGGCCCCATAATCATCAAACCGAGATAGGGATACTTGTCCCGTATTATTACTTTGTGGGTCTGCCTATACTCGCCATGTAAGCTCGGACCACCATCCTTTTTTTGTTAGTACTAACACTGGGTTCCCCACGGCGACACTTGGCCGAATGAACCCGTGTCCACCTAGTCCTGTAATTGCACCTTCAGTCCTCATGATTTCGTAGGTGCCAGCTACCAAGGTGTCCAAGAAACAACTCGTATACTCGACATGATCTCCATCATAAACTCAACCTTTCATCTTGGAAAAACCTCAGGAAATATATTGAGAAATCCATCCATCCTCATCCCTCACTGGGCTTCTCATACACTACTTACATATGTGCCACACATATGCCCAGTAAATTTTGATTACCTATTCCCAAAATCCATCAATCGTGAGGGTCAATATCATTCTAGAGGGTAACACCCCCGAGTCTCCCTGAAACATAACCTCTGGTAATCCTGGACTCCACATATCGCTCTCTAATCGACATACTCGATAGAGGTATCACGAGTCATCAACCAATCCATCCCAATAATTACGTCCAAATCATCCAAGTCCACGAATACCCAATTCAGCCACTAGGCTAGTATCGCTAGTCATCCTGGGTAGCCTCACATCAAAGGGGTCTACCCCCTTATGTATCACCAATTTCACCATATATTACCACATAGATAGCATCAAATTTATCACATCCGTAGCTCCAGTCGGCTCACCGACTTCCATACCTTAACCAATCACGGACATCTCCGTATCCGTCCAATGTACAATCTCAAAACAAAGAAGAGTGGATAGCCCGGGACCTACCGAATACATACGTCTTGGTTAAACTTACATCCATGTCACCACTCCAGAGGCTACTCAGGCCTTCTGCTAAGTAAATGCAATCCTCGAGCATGTAGTGCCAATCCGACCACGCCCCTAAGGTCCATCACGAGCCCTACCAACTCTTCCCTCGCCTGCCACACACCAGCAGTCAATACAGGAGCCAATCCCTGCTACCATTGCACCCCTATCAATCCTTCGCATCCCAGGTGCCCAACATTCCTCAATTAAAGGGCCGGCCGTGTCAGAAACCATAGTTATATTCAACCTTTCCCGCTCCTCTTGAGCCCTGATTCATTACTATGACTCATCTCGAGTCCTAACCAATATCCTGACTCATTTTGAGTCCCGTATCCCTATCTCGACTCCTCTTGAATCCAATCTCATAACAATCATCCATGCCATCATTGGCATACCCGGTCACCGAGCAAATACTGCTGGTGAACCACATCTTATACGGCCTATAAGGCCTAAGGGATATCCCATCACATGCGAGACTCTGAAACACACATTCCACTTAAGGAATTTACTCAGAATCATTTCATCTCGGGTCCAATCTGCCCAATTGTGCTATCTGGGCTCATTCGTTCTTGGGACCCACACAATTCTGTGTTTAACGGTTAGTAGTTCACAATGTACACTGGTTTACATCTGACCCCCAATCCAAGGTCAATTTCATCCTAAGATCTATCACGAGGTCATATATTCCCTCGTATACCTGTCTTGCTACCAAGTCGTGCACGAGGCTTACGTTTCGGAGGCATGACGTGGCAACAGAATCAGCAACCCAGTGCTCTGATACCAATTTGACAGAACCCATCCCCTAAGGAACATTGATAACCGTGTCCGGTTCTACTCTCGTCTGACAAGTCAACTGAAGTTCCAAAATTACCCTCAGCACTTGCCAAACAAGGGATAACCATACATGTGCCCACTCATTCCTCCACATCTCGATTAGCCTTGATCATCGTGCTACTACCTGGTGGGTCAATAAAAACATAAAAGGTGTGAGTGGACAAAAATAAATAAGTTTATAAAACATGTTACAGAAAAAGACATTTCTACCCTCCACGTAAAACCAATGCATGCATTCGAAAATCTTTTAGTTCCACGATCAGAAAACCGCTTACAAAAAATCAGAAATCAACCGTAAATCACAAGTCACTCAATCTGCTAGATCTGAATCACCGAATCTTTAAACTCAAAACCACATATATCAGGCCTTCCGGGGATATCAACGAGTCTTTAAACACCAAACACAATCAATAGGCCTCGGGGGATATCACAATAACCGAGTCTTTAAACTCAAACCACATATATTGAAGTGTTAGTGACCCTCAATAATGATTTTGGACAGGAATTGTGATTTCTAGAACTTACGAAAAAACGTACAGCTTGGAATCGGGCAGTTTGGACGGTGTGTGAGTGGACTTTGTTTTCTAAATTTCAATACATGCATAATTGTTTTCTATGATTTCTATTTATGATTTCTATGCTTATGATTATGGTAATTACGATTTTCGTATTTATACGTATTTCGATATGAAATACTTAATTGCACGTATTTCTAGAATATGGTTTATGCTATGTTTTGATGATGGATGATTTTATATGGTTTATACGTATAATGTTTTGATAATGATTTGATGATGTGACATTGGGTTTGAATGTGAATTCGGGCACGAGACCCATTTCGATAAAATACGATTTTGGATTTGGTTTTGGATGTTTTGGGAAGGCCTGATATATGTGGTTTTGAGTTTAAAGACTCGGTGATTGAGATCCAGCAGATTGATTGACTTGTGATTTACAATTGATTTCCGATGTTTTCAAATGTTTTGGGCAGTGGCCCAGATGTTTTGGATTTACGGATTCTTGATTTTGGTAAGCAATTTTGCTAATCGTGGAATTAAGTGATTTTCGAATGCATGCATTGGTTTTACGTGGAGGGTAGAAATGTCTTTTTCTGTAACATTTTTTATAAACTTATTTATTTTTGTCCACTCACACACCTTTTATATTTTTATTGACCCTCTAGGTCGTAGCACGATGATTGAGGCTGATCGAGAGGTGGAGGCATGAGTGGGCACATGTATGGTTATCCCTTGTTTGGCAAGTGCTGAGGGTAATTTTGGAACTTCAGTTGACTTGTCAGACGGGAGAAGGACCGAACACGTTTATCAATGTTCCTCAGGGGACAGGTCCTGTCAAAACACCCTTATATGTTTAACTCCATGTCTCCTTCCTGTAAAATGTTCAAAAATGTGTTTTACCACTTATAGCTTTAGTAGGACATCTATTTAATAGGTACACTGTTGTATACACTGTGATGACCCCGTCCCGTATTAGCGGGATTAATTAAGAATTAATGACGGATTATTAAGGCTAATCGGAGATTAGACGAAGATTAGCGGACGTTCGGGCAAAATGACGATTTTGCCCTTGGAATAGACAAAATCGTTAACTTTTTGTTCAGGAGGTCAAATGGACTTTGGTCGATTTACTGTGACGTAGTTCGTGACGTCACGAGTTCATAGACAGGTAGCACGCTCGATTCCGACGTTCGAGGAGGAAGTTATGACGTTCAGAAGTTCAAGGGCAATTTGGAAGTTGACTTTTAACCCAGGGAGAATCCGATGGCCGAGGGAAGAAGACCGTTACATAGATCGGGACGATACGAATCCGTAGACAGGCGGTACGTCGAATTCGGATGTTCGACGGCGAAGTTACAGTTCACGGAAGTTCCAGGGAACTATTTACGACGACACGTTTTACAAGACAAAAAGTGAAGTTTTGTCTTTTGTGGGCCCAGTTACTTTTCAGTGGACCAATGGATGAGTGACAAGTGTCACCCATCCACTGGCCAACCTCATTCATTCATGCATCTTCCACCTTCATCAATCATTCATTTTCTTCTCCACCCAAACAACCAAAAACCGATCCAATTCTCCCTCCCCAAATCCCAAACCTGAACCCTACTTGATCATCCTGGTGAGGCCCAGAGGCTGAGAGGAAAAAGGGTGGATGGTGGTGGCCGACTGGAAGCCATGCCGCAGTGGACGTCGGCCTTGAACCCGAGAACATACCCGGTTTAGGCCCAAAATCCATTTATTTTCGATTTTATCATTATGGGCTGTATTGGATGATTAGAAAATGGTTATTAGGTTGCTAGGAGGTTTCTAAAGAAGGTTTGGGAAGTTTTGGACGGCTGGGAAGCCATGGGTGAGTTATGGGAAAACTTTGGACCGTGAGGTTCAAATTGAACCAACGGTTTTAGATGGGATTTAGTTAGTTTTAAGGATTGGTTTGGATAGGAAACATGAAAATAGGAAGTTTAGGATCGAAAAGGAGAAGATTTGACGAAAAATGAGGGGGTCTGGAGGGCCGGACTGGTCTGATGCAAGGAAGAAGATGATTGCATAGTGGCGCATGAGGCCCCACCACGCAGTATCTTCTAGGGGCACGTGGCCCCTTCTTTGGGGAAAGTTCCCAACATGTTATTTCATCTATTCGATGTAACGAACATTTTGGGGATTGGTTTTTGTGTCAATCGGACTTCGTTTCGATATAGTTCAGGTTGTCCGAAGGTTTAAGTTCGGGTTTAAAAATAGTTAGAAATTCCGAAAAATTACGGGGCTTTAGGAGGGGTTATAAAAGTAGTTAGTAACCCTCTAAATGAATTTGGACAGGTTTGGGAATCCCAGAGGCGACAGTTGACCCGAGAGACGATTATGGCACACGTATCGAGGCGCGGCTTCGGACGGTCTGTGAGTGGACTTTTCTTTTGAATTCGATGCATGCATAAATGTTTTATAATTGTTTTAATATATGTTTTGTGATGCCATGAGTGCATTTGTTTGTGGTAGCCTAGGATTTACGTATTTGCATGTATTTCGAGATTTCCGATTTTGAACGATGCTTATATGTTCTAGGTTTTCAACGAGCATTTAATAAACGGATTTTGGATTTGGAAACATGAACTCGGGCATGAGACCCAATTTATTTACGAACTCTCGGACTTGGAATGCATTTGATTGACGAGGAATCGGACCTAGGGTCCATTTGAGCCATACGATCGGATCGAGGGTCCAGTTGGTTTACGATTCAGGTTTGAGGCCCATTTAGTGGTACCATCGGGCTTGATGTCCCATTGGTTTATGATATCGGGCCTGAGACCCATTTGGTTGAGATATCGGGCTTACCGCCCCGTTGGTTGTGAAATCGGACGTGAGGTCCCGTTGAGTTATGGTTCGGGCTTAGAGCCCAGTTAGTCATGATATCGGGCTTGAGGCCCAGTTGATTGTAACATCGGGCTTGAGTCCCAGTTCAGTTTAGGAAATGAGAATTCGGGAATGAGACCCTGTTGAACTGTGGATTTAGGCCGAGGCCTGTGAAAGTGATTTGAATTGGATTCAAGGAATCCTGTTGAAATGAATCGGGTATGAGACCCAGTTGAGAAATGTATTTGAGAAACAAAGAAATTATTTGAAAAGATATGAACCCTCCATATGTTTATATGGTCTCCTCTAGACGTCGACCTCGAGAGTCACGATCCACAGACCAGAGTGGGTATCCCCATAGGGATCCCATTCTAGGAGTGGTGGTTACTTATTATGTTGTGGTCCCGGACCAGATTCCGGAGAGATATATGGACTAGAGCCAGAGAGAGACCTCGGACTAGATCCAGAGATTGAGCCTCCCAGATGGAGATTCCTAAGAGAAGACTCGGAGTGAGACCTCGAGTAGTGTGCACACTAGATAAATATGATGCCACCCGTGACTATATCGGGGATGTGTTCCCTAGGGGTTGTGTGCTCCGAGTTGGCATCTTCTCCGGAAGTGCCTAGGATGGGTTATACGTATGAATACGTATGAGATTTACAGGAAAGTGATTTGAGGGCGGAGGCCCTATGTTTTATGTTTTACGAAGTAATTTGGGGGCGGAGACCCCGTATTCTATGTTGGTATTTCACTGAAAGAGGTTTTGGGCTGAGACCCACGTGACATGATTTGGGGATGAGTCCCCATGTTTTGATTTATGGTTTATAAGATTGTGATTTCGGGCCGGGGACCCAAATGGATTTATGGGTCATGACGGTTTATGGGGCCGGGCATGAACCCTTGAAAGGTTTTGATATGTTTGACAAATGATTTTTATTAATAATTGATAAATAGTTTTGAATGCATGCATATGCTTTTATGAAGGGCATAAATGTCTTCCTGTGAAAATGTTTTAATGAAATGATTGATTTTGTCCACTGACAGTTTTCATGTTTTGATGCCCTTTAGGTTGATCGCGGATGCGGGCTGTAGCAGAGACGAGACATCACTCCCCTCCTCCTACGATCTTGACGCCCTTTGATAGCCCCGGCGAGGACTAGAGTTGGAATTTTCCCTGGTTTGATACTTCGTGTCAGAAAGGATCAGGTGGGTCCCACGTTAATCCCGGGGGATTTGGGACCGGTCCTGACAAAGTGGTATCAGAGCGTAGAGTACGCGCAGGTCGAGGATGTGATGTCTTTGAAGTCGTAACAGCCCGTTATCAACCTGATAGTTAGGGTATGAGTACGAGGATTCGATATAATCGATCCTAGTTCGTGTATGTTTGTTATGCGGTACGATAGTTTGAGGTTTGATTGGCATGGAATGCCACGTGTTTCGAGGAGGTGGATCCCGAGGAGGATCAGTATATTATGGGAATCTAACGGCTTAGAGCCGTAATGTACTGGGAAAAGGACCCAATGGATCAGTGGACACAGTATGACGACTTGAGAATCGTGACCGCTCGATGGTAGGAACGTGTGATTCTATTTGGCATGAGTTGTGGTCCTAGACCAGATTCCGGATAGATATGTAGACTAGAGCCAGTGAGAGAGCTCGGACTAGATCCAGAGATTGAGCCTCCCAGATGGAGATTCCTGGGAGAAGACTCGGAGTGAGACCCTGAGTACTGTGCACATAAGATAAATATGATGACATCGTGACTATATCGGGGATGTGTTCCTTAGGGGCTGTGTGCCCCAAGTTGGCATCTTCTCCGGAAGTGCCTAGGATGGGTTATACGTACGAATACGTATGAGATTTACAGGAAAGTGATTTGAGGGCGGAGGCCCTGTGTTTTATGTTTTACAAAGTGATTTGGGGGCCGAGACGAGGCATCACTCCCCTCCTCCTACGATCCTGACGCCCTCTGATAGCGCCGGCGAGGGCTAGAGTTGGAATTTTTCCTAGTCTGACACTTTGTGTCAGACGGGATCAGGCGGGTCCCACGTTAATCCCTGGGGGATTTGGGACCGGTCCTGACATACATAGCCTCACCTCAGTACTTATATGGTACCCCCTTTGTCATGAATCATTACTTTTTCCATCTCTACTACTGTCCTGTTTTTCCTCTCAGAAACTCCAATTTGCTGTGGAGAATAGGAAACAGTTAGTTGCCTAACAATCCCATGTTCTTCACAGAATCTCTCAAATTCATTTGACATGTAATCCCTTCCCCTATCACTTCTCAGCTATTTAATCTTAAATCCAGACTGTAATCCCACCATAGCTTTAAACTTTTGAAACACGTTGAATACTCTTGACTTACTAGAAAGAAAGTAAATCCAACACATCCTGGTAAAGTCATCAATGAAGGTGAGGAAGTATCGATTTCCTCCAGCTGTTGGTTCCTGCATGGGACCACATACATCTGTGTGTACCAATTCCAGATGAGATGATGCCCTCCAAGCATTTCCTTTGTCAAATCGCTCAACATGCTATTTCCCTGAAACACAGGCCTCACACACACCACTCTTCTGTTCTGTGAGAGCAGGAAGACCCACAGCCATGTCCTTCTGTTTCAGAAGCTCCAAACTAGCAAAGTTTAAGTGTCCATACCTTCTATGCCATAATTCTCAGTCTTCAACAATAGATGACCTTAGAGCAATAGGATTCACAAACTCCAAAGTCATAGGGCAGCATCTGTTGCCAGTCATAGGGACCTTGGCTACCATATCTTGCAGGTCTTTGTCTTCAAAGATGTCAACAGTGTTATTACCAAAAACCAGGCAATAGCCATGCTCTATCATTTGACCTACAGTTAGAAGATTTTCTTCTAAGCCAGGTAGCAACATCACATCTTTAATGTACCATTGTCTTTGCTTGGTTTGAAATGCTAGGGTTCTCTTCCCCATAGCCTGCACAAGTTCACCATTCCCCATCTTAACTTTCACTCTGATGCTTCTGTCAATATCCACAAGCATAGATTTCTGAGCTGTCATCTGATTACTACAGGCACTGTCTACATACCACACACGGTTGTCCTTTGCATCAGTGACTGTGTTGCTTGCTAAAAACAGGTTACTAGGAGCTTTTGTAACTTCTTTTGCTAAGTTTACAGTGGCCTAGTCTCCATTACTCCCACCACTAGTTTTAGTAGGACAGGTCCTTGCAAAATGCCCAAATTTCTGGCACTTGTAGGATATGACCTTAGCAACTGTCCAACAATCTCCAAGTGAATCTTCTTGCATTTCTTACAGAATTCCCTGACCTGATTACTAGAATCCTTCCCTGATGTAGAACCCTAATTTGAACTGGTCATGTGTGACTGTGAACCAGTGTTCCAGTGCTTGTTTCCTTTGTAATTCCCTATATTCTTAGAGTAGGAACTGTCCTGTCTAGATTCAACCGATAGACTTGAGAATGCCCTTTCTACTGAGTTCTCAGCATGCAATCCTACCCTCTGATGATAAGCCCTGATTGATGCAATTACATTTTCAACATTGATTGAATCCAAATCCCTAGTTTCTTCAATTATGGACACAATGGGATCATACGGTTTTGTCAAACTAATCAGTATTTTCTGTGCTAATCTCTTTTCTTCAACTTCTTCACCATAAGTTCTCATTTGATTAACTACACCATACAACCTAGAAATATAAGTTGCAAGTGTCTCATGTCATTCATTCTAGTGTACTCAAAGTCACGGCTAAGTGATTGAAGTTTGACAGATCTCACCTTTGAATCTCCTCTGTATTCCCGTGTTAGAAGATCCCAAACACCTTTTGAGGTTTCTTCATTCTGAATTCTTGGGAAAATATCATCAGCATTCTGCAGTATACTCAAGGCCTTTGCATCTCGAATCAGATCTTGATGAGAGGATTGCATCTTAACCTCCTCAGTTCTTTCACGTCCCACAGCTCTCTTAGGTATACCATCTAATACTAATCTCCACAGATCATATGCCTTCAGGATTGTCTTCATCTTTACACACCGAAAAATCATAGTTAGTTCCTGTGAACACAGGAGCTCTCAGCTCACTGCTTGATCCTGCCATCAAAGCCAATGCTTCTTCTGTTCTCTTTCTTCTTAGATAGCTTCACACCATCAGACGCCACAGATCACAAAGATCGTGGATGCTCTGATACCATGTAAAAGATCGAGGTTCCTCCTATTATATAGACTCGGGATTTCGACCCTAAAACCAATTGGTAATAGGGGGAGTTGCCCAAACCTATATAAGGCACACATTCATTTTCCTCTTTTCTGATGTGGAACATCTCACCCTCACATCCTAACACGCGACCTCACGTGTGGCGGCTCTTCCAACTAACACGTGATGATGTGAGACCACTTGTCCCACATCCTTTGCAACAACACAGGTTGTCGTCACTGCGCCCCCTAACACACGGGACGAGTGCACACTGCGCCCCCTTAACACACGGGGCGAGTTCATGGGCGACGTCTGGCACGTGGGGCGGTTAAGCCTCCACGTGGGATAACCCGCTCTGATACGATGTTGAAGTTTCATCAGAGTGTTCATCAACAGCTACAGGTGGCTTGCTTCTCAACCAAGTAAGTGTACTCACTTAATCTCCTAGCTGAAATTGGTTGTGAATCAGGACTAGCATGTGATTATGTGTTTAGAACTGTTTTAGGTGATTAGTGTTTAGGGAAAACTGGAAAATTCGTGGCAAAGCACAAATTTGTCGCAAGAGAGACACTATCGTGACAAAATTCATAATTTTCCAGGAAAGGTTCAGTTGATGATTTTAGTTTTCACGCTATTGTTTAGGCGACAAACAAGGGGTCTATGGCGGAAAATTATTTTCTTATGAAGTTTTTTCCGAAAAAATAATTTTAGGTTTAATTATATGCTCAGGCTATTGTTTAGGCTTGATAAAAAAAAATTATTCTGAAAAAAAAAACAGGATAAGTTCCCGTCGAAAATTTCGACCCTCTAGATCCTGGCAAAATTAGAGCACATGTATTAAAAAAAGATGTAAACGACGTCATTGTGGGGTTTTATTAGGGCCAATTTTTTCCCTGCGTGAAACATCTCGCTCCATATCTCTCTGAACGATAGCGCGCCTCTTCACCATCTTCACTCCAGAGAGAAGCTTCCCCAAGCCCACCTAGCTCAATTCCAATCTTGCTCCAGAGAGAAGTTTCCAAAGCCCAGCATCCTCCATCTTCCTTTTTGTTCTCCAGAGAGAAGTCACATCCCTCTTCCATTCCGAGTTCATCTCCCAGATACCTTCAATTTTCAGGTGCTTGCTCTTTGGTTGATCCTTTTGTTTACTGTTTTTCTATTTTTATTACAAACCACTGCAACATAAGTATTTTTGCATTGTTATTACACTGATTCTCAACTTTTAGTCAATATGTGGTCTATTAAAGACCCATAACAGCAGTATGAAAATGGGGATGAATAAGAATGAGCAATGAGAAAAGATACTTCCTCATTTTAAATTTGTCGAACTTTCTCAAAAAAAAAAATGGCGAGACTGCAATAAATTTATTCCTTGCTTTATTATGGATTTATCCCTGTTTAATCACTCGAAAGTTTGTTTGATGAGATTTAGTAAGAAAATGAACCTTTCTTTTACCTAAAACCTCTTCTGTCAAAGGGTTATTATTTTTCATTGATCTGGCTATGTACCTTTCTCTATTCCTTCTCTCTCTCTCCAAATGGAATTTGGTTCAGCTAGTGACCTTTCATGAGAATGAGGTGAGCAGTGAAACAGTGTTAGTGGGCTCAGTAATTTGTTTGATTCCTGGTTTAATTTAGTAGGAAACTAACATTAGATCGTTGCTGTTTAGTAGGTCTTGCACCTCTAATATAAACTTGTACTTGGACTTGAGATCATCCCCTTGTATAGGCACCAACTTAGGGTCTTCACTGAAAGTGATTGCCTTTCCTTTCCAGCAAGCCTCTTCATTTAGCTGAGACACCAAAATCCCCAAACTCACCGTTACTTCCACATTAACGGTTACGTCAAATGAAACCAAACAGTTCTTTAACTTCCCTAGTTTCAAGTACATGTCCACTTATATTGTTTTGGTCTAATCTCATGCTACTGAACCAAGTTCTTAAACAACATCATGTCAAAACGACAAGATCTGTCTATTTTGTTTTTCTCTGTTTTAGATATCAACTTTTTTTTGTCTGACTTAAATACCTAGATTCAATTGAATTGAAATCAAAAGGAAAAGAAGATGACTTTGCTTGTGTTAATGGTATATAGAGGGAGAGCTTGATTATATAAAGCATTGATGAAATTAATTTAGGTCTGGATGTGTAATAGTGACGTAGTTAAAGAAAATATAAACATGATCCTATGTTGATCAAGGTTTAGGTCTGGATCATCAACATTAACTTTTCTCTTTTTCAAAAATCAATTTTACTTAATTATGATTTTAATTCATTTAATTTATTTCGTTCCTATGCCAAAGAAAAATTATTAGGCCATGATTTATTTTGCTTTTGCATATATATATATATATATATATATATATATATATTAAAGCAATATCAACACATTAATCCATGACGCTTGGAGGTTCACTTCAAATTCTACCTACATTACAATTCGGTCACTGCTTGCTAAACCTTACTTTAGTTTGGTGTGTTACATTCAAGTCAACCTTGAATTTGGGTGGCAACTTGTTTTTATTTTCAATTTAAAACACTTTTTATTATCTCAAAAATCTTTTTTCTTATTAAGGTAATTTTGAACTGACTGGAAAGTAGAAGATGAACGAAACTTATTTACTTTATAATCGTAAAATACTTTACTGTTCGCTCACCGCTTCAGTTAATTCCGAGCCCTTTTATCAAGTAATAAAGTCCTATTTTATTGTCTTTTAGAAAGAAAAAAATAATAAGATAGTTTATGTGATGATGAATATATGTATAGAGAAAGCCACACTTGTCTTAGTCGGCTCATCCCTTTAAGTATCGCCTAGGCACCAATTGTTTTAACATGTTATGTTGTTGCCTTCTTGTTTTGTTTAATATAGGGTTTGATATCTTGATCGGTGATTAGGAATATTTCTTCTCAAGGCACATTCATGTTCTTGCATTGTTGGATTTTCAGTTTATCTAATTAAACTCACAAAAGAATAAAGAACCTTATTGAAAGGTGGAATCTTCAGAATCTTAGGGCAAGAAAGTGAAAACTACTCATATGGACCACAAGGCTTTACTAACAGAAGTACAACTAAACCATGAATCTTCTTTTTTTTTTTTATCTTTTAATGGATATGTTTAGCTGATTAGAACTCTCCCTACTATATATATATATGTATATATGTGCGCGACTGGATCTTCATGTTATAGGTTAGTAGTCTCAAAGAGATGGCCACACATTATTCAACCCATTGCTTCACCTTAGATTCATCCTCTATAGATCATTCTATACATGAAGTTATGGTAGGTTAGCTCAGTATTGGAGGCTTTATCGTGTATCTAGTTTCTAACAACAAGAGAGACATATTTCCTAAACTAAGCAAATGCAGCTGACTGGTCACCATTCTAAGTAAGTATCAGAATTCATGTTTTCCCCAACAATGAGAGCAAAAGTTCTCTTGTTTTGGTTCTTGTTAAAGCTGAATTTGGTACATATGACAAGGTAATGATTACAATCCTTGAGGTGCATATGATGTTATTGACAATGGTTAGATAAAAATTTAAGAGGATGTGTAAATTGGTTCATATTTCATAGTGAGTAACCTTGTGATCAAATCACAATTGTACTTGGAGTTTGTGCAAGTTCTCTTAGTTGAACTTGAATGGTATATCTCCTGGACAAATCAGATATATTATACACCACGTGTTTCATGTGGACATCACATAACATGCTCTTTATTGACATTAACATACTAGTGGAAGCACTGTTTATTAATGAAATCAAGTTCTTTATAAGTTGGGGAATTTCTATAAGACAAAGTAGAAAAATTCACGTGAAAAGCTGTTTGAGGATCTTAAATATATTCCTTTGGACAGTGATTTGTGCATACACAAATGGGTATCACAGCGCTGTTTTTTCCTTTTTGGTGTGTGGTAAGGAAAATTTTGCATTACGGGACTGTCACTAGAACACCCTTACTGAGGGTATTGTTAACAGTGCAGGGAATTGAGTCCAACACAAATTGATGGATCTGCATCATAGCTCAATGGTACTGCAATGCAGCTGATAACTGCAAATGTATGGCCAGCTCATAAAGATCTGTTAAGAGTTAGTTAATTGGGTGAGCTGTTAGTTAGTTGTTTGTTACAGTTTTTTAGCCTTGTTTGTTACTGCAATGCAACTGATAACATTAACCAGATGGTGTCAATGGTACTAGGAAGTTGGTAGCTTTGAAGTAGGTTATGTCAAGTTGTCATGATTTATAAAACAGGGAAGAGAATTTGGTGGACATAGTATTGGGAAAAATTCAGATTTGGTCATCCTTGTGGGATTCTCTGTCTCTAGCCTTTAGTGATCTTTCATTTTCTATACTTTTATTACATGAGGCAACTTGAAGGAATGGTTCATTGATATAATGCAATCTCTACTAGCAGTATAGAGTACAAAATAAGTTAACCAAGTAGCAGATGAAGCAAGGCTAATTTTTTTTTACCAAATGTATGGAATTAAAATTTTCAACTTGAGGATGACTTTGGTAGCCTATTGGCTTGCATTTCGTTAGTAACTATTACCAAGTGAACTCTAGAGAATTTTGCAAGTTTTTCTATAGTGGTTGTTTAGTTTGTGCTACTATTATTTATAAATGTTGAAATGTTGGAATGTGTTATGGGTTTTAGTTTAAAAAATATAATAAAAAAGTTGTTCTGTTTTTGGTGCCTGCAATGGGCAAAGAATTCAATGCAGAAGAAGAATCCGCCATTCTTCGCATTCTTCAAGCTGTGGCTGTTCCGGTCATTGGCAATGTTTGTCACGTGTTTATGAATGGATTATACCGTATTCAGGTTTGTGGAATTGATAATTTCCCAATATTTTTCCTTTTCAAATTCTATTTGGGGGTTGCAAGAATAATATGTGTTTCTGGGTGTGATAGGTATTGAGTGGTCATCTTTACCTTCGTACTAGGCATACTCCTATACCCATCTCCAAATTTTTTATCCATATTTTCCTAGTTCCCACAGCCTTATATTTGAACAAATACAACTCCAACATCTTTGCATGTTTCCTGTATAAAATACTCCACTGTTGTTAGTACTATTATTAATATTGTTTATTCATATTGTTTGGGTTAATCTTAACTGGTTTATGTATTTGGTATTTGATTTACTTAGAAGCTTATCACATGTTATACTAGACTAATTGATTTACTTATAAATCCTCTTGTAGAAGCCTAGCACCAATAGGAGAAAGGCTCGTTTATGAGGAGGTGCAGACCTAGATTGGTAGGTAGGAGAATATTTTCGGGTCAAAGCTCAACGTAGTCTTCCAAAAAAGGTAAACTTCTAAACTACACAATAATTGAAATGTTTTTCTCTTTAGTATAAATGAATTTGTTCACTATAGAGGCGTTGTCTCTGCACTTTCATGTTTCATGTTTCTAGAGGCGTTATCACTGCATTTTCATGTTTTTTCGACTGGTTTCATGTGATGTAGAAAGATGAACTAGTCTATATTTGTGTGTTCTTATAGCATGTGTGTATGCTCTCTTTTTATATTGCTCAATTGCAGTAATTTTGATTAATTCCTTTAGGTAGAAAGTTGAGATAAGCTTTCAGGTTGAGTAATGCCAATAGTATATTGTTGTCCCATGAAGAGACAGGTTTATTATTGATCCTAATTTAGAAATAAAGTTATTTAATTTTCAGTTTTAACCAGGTCCCATGAAGAGGAAAGTGATGTAAAAAGATGAACTAGTCAATATTTCTGTAAATGCAGCTTCACATTAATAATTCGGACCCAATAATAAAAAAATACTATAACTAGGACTTAATAAGCATAATAATTTAATCTAGTTTGCAATCTCTGTGTTGCATATTCACAGCTGTTGAATAGTATTTTAATCTAACTGCTTCCATTGGTTACAAGGAAGACCCGACTAATCTCAAATCCTTGATTGCTAGCGTAATATTTGCATCCCCATGGTGCGTTGAGATTGCTAGTGTTATATAATTCTAATTTTAATTTAGTTTACTTAAACCAGTTACAGTTGGAAGTGATTTTGTGCACTATGAATGTTTTGTGTTAGTAGCATTAGTCTATTTGATTTTAAATAAACTCCTTCTAGACATAAGTTTTGGATTCATCGTTTGATAGGCTTTCGTTGGTCCATGGACAAGTAGTGGGATACAAAATTCTGAAATATTTAGTAAGGAATACATAGATGGAATTGATGCATTTGTTGAAGTTGCAAGGAATCATGTCAATAGTTGTAATCAGACTAGATGTCCATGCCGAAAATGTAGCAACAGATATTGGAAGTTAGTTGGTGAGGTTCGAATGCACTTAATTAGATATGGGATGTCCTATAGTTATACGACATGGATTCACCATGGTGAACAAATAGATGGTTCACATTTGTTCATTGATCGATCAGTGATTCCTCTTAATGAAGATATAGGCAGTGGTAATGATGATGTGATGAGGAAAATCAATGATTTGTACCCCTACGCATCTCAACATCATGGTCATGATGGCTTGCAAGAAGATAACACCTTAGGTGATGAATATAGAGATGCTAATTTGGAAGATGATCGGTCGTACAATATGCATTGGGAGGAGTCTATAAAATATGAAAAGTTATTAGAAGAAGCTCAACAAGAACTGTATCCTGGTTGTGAAGAATTCTCAGTTTTAACAGCGGTAGTTAAGTTAATGCATTGTAAAGTATTGTACTTGATGTCAAATAGATGTTTTGATCATTTGATGGGAATATTGAAAAGGATGCTTCCTAAAGATAATCTTCTACCTCCGTCGCATCATCAAGCAAAAAAAGTTCTGAAAAACCTTGGGTTGGGGTATGAAAAAATTCACGCATGTCAATATGATTGTGTTTTGTACTACAAGGAAAACGAAAGGTTGGATAAATGTCTCATATGTAATGAGCCCAAGTACAAATACAAGGGTGGTGACAATAAAAAAAAGATTCCTCGAAAGGTCTTGCGTTATTTACCACTTAAACCAAGATTGCAGAGATTGTACATGTCTATGCACACTGCTAGTGATATGAGATGGCACAAGGATGGTCGAGTTGATGACGATCTCATGAGGCATCTAGCTGATGGAGAAGCTTGGAAGGAGCTTGATCGAATGTACCTAGATTTTGCAATGGAGTCGCGAAATGTTAGGCTAAGGCTTGCAACCGACATATTTAATCCATTCGGGAATATGACCACATCCTACAGCATGTGGCCTGTTATCGTGGTACCTTATAATTTGCCTCCTTGGAGGTGCATGAGGAAGGAATTCTCAATGCTGACTTTATTAATTCCCAGGCCTTGTGCACCTAGTAAGGAGATTAATGTTTACTTGAGACCATTAATTGACGAGCTCAAAGAGTTATGACGATCTCATGAGGCATCCAGCTGATGGAGAAGCTTGGAAGGAGCTTGATCGAATGTACCCAGATTTTGCAATGGAGTCGCGAAATGTTAGGCTAGGGCTTGCAACCGACGGATTTAATCCATTCGGGAATATGACCATATCCTACAACATGTGGCGTGTTATCGTGGTACCTTATCATTTGCCTCCTAAGGAATTCTCAATGCTGACTTTATTAATTCCCAGGCCTCGTGCACCTGGTAAGGAGATTGATGTTTACTTAAGACCATTAATTGACGAGCTCAAGAAGTTATGGGAACATGGTGTGAATACATATGATAGAGCATCTAATTCAGTAGTTAATCTTCGTGCAGTAGTGATGTGGACCATTAACGACTTTCCGGCATATGGGAATCTGTCTGGGTGGAGCACAAAAGGTTATAAGGCATGCCCGGTTTGTAATGAGGACATAAGTTCCCAATGGTTCATTGGGAAAGTTTGTTACTTGGGACACCGACGTTTTTTGCCATGGGATCATCCATGGCGCCAGAACAAAGATGTTTTTTTATGGAAATACAGAGGTAAATGCAAGACCTAGAGAATTCTTAGGTGAAAACATTTTGGATCAGTTGAACAATCAACACTTAGGTCAGATTGGTAAACATCTTAACAATCCGGATAGAAATAGAAAGTGAACACAAGATGAGCTGAATTGGAACAAAAAGAGCATTTTTTTAAGTTAGAGTACTAGTCCAAGCTTAGAATCAGGCATATGCTAGATGTGATGCACGTAGAGAAGAATGTTAGTGATAGTTTGGTAGGGACCATTCTAGGCATAGAGGGAAAATCTAAGGATACAGTGAAGGCTCGCCAAGATCTGTAAGACTTGGGCATTAGGAGCCACTTATGGTTAGAACGGTCGGGGAACAAGTATAAAAAGAAATACGCTTCTTATACTGTTCATCCAGACGAGCAGAAAGAATTTTTTCAATTTTTGAAATCTGTCAAATATCCGGATGGATATGCAGCCAACATATCCAAAAATATTAAACTTGATAACGGAAAAATTTCAGGCTTGAAAAGCCACGATTGACATGTCTTGTTGCAGCGGCTACTTCCTGTTGGAATTAGAAAATATTTGCCTAATGGTGTGGTTGAACCTATCATTCAGCTGTCAAGTTTTTTTCACCAGTTATGTGCTAAGACATCGAATATGAATAGGTTGGGCAATGAGATTGTGTACACTTTATGCCAATTTCAACAAATTCCACCCCCCCCCCCCCCCCCCCCCCCCCACCCTTCTCACTCTTTGATATCATGGTTCACTTGATGGTGCATTTACCTCATGAAGCAAAGCTCGGTGGGCCAGTTGGAGCTCGATGGATGTATCCTATTGAAAGGTACTAACTATTGCTCTTTTTAATTAATTCTATTTCATACTGTTGTAGGTTACTTTTGAAAAATTATTGCAGGAAAAACTCACATTATTTTTTGTCTTCCAGAATGTTAGGTAAGTATAAAGGCTTCGTGTGAAATAGGGCTCGTCCGGAAGGGTCATTAATTGAAGCATACATTAAAAATGAATCGCTTATGTATTGTTCATTATACCTTCGTAATGTGGAAACGTGTTTCAATAGACCTGATAGAAACAACGACAGTGGTGCACGAGATGAGAAACTTTCTGTCTTTGCTCAAAATGCACGTCTATTTATGAGTAAGAAGAGCATTGGACGGACAAATGCTGATAATGAAGTAGCTTAGTGGTATATATTGAATAATTGCGAAAAGGTATCAACATTCCTAAAGTAAGTGAACTTTATATGGTTTATTAGTTCTATAAGTTTAATTAATACAACATTTGCACATATAATAGGTCCACTGATTAATAATGCAGGGAACATGAGGCATTGATAAGGCGTGAGAATGATGAGAATGTTGTAGAAAGGCACAAGAATTCATTTTTGGTTTGGTTTCAAGAACAAGTAAGCAAAGATCATGATTTTATGCTAATTGCTCGTCACAATTGTTTAACTAGAAAACGACAAATAACAATTGTTTTCTTTGGCAGATGAGAAAATTACAGAAGGAGAATTCCCCACATTTTACTGATGCGTTATTTGAGTTATCGAGGGGCCCTGTTAGAGTTGAAACTTACCAAGGATGTGTTGTAAATGGAGTTAAGTTTGTGATCTCCACATGTGATGATAATTTGACTACCTAGAATAGCGGTGTCTTTGTGCTAGGAAGCTATGGGACCTCCGAGATTGATTTTTATGTCAATTTGACAAGTGTAGTTGAAGTGTTATATAGACAACGTTATAGGGTTGTGTTGTTTAAATGTCAATGGTTTAATACAGACCTTGCAAGGGCTGGGAGTATAAAGCGTGATTATAAGCTAACATCTGTGGATACACATACTCAATGGTATGAACATGATCCTTATATCCTAGCAACCCAAGCTAAACAATTGTTTTATTTGGACGATCTAAAAGTTGGTGGTGGTTGGAAAGTGGTGGAGCATATTGAACATAGAAACATTTGGAACGTCCCAGAAATGGAAAATTTTGAAGAAGATGATAGTGATGATGATGGGGCATACCAACAGAATTTATCATCAGACATTCATAGTCCCATTCAGCTTGATAATGTTGATGTCACACATACACCTTTACATAGAGAAGATGTTGCGCCAATAGAGATTGATGCTATACATATTGATCTTGGCCCTCTTAGGCCAATTGATAAAGGGGAATTTATCGTTGAAGATGATGAGAAAGATAGTCTTCATATTGATGAGGAAGATAGTCTTCATACTGATGAGGAAGATAGTCTTCCTAGTGATGAGGAAGATAGTTTTCATAGTGATGAGGACAACGACTTCTATTGCTAGGAATTATGTCAAAGCACTAACAAATCTATTTATACAAATTGTTAAAAAAATTTCTTATAATGTTTATGTTTAGTTCTGATTGATATAGTAAGTAATATGTTTGTTTTTATCTGCAGATGAGTTTTATTACAAGGAAAAAGTTGTTACAGACTCGATCAGCTACTCAGAAAGCTATGTCAACGAATCGGTCTACTGTTTGTAGCCAACCTACACCTATGGTTTCTCCCGCTCAGCCTACAACAACATGTGAGCCTCGAGTCTCCACTCATCCCCATCCTACGGGTTGCCCAAACCCAAGACAGTCACTGGTTCCCTACGACCTTACAACTCGGGTCGTCACTCCTACACACATCAACAACCAGTATCCGTCACTGGGGGGGAGCATCCCTCAGATCCTCAAAGTAGTTCCTAAACCCTGCCACGCAAGGTATCCTGCTACTTATAGCTGCATAAATCCAACCTCAACCAAATCGACCAATAGGTCACCAATACATACTCTCCTCATCCGACCTAACCCGGTCTGACAAGCTATCATCAACCGGCCTCCTTGGCCCACATGTACAAGCAGCTCAACAAACTACGAACGGCTCCACAAATCGACCAGTCGACCCTCAGTCGACCAACCTACTCATAGTTGTGGCTTACTGGCTACCATCCAGGTTTACCACAATGGCATACATCCGACCCTAAGTCGACATACATCAAATCTCACACCGCGTATCGAGCGACTATCACCCTGGCCCTAACAATCGCTGCTAATTGACCACTAACGAACATACTGTCACTATTGCATCCAGGTTGATGACGGGTTGTTCCGTGTCTAGACATCACATCCACAGTAGCATCACAACACCCAAGGCAAGGAATCAACGACTCTCGGGGCCAACCCTCGCGCAGAGCGCATAAAACCTGCTCTGATACCAATTTGACATGACCCACCCTCAATCCCCCAGGATTAAAGGTTAAGTCATGCTCCCGTCTAACTTACGAGTGATCCAAAGGCTAAACTGACATCCAACCTCCATGTGACACGTAAGTCGGACAAGGGATTCTTGACTCAACTGCTCAAAACTTCCGAATTTTCCCAGAGCAGGCAGACTCTACTGTGGATCGTATATGTGATGTCTCCGTCTCTCTCTCGACCAACAGCCCGCATCGCAACAATTTAGAGCGTATCGAAAACACAAAAAGACTATGAGTGGACAAAAATAAAATATAAGTTCAAAAAAAGTTATCAGAAAACAGTATCATTTATACCCTCCATGCAAAAACCAATGCATGCATATAAAATCCATGTCATGAAACCATTCCATATCTGAAACCATCAATGAAAACCATTATTTAAAACCCGAATCAATACCGTCATTCAAAGCCAAGCTCTCAGCCCAAAATCATAAATCGATCTCAAAGTACGGGAACTCAGTCACAAAACTCATCAAATCCAATTCTTCCGGGCCACAGCCCAACACATCTAAAAACCAGTGAAAAACAGGTGAAAAACATTAATCATGCGAGTTTTCTGGATCTCAAGTACGCCCGAATCTTTAAACTCAAAACCATGCGCAATAATCAGGCCTTTCCGGGATATCAACGAGTTTTTAAACTCAAAACACAATCAATAGGCCTCGGGGGGTATCATAACCGAGTCTTTAAACTTAAAACATATACCGAGTCTTTAAACTCAAAACATATCAATCCAGGGCCCTCCCCCCATCAATCAACCAAGTCTTTAAACTCAAAACCAGATCCAGTAGTTTTTCTTTTCTTTTTTCGGGTCCTTAAACCCAAAACCATTTTTTATTCGAAAACCATAGAAAATCCTCCTCCGAATTCCCAACAATGATTCCGTAAGCCGGCATCCGGAACCACTGTCCCTAATCCAAATCCAGATTTCTTTTCCAAGTCTCAAAACCAAATCCGAAATCTCTTTTCTGAAATCTAATTTCAAAACCGAAAGCTCGTTTATCGAAATCTCAGAAACAGGGCTCCAAGCCCGAAATCACTTTTCCGAAATCCATTTCAAACCATTGAAATCAAATCATATTTCAAATCCCAAAATCCAATCATCAAGATCATAATCAAATCGTAACATAATCGAAATGTTGTAAAACGTGCAAATACGTCAATTTCTCGAAATACGTGTAAAACCGTAAATCATCAAGATCATAATCAAATCATAGAATCACGTATGGAAAACATATAAAAACATACATGCATGCATCAAGAGTTAGAAAGCAAAGTCCACTCACAGACCATTTCGCCGCTGCCTTGATACGCGTGCAATTACGCTTTTCCAGCCAATCTACTATCATTGACTTTCCCGAACCTGTCCAAATCCCATAATAAGGTCACTAACTACTTTATTTAGCTTCTGCTAAAGCCCCGTAATTTTTCGGAATTTTTAACTATTTTTAACCGAGCCCTAAAACCTTCGGACATCCCGAAACATATTGAGACGATGTCCGATCGACTCGAAACCAATCCCAAAAATATTTGTTACATCGAATACTTTAAAAGTCGTGTTGGAACCGTCCTCAAAATACATGCAACGTGCCCCCATGCGCCTCCAACCGGGGCTACGCGTGGGCCTCACGCGCCTCAGCAGGTCATCTTCAACCTCACACCGAACCGGGTCTAGACCGGTTCGGTTCAGCCCGATCCAGCCGAACTGGCGCAGGCGGTCCAACGTCTTAAACCGTCCAATTCTGGTCCGTTTTCAATCATTTTTAGTCTATTAGGTACGTTCCAACCAGCCTAATCGATTTAACTGTTCAAAACACGACTTAAGGGTCTGAAAATTACCTTCTCAAGTCAAATTTTCATTCCTGCGAACTCCCCTCTCTATTTTCATGGCTCCGGCCATTATTGTCCTTAATTCCTCATCCATAAGTTTCCATTAGGCATCCAAACCCTCATCCAAAGAACCAATTTGATCAGTAAGTATCAGAAACCAAGTTGCCATTTCCAACCTTAAAAGAACTAGTTAATCGAAAAAGGTACTTACCAGGACCCTCAGGCCTCGAAAATGAACTTATTCAATTCCCCAGTCCTTCAGCAACCTCTCTCATCCACGACAATCGATCCTTAGGCCTTCAATCCACTTCCCAAGTTCAAATGTAAACAGTGGACTTTGTGGGTTTTTCTCAGTTTCCACCGTCGTGCCTCACCGTGACCACCAGTCATCCCAACACAACTTCTCCTCCAACTTTCCTTCATACCCCATCCTCATCCGATCAAGTTTTGAGAGGGTTAAGGTTCAAAAATCATCCATGTGTCTGTTTTCTCTCACGGTCACTGTGCAACCAACACTTCATAGTTAAAATGTGTGTGAGGCAGTGTAGTAGGTTCCATAACCCTCTAGAGCTGGAAAAAGTGTCCCCATATGATGAGGCAACCATCCCAAGGCATCCAAGTGTCCATTTCTCAGTGGGCACAGATCCATATGCAAAGAAATGACCAGAATGCCCCTAAAGAACAAAATTACCATTTTGCCTTTCGTATTCCCTTACCAGTAACTTTGTCCTCCGACGTCCGATGATGGCGTGCCGCCTGTTGTTGTACTCAGGGCATTGAGACCTTTCTTATGGTCCTCGAAGTTAGTGAAAATTCCATGTCGTAGGAAAAGTCAACAAATTACCCCTTTTTTTACAAAATTACCAAAATATCCTCAAACTTCTGAACGTCATAACTTCCTCCTCAGATATCGGAATCGGACGTGCCACTTGTCTATGAACTCATGACGTCCCGAACTACGTCATGGTCATTGGTCAAAGTCCATTTGATCGTCCGAACAAAAAGTCAACATTTGTGCCCATTCCAAGGGCAGATTCGTCATTTTGCACCGTCCGTTCGAAATCGTCCAACTAATTACTGATTAAACTCACTAATCCGTCATTACTCACTAATCTAATCCTGATTCCTGGAACGAGTCGTTACAATCTACCCACCTTAAAGAATTTTCTCCCCGAAATTCCGAGTCTCGTACTTCCGTAAGTAACTGGGGGAATCCAACTGATCTCACACCTGGGTCTCCTACACGGTGTCCAGTACCTGCCACTCCGGCTTATTCTGACAGTTCCTAGACTACCACCACACCTCTGTCACGCAAGCCAATTCAACCAACTTCCAGTTCATCTTGTAATCCATTGATTTTCTCCGAGGTCAACGTTGTTCAACTCGTACCCAAGGTACATTTAACGTCACACTAGCCGACACTCACGATTCAACCAACACTGGGTACGCCACCACACCACTATTTCCAGTTTCAACACCTATTCACAAGACGACATCTACTGGTCTCGTTACTCCTATGCACCAAGATTCATACAATGTTCCAAACAACTTTTGTTAGTGATCCACGTCGACCGCACCGGAGTCACAACGTACTCGTCTATACCCCTAATTCAGCTAATCTTCTCACCAGTGGTTCCGCTAACCACTAACACTGTCAACTTGTGGGAACACCATCTACGTCTCACACTACCTCTTTACAACCGGACCATAACACATACCTGTTTAACCATGAACATACATCTCAAAGTCAGGGCCCCACCAGCCGCTCATGGCTCGGAGTATCCAATTCAACTCAAACCTGAAGCCTGTAACAACCAACAACATCATAGTGTACCCGTCACCATCACAGTGTTTCTCCGGGGCACACAAAAATCCTTGTAACCATATGGATTACCACCTGACCACGAGTCAATCACATTTCACTTTTGAAGCCCATCGGTCAATCCTACCTCTATACCAAATTACACGTTTTTCGGGAAAGTCCAACTCAAATCCCTTCCAAATCTCCCGGTCTCCTGGGTCTCCCGGCCAATATAAAATCCTATCACATCTCAATCACGTACACAGGGCAGGCCCATCACAAGATCCAAGTCCAATATCCATACGTATGCAACCACATACTACATACGTCCTGCACTACTTCAAAATGGTCAAGATATTCATCTATTTCCCCTCCTACAAGACAGAGCACTCTTCTCATCTTGTATGTCTAACAGATCCAACCTCTGCATCAAATCCAACATATGTCTTGTCATCTTATCCTCCTGATCCACCACTACTCAAACCGATTGGAAGCAATCCAATCCCGATCCACACACTCCTAAGTGGATCCTACTGACGAGGTTTCAGACCACTGCATCAAATCCAATGGATCTTATATACCACACGTCTAGATTGTGGGTTCTATTCAATAACCTCATATCAATCAGTTATAGTCACTCCTTTTCGATTTCCTTTCGTCATCCTCCAACGAAACTCTCAATGGTCCACAACTAGGACATCACAAGTCATCCTGCCTTAATCCAACTTAGCACAATCCTACGACACTCACCACACGCCATTCCCGGCGTCACCAAATACTCTTCATACTCCCAAACATATCCACCTGTGTCCATGACCAAGGGGGGGTCACAATTCCTGAAGTTACTTTAATGAATTCCAAAATCAACTCTAAAACATCTGTCTCTCACATGCGACATCTAACACAATCTCGGAATCAACACACATCTCAACATCTAAACTACAACCGCTCCTAATTCTAAGATTCTAACCATGTTGGAAGTATATCCACCTTTTCCAACCATGGAACTCAATCTGAAACACGAATACCACCATTGGACCAACCGCCTAAGCGTCAACTCCGTTACTCTTAGGTGATCCACGACTCCTACGGGTCACAACCACGTGTCTATAACCAACTCACCTACCAACTCACATGTCGGTTAACACCGTGTATGCACATCCAAAAGGATGTCAATCATCACTCCTTCCGATGATCGTGTCTCAACCTTTCCGAAGTTCCATTCCGAGCTCCTGCTAAAATACGAGTCACCAACTCTCGGAATCCTCACTCCAAAATCACTGACCTCGGATTCCCCAGTTACCACCCTCGAAGTTGCCAACCACCAAGTGCCAACCTCGGTATCCGCCGACATATATCAACACACCAGGGGGAGCCCACTAGAACAAACCTCACGAACGGTCAAATTGGACTATACAAACCTAGCCCGATCCAACACAAAGTATAGGTCCACCACGCTTCTACTGCGCTACTCTGATTAACCAACGACATCCTGACCGTTCGTACCGAACATGACCTGCCTATGGTCATTACCTCTCCCAGTTCTGTTCATGGTTCCTTCACGACATCGACATCTCACGCCTGGTCACAACCTTAACTCATGATGTGCCCGTCGTACCATTTACAAGTATCCCACGTCGGGGCACATCAGTCCGATCTAGTGCTCAAAGCACACCAGTCCTGAACCTCCGCTCTTACCTAGCAAAAACCCTTAATCTACACTCGAGTCGGGGGAACTGAAATCCTTGGTAATCCACAACTTTGAGCAACTCAACGCTCAACCAACACCGCAATCTTACTGGATTCGTCCAGAGACATCCACCAATCGTTCACTACCTCGGCTGCACCTACCAGCAACATCTCCCGTCTGGCCGTAAGTCGGCCCATGCCACAATCACCAACTCAGGTTTCCGAAACTAAGTACTTCCTCTAGGTTTCTCTCCAAGGAACTCACAGTCCAGACCAGTCATCCCACGGGGTTTATCCACTTATCCCCGTCATACGGGTTATCCAAACCCACGACAGTCACTAGTTCCCTACGACCTTACCACTCGGGTCGTCACTCCTACACACATCAACAACTAGTATCCGTCACTAGGGGAGAGCATCCCTCAGATCCTCAAAGTCGTTCCTAAACCCTGCCACGTAAGGTATCCGGCTACTTATAGCCGCATAAATCCAACCTCAACCATATCGACCAATAGGTCACCAATCCGTACTCTCCTCATCCGACCTAACTCGGTCTGACAAGCTATCATCAAGCGACATCCTTGGCCCACATGTACCAGCAGCTCAACAGACTACGAACGGCTCCAAAAATCGACCAGTCGACCCTCAGTCGACCAACCTACTCATAGTTGTGGCTTACTGGCTACCATCCAGGTTTACCACGCTGGCATACATCCGACCCGAAGCCGACATACGTCAAATCTCGCACCGCGTGTCGAGCGACTATCACCCTAGCCCTAACAATCGCTGCTAACTGACCACTAACGAACGTACTGTCACTATCGCATCCAGGTTGATGACTAGTTGTTCCGCGTCGAGACATCATGTAACGACCTGGACGTTCAAAAAAAGGAAAGTTTGGAAAATTTGAAGAAAATGACGATTTTGCCCCTATGTAATGGGTAAATGGTTTACTTTTTGCTTGGGAGGTCAAACGGACTTTGACCGATGGCTGTGACATAGTTCGGGACGTCACGAGTTCATATACAGGTGGCACGTCGGATTCCGACATTCGAGGAGGCAGTTATGACGTTCGGAAGTTCAAGGGCATTTTTCATAATTTAGACGAAAAGGGAGGAATGTTGACTTTTTTATTGACCACTGATTTTCATACAACTCGAGGACCGTTAGGTAGGTCTCGATGCCTTGAGTACAACGACAGGCGGCACACTGAAAACGGACGTCGGACGGACAAGTTACGGGTCTAGAACGAGGAGGGGCATTTTGGTATTTTGTACAGAAGGGTAAAATGGTCATTTTGAGGCTGTGGTTTGAAACATCTGTGAGTAGGATTGATTGTTTAACAATTTTAGTGCTGTTGGGGGAATTGTTTAACATTGTGGGTGACAATTGTCACCGAGAATGTTGAGTGGAAGTACAATCAGGTGGGTTGCAACAGAGATCAGAGCACGGGGGTGATGTTTTTAAATTTGGACTGTTTGCGGGAAACACAATCACAGAGTGACTGAGGGATTCCCACGGGCTGTTGGGTTGCCCGGTTTGAAAACAGAGTGATTAGTAGTCATTGGGAAGTCTTGGAGAGCCATTCTGAGAAGGAGAAATGGAGAAACTAGTTCTGGGAAAAAAATCAAAAATGGAGGGAAATTTCCAAATTTGATTTGTGAGGCAAAATGAGCTACGCTGAGGTTAGAAATCATCTTCTGGACTCACTAAGATTGCAACCATACAAACCTTGAAGGAAATTGATCGCGATTTGGCCAAGAACCCAAGTTCCCGTTTCTGGAAAATTTCGAGCTTCTGTATCATACGGGTAAGGATTCTTGAAATTGGTCACGGTTTGATGTTTGGTTAGATCATACGAAGCTTCTGTATCATTTAATTTGAAAACCAAGCTGTTTTGAGTGAGTTCCGAAAGTTAAGACAGTGTGTTTGATCTTGAGAAAAATGTTGGATTTAAGGCTTGATGCGTGTAATTAGGTGTACAGAACCTTAATTGGGTCTCTAACGGCTCTATTTGATGATTCAATTGAAGGATTGGAGTTAGATTTGAGCAGGATTGGAATGGGTCATCACGCAGGTTGAACAACCCGTTTAACAGTTAGCCGGGTGAGGACGATGAACAGTGCTTGCACTGTAGCTGACGCGTGAGTTTCACGCGCAGCCACTCACGGTGGCGCGTGGGGGCGCGTGGGCCCAATTCTCAAGGTGAGTTCAACACGACTTTTGTCCTATACAGTGTAACGAACATTTTAGCGTTGGTTTCGAATTTATCGGACATCGTTTCGATGTTGTTTTTAGGGTCTGAAGGTTTATGTTACGTTTTTAATTAACGTTTAATTCCCAAAAAATTATGGGAAATTAGTATGATGTTATTTGAGACCTTAGTGACCCTGAAAAGTGATTTCAGATAGGATTCGAGATTTCTGAAAAATGCCTGAAATTACGGAAACGTGTGCGGTGCGAAAACGAGCTTTATGGACGGTGTGTGAGTGGACTTTTCTTTCTAAAGTTTAATGCATGCATAAATGGTTCTATGATTTTAATGACTATGATTATGACTTGTGATAATTTTGATTTTCGTATTTATACGTATTTTTTATATGCATACGAAATTGCACGTATTTCGAGACTATGGTTTCTCTTCTACCTTGGTGATGTTGATGAACAATTTTACATGATTTGTGTGTATGATGTTTTAAGGATGTTTCGATTATGATTGTGAGTATGATTTACGATTTTTACACGTATTTCGAGAATGACACGGATTTGCACGTTTTACGAGATTTCGAGTATGTTGTGGTTTGATTGTGATTTTGGTGATCTGATTATGGTGTTGATGTTTTGACATTGGGATTTGAAATGTGATGTGATTTCAAGGATTTAAAACAGATTTTGAAAAAGGTGATTTCAGGCTTGGTGCCCAGGGCATAAAAGTAATTTTTATGAACGAGATTTCGGTTTCGGAAATTGAAAATGGATTTCTGGTTTGGGTTCGGAATGACGGTTCTGGATGCCGGCTTACGGAATCATTATTGAAAATTCGAATTCGGGAATGGATGTTTGTTTGAAAAAGTGATTTGATATGATTATACATGTCCCGTTTTTAATGATGATTTGATTATGTTTTGTGAAGTAAGATTTTGGGGATTTGAATGTGGAAATTCGGACATGAGTCCTGTTATGACAAAATGTGATTTCGGATTAATTTTGGAATTTGGATCACGATGGATCCTGGATTGTTGTGATTTACAAATGGTTTTGGGTTCAAAGACCCGGTATTATTACTGGATTATGTTTTGGGTTTAAAGACCCGGTGCTATTGCTGGATCATGTTTTGAGTTTAAAGACTCGGTTAATTGATGACGGGGGAGGGATCTTGATGAGTTTAAAAACTCGTTGATATCCCGGGAAGGCCTGATTATGCGCATGGTTTTGAGTTTAAAGACTCGGGCGCACTTGAGATCTAGCAAATTGTTCGACTTGTGAATTACTGTTGATTGCTGATGTTTCGGATGTGTTGGGCAGTGACCCGGTTTATATGGTTGATGGATTTGGATTATGTTATGTACTTGGATTTGATTCATGGTTTTGGGCTGAGGCCCTGTGTTTGTGATTGCGAGATAAGACCCGAGGGTTAAGAAAAGGAAAAGGATTTTGATTTTCATACACGGTTTTCTTATGATGAAAATGTAACGGATTGCGAAATGATTTTCGAATGCATGCATTGGTTTTACGTGGAGGGTAGAAATGTATTTTTGTAATTGTTTTATAAACTGATTTATTTTTGTCCACTCACACCTTTTGTGTTTTTATTGACCCTCCAGGTCGTGGCTCGCTGATCGAAGGCTGATCGAGAGGCGGAGGCATGAGTGTGTACGTGTGTGGCTATCCCTGGTTTGGCAAGTACTGAGGGTAATTTGGGAATTTGAGTCGACTTGCCAGACGGAAGCAGGACCGGGCACGGTTATCAATGTCCCTTCGGGGGCGGTCCTATCACATCACATCCACAGTAGCATCACAACACCCAAGTCGAGGAACCAACGACTCTGGGAACCAACCCTCGCTCAGAGCGCACAAAACCTGCTCTGATACCAATTTGACACGACCCAACCTCAATCCCCCGGGATTAAGGGCTAAGTCATGCTCCCGTATAACTTACGAGTGACACGAAGGCTAAACTGACGTCCAACCTCCATGTGACACGTAAGTCGGACAAGGGATTCTTGACTCAACCGCTCAAAACTTCTGGATTTTCCCAGAGCACACAGACTCTAATGTGGATCACGTATGTGATGTCACCATCTCTCTCTCGCCCAACAGCCCGCACCACAACAACCTAGAGGATATCGAAAACACAAAAAGACTGAGAGTGGACAAAAATAAAATATAAATTCAAAAACAGTTATCAGAAAACAATATCATTTATACCCTCCACGCAAAAACCAATCCATGCATATAAAATCCATGTCATGAAACCATTCCATATCCAAAACCATCAATGAAAACCATTATTTAAAACCTGAATCAATGCCGTCATTCAAAGCCAAGGCCTCAGCCCAAAATCATAAATCAATCTCAAAGTACGGGAACTCAGTCCCAAAACTCATCAAATCCAATTATTCCGGGCCACTGCCCAAAACATCTGAAAACCAGTGAAAAAAATCAATGGTGCGAGTTTGTTGGATCTCAAGTGCGCCCGAGTCTTTAAACACAAAATCATGCGCAATAATCAGGCCTTCCCGGGATATCAACGAGTCTTTAAACTCAAAACACAATCAACAGGCCTCGGGGGGTATCATAACTGAGTCTTTAAACTCAAAACATATACCAAGTCTTTAAACTCAAAACATATCAATCCAGGGCCCTCCCCCCATCAATCAACCGAGTCTTTAAACTCAAAACCAGATCCAGCGGTTTTTCTTTTCTTTTTCCGGGTCATTAAACCCAAAACCATTTTTCATTCGAAAACCATAGAAAATCCTCCACCGAATTAGCAACAATGATTCCGTAAGCCGGCATCCGGAACCACTGTCCTGAACCCAAATCTAGATTTCATTTCCAAGTCTCAAAACCAAATCCGAAATCTCCTTTCCGAAATCCAGTTTCAAAATCAAAAGCTCGTTTATCGAAATCTCATAAACAAGGCTCCAATCCCGAAATCACTTTTCCGAAATCCATTTCAAACCATTGAAATCAAATCATATTTCAACTCCCAAAAGCCAATCATCAAGATCATAATCAAATCGTAATATAATCGAAATCTCGTAAAATGTGTAAATACGTCAATTTCTCGAAATACGTGTAAAACCGTAAATCATCATAATCATAATCAAATCATAGAATCACGTATGGAAAACATATAAAAACATATATGAATGCATCAAGAGTTAGAAAGAAAAGTCCACTCACACACCATTTCGCCGCTACCTCGATACGCGTGCAATTACGCTTTTCCTGCCAATCTACTATCATCGGCTTTCCCGAACCTATCCAAATTCCATAATAAGGTCACTAACTACTTTATTTAGCTTCTACTAAAGCCTCGTAATTTTTTCGAATTTTTAACTATTTTTAATGGAGCCCTAAAATCATTGGGACATCCCGAAATATATCGAGACGATGTCCGATCGACTCGAAACCAATCCCAAAATGTTCGTTACATCGAATACTTTAAAAGTCGTGTTGGAACTGTCCTCTAAAGACGTGCCACACGCCCCCACGCGCCTCCCAAAGGGGCTACGCGTGGGCCACATGCGCCTCAGCAGGTCATCTTCAACCTCACGCCGAACCGGGTCCAGACCAGTTCGGTTCAGCCCGATCCAGCCGAACCGGTGCAAGTGGTCCAACGTCTTAAACCCTCCAATTCTGGTCCGTTTTCAATCCTTTTTAGTCTATTAGGTTCATTCCAACTAGCCTAATCGATTTAACTGGTCAAAACACGGCTTAAGGGTCTGAAAATTACCTTCTCAAGTCAAATTTTCATTCCTGCGAACTCCCCTCTCTGTTTTCATGGCTCCGGCCATTATTTTCCTTAATTCCTCATCCATAAGTTTCCTTTAGGTGTCCAAACCCTCATCCAAAGAACCAGTTCGATCAGTAAGTATCATAAACCAAGTTGCCATTTCCAACCTTAAAAGAACCAGTTAATCGAAAGCGTACTTACCAGGCCCCTCAGGCCTCGAAAATGTACTTATTCAATTCCCTAGTCCTCCAGCAACCTCTCTCATTCACGACAATCGATCCTTAGGCCTTCAATCCACTTCCCAAGTTCAAATGTAAACAGAGGACTTCGCGGGTTTTTCTCAGTTTCCACCGCCGTACTCCGCCGTTGTGCCTCACCGTGACCACCAGTCATCTCAGCACAACTTCTCCTCCAACTTTCCTTCATACCCCATCCTCATCCGATCAAGTTTTGAGAGGGTTAAGGTTCAAAAATCATCCATGTGTTTGTTTTCTCTCACGGTCACCGTGCAACCAACACTTCACGTTTAAAATGTGTGTGAGGCGGTGCAGTAGGTTCCATAACCCTCTAGAGCTGGGACAAGTGTCCCCATATGATGAGGCAACCATCCCAAGGCAGCCAAGTGTCCATTTCTCAGTGGGCACAAATCTCTATGCAAAGAAATGACCACAATGCCCTTAAAGAACAAAATTACCATTTTTCCCTTCGTATTCCCTGACCCATAACTTTGTCGTCCGACGTCCGATGACGGCGTGTCGCCTGTCGTTGTACTCAGGGTATCGAGACCTTCCTAACGGTCCTCGAAGTTAGTGAAAATTCCATGTCGTAGGAAAATTCAACAAATTACCCCTTTTTTACAAAATTACCAAAATACCCTCAAACTTCCGAACGTCATAACTTTCTTATCGGATGTCGGAATTGGACATGTCACCTGTCTATGAACTCGTGACATCCCGAACTACGTCACGGTCATCGGTCAAAGTCCATTTGACCGTCCGAACGCAAAGTCAACATTTGTGCCCATTCTAGGGGCAGAATCGTCATTTCGCACCGTCCGTTCGAAATCGTCCAACTAATTACTGATTAACCTCACTAATCTGTCATTAATCACTAATCTAATCCTGATTCCTGGAACGGGTCGTTACAGATCTGCTATGGTGGCAAATATGTTTTGCCAGGGTATTATAGCTAAGGCGACAAATACATTTGGCTGGAGAGAAATGTTTTCTTGGAAAATCAGATTTCGCCGTGAAATGTAGACAAATACTTTGTGATACTTTGTCGCGGAAAGTTTGCCACGAAAGAAATTTTTAGGCGGAAAATGTTGAAACTTTGTCGCGAAAGATCTTTGCTGGCGAGCTTTTACTGACAAAGCTCGCAACAAATATTGTCGCCGCGGAAGACTTTAGTCGGCAAAGTTTGGCTTTTCGTGACCAATATTATTTGCCACCAAAGGCATATTTTTTACTAGTGTGCCAATTGGTTTTAGGGCCAAAATCCTAAGTCTATATAATGGGCGGAACCTCGATCTTTTACATGAGCATATTTCTTGTGGTGTCTCTAAACATCCTCCAGAGAAAACAAACGTTTTTTTTTTCCTTTTCTACGTTCTTATATACTTCAAAATATTAATTAAGCTTGATATCGGACACTTAGTACGGTGTAATGATACTGACATCTAATATATGCCTATATCTTGTACAAATTACATTGATTTTATGCAAATGAGCATTCAATTCCTCCAGCAAAAGGAGCCAGAGTTCAGAATTATCACATGACCATGAAAGAAAAAATGATTTGAAGTATATATAATTGTCCACTTTCTTTTTTTGTTATAGGGTCTGAAGTATTCATTTTCTGCAGCCAACTGCGAAACGTAATTCTGATTAATTTCATCCAATTTGGGGTTTTGTTTACAATTTTAGCCTTACATATATATATATATATATATATATATATATATATGCATGCTACTAAGTTTCTAAGCAGGTTTAATTCCAAACAGATCAGCATTCATGGTATTCACAGTTTCACACCTAAAATATAAATCTCTCTCTCTCTCTCTCTCTCTCAATGATTATTCCCGCCTCTGCCACCAGCATTTCCTCTATGTGGGTCATGCCCAGGATTTGCCCCTGGCTCATGATAATCCAGCATTGCATCAAGTGATGCAATAAGCAGCTTTCTCCCTTTCATCAATATCCCAACACTCACCTACACATGCATGATCACAAACCACAAATCTAATTAATAATTCATCAAAACAAATTACTTGCTAATTAATTAATTAAGAAAGCAATATCGTTTTCTTGCATGTAGTGAGTTGCTGAACAGGATCATCAACCAATATGCATAGGCATGTGATGTGATAGTATATACTGTGTGAAATGGGTTTAAACGAGTGATTAGCAACGTATCACCACTCCAAATCTAGCTAGCTTTAAATACCTCATGATCATTTGAATAGGGAATCAGCTCCAAGCCATCCTTCAAGCTGTCAGCTCTGCCTACAAATTAATGAAAGCAAAAGGGTTAATTTGATTCATTTTATTCAAACTCAGCTTAAGAAAAGTTTGATGAACTAATGGGATTGATTTGCACCCCTAAATTTCTTACCGAAACTTGAGAGATGAAAGAGTAGGAAGAGGACGATGAAACCCTTGACTTGAGGAGCCATCATCTTAGTTTAGGTTATTGGTGTTGTTGTTTGGAGGAGAAGTGCACAACTCTTCTTGCTTTTATTATGGGTGGGAGAAGAGGAAACGCAATGGAGCCAAAATAGGTAGAGAGAGAGAGTCATGATGAGGGCTTGCACAAAAGCTTTGTGTTATGATTGTGAATATTACAATACCCCCACCCCATTAGTACGTATTATCTATTTATCATCCCCCACCTCAAAGTCAACTGCACATAAATTCCTCAATACCAAGAACTTTGTTTCTCCTTTTATGTGTCGCAAAATAGTGTGGGATATGTGGACAACAGAGCTAAGCTGGTGGGTTTTGCTCACCTTTTAGAATTCAATTCCCCTTCCCCTTCCCCTTTCCATCTATATATATCTAACCATTCAAGAGAAACTCGTGCCTTTAACTTGTGGGCCATTTCAGATGTTAGGTATCATTCCATTTATAGTCACCCCAACCTTTGAAATAATCTCAAACTTTCATGTAAAAATAGGCTAATAGTTAGTGTAAGAAAAATATTTGTAAGTAAAAACTACTTTGGAGTTTAAAATTAGATTGAATCTGGTTATTTTTGAAATTTAAATATATTAAAAATAGAGGTGTACAACTTCTTGTTTTAAGAGGATTAGAAGGGTTTAAAGCATACGTATATAATAAGAAAGTATCGTACTAATCCGACTATTTTATTGGAATTGGAAGAAATTTAAATATATTTAACTAGTTGTTGAGACCTTGAGTTGGCTCCTGACACCTGTAAATGTAATTGCTATAAAGAAAGAAACCAGATACATGGGGATAATCCCGGCCCTTGGATCAATTCTTTAATTTCTAAAATGATGAAGATTCCCAATTCCCAATTCCCAATTCCCAATTCCCAATTCCCAATTCCCAATCCCTTGTTGGCTTGCACAACCTGAGCTTGTCTGCTAACATCATAACAGAGGCCTACTAATTTCTTTAACACAAATATTTTTTTTCTGAAAAAACAATACACACCAAATGGCAAATGCTTATTGCCCATCCAAACAAGGGTCACAGCCTCACAGAGGATTACCTACTTTGTCCTTTTCCCTTTGCCTTCAAGTTAACTGCCTTTCTTCTAATAATGCATTAGAAATGTCCTTCATTATGGCTATGGGAACCTCTTATAGGCTCCTCATCATATCATTAAATCCTCACAATTTATTCAATTTAATATCCCTTTAAAATAATAAATTTTAAAAAAAAATCTATTTATAACTAATTATTTTACAATAAAATTATTTATATCTATTTTCACGTTTAAAATATATTGAATTTGAAAATTGATTCAATTCAATCCAATCACATTCGCTAAATTAACATAATTGATTATGTATGTATATCTCATAAAATAACTCTTCAAATAACAAATAAAAATTCAAATATTCACTTGCATATACCATATCCTGAAGGGAAGTGTTCTAATTCAACACATGACGTGACTTAACATAAGTTACTCGAGCCATATATATATATATATATATGTATTGTAGGAATAATCAGATAACTCTTCGGCTAATAAGAATTTCACAAATATATACTGCAGCTGTCATATGGATTGAACTCTTATCAGAAATTATAAATATATATTATTGCAGAAAGTCATATGATAAAATGGCAGACATGATGTAAATATGTAGTAGGACTTGCGAAGACAAGAATTTTTTGGAATATATATGCGAATACATTGATATGGAATATAATTGCATATTAACAATAAATAATACATCTGGTTTCACCAATTAACCCTAGCAGACTTAATTATTGTCATTACACTGTGATTGGCAGATGAACACACAGTAATAACCACTATTACTGCATCCTTAATAGGAAAAATTACACATCATCTTCTAAATTATTTCACCTTGTTTATTTATATGATTATATGACATATATATATATATATATATAAAAATAGTGAGAAGAATATAGTAAAGCCCTATTGCTCTCTCTTTGTTGTTGTAGTGGCTAATTTCCCCCTGGCCTCCCTCTTTCATGCCTGGGATTTGGAATCGGCTTCTCATAGTCCAACATAGCATCAACTGATGTCAGCTCTCTCATCACCTCCATCTCAACATTGTCCTACAAATCACCAGAAAAAATAAATAAATAAATATATATATATATATATGATGAGGAACGCTGCATACAAATATTTCATTCACTTCATATTTCCATGCAAATATATAAATTTTGAGTTACCTGGCTGGATGGGTTTGCAGGAATTACAGCAATGCCCCTGAAGCCTTTGTCTCTGCTGCCTGCCGAAGTACCAAAAAACAGCAAGAGAATGACAGCAAAAGCTTTAATGCTACGATCCATGGTGGATCTAATAAAGTTTTATTGTTAATTAATTTTCAGAAGGAAAGTTGAGGTTGAAGGGGCAAGAAGCTCCTGCTTTTATATGCTCTGTGCGGGGGTGAATGAAGCCATCACTCTACAGCTACTTTTCATGGTGCAACTGCAACTAACTCAAAAGTATTCAACAGCACGTGGTTATCGATGTTAAGATTTCTGAGTCGGGCCAGTGATTTAGTCTTTCTAACAATGATATTGTCTTCAATTTGCATTATACTATTTTTACAATATGAGAGTTGTAAGATTTTATGACGCAGCACGAGCTAATAAGGTTTACAAGCATAATCCCTTAAGGAACATAAACTATAATCCACCAGAAAATAGTTAAGAAACTCTCAAATTTGATTGAATAAAATATAAGATAATCCTCAATACAACATTTAAAGGTTGTTTATATACCTAGTAAACCCTAGGTTGAAAAGAAAAACAGAAACCCTAATTAATAAAAATCCCAAATAATATTCAAAAAAATCTTCAAAATTGATTTCCAGACCCTAAACGACGTTATTTGGCTAAAGAAGAACTCAGCCCCTAGTTATCATACGTCTCATTCTAAGTTCGGACACCAAATCTGCAAATTGATGCGGTGTCCTTTTTGCATTTTTCGATACATCTCTTTTTTATCCATTTTTTCATATGTTCCATGTCTCAACAACCAGTTGACGAAGGGCACTTCGCCCCATGTCTCGTGGGTTTTGATTCACAATTATACTCCAAAAGGAGTATAAACTACCACTAGGTTCAGATTTCTCAAGAGACGATCCTGAGACACACGATAGGCACGTCGGGATATTAGATTAGGACTTTAGATGAGTTGAGATATCAAATTAGGACTCTAGAAGAGTCGAGGTATCAGATTTTGACTCTAGCGGATTAGGACTCTAGGCGAGTCGAGAGACCAAATTGGGACTCTAGGCGAGTTGGGATACCGAATCAGGACTCTGGTGTGAGTCGAGATATCGATTAGGGACTCGAAAGAAGTAAGCAAAGTCGATGGTTACTAGCTAGTTATTGTTGATATCCAAGAGAGTTACCAGCTAATAGAGATAATGATATTGCCATATGTTACGACTAAGGTCGAAGTTATTAAGTTAGGTTTACCTTACCTCCTCTGGGTTGGTATGGGCAGTGACCTTTGGAAAGAAAATTTTGTTTGGTTACATATCCCTAGTGTGAAGGATTCTCGTGTTAGGAGTTAAATCTTAGGGCACTTTTGAAATTTAGGTTAATAGTCAAGCGGAAGTAGAATTAAGCATGGCTATCAAGGTATTTTCCAAGGCAGGTCCTGCCATATCAAGTATCCCCTGTGGATTTGGCATAGAGAATCTGCTTCTGGGCCTGATTTCCATTATGCCTTCTATTTAAAGTTGTGTTGTTTCCTTCATTAGCTTCTCTAGACTAGAAGTTTGAAGGCTTTGATGTGCCTTGCTACACTATTTTTCCCGTGTTAGCAAGGATAATAGTAGTAGTTTCAAACAAATCTGGCATATTCCTCCAGTGAGGCATTTGACAATTCTGTTTTTCTATCAAATCAACCTTTATTGCACTATTAATTGCCCCCTACAAGGTCCACAGATTTCGCAAACCAATCTTCTCTTGAATGGAAGGTTTCAGCTCATTCACATACATTGCCACCTTCAGATTCGCGGTCTCCCTTAGGTAATTATGTTCTGCCAACCTCATTAACTTATCAGTATACTCAGGCACTATTCTATTGCCTTATACACATCCTATAAATATTCGGTACAAAATATGTTCATAATTAGTAGGTAATAAATGACAGGACCCGTCCAAATCCCCTTGAATTATCGTGGGACGTGGCTGCTCCCGTCTGATACCGCGTGTTAGACCAGGGATAAACTCGTCACCCGCTCGGGGTCCATCAGAGTACATCAGGATCGGCGGTGGCATGCGCTGTCTTGATCTCTGCTACAGCCCGCATCCAAGATCAACCTAAAGGGTATTAAAACCATAAAAGCTGTGAGTGGACAAAACAACAGTTTATAAAATCGTTTATATCGAAAAATATAATTTATACCCTTCACGTAAAAGCATGCATGCATCATAAAACAGTCATTTCAAATACTTTCTTGGAAGCATGACAAATTTCTTCCCAAATCAAAACACAGTGAAAAATGCTTCTCAATCGAAGCCATCATCTCAATAGGGTCTCAACCCAAAAACCGAATCATACAGGGCCGCAGCCCAAAACCAAAATCAAGGAAAACCAGAACGGAACCTCAGCCCAAATCATAGAACACGTGGGAACACATCCCATGGGAACTCATCCCAATGTCAGTCACAATTCTAATCCTAGCATGGATGTCACAATTCTAATCCCAATGTCACTCATCCCAACGTCGGAACCAGAGGTGGACCGATCGGTGGATGTTGTGCGTTGAGAGGTTAGTACCGGCGGTGAGACTACCGCATGGATTGGGAGTCTCGGTAGTAGAGCGTTTCTGAGATTGGTCTGCACGAGGTTGTGGTAGATGCTGTTATCGATTGACGTAGTCGAGTCTTATCGAGTTGGATAGGCTCAGGTTTCCGTGACGATTGTGACGATGGAATTCGTCGGTCGTGACGATGAGACGAGGTGCGTGAATGACGCACAGTACGAGTATAGATTCTGGATTTGACTTGGTTACGGCTGAGTGCGATCGTAGAATGAGACGCTGACGTTGGGATGTTGGCACACTTGCCATGTTACCTCTGTGAGGTGACTGTGACGAGTAGGATATACCTGGATGAGTGGAACAGAGAGGACCCCGAGTGGCTTAGTGCGAGGTACGGGGAGTACTTGGTATGGAGACTAGTTTCCCCAGCAATGGAGATCAGTTTCCTCAGTGATGGAGACCAGTTTCCCCAGTGATGGAGACTAGTTTCCCTAGTAATGGAGACTAGTTCCCCCAATGCTACGAGATTGAGTCGCGAGCGTGTGCTCAGAAGCTGTAATTATTGAGGTGGGACGTGAGATCTAGGTACGAATGGATGACGTGAGTGACGTCTTATGACGTGAGCCGGTTGGTCAGAGATGGTGGTATGTAGAGTTTTGGCTGCAGATCACAGCAGGAGTCTGTTATGACTCTTCGGATGAGCGATACATCCGATTAGGATGACTGGACATCCTTATTGGATGTGCATATACGGTAGTAAACGGATAGGCGAGTGTTGGGGGCAATTTATGCACAACAGTAAATAGTATGCAAGGTTTAACCTTGAATCGCGTGAATTCCACTCGGAATGAGTGTACCTATATAAACGATATTCACGGACACGTGGATGGTGTCCAGTTAAGCTGAGGACTTGATAGTTCATTAGGGATTGGTCTTGGTTGACTACAGTTGACCATACTCCTGAGTTGGAACTTGGAAATCGTTTGCCTATAGGACGCTGGAATACTCGCGTAGTGAGTGAGCTCAGTAATTGGAAGAGAAGTGTGTTTCCAACATGATTGGAACTTCGGAATCAAGAGAAGTTGTGGTTGAGACGAGGAGAAGAGTGCTTGATTCCGTATTGGTGATGAGTATTTCGAGGTCACTGAGTGTGACGCAGTAGCAGATTGTGCTGAATGCCGGAGGATGACATAGGATGAACTTTGATGTCATCATCTTGGATTTGTCCCTAGGTAGGACGACGATGAGTGATATGACAGCTAAGGGTTCAAAGAGGGTGTAAGAACCGAACACCTAGGCTGTGAGTCAAATTTGATTGACTTGACGAGTAGATGGTGCTTAGCGTCACAGGATGTGACGAGTGAGTGTCCGAGGTGATGGATTTGATGTTCGCCTGGTGACGGACGATTGGGAGTCTGAACCATGGTTGGAGTGCGGACGGTAGTACGCGGTTGGACGTTGCTAGAGTGCAGTCCTCGAGTAGGTCGGGTGACGCCCCGATGTGATGTGATGTGGGTGCACCGGTGTGTTGTGCACATTGGACGATGGGATTGACCACGGTCAATCAATATGTCGGGTTAAGAGTGTCCCGAGAGTATGAGAATGTTGTAGATTGAATCGAGTCCTAGATGGACATGAGTGGCGATCGGAGTAGATCCGATAGTGATAAGTGGAGACTCGAGGTGAGTCTAGATGTCATCAGAAATCGCTGAGTGATGCGAGATACGATATGGGGACTCGAGAGCGAGTCAATATCGAGTAGAGCAGCGAAGCGCAGTGGAGCCGAGAGTTGTCGGCTAGTCACGAAGTGGTGATATATTGTGATAGTGGATTGATCGATATCCGACGAGTTCGGACATGGATGATTGTTGGGACTCTAAGGAGAGTCAGTATGGACATTAGAGTCAGTTTTGAGTATAGGAATTTGGGAGAGTTGATTCGTGAGAGTACTTAGAGTCAGTATGGACATTAGAGTCAGTATGGGCATAGGTCTAAGGATGACCTGTGAGGTGGGATTCGTGTCATTGTGATGGCAGGATCTAGAGGATGTTGTCCGATTGGATGCTGAGCAGGATGCCAGCTTAGATGTGATAACCCTTAGTGGGGATGCGTATTTCATCCTGACAACTGTAGGATGGACAGTGTCAGAGTGTTAGACTGAAAAGCCGTTTGGATGTCAGATTGGTATTACTGACCTGTCGAGTGAGTGACAGGCGGGATCGACGAGTGTCGATGTTCTGTCTCGAGTGAGACGTACGAACTGACGTATAGTCCTCGAAAATAATTTGGATCTTTGGGGGCTCCGGTGATGATACGTACCGCCGCGTACGAGTTGTGTATCGGGCGTGTATTGTCACACGGGTATTCTCGTGTGTATGTGGTGACCCGAGCAGAAGGAACAAGGTTGGATTCCACAATTTAGTTGTGGAATCGGGTCGATTTGAATTTCGGGGACAAAATTCTTTAAGGGGGAAGATTGTAACGACCCGTCCAGAATTAGCGGGATTAATTAAGAATTAATGACAGATTAGCAAGACTAATCGGGAATTAGATGAGGATTAGCGGACGTTTGGGCGAAATGACAATTTTACCCCTAGAATGGGCGAATCGTTGAATTTTCGTTCAGGCAGTCAAATGGACTTTAGCCGATGACTGTGACATAGTTCGGGATGTCACGAGTTCATAGACAGGTGGCATGCTTGATTCTGATGTTAGATGTTAGGACGATCGGAAGTTCGAGGGAATTTTGGTAATTTGGGCGAATAGGAACAAATAGTTGATGTAAGACCCGTGTCCTGGAGGGAACGGTGAACAATCCCACATTCCTGTGAGGGGGAATGGTCTGGGAGAGGATGGTAGGGTTCCTTAAAGGTATAGGCACACACCTATCTAACACTAGGCCTTTTGGGAGCTCAAGTGGCTTTGAGGGGAATTGGAACCCCAAAATTAAGCGAGTTGAGGCTGGTGCAATTTTATGATGGGTGACCCCCTGGGAAGTTGCACCATGAGCTCCCAAAAACAAAATCGTGAGGGCGAGGCCCAAAGCGGACAATATGGTGCTAGATGAGTCGGGTCCTAACCGAGGAGGGTCGGGTCCTGACAATTTGGTATCAGAGCCAGACCCCGACCGGGAAGTGTGCCAACGAGGACGCTGGGCCCTAAGGGGGTGGATTGTAAGACCCGTGTCCTGGAGGGAACGGTGAACAATCCCACATTCCTGCGAGGGGGAATGGTCTGGGAGAGGATGGTGGTGTGCCTTAAAGGTGTAGGCATACACCTATCTAGCACTAGGCCTTTTGGGAGCTCAAGTGGCTTTGGGGGGATTGGAACCTCAAAGTTAAGTGAGTTGAGGCTGGTGCAATTTCATGATGGGTGACCCCCTAGGAAGTTGCACCATGAGCTCCCGAAAACAAAACCGTGAGGGCGAGGCCCAAAGCGGACAATATGGTGCTAGATGAGTCGGGCCCTGACCGAGGAGGGTTGGGTCCTGACAGTTGACTTTTGACCCAGGAGGTCTGATGGACGAGGGCCAAGGACTGTTACATAGATCGGGACAATACGAATCCATAGACAGGCGGCACGTCGAATTCGGACACTCAACGAAAAAGTTACGGCTCACGGAAGTTCGAAAGTACTATTGCACGAAATTCGAGACGGATGCTTTTTGGAATTAAATGGGGCCCAGATATTTGTTACTGGACCAATGGATGAGTGACAAGTGTCACCCATCCACTGGCCATCCTTTTTCCTTCATGCATCTCACCTTCCTCTTCATCGATCATTTTTCTTCATTCCCACACACAAGCCTGATCTCACCCCTTTGAACCCAAACCAATTCAAACCTTCCCATCTGATCATGCTTGTGAGGCCCATGGAGTGAAGTGAGGATGCTGGAATGATGGTGTCCGGCCAGGAGCAACGCCGCCGTGGACGGCGGCCATGAATCGAGCAAGACTTCATAGTTAGGCCCATTTTCCTTTTTATTTTGATTTTGACGTTATGGTTGATTTTACATGATTAGGATGAGCTTAGGGGGTTATTAGGAAGTTATTAAGATGATTTTGAGGAAGGTTAGGGGCTGAGGAAGCCGTAGGGAAGTTTTTGAAAAACTAGACCATGAGGAGAAAATCAAACCTCGGGTTTCTATGTGTTTTTCCTTGTTTTGATCATCCAAACAAGTCCCTAGGATCACATTAGGAAGTTTAGGATTAATTAGGAAGAAAACGGACCGAAAACAAGGAGGGAAAATGCCTAAACCGGTCACGCTAGTTCGGCTGAACCGGCTGCACCGCACCGGACCGGCCACACCGGACCTGACCGGCCGCACCGGACCGGACCGGCCGCTGGAGCTCAGGGACGATGAACAGTCCTGGCGCGTGAGGCCCACGCGCAGGACCATTCTTGGGCGTGTGAGGACGCGTGCTCACTCCTTTGGAGAAAGTTCCAACACGTGAAATCATCTATTCGTTGTAACGAACATTTTGGGACTAGTTTCGTGTCAATCGGACATTATTTTGATATAGTTCGGGACGTCCGAAGGTTTAGATTCGCGTTTAAAAATAGTTAGAAATTCCAGAAAATTACGGGGCTTTAGTGAGGGGTTATATAAGAAGTTAGTAACCCTCTAAATTAATTTGGACAGGTTCAGGAATCCCGGAGCGACGTTTGGCCCAGGAGACGCTTATGGCACGCGTATCGAGGCGCAGCTTTGGACAGTCTGTGAGTGGACCTTTCTTTCGAACTTGATGCATGCATAAATGTTTTATAAGTGTTTTAATATATGTTTTGTGATGCCATGAGTGCATTTGATTGTGGTAGCTTAGGATCGACATATTTGCACGTTTTTCGAGGTTTTCGACTTTCTGTCGTACCTTTGCATACTGCGTTTTCAATGATGATTTAATGAATTGGTTTTGGATTTGGAAATATGACATCAGGCACGAGACCCATTTGATTTACGAACTTTAGGACTTGGAGTCCATTTGATTTGACGAGAAATCAGACCGAAGGTCCATTTGAGATATACGGTCGAACCGAGGGTTCCGTTGATTTATGATCCGGGCTTGATGCCCATTTAATTGTAATATCGGGCTGGAGGCCCATTTGACTGTAGTATCGTGACAGGACCCACGCATCCTGCTCCCGTCTGACAATCGAAACCAAAAGACCGGAAAACCAAATACTAATACATCACACCCATTGTCAGACCAGGGAGATTAAACATATACAACCAACTGGACATCAAGTCCATAGTTTCACAGAGCATAATATTACAAAACAGGTTAAAGAACAAATCCTACTCTGTGAACTAACTACTCCGCAACGGAAAACTTTACGCCTCTACCTCTGCCTCGGCGCTAGCCCCCGAACTTGTACCACGACCTGGAGGGTAGTTAAAACAACAAAGTGTGAGTGGACCGAAACAAAAGTTGCAGAAAGCAGTTTAAGGAAATCGGGGTTCGTCCTCCAGTTTTATAACACGCATGCATAACCAGATATTCGAAAACCGCGTATTAAACATTCGAAATCCCTTTTCTTTCCGAAACACAAGTAAAACATTTCAGAAAAACTGTCATAACTCATGTAAAATAATATAAGATTACCATAAACCATAAACCGTCAATTTGAAACATCAATTACGCAAATCAAGTAAAAAGTGAATCAACAATCGCAATTAAACCGTTGGATCCATCCAAGTCTTTAAACTCAATATCAGGCCTTCCCGGGATATCAACGAGTTTTTAAACTCAAAACATAAACAATAGGCCTCGGGGGTATCACAATAACCGAGTCTTTAAACTCACGAGTCTTTAAACTCACGAGTCTTTAAACTCAATTCAGGTCTTTAAACCCAATTTTCCGGGCCCGCCCCCGTCATCAATTAACCGGGTCTTTAAACCCAAAACCAGATCCAACAATCAACCGGGTCTTTAAACCCAAAACCATTTATAAACACGATTCATCATGATCCATTTTCCCAAAAATCATTCCGTAATCATAACTTATCAAAATAGGACTTATGTCCGAATTCACGTGAAAATTTCAAAACATGCAATTCCCGAAATCACTTCACAAATATAATCAAACGTCATAAATACGTAACATGCATAATCATATCCAATGACTTCATCAAAACATCATTCATGCATAGGAGAAAACCGTAACCTCGAAATGCGTGAAACACGATATTTATCCAGAAAAGCGTGAAACCACGTAAAACCGAAATAGCATATTTATCATCATATAATCATAAGTGAAAACACAAGATAATTAAGTAAAATAGGCATGCATGCACAATTTGGAAATCAAAAGTCCACTCACGGTTTTAGGACGCGTCAATCGCGCCCCGTGCGCTCTTCAGTAGCTTTGGAAATGTCCGGGCCTGTAAAAACGTACAAGGAGGGTTACAATCATCCCCAAATAACTCGTAAGATTTTTCCTAAATTTTTCCGGATTTTTCGACGAAATTAACCTTAAGGACTTAAACTTCCAAACTCCCGAAATTATCCCGAACGACTTCCGATCGACTCGAACTCTAAAGGTAAAATATTAATCAGATTGAAAGGAGTAAGTTTCATGTTGGCCTTGAACGGAGATAGTGCTCAACGCGCCCTCACGCGCCGCCCAAAGTGGCTGCGCATGTAGGCCACGCGCCGGCTACAGTGACACTGCTACAGTGTCGTCTTCCTTACCCGGTTACCCTGTTAAACGGGTCTTCAACCCGCGATATGACCCGGGTAATTAACCATCAATTCCTACTTAATTTCCTTCGTTCTTGATCCTAACATGTTCTATAATCATTCATTTTGAGTTCTAGATCACTTAATTACTTCGACACGCCCCAAATCGATCATCTCAGACCCGAACAGTCGAACGGGTCATCACCTAGAACTCACCCAAAACAGTCCCATTATCCAATTAACTTCACCAGTAGCTTAAGGGGACCTAGACGAACCATAAAATCCAACCAATTAACCCAATACTAACCTGGAAGTAGCCGTCCTCAAGCTGGAAAATTCTCAGAACTAGGGTCCTCAGTTCTGAGCCAACTCGCGAGTGATGTCCTGCGAATTCGATGTGGTCGATTTCCTTTTGCTCCCAGAAGACTCAATCAGTGATTAGTTTTGTCCAATAGGCCGTATAAATCAAACTTAGATTTTTCCCTCCAACTGGTTTTTCTCTGAACTGGAACTTGGGTTCCTGAGAAATCCGTGCTCAAATCTCTTAAACTCTTGCACGGTTATGGTTCTGTCACTCCCAGGAAACTCCCTCAGTGTTTAGATTGGTCCCAAAACCCGTAGAAATCGAACACTGAATTTTTCCCCCCAAAAACCCGAAAATGGTTCTTCACGGTTTGTCTCTCCGTCTCTCTCAATCCCTCAACCTCAGAATGATCCAAATGAGTCCTCTTAATCTAATAGCATTCAGATAATCGATTCAAGCGGCCAGCAACTCGTGGGAGACCAACTGAGGTCTCTGAAAATGGTTTCCCGCAAACACAGAAACCATGGCCCATTTTTAATCCCAGCCCGTGCTCTGTGTGGTTTCAGTCCACCAGCTTTGTTTCCCACTGCCTCAAATGGCTTAAACAATTCATCCACTACACGATTAAACAAATTGCACGCGCCAAAACACCACAGCATGGCCGTGCACTCTGTTTTTCACGGTGGTGCTACAGTAACCGCCGTGCAAATGACCAAAATGCCCTCAGGCCAATAATTACCAAAACGCCCTCCAACTTCCGTGACCCGTAACTCGGTCACCCGATGTCCGTTTCACACGTGCCGTCCGTCGTTGTACTCGGGGCTTCGAGACAAACCTAACGGTCTTCGAGTCATATGAAAACCAATTGTCAAACAAAAAGTCAACTTTTTCCCCTATAACGTCCAAATTACGATAATGCCCCTGAACTTCCGAACGTCATAACTTTCACCCTGTTCGTCCGAATCAGACGTGCCACCTGTCTATGAACTCGTGACGTCCCGATCTACGTCACAGTCATCGCTCAACGTCCGTTCGACCCTCCAATCAAAAAGTCAACAAATTGACCAAACCAATCATAGGGGTAAAAACGTCATTTTATTCAATATTTTACAATATTACATTTTCCGAATTTCTGGGGCATTACATATCGGGCTTGAGGCCCTATTGGTTGTGAAATCAGGCTTGAGGCCCCATTGTTTTATGGTTTCGGGCTTATGGCCCAGTTAGCGGTGGTATCGGGCTTGAGGCCTTGTTGATTGTAACATCGAGCTTGAGTCCAAGCTCAGTTTGTGAAATGAGAATTCGGGCATGAGACCCTATTAAACTGTGGATTTAGGCCGAGGCCTGTGAAATTGATTTGATTCAGATTCAAGGAATCCTGTTGAGATGAATCGGGTATGAGACCCAGTTGAAATATGTTTTGAGAAAGAAAGAAAGTGTTTTGGAATATGTATATATACCCTCCATATGATTATATGGTCTCCTCTAGACGTTGACCTGGAGAGTCACGATCCACAAACCAGAATGGGTATCCCCATAGGGATCCCATTCCAGGAGTGGAAGTTATGATTTATGATCTGGCCCCTGACCAGATTCCAGAGAGATGTGTTGACTAGATCCAAAGAGAGAGTTCGGACTAGATTCAGAGATTGAGCCTCCCAGATGGAGAATTTCTTGGAGAAGACTCGGAGTGAGACCCCGAGTAGTGTGCACACTAGTATAGAGATGATATCGTGACATATATCAAGGATGTGTTCCCTAGGGGCTGTGTGCCCCGAGTTGGCATCTTCTCTGAAGTGCCGCGGATGGGTTATACGTATATTGATACGTATGTGGTTTGCAGAAAGAGATTTGGGGTGAGACCCCGTATTCGATGTTCTAGAAAGTGATTTGGGGCGGAGACCCCGTATTGTATGTTTTAGTATTTCACTGAGAATGGTTTTGGGCTGAGACCCACGTATGTTGATTTGGGCTGAGTTACCACCTGGATGGAAAGTGATTTCGGGTCGGGGACCCAAATGGATTTATGGTTCATGACGGTTTATGGGAATCAGCATGAACCCTTGAAAGGTTTTTATGGGTCATGACAGTTTATGGGGACCGGGCATGAACCCTTGAAAGGTGTTTGAAAATACGTTTTCAAAGGGTTTTATGAATGATTGATAAATGGTTTTTGAATGCATGCATATGCTTTTATTGAAGGGCATAAATGTCTTCTTGTGAAAATGTTTTTAATGAAATGATTGTTTTTGTCCACTCACAGTTTTCGTGTTTTAATGCCCTTCAGGTTGATAGCGGAAGCGGGCTGTAACAGAGACGATATATCACACTCCACCTCCTATGATCCTGACGTACTCTGATAAGCCGTTGAGGGCTAGAGATGGAATTTTCCCTGGTCTGACACTTCGTGTCAGATGGGATTAGGCGCGTCCCACGTTAATCCCGGGGGATTTGGGACGGGTCCTGACACATGGCATCTCAAAACCTGTTCATAAACATATATAAAACATTTATGCATGCATCATGCTCATAAAACAAAGTCCACTCACAGACCGTCCATGCTGCACCTCGATATGTGTGTCATAAGCCTCTCCGGACTAATCTGACCTCTCCGGGTCATCCAGACCTGTCCAAAATATACTCAAAGGTCAATACTAACCTAGACAAGTCCATATCAAGAAGCCCCAACATTCCTGACTGACAAGTCCATATCAAGAACCCCCAACATTCCTGAAAAAGTCAACGTGTCCCAGATACGCTTCCCTAGGTTTTAAACCTCAATTTGACCAACCTAACGATCTCCGATCGACTCGAAACCACCACCATTGGATTTGTATCGTCGAAACCTTTAAAGTGGTCTTGGTCCCAACTCGAAATATGTGTACACGCACCCCCACGAGAGGGTCAAAGGTACGGTCAACGTTGACCAAAAAGTCAACGCGGACGTCATCGTTGACGTCAGTAGTGATGTCATCATTGACATCTGACATTGACACGTGTCAGTCTAACAGTGCCATGTGTCAGTAACTCACAGGTCCACATGTCTGACATGTCAGTGACACGTGGCACCATCTGATTAGTCCACGTCACTAACATGTCAAGCTGACTCTGCACTAACAACTGCCATGTGTCCCTCTCCCATTGGGCCTCATCACCTGACAACCTGATAGGTGATGATGTCAGTTGATGATGTCATCACCCCTAACCTCCGTCTAGGTCAGCCCAACTCTCTAAACTGGGTCGCGCAGACCCACGAACTTGACCCCATTCCAAAACCTCCATTTCTCAGCCGATTTCGATCCTGTTGGTACCAATGTGATCGTCCAATCCTCCTTAGGCGATCTATGGGTTCAAAACGTGTAAAACTAGCTAGGAATTACCTGATCGATCGAGACATTCACGGCTATCTTCAAGCTTCCTTCCTGCACCACATAACTGTGCTTCCTCCTCGATTTTGATCCCCAGTGGTTCATACAAACCCCAAAAACATCATCCCTTCATTAGGAACCATCCAAAACGTACAAAACTCAAAAATCCAATATTGAACAAAAATAGGTTATCGGGTTTCTTACCTCCGACGTGGCTCCGCCGTTCTCAGCCGTGTAACCCCTCTATCAAACTCAGTCCATCACTCTCCTTCTTTCAACAATCAAACCACTAGGGAGTGGATATAGAGGGAATGGATATGCAGAGGGAATGGATATGCATGTATGTAAAGGGTTGGGCAATGGATGAGAGACACTTGTCACTCATCCATTGGGCCTGACAAAAATATCTGGGCCCCTTACTAGGACAAAAGGTACCAGTCTCGTAAAACGTATAATAGTACCTCGGAACTTCCGTGAACCGTAACTTTCCCGTCGAATGTCCAATTTCGACGTGTCGCCTGTTTACGGACTCGTATCAACTCGATCTACGTAACTGTCCTCGGTCCTCGTGCATTGGACCTCTCGGGTAAAAAGTTAACTTTTTTCCCTCGTCTAGGGGCAAAATTGTAATTTTATCTTGAACGTTCGATAATCCTCGACTAACTCCCGATTAGCCTCGCTAATCCTCGATTAATTCTTAATTAATCTCAAAAATTTGGGACGGGTCGTTACAAGAAACCCTTCGTCATACGTTGTTTCATCTTTCTTCATGTCTAATTCCTACTTTCCTTGTCTTTAATGGGTGTTCTGGAGTTGATCCCACCAAACAGCCATTATGTTTTTCAAACAAAATGCAATCGTCTTTAGCATTTTGGCCTCAAGAACCTCCATGATTTCGAAAAATCTCTCTACTTCCACCAACCAGTTTAAGAAATCTTCAATTTTCAAATTTCTCGAAAATTTAGGAATATTGGCTTTTATCCAGTAGTCATCAAAATTGTTGCAGTTGTTGTTATTTTGACGTGCCTCTTCTATTTCCTCTCTAGAATCAGAATCACTTTCTTTTTCACGAGGCCTCCGAGGGTTTTTCCTATCGTTACCTCCCCGGTTGTTACCTTTATTACCTCTTTGATTATTCTCCAACGACAACTCATGAATCTTCCAATATGAGCGACCAATTTAGCAATACAACCGTTTCTAGGAATCCAAATTCACTTGGGTGACAGGCGCATCAATCATAGGATCACCCATGGACACAAATCAATGATACAATAGGGAAGCAACTCGATCTGATACTACTTGGTGCAGCACAAGCTAATAAGATTTACAATCGTAAATCCTAAAAGAACATAAATTAGAATCCACCAAGAAATAGTTAAGAAACTCTCAAATTTAATTGAAAAAAAATATAAGATAATCCCCATACAATGTGTAAAGGTTGTTTATATACCTAGTAAACCCTAGGTTCAAAATGAAAATAAAAACCCTAATTAATAAAAATCACAACGTTATCCGAAAATCTTTAAAGCTAATTTTTGAGGTCATAAACGACATTATTTGGCTAAAATAACTCATAGTTACAGGATTAGCTGTAAGTTCGCTTAGTCTCGTCGTTGCCTTCTCATAAAGATATATCGCCAAATTTGCAAATAACCATTGCATCCTTTTTGCATTTTTCTATCTATCTCTTCTTCGATCCATTCCGTCATCTTTTCTACATCATTTTATCACAAAAGGTCATGATGTTTATTGAAGTGGAATTGTTTGTTATATGTTGTAGGTGTTTCTTAAGCTGTCGACCTAGAATTTATAGAGCCAACTGCAAACTCACTTCTGTGTGATTCTGGAATTTTTTTTATGATACCAAAATAGATACGAACTTAACCCAAATGCAAAAAGAAGAACTTATGGATAGAAACAAAAGTTGTGTTTTGCAAATGCATATTTGCATGGCTCAAAGACTAAAGATCGTCGATCTGTTGTGGCCCTTGTGGGGTACCCAAACAAACTATTCAATTTGTGTGCTTATTGAATTGTTTATTTTTTTTAAAGCATATACATTTTTGATGTTTTCATATTATTCGAGAAGACAATGCAATCGCTGAAAATTAGTCAATTTAGAGTTGCTATTATTTTGTCTTTAACTTTTTAATGGGTGATTTTGCCGGTATTTTAATCTTCATAGATTATAAGTCCCCATTAATCTAGATGTAATTTTTTTTTTCCTTTCAATAAATTCTCCCTAATACCGACAGGGTTTAATTTAATTAAAAAATAAAAAACTATAAGCCAACTGCAGGTACCAAATTGGTTGCAAATTTTTATTTTATGTTTGTTAATTGGGATTACTTGAGTTTCACTATTTAGTCACTTAATTAATGGAGTTCTGATATTGTATGGTCCTTATACTTTCATTTGTGTCTTACTTTTTGAACATGGAAAGAAGGGCTTTCTAATAACTACACTATTTGGTTGCAACAAATGAAATCAATCATCACTATCAAATTAAGCACTTGCAAGATTAAAAAGAAAAAGCACTTCCTGATTGAATATATATATATATATAAAGCTATAGTTAGTATACATTGAATGAACGTGTTAATTAGATCGAGCTAAAATACATTGAATTAGTTGGGTGGACCAAATTGAAAGAAGTGATTGAGAGTTGAATGATCAAGTGACGCCTTGCATAATCAGAAAATATCTGAAACAATAGCTTTAGCCTTTGAACCACTATGAGCAAGGATGAAAATATCGATATCGACAAATATATCGCTAATCAAATTTACGGATATCTCGCCCCAAATATCGGTATCGATATCGATATCGCTAACGGTCAACAAAAATGACGGAAATTCGGTCTAAAAGTTGGAAATTTGGAATGAAACTTTGGAAAAAACTTAAGTATCTAATTATGGTTATATATGACTAATAAAAACTATAAAATGACTTTGATATAATAAATATATGATGAATAATATGATACATTATGGTTCTGCCGATGACTAATAATATAAAATTTTAAACATAAATATAAATTGAAGTGAATTACTATAATTGAATATCAATATAGTTAAAACACATAACAAGAAACTAAATGTGTATAATTTTTAATCGAGCATATATATTTTTTTTGGTCATTAATAGTGCACATATGAATTGATAAAAAAGATTACTATATATTTAAAAATGTTTATCAAATAATTAATAATAATTGAACAACCATTTATAATTGTCATATAAATACAATGGTTGTTTTTTTTTTGTTGATAATAAATTAACAATTAATAAATTAACAATTATAAACAAAAGGGCGAAAGCATGAATAAAAATTATAATAATAATAATAATAATAATAATAATGGTAATAATAATAAGCATAACAACTATTTAGAATACGAGTCTTTCTAAATACCCAAATCGTCTCTCTAAAAGTCTTTCATAATAATAACAATTATAAACAAAGAGATCAAAGTATGCATTAGCATAATAATAATAATAATAAATATGACCGCTAACACACTAAGAAATAGAAGTCTTTGTAAATGCTATAATTGGCATTTAGTCAAAATGTCAAACAACTATATTGAAATTAGCATTTGAAGTCTCTCCCGACTTCTCCCTCGTCTTCTCCGCTAGAAGTCTTTCCAAAAGTCGAACTCACCATCATCTTCCCAGTCCTGACAACACCCAACCTCACCACCATATCCCAAATTGTTCTCTAGGTCGAGAGGATCCGGTCTCCATCATTGTGGAGAATCATTGAGGAGGAGTAATAGGAGCCAAGAATTGAGAAAACATCTTTAGGTTTCCAGTGGATATAGGCTATTGCGAGACCACCACCTTTCTGTTCGTGGCTTTTTTTTTTTTGCGTTGAACATGAGTTTCGGTGGATACCGAAAACTATCGGTCAATTTCGACGATAATTGTCATTTTTTGCCAAAATCTTTGATATTGGGGGAAGAAATATCTCCCCCCCTCCCCCTCCTCTTTAGATGCCAAACCCCAAATTTATCGATATATTGGACGAAATATCGGCGATATTGCCGATTTTTTCATCCGTGACTACGAGAGGCTACTTGAAGCACTTACCAAAAAAGCACTTTCACATCTATATTCACGTACATGTGTGCCCTTCGTTAGCTTAATTTGTCCCATCTCCAACTTGGGATATGCCCAAATTCTGCTGATCTCGTGATATACTGTTCATCTTGCATGCTTACATTCATCAACCAACCAAAGTAGCTACCATTATATTCTTCTCTAGCTACAATAATGCATGCTACATCTGAATATTTGTCCATCAAACTTTTCCTTTTCTTTCTTGTGTCATAGCCAGGCACGAGCTGATGCATAGGGATGGTGTGTGCTTCAACTCACCCAAAATTGCTGGGTCAAAGGAAAATTTTATGTAGCCCAATTTTATCAATTTATTTTACACTTAAATAAGAGGGATTATAGAAGTTTTGGAGATAATATGATATTTATCCACGTAAAAGATGAACTTGTTGTAATTTGAGTGTTTGATATTATATTTTATTTCATGATTATTTGTTATTTCTATACATAAAATATGTTTCTACAAAGTATATATTTTTAATTAATAAAATTCATTTAATATAATTGAAATTTGATAAAAAAATTCAACCTAAAATTAATCACGTCATTTTTAATTTGTGAATTCGTACATGATAATAGCTCATATTGATTGACAATCGGCACTAGCTCATCTTCTCGAAAAGCCATGCATGCATCCACTTCATTTTGTTTGCTGCAAAATAATCATGTTTCAAGTTGACCTCTCCCTCTCTCTCTCTCTCTGAAGCACCATCTACCATATGTACTGCAAGTTTTTTTGTCGGCCGCTCCACGTTTCGGTGTTTTAAGTTGGTATAAGAAATTGATATTTTTAACGTTTATACTGAGTCAACTTCTGTATGCATAGCTGACTTGTTGGGTTCATCCAATTAGGAGCAAATCAATCTCATATTAGTAAAGTGGGTAACCCACGATGCAAATTATGCATGTTTATGTTCTGTCTGAGAATAAAACAAAAAAGGTAATTATAAATTGTTCTTTGTATTAGAGTTTAAATACTTATAATTAGTCTATTATAATAAATAAAAGAGGTTAAGAAAAACTATAAATAAGACCTCAGATTATAGGGTTCACCATAAACCCATATTTAAACTATCAAAATTTTCAAATAAATATCCAAATTATATATGACTATCCACATTTAACTACCTCCGTCAGATTTTCCATCCATCTGACCGTCAAAATGTCACGTATTAAAAATTTTGATCAATCAGTCATTAATGTGGCTGATTGAACACAACCTCCCTTTACCCTCAATTCAATTTCCCAGCCCCCCTGCACCCAAATGGAATTCGCAACCCTCCAAATCCATTCATCGATCGTCGACCCTCTTCTTCCATCGTGACGACAAGAGCTCTTCCTCCCTCCTATATGCGGCGACTTCATCCCAACTGTGCGACAATATAGGCTTCACCCTTTGGTGTCATTGCGGAGATGGAAAAGACGACAAAGGAAGTAGAAGCCCCTATTTGCTATTGTGGTAAACAATCAAAGTTGATGGCATCCCTCACGAATGAAAATTACAGGCGAAGATTTTGGGGATGTTCTGGTTATGGGGTAAGAATATTGTGTTTGGTGATTGATTTTTTAGATTTGAATCAGTTGTCTCGAGTTCAAAATTTTATTTATATTTTGATTTGAAACTGGGTAACAGAGAAATCGCAGAAGAGAAGGAGGGGGTAGGTGCAATTTCTTTGAATGGTGTAACCCGGAGCTGAATTAGAGGTCTTTCGGTCCTATTCCTATTCTATTGACAAAATTGTAGTTGAAAAATGAAGATATCATGTATTTGAAGAAGCATATTAAAGAATGTGAGAAACGGCAGAAGCGTTTGTTCTTTGTTGACAGGACCCGTCCCAAATCTCTGTTGAAAATTAGACCAGTCATGCTCCCGTCTGATAGCCCTGATCAAACTAGGGATTTTTCATTTATATTCTTGTTTATATCAAATACGTTACACAAACAAAATTGTCTCTTGCAGGGTACCACCCACATCTAACCCGCTTATCCCGTCAAGTAAGGAAGACTTCGGATTTTATGAATTTTCGGGTCGTTACATTGTTATTCTAATTTCAAGGTTTTTGGGTTTTTTGTTGGTCAAAATGATAATCGGTGGAAGAGGGGGACCTAAAATGGGGTCAAATAAGAATGTGAATCTAGCTCTAGAGTTTTAGTTGTAGTATACGGTTAGGACATCATGTTTGTAATATGAATGGTGATGTATGGACGGAATGGTATGAATGCTTGTAATATGAATGGTGATGCATGAATGGTATGAATGGAATGGTATGATTTGTGTCAAAGAAGGGCAGATTTTGTGAACCTGGAAATCCAATTCAAATCCCATTATGACCTAATTTCAGATATTGTCCAATAGCAAATCTAATTCAAATCCAATATTAATTAAGAATTTGAAAGATAACATGAATATGAGTACCTAAAAACAAGTCAATGTCAAATCTAATGGCAACCTAGTTTCAGACATTTTGCACAAACCAATTCAATTCAAATCCAATATCAATCAAGAATTTGTAAAAACTTATTTTTTATTTCATTTTCAACCGCTTCAATAGCTACTTAAAATAACACGAATTGTTTCAAAATAACATGACAACAATAAGAGTAGGTTGTTATCCTGTCAAAACTTGTTTAAATAGCTATCCAAACTAAGCATGCCCAAAAAAGTATCTATTTCAACACCAAAATGTAACGGCCTGGAACCCTGATAAGGGTAAAATTGGGAAAAGTAAAAAGGAAATTACCATTTTGCCCCTACCAGGTCAATGATTGACTTTTTGAGAGAGAACGTTTTTGGATATTTCGTAAAGGTCGTTCTGAAGGTCTCGGCCCTTAAGTACATTGGTAGCAGGCATGTCGAAAATGAAGTACGGATGAATTTGTATTGGGTTTAAATCATATAAGGGCATTTTGGTAATTTGGAAATAAGGGTATTTTAGTAATTTATTTGGAGGATTTTTCTTATGGATGATTGAGATAGGGACAAGTGTCCACTTATTTCATATGGGAGTGTGCAACCAACTTGGACTTGTTTGTGTGAACATGTGATATTTTAAATTTGAGTGTAAGGAAAAAAAAGAACTAAAGAGGGAGAAACAGGAGAGAAGAGTAAGAGAGAAAAACCATAGAAGAGAGGGAGGAAGAGAGGAAAAAAAGAGAAGAAAGGGGGTGGTGAGTTCAGCCCCAAGAAAGAGAAAGAGAGAGAGAGAGAGAGAGAGAGAGAGAGAGAGAGAGAGAGAGAGAGAGAGAGAGAGAGAGCCAGAAAGAAAATTGGAGTTTGAGTTGCACGAGCTAGTTTTCGACTAGGAACCTTGAAAACCAATTCACTAACATCCTCTCCGATTTCCTACAACATTAATAAGTTGTTCATTCATGAGTTTTGGACGTTAAAAAAACCCAGTCTGCAAGGGTGACAGACGACCGAGAGAGTGGGAGTCGAGGACGTGTTTTGAGGTAAGTTTCTTGCGTTCTGAATGCACAGAACCCTTCCTAAGTTGATTTAGAGAAGAATGAACGAAACATAATTGAAAAAGACTAAGATTAGGGTGAGTTATGACCGGGTCGGGTCGCCGGGCCACCATGCACAGTGTTAGTGCGTGGCCACCACGCACAGCCGTTTCTGATGGTGTGTGGGGGCACGTGCTAGCTTGTCTCAAGATGCGACCAACATGTTTTCCAATGCTTTCGATGTTATGGAAATTTTGGTGTGAGTTTTAAGGCAATTGGGCATCGTCTCGGAGTAGTTTTGGGTGTCCGAAATGCGTAATTAATGTTAAAAAATTAATATTCAATTTCCGGGAGTTTGGGTTTGTACTAGAACATTACCAGAGGGTTCGTGGGATATTAATAACCTAGAATTATAATTTTGGGCAAGAGACGTAGTTCTCGTAATCAGCGAAGAACGTTCGAAACAGGAATAAATGACAAAATCGCACTGTTAGTTGACTTTTATTTTTATTAAAATATTATGCATGCATATTTAAGTATTTTAAATACTTTTATATATAATTTAGTGATATTTGGTTGATAATGATTTTTCGGAAATTTTTTACGGTTTTACGAAATTGTCTTATTACATGTTTTATGAGATTTCCTTTGGGTTATGTTTTCCAAATTTTTCTTAAATTTTGAATTTGGATTAAGTATGGTTAAAGTGTGTTTCACTTCATATGAAGTTATGAAGTGATGCAATAAGCAGCTCAAACATAATCATCTCAATTTTGAGATGTTAGATAGGAAATATTTGAGATGTTAGATTGTTCATGATTATGCACATTTTTGGGTGATTTTCACGAAAACCTAATCATCTCAAACATAACGATGATTGGTTTATCTCTAACTATCATTATGGTATTGTTTAATGTCTCATAATAGTTATTTTGGAGCATGTCTATCCTGGTCCATGTCTGAAAATGGGACCTAGACCACTGCTTTGTTGGTTTTTCCTTCAACTAGCTCCAAGCAGCTTCATCTAAGCATCTTAGTTTCTCTATCTCCTCATTAAAATATTGAATAGTTGATGCTCTAGCACAATCCCATAGAGCATCCTTCAACATTTTTCCTTTAAAAATCTTATTTTAGTTAGCCCATAAGTGCCTACAACAAAATCTATGCTCAGCTCTAGGCATTGAGTCATCAATTGCTACTTCTAGCCCATTTTGGTTGTCACTTGGGAAACTCTAGCCATAGCAGTTCGCCACCCCCAAATCCACCATCAACAATTCCAAAAAACCATGTCTAGGAGTCCTTTGTTTACATTTCTACCACCGCTAACAATCACCCAAGCCACATTATTTCCATCCAATCCAATAGCAATCAACAACTTGCCACCATATACTCATTTAAGATGACAGTCATCCAAGCCAATAAAAGGCTGACATCACTCTTTAAAACCTTTCTTGTACAGCTCCAAATAGATGTAGAACCTCTTGAATAGTTGTTCTCCATTTTCAAAATCACATGTCAAGGATGTGGTTGTACGAGGATTTGTATGCTTCAACTCATGGTAGTAATCCCATAACATTCCATACTGCCTTGTCAATGATCCATCTATCAACACAATTGATTTCTGCTTACCTCTACATGCCATCATCTTGCTTATCCAATCACAAATTCGCTAGAAGGAACCTCTACTATTGCAGAAATGGGTATCTTTGGGTTTTCCTGAATTCTCAGCATGAATGTTCGAGAGACCCAAGAAATTGTGGCTTATTTATTCTTATGAACCCTTGTACATGTGTGTATAGGGTTATAATATTTCACAACCAATGTATTGTCACTTGGACCTACCTGGTAGCATAAATTTCCCAACTACAACTTGTTGATCTAGAGCTTGAGCTTGAATTTTTCATTTTTCTTGTACCTTACATCCCTACCTGTGTATAGGAAATAGTCTGTTATAACTTGTCTTAATGCTCTACAATCACTTAATAATAACCCAGTATTAAAGAAACGCCTGACACTATCAGTTTCCAAATTGTACTTTGTAAACTTCTTCCCACGTGGCCCTTTCAGAACATTCACCTCATCTTCATCATCCTCCACAAGTGATCTTAATTCTTCTTGTTGTGTTTGATCAACCTCTTTAATCTGCTCATCATCCATGTCCTCAACAAAAAATATGAAATGCCTCGTGTGAATATGGACCTCTATGTTGCTTCAGTAGCTGATGAAGGTTGAGCAGGCAGCTGAGCAATTGTTAAAGGCTGAGCAGAAGGCTGGGAACAAGGCTCAGCTGAAGGCTGAACATATGGGGATTCTTGAGACAGATGTGCTTCTGATGAAGGCTGATCAGAAGGCTGGGCACATGGCTCAGCTGAAGGATGAACATATGGTGATTCATGTGATGGCTAAGCACTTGATGAAGGCTGATCACAAGGGTGCTCAAAAGTCTGAGCACAAGGCTGAGCAACAACTCTTGAGCTTCCATGTCATAGCCCTTCTCCCCTAGTACGATATTGTCCACTTTTGGCCCACACCCTCACGATTTTGTTTCTAGGAACTCACATGCAATTTCCTAATAGGTCACCCATCTTGAGATTGCTCCAACTCAATCTCGCTTAACTTTGGAGTTTCAACCAAATTAAAAGCTAGTGAGCTCCTAAAATGTCTCACATTAGGAAGATATGTGTCCACACAAATAAGGCACTTCAACTTTCCCTCCCCGAGCGATGTGGGATTGCTCACCGTTCTTCCCAAGACACGGGTCTTATATTCCAGTTTCACCTTTTCCAGCATCCTTTATAGTGCATCCAACTGGATCTGGGCTACCTGCTTCTCCACAAAAATCAGTGAATAAGTCCTCTAATTGATCTGCTTATTCAAGCCATCCCTCAAGAATTTTCCTATCCACTAACATCTCCTTAGTCTGAATACCCGCATCACCACTATCATAAAATCCAGAACCTTCATATGCTTTAAAGTCCTCAAACTCATGCACCAACCCATCCTCACCAATATTATCCCTACCTTTCACTGTCAATTTTCCCTTGTGTTTGTTTATCTGTTTACCCTTTCCTTTTTCTATCTTCTCAGCTGTTTCTTCACGCAAGCCTTTTAACTTCTCAATCATAACAGTTGGCTTTGTAGTCCCCAGTATTTGTGATGCTATATTTTCCTTCTTTCCTTTGTTTATCTATTTACCCTTTCCTTTTTCTATCTTTTTAGCTGTTTCTTCACGCTAGCCTTCTAACTTCTCAATCACAACCGTTAAAGTTGTGGTCCCTAGCACTTGTTTTGCTATTTTTTCTCACTTCTTCTAACATCTTTAAGAATGCCCTCTGGTTCTTCGCGTTAATATGTGTTAACAAAATTTCTATCTCAAGCACACTTGGCACAGCCTCACACATCTTAAGTGTCAGGACCCATCCAAAATCCCCCGGGATTAACGTGGGACGTGCCTGCTCCCTTCTAACACGAAGTGTCAGACCAGGGAGAATTCTGACTTTAGCCCACTCGGGGCTTCTGAGCACGCCAAGATCCGGAGGAGGAGTGTGATGTCTCGGTCTCTGCTATAGCCCGCATCCGCAATCAACCTGAAGGGCATTAAAAACATCAAAGCTGTGAGTGGACAAAATGAAAAGTTTATAAAAACATTTTCACAAAAAGACGTTTATGCCCTTCACTAAAAGCATGCATGCATTCGAAACCCATTTATAAAATTGTTCATTAGGGCCTTGGCCCATAACCGTAAACCAAAGCACATGGGAACTCAGCCCAAAACCAATCATGTGGGACTCTGCCCAAATCACGTCATATGGATCTTAGCCCAAAACTATTCTCAGTGAAATACCAACCATAGAACAAGGGGTCTCAGCCCCAAACCAATTTTCGTAAAACATCATATATATATATATATATATATCACCGTCCTTGGCATCTCATATGCCCAAACAACAATCGTCACGATTTAACTAAGTGTGCACACTACTCGGGGTCTCACTCCAAGTCTACCCCCAGGATCTATGAAGTCTGGGAGGATTTTCCAAAATCCAAGATCTATGACGTCTGGAAGACTGTCCCCGAACCGAGTCCGTGACTATACCATAACTCTCACTCCTGGGCATGTGCTCCCTCTTGGAGTCACTCATCCCAGGCAGTGGATCGTGACACTCCAGGATCTACGACGTTTAGAGGAGACCAATCATACGGGAGGGTATATACATTTCAGTGAAAACATTCAACTGGGTCGCATACCCGAGTATCTCAACAGGATTCCTCGAATCTGATTCAATTCATATTTCACAGGCCTCGGCCTAAATCCACAGTTCAATAGGGTCTCAAACCTGAATTCTCATTTCATAAACCAAACTAGGACTTAAGCCCGATTTCACGATCCAACGGGGCCTCAAGCCGAATTTCAAAATCAATTGGACGTCAAGCCCGATACCATAAATCAATGGGACTTCAAGCCCGATATTATAACCAACTGGGCCTCAAGCCCGAATTCGTAAACCAGGCCCCCAGCCCGATCGTAAACTCAAATGGGCCTCCAGTCCGATTTCTTGTCAATTCAAATGGACTCTAAGTCCGATAGTTTGTAAATCAAATGGGTTTCATACCCGATTCCATATTTCTAAATCCAAAACCGGTTCATCAAACCATCATTGAAAACACAGTACGCATAGGCACGACATAAAACCGAAAACCTCAAAAAGTGTGCACATACGTCAATACTAGCTACCACAAACAAATGCACCCATGGAATCATAAAACATGTTCATTAAATCATATAAAACATTTATGCATGCATCGAATTCATAAAATAAGTCCACTCACAGACCGTCCGAAATTGCACCTCGATACGCGTGCCAATACGCCTTCCCAGGCCAATCACCGTCTTCGGGGCTCTCGAACATGTCCAAATCGTAATAGATGGTTACTAACTACTTAAATAACCCCTCATTAAAGTCCCCTAATTTTCCAGGATTTTTAAATATTTTTAAAGTCGATCCTAAACCTTCGGACATCCTGAACTATATCGAAACGATGTCCGATCGACACGAAACCAGTCCCAAAATGTTCGTTACATTGAATAAATGATTTCACGTGTTGGAACCACCCCCAAAATTCTCCCCACGCGCGGCCATGTGCAGCCCAAAGGGCCCTGCACGTGGGCTTCATGCGCCCTGCACAGTTATCTTCAATCTTCGGCAGACCGGGTCCGAACCGGTCTGCTGGTTTTCGATTCGACCAGACCGGCGAAACCGGTCCAGTCCTTTAACTTCGCCATTTTTCGTCCTTTTTCGATCCTTCCAATTCCAATCTCTTTGTTTCAATCCTAGGAACCTATTTGAGTTATTAGAAGAAAGAAAAACCGCCTAAAACTCATCTGTGCAACCCCCCTCTCATGGCCCTTTTTTCCAGCCACCTCCCTGGGCTGCTCAACCATGCCCCGTCGTCCAAAACTAGTCCTAAACGTCCATACAAGCCCCACATACACCTCTCAATCCTCAAAAACACCCCTCAACGTTTTAATCGAAAACAATGGAAAATTGAACATGACCGGGTTATCGGGTTGACCTCCCTCCGCCGTGGCCTCCGCCATCTCTCAGTCATCCAACTGCCTCATACTCTTTCTTTCAGTGCACCAATCATCATGCTAGGGAATGGGACAGGATGGTGGGGGAGGGTTGGTGTTTGGGTTGCACGGTTTTGGTTCGAAAGAATGGAACAGATAAGGATGAAGGTGGGTGCATGTATGTGTGATGCTAGGGAATGGATGAGTGACAATTTTCACTCATACATTGGGCTTGGGGAAAAGATCTGGGCCCCACTCAGGATAAAATCCATTTTTTCCTCGTAAAATATGCTACCGTAAATAGTACCTCAGAACTTCAATGAACCGTAACTTTTCCATCGAACGTCCGATTTCGACCTGCCGCTTGTCTACGAACTCATATCGACCCGATCTACGTAACGATCCTTGGTCGTCGTGCGTCGGACCTCCTGGGTCAAAAGTCAACTTTTTACCCTCGTTCAAGGGTAAAATCGTAATTTCGCCCTGAAAGTCTGTTAAACCTCGGTTAATCTCCGATTAACCTCGCTAAGCCATCATTAACTCTTAATTAATCCCGATAATTCGGGACGGGTCGTCACATTAAGCACATCAGTGTCTTCTAAAATTTTACCACCCACTCCTTCAATCTCATATTGGTATAGGATGATATCATCTTTATAGCATATTAACTTTACCATCCTATCTATCTCAAATATGGACATCATATCTTTCTCACAATAATCAAACTAGTCAACATCTACATCTTTATACCTATCGACATCCCACGTTCCACCATGGAGCAACTTGATTGTAAAATAACCCGAATTCCCTACAATTGAATAACAAATACATTTTTATGACCACACCATAACAGCAAACACATTTATCCCCTACAACAACAAACACATTTATCCACTACAACAACAAACACATTTATCCCCTACTACCCTACAAACAACCGAAAGGCAACAATATATGACCTAACATTCCATCTTACAGCTACATCACATGGTCCCCAACAATAAAGTGTTCACACTATAAAGCTTTCACCAACAATTTATAGACAAAGCACATAGTCCTACTACAGATAAAGGTCCTACTACACTACAGAAAAAGCACACCTCTATTTCTCAAAACACTAAACAATAAACAGTAGCACCTAAAAATTCAAAACAACTCATCTTTTTATACAAATAATCCTACTTAAAATACAAAAAGACAAAAAAATTTGGGCATTCAATTATAAGGAAAAGGGGCGAAATGTAACGACCCGAACCGAGAATAATAATATTTTAATGTAAAAAGACTATTTTGCCCCTGAAGGGGGGAAACTTTGACTTTTGACCCGGGAAACAATTTGGACTTTGACCCATGACTATGACGTAGGTCGGGACGTCACGAATCCGTAGACAGGTGGCACGCCGAAATCGGAGTTCGTATGAAGAAGTTATGGTCAAGGAAGCGTTTTAGCGGAATTTACGAACCGAGAACAACAGAATAAAATATTAATTTATTACGGGAATCCGTGCCAACCTAATATTTAAATCAAACCAGTGGATTGGTGACAAGTGTCACCCATCCAAGCCTACACTATTCCCATAAAGCAACTTACACTATTTAATCCATTTTTATATTAATTATTTTTCCCTCCATTTGATTTCAGCCATTGGATTTCTGGCCAGATTGAATCCTGGCCCTTCATTCTCATCTGCTCCCTTATTCATGCACGATCTCTGTTTTCTTACAAAAACACACAAACACACATTCACCCCCCCCCCCCCCCCCCCCCCCACAACCCGTGCATTCCTTCCATTTTCTCTCAATCCAAACACACGAACCAGCAGCCTTCACACCACCAGACGACCACCCACAACACCACCATTATCTGGTCTTCACCACCGTGCAACACCGGCAACCACCAGCCCATTTCCCCGCCTGAAAATCCCGTCCAAAAACTCAGACCCGAAACACGACGGAAACGGGTCCAAGAAGCAAACCGTGACAACCACATCACCTCGACGCAGGGGAAGCTCCAGTCTGCACCGTGAGGACCCCAGGAGCTTAACTGGACGACGGGACGGCCTGCGGCGGCGACACGGCGGCGGTAAGGTCGAAAACCCGAAAACCCGTTTTGATCCCCTGTTTCGAACCAACGTTTTTTAGTGATAGGAAATTGATTGTGTGATGTTAGAAATGTTCTAGGGTGAGAGACGAGTTGATCAGGACCGGTTTGGACGACGGAGACGGCGTGGATCACCGGAGAAGACGATCGGACTTTGGCCGTGAGTTTCAGAGACGAACTAGTGAGTTTTCTCCCGTTTTCTTTCTAGTTTGAGGTTGTAGAACCATAGAACAGACCTAGACGACCCTGTAGGGATGAACCCCGTCGAAAATGGTGGCCGGAATTGTACGGTTGAATCGGGTCAAGCCGTGGGTCGACGGCGACCCGGTTCCAGTCAAACGGATCTGACCCGGTACTGTAGCATGATGACGTCACTTCTGACGTCATGATGACTTCATCCTGTCAGATATTGTCAGACCAGGGACCAATCAGAACATGCCACGTGTCACCTGACAAGTGTCAGTGATGACGTCATGCTGACATCAGCAGTACTGTAGCAGCGTTGACCCACGCGTTGACCAGGCGCGTGGGGGCGCGTGTGAACAGTGATTTTGGTGGGGCCGGTACCATTTTCAAGGTTTCGATGATACGGATCCAATGGAGGTGGTTTCGTGTCAATCGGAGATCGTTATGTTGGTCAAAATGGGGTTTGAAGCAGGGTCTGTTCTAGGGTCTTGGTATTGATATTATAGGGTCCATAAGTAACCCTCAGGAATAATAATACAGGTTTATAGAGATCGTTGAGCAGCAAGGACCGAGTGTGAGTGGGCTGTTTGATTTATAAAAGGCTTGCATGCATAAACTGTTTTACTATTCCACTGATGAGTCTTATGAACTGTTTATATCTGTTATTACAATGTTTTGGGCATGAGACCCGTCTGGATTATATGTGGATTTTGTTTGGGATGTCCGGGGGACATAGGGTAAACTATACTGTTATTGTACTGTACTTTCCTACCTGTGTATATTGTCTCCTCCAGGGAGGGTCGTTGGCCTGGGTGGACCCTGGAGTAGTCACGGGGCTCTGACTGAGTGAAGTTGACCCCCGTTGGGCTGCTTACTCTCAGGAAGGCATGTTCATATACCTCGGGCAGTGACCGGGATACCGGGAGCTGATGTACCTAGAGAGTCTCGGGTGTGAGACCCTGAGTGGCAACGCGTAGCCTTAGAACCGTGACATCATTTGGGTTGGGTTTTACAGTGCACTGATATGTTAGTTTCACCTTACGATTATTATTGTGATTCATTTGTTATGCTTTCATTATAATATTATATTTTCACTGCATGCAAGATTTGGAAAACGGAGGGGTAAAACCTTATGATTATTTTATTATGAAATTGATTTCTAAACTGTTATTTTGGCCCACTCACCCTTGTTTTACTGACCCCTCCAGACCCTGACACGGAAATAGAGGAGGAGGATCCGGAGGAGAAGGCAGAGGTTTAGTTTGCCTAGCTGTGCACCTGTACACCAACTTGTGGGTAGGTTGATGACAGGACCCGCCCCGATCCCCCTGGGACCACCCGGGACGTGCCCTGCTCCCGTCTGACACCCGACGTTAAAATACCAAAAATACCCTTATTGAAGATAAAATGCATAAAGAAAATCCAAAGTTAAGTCATACATAGCACACCACACAAATACTCAAATACAAATAGTGTCAGACAAGGGATGGTTCCCGAATACAGTTTATTGAGCACGACTCTAGACACACTACGTGCCAACCTACCCAGCAGTAGGGTTCAGGTACGCAACGTAAACCTATGCCTCTTCCTCCTCGGGATCCTCCTCCTCCTCCTCGGGATCCTCCTCCTCGATAGCACTACCTGGAGGGGTAGTAAAACAACAAAGGTGAGTGGGCCGAAACTCAAGGTTTACAAAGTAGTTTACCATTTCGAAAACATATAACTTTTCCCCTCCGTTTTCCGAAAAGACATGCATAGTATCAAAACCACAAAACCATATAGTCATAAGCAGAATAATATCAACATAATATAATCTTAGTCACTGCACTATACATCCCAACCCTGACATCCCAGATGCCTGACGTCCCAGACGCCCAATAAGGTCACAGTCTCAAGGCTACGCGTGCCACCCGGGGTCTCAATCCCAAGTCCAAATCCCGAACCTAGTCCGAGCATGGCATTCTAGATGCCTGACGTCCCAGACGTCCAATAGTAGCAATCCTGCTCCTGAGTCACTCTACGGTCCGGTCCCTCCGTAGAATGACTCCTCACAGGCAATGCGCCGTGACCGCTCCGGTGTACCTACATCCGGAGGAGATAGAATCCTAGGGTAGATCTATACAGTGCAGTACCACAGATAATATCGAGATCCATTATACATATATATGACTCCAAACCATTTATAAACAACCAGACGGGTCTCATGCCCAAACATCGTAATACGTGCCATAAATCGTACACAAGATAAACAGATACTTTTATCAAATCACATATAGATATAGTAGAAAGTAAAACAGTTATGCATGCCGAAGTTTAGTGAAATCAAAGGCCCACTCACAGTACAATCCCGCTGCACTCCCGAGCGTAAAGCCCCGTCCAAGGTTTAAAGTACAATTCCTGTCATGCCCAAAACATACGTAAAGGTCACTTTAAGTCCCTACTAAACAACTACGAAACCCTAGACTGAAACCGGCCCGGGAAAGCCGTCCGAACACGCTTCCCAAGGCATCAAACCCTAATTTGACCAACTTAACGATCTCCGATCGACACGAAACCACCGCCATTGGATCCGTATCGTCGAAACCTTGAAAATGGCACTGGTCCCACACAAAACACTGTTCACATGCGCCCCCCACGCGCCGGTCAACCCTCTGGTCAACAGTGCTACAGTGATGCTGACGTCAGCATGACGTCACTGCTGACGTCAGCATGACGTCATCACTGACAGTGTCAGAGGACACGTGTCAACAGTCCATTGGTCCCTGGTCTGACAATATTCTGACATGATGACGTCATCATGATGTCACTGCTGACGTCAGCATGATGACGTCATCAGCTACAGCAACCGGGTCTGCGAATCGGGTCACCGCAGACCCACGGTTCGACCCGATCACAGATCGTGATTCCGACCACCAAAATCGATGGGGTTTGTTCCTATGGACTCGTCTGAACATGTTCTATGGCTCTGTGTGATCAAAACTGGATTTTAAGATCAAGGAATCACCTGAAAAATGACGGGGAAATGGCTGCCGGTTCTGGTTCGTCTTCTCCGGCGAGCCGTCACGTTTCCAGCCACCAACTCAGGTCCAAAACGTTCGTCTAGTCCCCTAGGTTAAGTCTCAAAAACAACCAAACAAACTCAACGTTAAAAACGGACGGTTTGAGGCAGGGAAGGAAAATCGGCCTTCACGGGTTTGCAGGCTTACCGCCGCCGTGTCGCCGCCGTGGGCTGCCCAGTCCAGTCCTACGCCGTCCAGAGGTCACAATGGTCCTAGCCCTAGGTTGGTTCGAGTCCAGACGTCGTGGTTTGGATGGTTTGATGGTTTTGGGCTGCACGGGTCCTCACGGGTTTGTGGGTTTTCCGGGTTGCTCCGCCGTCCGTGGTGGTGGTGATGGTCGTCTGGAGGTGGCTGAGATGTAGGCTGGTGTGTGGGTTGAGGCTGAGGGGTGGTGTGATGGCTGATGTGTTTGTGCAGAGAATGGGAGGTTGCACGGTTTGAAGGAAGAAATGAAAATGAAGAAGTGAGTCTCTGATGGCTTAAGAACAGAAGGAGAAATAGAATGGATGGCTGAGATTCATCCTGAGTGAAGAGTGAAGGGTGAGGATTTAAGGAAAATAAACTAATTAATTAATCCTATGGCAGACCAAGATCCAGAATGTTGGGGATGATGTGGATGGGGTAGATGAGTGACATGTGTCACTCATCAAGGGTCCAGATTGATTGGGTTAAAGTAAATCAGATTATACTATTTTATTATTAATTTAAGTTCCGAGTCTCGGTTAGTTCAGTTACGTTCTTGACCATAACTTTTTCGTCGTAAGTCCGATTTCAGCGTGCCGCCTGTCTACGGATTCGTATCGACGAGACCTACGTAACGGTCATTGGCCCTCGTCCGTTGGACTTCCCGGGTCAAAAGTCAACATTTGGCCCCCAAATGGCCAAATTACCAAAATGCCCCTCGACTTCCGAATGTCACAACTTCTTCCTCGAACGTCGGAATCGAACGTGCCACCTGCCTATGAACTCGTGACGTCCTAAACTACGTCACGGTCACGTGTCAAAGTCCTAAATACTTCCCGAGGTAAAAGTCAACTTTCCCCCCCTCAGGGGCAAAACGGTCAATTTACAATAAAATAATAATTACGAAAGTTCGGGTCGTTACAATCTACCCACCTTACAGAAATTTCGTCCTCGAAATTTACTCGAATAAAAACGGGTACTGCTCCCTCATCAAGTCTTCGGGTTCCCACGTCGCCTCCTCGACGTCATGGTTCCTCCATAGCACTTTCACCAACCGAATCGTCTTGTTTCTCAGAACCTTGTTCTTCTGATCCAGAATCTGCACTGGTTTCTCTTCAAAGCTCAGATCAGTCATCAGTTCTACTGGTTGTTCCGGCAAGGCATGTGAATCGTCCCGTAGGTATTTCCGTAACATGGACACATGGAAAACATCGTGCACTCTGGCAAGTTCTGGAGGTAATGCCAACCGGTATGCCACTAGTCAAATCCTCTCAATGATCTCGAACGGTCCAAAGTAACGTGGACTCAACTTCCCGCGTCGGCCAAAACGGATAATTCCCTTCCATGGAGATAACTTAAGGAACACAAAATCTCCAACCTCGAATTCCAAGTCTCGAATTCGTCGATCCGCATAGCTCTTTTGGCGATCTTGTGCTGCCTTCAATCTTTCCTTGATGATTCGAACTGTTTCCTGGGTTATGTCCATCAAATCCGGTCCTAAAGCTGCTCGCTCTCCTACCTCCATCCAACAGATAGGTGTCCTGCACTGTCGGCCATACAGTGCCTCGTAGGGTGCCATCCCGATACTTGCCTGATAACTGTTGTTGTATGCGAACTCCATCAAAGGCAAATGAGTATCCCACGAATCCTGAAACTGCAGTACACAAGACCTCATCATGTCCTCCAGTGTCTGGATAGTCCTCTCTGACTGCCCATCGGTCTGTGGGTGGAACGCTGTACTGAAATGTAAGTTTGTACCCAAGGCGTTCTGCAAACTTCGCCAGAACCTAGATGTGAAACGCGGATCTCGATCAGACACTATCGACTCCGGCGTACCATGAAGTCGAATGATCTCCTTCACGAACAGCTGAGCCAGTCGGTTTGGCTTAAATGTCTCCTGTACTGGTAAGAAATGAGCTGACTTGGTCAATCGGTCGACAATCACCCAAACTCCATCGCATCCCCTCTGAGTCCTTGGCAACTTGAAGACAAAATCCATGGTAATGTGATCCCACTTCCACTCGGGAATCGGAAGCGGTTGCATTGCTCCATACGGTCTCTGCCGCTCAGCCTTGACCTGCTGACAGGTCAAACATCTGCTCACAAACACTGCAATATCCTTCTTCATTCCTGCCCACCAATAGTGGTCCCGGAGGGTACGGTACATCTTTGTACCTCCCGGATGCATGGCATAAGCCGAACTGTGGGCTTCCTCGAGAATTTCTTCCCGTAACTCTGCCACTGCAGGAACACACAAACGGCCAAGTTTCACCAGAGCTCCATCTGGTCGAATAGTAAAGTCCTGCCTCTCGTCCGCTTCGACCTCGATCCTGTAGATACAAAGTGTCGGATCCTCCAATTGTGCCTCGATAATCCGATCGACGAGCACAGGTCGTACATGAAAACTGGCCAACAAAGCTCCCTGCTCATCCATCCCTAGCATAACTCCAGCTCTTCGGAGTTCCACTAGCAAAGGAAGGTACACCAGCCTCAGGTGTGCAATCGATCCTGCTGACTTCCTACTGAGTGCGTCTGCCACAACGTTCGCCTTCCCTGGATGATATTCAATCGTACAATCGTAATCCTTGATCAGTTCCAACCACCGTCGCTGCCTTACGTTCAGCTCCTTCTGAGTGAACAAATGCTTTAAACTCTGATGATCGGTGAAGATCCTGCAAGTCACCCCGTACAGATAATGTCGCCAGATCTTTAAAGCGTGAACCACCGCCGCCAACTCCAGATCATGCGTAGGGTAGTTCAGCTCATGTGTCTTTAGTTGTCTCGATGCATAAGCGATAACTCTGCCATTCTGCATCAGCACGCAACCCAAACCTTGCAACGATGCGTCACTGTAGACTTCGAACTCTCCACTGTTATCCGGCAAAGCAAGAACAGGTGCGGTAGTTAATCGACATTTCAATTCCTGATAACTCTGCTCACACCGTTCATCCCAAACAAACTTTACTCCCTTCCTGGTTAAACGAGTCAACGGTGCAGCAATACTAGAGAAGCCCTCAACAAATCGCCGGTAGTATCCTGCCAAACCAACGAAACTCCGTACCTCTGTCACGGTTGTCGGTCTAGCCCAATTTGTCACCGCTTCGGTCTTCTGGGGATCCACGCTAATCCCGTCTGCTGACACTACATGTCCCAGAAAACCAATGCTGGTTAGCCAAAACTGACACTTACTCAGCTTGGCGTATAACTGGTTCTGCCTCAGCTTCCCTAACACCGAACGTAAGTGTTCCTCATGAGCTTGAGCACTCCTCGAGTACACAAGGATGTCATCAATGAACACGATCACAAACTTATCCAAATAAGATCGGAAGACCCTATTCATTAGATCCATGAATGCTGCTGGAGCATTCGTCAAGCCGAAAGGCATCACAAGGAATTCATAATGCCCGTATCTGGTCCGAAACGCTGTCTTCGGGACATCTCCTTCAGCAATCTTCAACTGGTGATAACCAGATCGTAAATCTATCTTCGAGAAGTATTGTGCGGGGTGCTGACGTCAGCATGATGACGTCATCAGCTACAGTAACCGGGTCTGCGAATCGGGTCACCGCAGACCCACGGTTCGACCCGATCACAGATCGTGATTCCGACCACCAAAATCGATGGGGTTTGTTCCTATGGACTCGTCTGAACATGTTCTATGGCTCTGTGTGATCAAAACTGGATTTTAAGATCAAGGAATCACCTGAAAAACGACGGGGAAATGGCTGCCGGTTCTGGTTCGTCTTCTCCGGCGAGCCGTCACGTTTCCAGCCACCAACTCAGGTCCAAAACGTTCGTCTAGTCCCCTAGGTTAAGTCTCAAAAACAACCAAACAAACTCAACGTTAAAAACGGACGGTTTGAGGCAGGGAAGGAAAATCGGCCTTCACGAGTTTGAAGGCTTACCGCCGCCGTGTCGCCGCCGTGGGCTGCCCAGTCCAGTCCTACGCCGTCCAGAGGTCACAATGGTCCTAGCCCTAGGTTGGTTCGAGTCCAGACGTCGTGGTTTGGATGGTTTGATGGTTTTGGGCTGCACGGGTCCTCACGGGTTTGTGGGTTTTCCGGGTTGCTCCGCCGTCCATGGTGGTGGTGATGGTCGTCTGGAGGTGGCTGAGATGTAGGCTGGTGTGTGGGTTGAGGCTGAGGGGTGGTGTGATGGCTGATGTGTTTGTGCAGAGAATGGGAGGTTGCACGGTTTGAAGGAAGAAATGAAAATGAAGAAGTGAGTCTCTGATGGCTTAAGAACAGAAGGAGAAATAGAATGGATGGCTGAGATTCATCCTGAGTGAAGAGTGAAGGGTGAGGATTTAAGGAAAATAAACTAATTAATTAATCCTATGGCAGACCAAGATCCAGAATGTTGGGGATGATGTGGATGGGGTAGATGAGTGACATGTGTCACTCATCAAGGGTCCAGATTGATTGGGTTAAAGTAAATCAGATTATACTATTTTATTATTAATTTAAGTTCCGAGTCTCGGTTAGTTCGGTTACGTTCTTGACCATAACTTTTTCGTCGTAAGTCCGATTTCAGCGTGCCGCCTGTCTACGGATTCGTATCGACGAGACCTACGTAACGATCATTGGCCCTCGTCCGTTGGACTTCCCGGGTCAAAAGTCAACATTTGGCCCCCAAATGGCCAAATTACCAAAATGCCCCTCGACTTCCGAACGTCACAACTTCTTCCTCGAACGTCGGAATCGAACGTGCCACCTGCCTATGAACTCGTGACGTCCTAAACTACGTCACGGTCACGTGTCAAAGTCCTAAATACTTCCCGAGGTAAAAGTCAACTTTCCCCCCCCCCTCAAGGGCAAAACGGTCAATTTACAATAAAATAATAATTACGAAAGTTCGGGTCGTTACAGTTGAGCACCGAATAAATTTACTCTGACTAATGTGCTCACATGTTGTATTTTACTTTCCCTTGTCTCACAGTATCACTTTAAACACTGTGTTTGTACGTTATCTATCTATTTGAGTCTTCGGTTTTTATTTAAGGGTAATTTTGATATGTTTAGAGTCATTGTCAGACGTGAGCGGGGCACGTCCCCTGGTGGTCCCAGTGGGATTGGGACGGGTCCTGTCAGCTTGGTATCAGAGCATTAGGATTAGTGGTCAGAGTACTAGGTTAGCGGTTTGTACTTTGTACATGGTCGCTTTCGATGTCTTTTAACCTGTTTGCCTCTTAACAGTTGGATATGCCTCCCCGACGTGAACCCCGTGCACGTGTTGACGAGGGCAATGGAGGAAATGGAGACACTGCGAGCATTGAGCGGGCTCAGCGCCTGGGTGCTACGCACTTTAGTGGGGGAACCGACCCTGAGGAAGCACACCAGTGGATTGACCGCTGGGAGAGGATTTTCGAGGTCATGCACTGTCCTCCGGAGGAGCGTGTCGTACTGGCGACTTTTCTACTGGATGGGAGCGCCTATCGATGGTGGCATAACCTTGTTTTGGCCGGCTGGACCGTTCACACCATTCCATGGGAGACCTTCCGAGAGCGGTTTCTCAACCAGTTCTATCCACGGTCGTTTCGCAACGCCCGTGAGGCGGAGTTTCTGCAACTCCGGCAGGGGGATCAGACTGTAGCAGAGTACGAGGAGACCTTCCTGATGTTGTCTCGCTTTGCTGAGAACTTCGTGATCACCGAGGCAGACCGATGTCGCAGATTTGAGTGGGCCTGCGACCTGAGATTCAGGCGATGGTGACTTCAACACCCTTTGCTTCCATGAGGGATCTGACTGATGCGGCGACCAGGGTTGAGAACAGTATCCTGGCTCGTCAGCGAACTGAGGGGGAGACACGGCGACGTGATCGCCCACACTTGGGATTCTCGGGCCGTCGTGGCTCGAAAGGTGGACATTCTGGTGGATCTTCATCTTCTGGCAGCCGAGGACGTTCTGGTCAGTTCAGGAGTCCTCAGCGGTCTGGACAGCGTTCTGGAGCTTGGCAGCGGTCGTACTCACCGATGAGCATCTCACCGGGAGGATACTCGGGTCGACCTAGGGAGGTCACTTGCTTCGCTTGTGGTGAGTCGGGGCACTATTCTTCTGAGTGTCCACTGATTCGAGGCAGTACTACGCCAGCACAGAGCTCAGCATCTCAGACTGACAGCAGCCGGACACGTGGTGTTGTGCGTGGCCGTGATCGAGGAGCTAGAGGACGGGGACGACCTGCAGAGTCTATGGCTCGTGTTTATGCTGTTACCCAGCAGCAGGCCAGATCCATTCCGGGAGTGTTGACAGGTACTGTACATATTTATGGCATGGTTGTTCGTGCATTGATGGATTCGGGGGCAACTCATTCTTTTATTTCACCGCGTTGTGCGAGTCTGTTGGGCCGTGAGGTGACCGCACTTGAGCACGAGATGGGAGTGGGGACACCGATGGGTGTGACCTACCAAGTGAACCAGGAGATACGAGCTTGTCCTGTGGAGATTGAGGGAGTCGAATTTCCGGCCGACTTAATTCTGATGAATGTTCACGATTTCGATGTGATACTTGGAGTTGATTGGTTGTCGGAGTACAATTCACTCATCGACTGTAGTAACATGCGGTTGACTTTGAGAGGTCCGGGATTACCGGAAGTGATATTTCAAGGGGAGTGTGGAGACGCATCACCCAAGGTAATATCTGCACTCACAGCTACTAAACTTTTACAGAAGGGGTGTCAGGGTTATCTTGCTTATGTGGTAGAGTCTACGGATGAATCTTTGAGTATTGAGGATATTCCGATTGTGCGGGAATTTCCTGATGTCTTTCCAGGAGATTTACCTGGATTACCACCACCCAGGGAGATCGACTTTACGATCGAGTTACTCCCCGGGACTCGACCGATTTCACAAGCACCGTATCGTATGGCACCGGCGGAGCTACGGGAATTGAAAATCCAACTACAGGAACTGGTGGATCTAGGGTTTATCCGACCCAGTACATCACCATGGGGAGCGCCGGTCTTATTTGTGAAAAAGAAGGAGGGTAGTTTACGGTTGTGTGTGGATTATAGGCAGTTGAACAAGGCTACGGTAAGGAATCGGTATCCCTTACCCAGGATCGATGATTTGTTCGATCAGTTACGAGGAGCACGATATTTCTCCAAGATAGATCTGAGGTCGGGATACCATCAACTGAGAATAGCCGAGGGGGATGTTCAGAAAACAGCTTTTCGAACGAGATATGGGCATTATGAGTTCTTGGTGATGCCCTTTGGACTGACGAATGCACCAGCTGCATTCATGGACTTGATGAATCGAGTCTTTCGAGCATACTTGGATAAATTTGTGATCGTGTTTATTGACGACATCTTGGTGTATTCCAAGAGTGTCAGGGCTCATGAGGAGCACTTACGAATGGTATTGGGTAAACTACGACAGGAGCAGCTGTATGCTAAGTTAAGCAAGTGTCAGTTTTGGCTAAATAGTATTGGATTCTTGGGTCACATTATATCACCCGAGGGGATAAGTGTGGATCCTCAGAAAACGGAGGCTGTGACAAATTGGCCGAGACCGACCACGGTGACGGAAGTGCGAAGTTTTGTGGGGTTAGCAGGCTACTATCGGAGATTCGTAGAGGGTTTCTCCCAGATTGCCGCACCATTGACTCGGTTAACCCGGAAAGGGGTGAAGTTTGTATGGGACGACCAGTGTGAACAGAGTTTTCAGGAATTAAAGTTCCGATTAACCACTGCACCTGTCCTTGCATTACCCGACAGCAGTGGAGAGTTCGTGGTATATAGTGATGCATCGCTGCAGGGCTTGGGTTGTGTATTGATGCAGAATGGAAAAGTGATTGCTTACGCATCTCGGTAGCTGAAGACGCACGAGTTGAACTACCCTACTCATGATTTGGAATTGGCAGCGGTGGTTCATGCTCTAAAGATCTGGAGACATCATTTGTTCGGTGTGACATGCCAAATATTCACCGATCACCAGAGTCTTAAACATTTGTTCACTCAGAAGGAACTCAACATGAGACAGCGGAGATGGTTGGAATTGTTGAAGGATTATGATTGTACCATCGAGTACCATCCTGGCAAAGCAAATGTCGTAGCTGATGCACTTAGTAGGAAGTCGGCGGGATCAGATGCGCATTTGAGATTGGTGTATCTTCCTTTGCTAGTGGAACTTCGGAAGAACAGAGTTATGTTAGGGATGGACGATCAAGGAGCCTTGTTGGCTAGCTTTCATGTGCGACCCGTGTTGGTCGACAGGATCATCGAGGCTCAACTACAGGACCAGATACTCTGTGACTACAGGAACGAGGTTGAATCCGGACAGAGACAAGATTTCTCCGTCAGGGGCGATGGAGCATTAGTAAAGCTTGGGAGATTGTGTGTACCTGCGGTACCAAAGTTGAGGAGAGAGATTTTAGACGAGGCCCACAGTTCGGCCTATGCTATACATCCAGGAGGGACAAAGATGTATCGTACCCTCCGGGACTATTATTGGTGGCCAGGGATGAAGAGGGAGATAGCTGAGTTTGTCAGCAAATGTTTGATCTGTCAGCAAGTCAAGGCAGAACGGCAGCGTCCGTATGGGGCTATGCAGCCACTTCCAATTCCACAATGGAAGTGGGATCATATTACAATGGACTTTGTCTTCAAGTTACCGAAGACAAGGAGTGGAGTTAATGGAGTCTGGGTAATAGTGGACCGGTTGACTAAATCAGCGCATTTTCTGCCTGTACGTGAGACGTACAAGCTCAACCGTTTGGCCCAGCTATTCATTAATGAGATCATCCGACTACACGGTACCCCAGAGTCGATCGTGTCGGATCGGGATCCGCGTTTCACATCCAGGTTTTGGAGGAGTCTACAGACTACTTTGGGTACGAAATTGCACTTCAGTACAGCATTCCACCCACAGACCGACGGACAGTCTGAAAGGACAATACAAACTCTCGAGGACATGATGAGAGCCTGTGTGTTGCAATTCCAGGATTCGTGGGCTGATCGATTACCATTGATGGAGTTTGCCTACAATAACAGCTACCATGCGAGTATAGGGATGGCACCCTATGAGGCACTGTATGGTCGACAATGCAGAACACCTGTATGCTGGATGGAGATCGGAGAAAGAACCGTAGTGGGGCCGGATCTGTTGGATATGACCCAGGACACAGTTCGGGTTATTCGGGAGAGATTGAAGGCGGCCCAGGATCGTCAGAAAAGCTATGCGGACCGACGGAGCCGAGATTTAGAGTTCGAGGTTGGTGACTTTGTCTTTTTAAAGTTATCGCCGTGGAAAGGGATTCTTCGTTTTGGACGACGTGGGAGATTGAGTCCTCGTTATATCGGACCATATGAGATTGTCGAGAGGATTGGTCCAGTGGCTTACCGTTTAGCACTACCTTCGAAGCTTTCCCGAGTACATGAGGTATTTCATGTATCGATGCTACGGAAGTATCTTCGGGATGACTCTCATGCTCTGCCAGAGCAACCACTGGAACTGATGACAGATTTGAGTTTCGAGGAACGGCCAGTGCAGATTCTGGATAGGAAGGAAAAAGTTTTAAGGAACAAGACGATTTCTTTGGTTAAAGTACTATGGCGGAACCACGAGGTGGAGGAAGCGACATGGGAACCCGAGGAATTGATGAGAGGGCAGTACCCATACTTGTTTGAGTAAATTTCGAGGACGAAATTTCTGTAAGGTGGGTAGGTTGTAACGACCCGAACCGAGAATAATAATATTTTAATGTAAAAAGACTATTTTGCCCCTGAAGGGGGGAAACTTTGACTTTTGACCCGGGAAACAATTTGGACTTTGACCCATGACTATGACGTAGGTCGGGACGTCACGAATCCGTAGACAGGCGGCACGCCGAAATCGGAGTTCGTATGAAGAAGTTATGGTCAAGGAAGCGTTTTAGCGGAATTTACGAACCGAGAACAACGGAATAAAATATTAATTTATTACGGGAATCCGTGCCAACCTAATATTTAAATCAAACCAGTGGATTGGTGACAAGTGTCACCCATCCAAGCCTACACTATTCCCATAAAGCAACTTACACTATTTAATCCATTTTTATATTAATTATTTTTCCCTCCATTTGATTTCAGCCATTGGATTTCTGGCCAGATTGAATCCTGGCCCTTCATTCTCATCTGCTCCCTTATTCATGCACGATCTCTGTTTTCTTACAAAAACACACAAACACACATTCATCCCCCCCCCCCCCCACAACCCGTGCATTCCTTCCATTTTCTCTCAATCCAAACACACGAACCAGCAGCCTTCACACCACCAGACGACCACCCACAGCACCACCATTATCTGGTCTTCACCATCGTGCAACACCGGCAACCACCAGCCCATTTCCCCGCCTGAAAATCCCGTCCAAAAACTCAGACCCGAAACACGACGGAAACGGGTCCAAGAAGCAAACCGTGACAACCACATCACCTCGACGCAGGGGAAGCTCCAGTCTGCACCGTGAGGACCCCAGGAGCTTAACTGGACGACGGCACGGCCTGCGGCGGCGACACGGCGGCGGTAAGGTCGAAAACCCGAAAACCCGTTTTGATCCCCTGTTTCGAACCAACGTGTTTTAGTGATAGGAAATTGATTGTGTGATGTTAGAAATGTTCTAGGGTGAGAGACGAGTTGATCAGGACCGGTTTGGACGAGGGAAACGGCGTGGATCACCGGAGAAGACGATCGGACTTTGGCCGTGAGTTTCAGAGACGAACTGGTGAGTTTTCTCCCGTTTTCTTTCTAGTTTGAGGTTGTAGAACCATAGAACAGACCTAGACGACCCTGTAGGGATGAACCCCGTCGAAAATGGTGGCCGGAATTGTACAGTTGAATCGGGTCAAGCCGTGGGTCGACGGCGACCCGGTTCCAGTCAAACGGGTCTGACCCGGTACTCTAGCATGATGACGTCATCATGCTGACGTCACTTCTGACGTCATGATGACTTCATCCTGTCAGATATTGTCAGACCAGGGACCAATCAGAACATGCCACGTGTCACCTGACAAGTGTCAGTGATGACGTCATGCTGACGTCAGCAGTACTGTAGCAGCGTTGACCCACGCGTTGACCAGGCGCGTGGGGGCGCGTGTGAACAATGATTTTGGTGGGGCCGGTACCATTTTCAAGGTTTCGACGATACGGATCCAATGAAGGTGGTTTCGTGTCGATCGGAGATCGTTATGTTGGTCAAAATGGGGTTTGAAGCTCCGGGAATAGTACCCGGGAAGCGATTTTGAGGCGGATCTGTTCTAGGGTCTTGGTATTGATATTATAAGGTCCTTAAGTAACCCTCAGGAATAATAATACAGGTTTATAGAGATCGTTGAGCAGCAAGGACCGAGTGTGAGTGGGCTGTTTGATTTATAAAAGGCTTGCATGCATAAACTGTTTTACTATTCCACTGATGAGTCTTATGAACTGTTTATATCTGTTATTACAATGTTTTGGGCATGAGACCCGTCTGGATTATATGTGGATTTTGTTTGGGATGTCCGGGGGACATAGGGTAAACTATACTGTTATTGTACTGTACTTTCCTACCTGTGTATATTGTCTCCTCCAGGGAGGGTCGTTGGCCTGGGTGGACCCTGGAGTAGTCACGGGGCTCTGACTGAGTGAAGTTGACCCCCGTTGGGCTGCTTACTCTCAGGAAGGCATGTTCATATACCTCGGGCAGTGACCGGGATACCGGGAGCTGATATACCTAGAGAGTCTCGGGTGTGAGACCCTGAGTGGCAACGCGTAGCCTTAGAACCGTGACATCATTTGGGTTGGGTTTTACAGTGCACTGATATGTTAGTTTCACCTTACGATTATTATTGTGATTCATTTGTTATGCTTTCATTATAATATTATATTTTCACTGCATGCAAGATTTGGAAAACGGAGGGGTAAAACCTTATGATTATTTTATTATGAAATTGATTTCTAAACTGTTATTTTGGCCCACTCACCCTTGTTTTACTGACCCCTCCAGACCCTGACACGGAAATAGAGGAGGAGGATCCGGAGGAGAAGGCAGAGGTTTAGTTTGCCTAGCTGTGCACCTGTACACCCACTTGTGGGTAGGTTGAGCACCGAATAAATGTACTCTGACTAGTGTGCTCACATGTTGTATTTTACTTTCCCTTGTCTGACAGTATCACTTTAAACACTGTGTTTGTACGTTATCTATCTATTTGAGTCTTCGGTTTTTATTTAAGGGTAATTTTGATATGTTTAGAGTCATTGTCAGACGGGAGCGGGGCACGTCCCCGGGTGGTCCCAGTGGGATTGGGACGGGTCCTGTCACGAAATCTTACCATATTTGGGTGCCCTTCGTCCACGCTTCCTCAAACACCTCTCTTTCATTCCAGTTCTAATTTTCAGACTTCAAACACCCCTTCGACTTGGAATGTGAATTCGACTTTGACTGCAAGTGGTGGGCTTCTAACCAAATTGGTACTGGCTACAACTGAGAGTCGAATATGCTTCAAAGGAAAATGATGGATTGAAAAAATTGGGATTGCTTTCGAATTCAACAACAGCGTGCCCGACTGGGTAGGAACGACGACAAGCCTGTCAATTTCGGATTCAAGGTTTCATTTGGGGCAGGGAATTCGAATTGGGGCTGGAAATTCGATTTCGTGGGGCTGAGAATTCGAATTAGGGGGGAGGGTATGTCGTTTTCTATTTTATGATTTCTGGGAAAAGTTCGAGTTAGGTGTTAATTGTATTTTTGAACTCCTGAAAATGTCCCTCTATTTTTTTCCACATCAGTCGCTGATTGGACAAAATTTTTAACACATGGCATTTTGACGGTCAAATGGATGGAAAACCTGCAAGGGTAGTTAAATGTGGGTGGTCATTTAGTTTGGGTACTTATTTGAAAATTTTGATAGTTTGGATATGCGTTTTGTAGGGTGGCCTATAGCTTGGGGTTATTTGTAGTTTTTCATAATTATAAATAGGTCTTTTATAAGAGTTCAAGTTATAAATTAGTCCACTACGGTAAATAAGAACAATAAATATGGAATCACGCAATTTTTGAATTGTTATTCAATCCGAATAATTTGTTTAAGTCTATTTTTTTTAATTACAAGCATACCATTTAAATTATGTATCTTTTTTTTTTAGAAAAATACATATAATATCTCATGGAAAAGCTAGCAATTTTGAAGTTAATTTACCTAATATATTGTTTATGTCTAGATGTGGACAAAGGGATATTATACCCAATGTACATTTCTTTCTTAGATATAATTGTATCTGCAATCTACCTTTTGAAATTAATTGTTTGTAAGTATTTTTAGTTTTGGTAGATCAAAGAAATTTGAAAGTGTAAAAATTCTGGAAATAGAATCGTAGATTAATATAGAATAGAAAGATAAGTAATATGTAGATAATTATTAATTTACCTTTAGAAAAAAAATTATTAATTTTCCTACTATACTTTTAATCATAAGGAATAAAACAAAAAATTTTAAAGATAAATAAAATACCTATGTAATTGTAATCTTACAAAAATATCAGATAGCATCTAAAAATCTTAGACAATTAAAATGACTCCATAGAAATTCGTAGGAAATTTATTTGGATTCATTAACTTTTCCAAAATAAATATTAAAAATAAAAATAAAATGTAAAATATTTAAAATTTGAAATCACATATGATAAACAGACTCCCAAAATATAGATGTAGTATGTAGTCGGTTAAAAGGGTATAAAGGGTATTAAAATGAATTAAAACTTAAAAAGAATATAGTAAATCAATAAATTAGCTAATTTATATGTTATGCCCCAAAAGTGGATTAATTTATAATTAATTCTAAATATAAATAGTAAATATAAAATCACGTAATTTTTTAACTATTGTTTAATCCATGTCATTTTTTGTAGTCCATTATTTTAAAAAAAAAATTACAAGCATGTCATTTGAATTCTATATCATTTTTTTTAATAAATACATATATATCATAGTAGGACTAGTGTAACGACCCGTCCCGAATTATCGAGATTAATTAAGACTTAATGACGGATTAGCGAGGCTAATCGGGAATTAAACGAGGATTAACGGACATTCAGGGAAAAATTACGATTATGCCCCTAAACGAGGGAAAAAAGTTGACTTTTGACCCGGGAGGTCCGAGTCGATACGAATCCATAAACAGGCGGCACGTCGAAATCGGACGTTCGACGGAGAAGTTACGGTTCAAGGAAATTCTGAGGAACTATTGCACGTGTTATGAGACGGCTTGACTTTTGTCTCAAGTGGGCCCCAGATATTTTCTCAGGCCCAATGGATGAGTGACAAGTGTCACTCATCCATTGCCCACCTTCCCACATATATGCATCGTTCATCCCTTTTCTGTTCGATCATTCCCCATCCACCAACCCGAGCACCCTTCATTCCAATCCGAACCCAATCCCCCCTGATCATGTTTGAGAGACTAAGAGAGTGAGATGAGGGCTAGAGGAGGATGTTGGCAAGCCAGGAGCATCGTCGCGGTGGACGGCGGAGACAAATCGTGCAAGGTACCCAGTTTTACCCATTTTCCTCCATTTTTTATTTGTGACGTTATGGACCGTTTTAGTTGCTTGGAATGGGTTTAATAGGTTGCTAGGAAGGTATTAGGGTGGTTTTGGTGGTGTTCACGGTTGAGAAAGCCCTGGGGAAGAACTGGGCAAACTAAACCGTGAGGGACAAATTGAACCCGTGGGTTTTAGTAGGTTTTTAGGTGTTTTGATTGCATAGAAAGGTTCCTAGGACCAAAATAGGAAGACTGGAATCGATTAGGAAGAAAAAGGTCGAAAAATGAATTGTAACGACCCGTCCCAAATTCCTAGATCAGATTAGTGACTAATCACGATTAGTGAGGCTAATCCGTGGTTAGTTGGGCGAAATCGGACGAACGACGAGAAATGACCCTTTTGCCCTTGATGGTGGCAAAACGTTGACTTTTCATTCTGGCGGTCAAATGGACTTTGACCGATGACCGTGACGTAGTTTGTGACGTCACGAGTTCATAGACAGGTGGCACATTCAATTCCGACGTTCGAGGAGGAAGTTATGACTTTCGGAAGCTTAGGGGCATTTTGGTAATTTTGGTTAAAAAAGGGTAAATGTTGACTTTTTGACCGGGATGTCCGATGGCCGAGGACGGTTACGTAGATAAGGACGATACGAATCCGTAGACAGGCGGCACGTCGAATTTGGACGTTCGACGGCGAAGTTACGGTTCACGGAAGTTCCAAGATACTATTCACGGTGACACGTTTTACGGGGCACTTTTGGACTTAAGTGGGCCAGATATTTTACAAGGGCCCAATGGATGAGTAACAAGTGTCACTCATCCATTGCTCATTATGTTCCCATACATGCATACTGTAACGACCCGAACTTTCGTAATTATTATTTTATTGTAAAATGACCGTTTTGCCCCTGAGGGGGGGGGGAAGTTGACTTTTACCTCGGGAAGTATTTAGGACTTTGACACGTGACCGTGACGTAGTTTAGGACGTCACGAGTTCATAGGCAGGTGGCACGTTCGATTCCGACGTTCGAGGAAGAAGTTGTGACGTTCGGAAGTCGAGGGGCATTTTGGTAATTTGGCCATTTGGGGGCCAAATGTTGACTTTTGACCCGGGAAGTCCAACGGACGAGGGCCAATGACCGTTACGTAGGTCTCGTCGATACGAATCCGTAGACAGGCGGCACGCTGAAATCGGACTTACGACGAAAAAGTTATGGTCAAGAACGTAACCGAACTAACCGAGACTCGGAACTTAAATTAATAATAAAATAGTATAATCTGATTTATTTTAACCCAATCAATCTGGACCCTTGATGAGTGACACATGTCACTCATCTACCCCATCCACATCATCCCCAACATTCTGGATCTTGGTCTGCCATAGGATTAATTAATTAGTTTATTTTCCTTAAATCCTCACCCTTCACTCTTCACTCAGGATGAATCTCAGCCATCCATTCTATTTCTCCTTCTGTTCTTAAGCCCTCAGAGACTCACTTCTTCATTTTCATTTCTTCCTTCAAACCGTGCAACCTCCCATTCTCTACACAAACACATCAGCCATCACACCACCCCTCAGCCTCAACCCACACACCAGCCTACATCTCAGCCACCTCCAGACGACCATCACCACCACCACGGACGGCGGAGCAACCCGGAAAACCCACAAACCCGTGAGGACCCGTGCAGCCCAAAACCATCCAACCATCCAAACCGTGACGTCTGGGCTCGAACCAACCTAGGGCTAGGACCATTGTGACCTCTGGACGGCGTAGGACTGGACTGGGCAGCCCACGGCGGCGACACGGCGGCGGTAAGCCTGCAAACCCGTGAAGGCCGATTTTCCTTCCCTGCCTCAAACCGTCCGTTTTTAACGTTGCATTTGTTTGGTTGTTTTTGAGACTTAACCTAGGAGACTAGACGAGTGTTTTGGACCTGAGTTGGTGGCTGGAAACGTGACGGCTCGCCGGAGAAGACGAACCAGAACCGGCAGCCATTTCCCCGTCGTTTTTCAGGTGATTCCTTGATCTTAAAATCCAGTTTTGATCACTCAGAGCCATAGAACATGTTCAGACGAGTCCATAGGAACAAACCCCATCGATTTTGGTGGCCGGAATCACGATCTGTGATCGGGTCGAACCGTGGGTCTGCGGTGACCCGATTCGCAGACCCGATACTGTAGCTGATGACGTCATCATGCTGACGTCAGCAGTGACGTCATGATGACGTCATCATGTCAGAATATTGTCAGACCAGGGACCAATGGGCTGTTGACACGTGTCCTCTGACACTGTCAGTGATGACGTCATGCTGACGTCAGCAGTGACGTCATGCTGACGTCAGCATCACTGTAGTACTGTTGACCAGAGGGTTGACCGGCGCGTGGGGGGCGCGTGTGAACAGTGTTTTGTGTGGGACCAGTGCCATTTTCAAGGTTTCGACGATACGGATCCAATGGCGGTGGTTTCGTGTCGATCGGAGATCGTTAAGTTGGTCAAATTAGGGTTTGATGCCTTGGGAAGCGTGTTCGGACGGCTTTCCCGGGCCGGTTTCAGTCTAGGGTTTCGTAGTTGTTTAGTAGGGACTTAAAGTGACCTTTACGTATGTTTTGGGCATGACAGGAATTGTACTTTAAACCTTGGACGGGGCTTTACGCTCGGAAGTGCAGCGGGATTGTACTGTGAGTGGGCCTTTGATTTCACTAAACTTCGGCATGCATAACTGTTTTACTTTCTACTATATCTATATGTGATTTGATAAAAGTATCTGTTTATCTTGTGTACGATTTATGGCACGTATTACGATGTTTGGGCATGAGACCCGTCTGGTTGTTTATAAATGGTTTGGAGTCATATATATGTATAATGGATCTCGATATTATCTGTGGTACTGCACTGTATAGATCTACCCTAGGATTCTATCTCCTCCGGATGTAGGTACACCGGAGCGGTCACGGCGCATTGCCTGTGAGGAGTCATTCTACGGAGGGACCGGACCGTAGAGTGACTCAGGAGCAGGATTGCTACTATTGGACGTCTGGGACGTCAGGCATCTAGAATGCCATGCTCGGACTAGGTTCGGGATTTGGACTCGGGATTGAGACCCCGGGTGGCACGCGTAGCCTTGAGACTGTGACCTTATTGGGCGTCTGGGACGTCAGGCATCTGGGATGTCAGGGTTGGGATGTATAGTGCAGTGACTAAGATTATATTATGTTGATATTATTCTGCTTATGACTATATGGTTTTGTGGTTTTGATACTATGCATGTCTTTTCGGAAAACGGAGGGGAAAAGTTATATGTTTTCGAAATGGTAAACTACTTTGTAAACCTTGAGTTTCGGCCCACTCACCTTTGTTGTTTTACTACCCCTCCAGGTAGTGCTATCGAGGAGGAGGATCCCGAGGAGGAGGAGGAGGATCCCGAGGAGGAAGAGGCATAGGTTTACGTTGCGTACCTGAACCCTACTGCTGGGTAGGTTGGCACGTAGTGTGTCTAGAGTCGTGCTCAATAAACTGTATTCGGGAACCATCCCTTGTCTGACACTATTTGTATTTGAGTATTTGTGTGGTGTGCTATGTATGACTTAACTATGGATTTTCTTTATGCATTTTATCTTCAATAAGGGTATTTTTGGTATTTTAACGTCGGGTGTCAGACGGGAGCAGGGCACGTCCCGGGTGGTCCCAGGGGGATCGGGGCGGGTCCTGTCAACTTGGTATCAGAGCACTAGGCTGTGGTCAGCATGCTAGACTAGTGGTCAGTACTTAGTTTAAACGATGTCAGTATCTAATCTATGCCTCTTAACAGCGGGTTATGCCTCCAAGGAGAATTCCTCAAATACGAACTGACGAGGAAATCGCGAGAGAGATGGAATGTGCTAGCATTGAGCGGGCTCAAAGGTTGGGAGCCACACCGTTCAGCGGGGGATCAAACCCCGAGGATGCCCATGAGTGGATTGCGAAATGGGAAAGAATCTTCACCGTGATGCACTGCCCACCCGGCGAGCGGGTGGCATTGGCGGCCTTCTTACTGGAAGGCGGGGCTTATCAATGGTGGCATGGTCTTGAGATGTCCGGGTGGACTGTTCACACCACCACATGGGAGGTCTTTCGTGCCCGATTCTTAGATCAGTATTACCCGCGTTCATTTCGCATGGCACGAGAGGCAGAGTTCCTGCGACTGGAACAGGGAGATATGTCCGTGGCAGATTACGAGCAGACCTTCGGGAAGCTTTCCCGTTTTGCCGCAGCTTTCGTGAGTACTGAGGAGGAAAAATGTCAAAGATTTGAGTTGGGACTCCGAGGGGAGTTGCGGGCAAGTGTGACGGCTACTAGTTACGCGACTCTGAGGGACATGGTCGACGCTGCAGTTCGTGTCGAGGCCAGTCTGGCGGCACACCAGGCGCGACAATCATCAGGCGAGGGGCAGCGCCGGGATCGTCCACATCCTGGACCAACCGGCCCAAAGATCTCTAAGGGGGGAAATTACCGAGGAGCACCCTCATCTCTACGTGGTCGTGGCTGGTCAGGTCGACATGGGAACTCTCAGAGGGGTGGATCGAGATTCAGTTCTGGACAGCATCAGGCTTGGAGTGGTACATCAGGAGGGTCTTGGGATGGACCGAGGACAGTTAATTGTTTTGCTTGTGGAGGAGCGGGCCACTATGCCCGAGATTGCCATTTGTTGTCAAGGAACAACGAGACTAAAGGTGTTAGTGTGACACAGAGTTCGGCTTCTCACCCTTCCAGAGGCCGAGGACAGAGTGCTGAGCGTGGCGCGCGTGGGCGCGGACAGACTGCGGGACCCCGAGCTCGTGTTTTTGCAGTGACTCAGCAGCAGGCGAGGTCAGCCCCTGGTGTGGTTACAGGTACTCTTCATATCTCAAATATTGTTGTACGGGTATTAATGGATGCTGGGGTTACTCATTCTTTTATTTCGAAAAGTTGTGCGGGTATGATAGATCGTGAGTGTCAGCCTTGGATAGTGAAATGGGTGTTGGTACACCGATGGGCGTTGTGTACATCGTGAATCAGGTGATCCGGAGATGCCCAGTAAGGGTGGAGGATGTAGATCTGCTAGCTGATCTAATCCTGATGGATATCCATGACTTTGATGTTATCTTGGGAATGGATTGGTTGACTGAGCACGGTTCGCTCATCGACTGTTGTAGTAGGCGGGTGATTCTGCGAAGTCCGGGTTTGCCGGAGGTTACTTTTCAGGGAGAGCGCGACGGTTCGCTACCTGAAGTAATTTCTTCACTTGCCGCTACGAAGCTTCTACAGAAGGGATGCCAGGGCTATCTGGCGCATGTTGTGACGACGATTAGTGATACTTCGGGTGCCGATGATATACCTGTGGTGCGGGAATTTCCGGATGTGTTCCTGGAAGATTTGCCTGGTTTACCACCACATCGGGAGATTGAGTTCACGATTGAACTACTTCCCGGCACACGACCTATATCGCAGGCACCATATCGGATGGCACCAGCGGAGTTACGGGAACTGAAGATCCAATTGCAGGAGTTGGTGGACTTGGGATTCATCCGACCGAGTACATCACCGTGGGGAGCACCAGTATTATTTGTGAAGAAGAAGGAGGGGAGCCTCCGTTTGTGTGTGGATTATCGACAGCTCAACAAGGTCACGGTAAGGAACCAGTACCCCTTACCCAGGATTGACGATCTCTTTGATCAACTGCGGGGAGCACAGTACTTCTCGAAGATAGATTTACGATCTGGTTATCACCAGTTGAAGATTGCTGAAGGAGATGTCCCGAAGACAGCGTTTCGGACCAGATACGGGCATTATGAATTCCTTGTGATGCCTTTCGGCTTGACGAATGCTCCAGCAGCATTCATGGATCTAATGAATAGGGTCTTCCGATCTTATTTGGATAAGTTTGTGATCGTGTTCATTGATGACATCCTTGTGTACTCGAGGAGTGTTCAAGCTCATGAGGAACACTTACGTTCGGTGTTAGGGAAGCTGAGGCAGAACCAGTTATACGCCAAGCTGAGTAAGTGTCAGTTTTGGCTAACCAGCATTGGTTTTCTGGGACATGTAGTGTCAGCAGACGGGATTAGTGTGGATCCCCAGAAGACCGAAGCGGTGACAAATTGGGCTAGACCGACAACCGTGACAGAGGTACGGAGTTTCGTTGGTTTGGCAGGATACTACCGGAGATTTGTTGAGGGCTTCTCTAGTATTGCTGCACCGTTGACTCGTTTAACCAGGAAGGGAGTAAAGTTTGTTTGGGATGAACGGTGTGAGCAGAGTTATCAGGAATTAAAACGTCGGTTAACTACCGCACCTGTTCTTGCTTTGCCGGATAACAGTGGAGAGTTCGAAGTCTACAGTGACGCATCGTTGCAAGGTTTGGGTTGCGTGCTAATGCAGAATGGCAGAGTTATCGCTTATGCATCGAGACAACTAAAGACACATGAGCTGAACTACCCTACGCATGATCTGGAGTTGGCGGCGGTGGTTCACGCTTTAAAGATCTGGCGACATTATCTGTACGGGGTGACTTGCAGGATCTTCACCGATCATCAGAGTTTAAAGCATTTGTTCACTCAGAAGGAGCTGAACGTAAGGCAGCGACGGTGGTTGGAACTGATCAAGGATTACGATTGTACGATTGAATATCATCCAGGGAAGGCGAACGTTGTGGCAGACGCACTCAGTAGGAAGTCAGCAGGATCGATTGCACACCTGAGGCTGGTGTACCTTCCTTTGCTAGTGGAACTCCGAAGAGCTGGAGTTATGCTGGGGATGGATGAGCAGGGAGCTTTGTTGGCCAGTTTTCATGTACGACCTGTGCTCGTCGATCGGATTATCGAGGCACAATTGGAGGATCCGACACTTTGTATCTACAGGATCGAGGTCGAAGCGGACGAGAGGCAGGACTTTACTATTCGACCAGATGGAGCTCTGGTGAAACTGGGCCGTTTGTGTGTTCCTGCAGTGGCAGAGTTACAGGCAGAAATTCTCGAGGAAGCCCACAGTTCGGCTTATGCCATGCATCCGGGAGGTACAAAGATGTACCGTACCCTCCGGGACCACTATTGGTGGGCAGGAATGAAGAAGGATATTGCAGTGTTTGTGAGCAGATGTTTGACCTGTCAGCAGGTCAAGGCTGAGCGGCAGAGACCGTATGGAGCAATGCAACCGCTTCCGATTCCCGAGTGGAAGTGGGATCACATTACCATGGATTTTGTCTTCAAGTTGCCAAGGACTCAGAGGGGATGCGATGGAGTTTGGGTGATTGTCGACCGATTGACCAAGTCAGCTCATTTCTTACCAGTACAGGAGACATTTAAGCCAAACCGACTGGCTCAGCTGTTCGTGAAGGAGATCATTCGACTTCATGGTACGCCGGAGTCGATAGTGTCTGATCGAGATCCGCGTTTCACATCTAGGTTCTGGCGAAGTTTGCAGAACGCCTTGGGTACAAACTTACATTTCAGTACAGCGTTCCACCCACAGACCGATGGGCAGTCAGAGAGGACTATCCAGACACTGGAGGACATGATGAGGTCTTGTGTACTGCAGTTTCAGGATTCGTGGGATACTCATTTGCCTTTGATGGAGTTCGCATACAACAACAGTTATCAGGCAAGTATCGGGATGGCACCCTACGAGGCACTGTATGGCCGACAGTGCAGGACACCTATCTGTTGGATGGAGGTAGGAGAGCGAGCAGCTTTAGGACCGGATTTGATGGACATAACCCAGGAAACAGTTCGAATCATCAAGGAAAGATTGAAGGCAGCACAGGATCGCCAAAAGAGCTATGCGGATCGACGAATTCGAGACTTGGAATTCGAGGTTGGAGATTTTGTGTTCCTTAAGTTATCTCCATGGAAAGGAATTATCCGTTTTGGCCGACGCGGGAAGTTGAGTCCACGTTACTTTGGACCGTTCGAGATCATTGAGAGGATTGGACTAGTGGCATACCGGTTGGCATTACCTCCAGAACTTGCCAGAGTGCACGATGTTTTCCATGTGTCCATGTTACGGAAATACCTACGGGACGATTCACATGCCTTGCCGGAACAACCAGTAGAACTGATGACTGATCTGAGCTTTGAGGAGAAACCAGTGCAGATTCTGGATCAGAAGAACAAGGTTCTGAGAAACAAGACGATTCGGTTGGTGAAAGTGCTATGGAGGAACCATGACGTCGAGGAGGCGACGTGGGAACCCGAAGACTTGATGAGGGAGCAGTACCCGTTTTTATTCGAGTAAATTTCGAGGACGAAATTTCTGTAAGGTGGGTAGATTGTAACGACCCGAACTTTCGTAATTATTATTTTATTGTAAAATGACCGTTTTGCCCCTGAGGGGGGGGAAAGTTGACTTTTACCTCGGGAAGTATTTAGGACTTTGACACGTGACCGTGACGTAGTTTAGGACGTCACGAGTTCATAGGCAGGTGGCACGTTCGATTCCGACGTTCGAGGAAGAAGTTGTGACGTTCGGAAGTCGAGGGGCATTTTGGTAATTTGGCCATTTGGGGGCCAAATGTTGACTTTTGACCCGGGAAGTCCAACGGACGAGGGCCAATGACCGTTACGTAGGTCTCGTCGATACGAATCCGTAGACAGGCGGCACGCTGAAATCGGACTTACGACGAAAAAGTTATGGTCAAGAACGTAACCGAACTAACCGAGACTCGGAACTTAAATTAATAATAAAATAGTATAATCTGATTTATTTTAACCCAATCAATCTGGACCCTTGATGAGTGACACATGTCACTCATCTACCCCATCCACATCATCCCCAACATTCTGGATCTTGGTCTGCCATAGGATTAATTAATTAGTTTATTTTCCTTAAATCCTCACCCTTCACTCTTCACTCAGGATGAATCTCAGCCATCCATTCTATTTCTCCTTCTGTTCTTAAGCCCTCAGAGACTCACTTCTTCATTTTCATTTCTTCCTTCAAACCGTGCAACCTCCCATTCTCTACACAAACACATCAGCCATCACACCACCCCTCAGCCTCAACCCACACACCAGCCTACATCTCAGCCACCTCCAGACGACCATCACCACCACCACGGACGGCGGAGCAACCCGGAAAACCCACAAACCCGTGAGGACCCGTGCAGCCCAAAACCATCCAACCATCCAAACCGTGACGTCTGGGCTCGAACCAACCTAGGGCTAGGACCATTGTGACCTCTGGACGGCGTAGGACTGGACTGGGCAGCCCACGGCGGCGACACGGCGGCGGTAAGCCTGCAAACCCGTGAAGGCCGATTTTCCTTCCCTGCCTCAAACCGTCCGTTTTTAACGTTGCATTTGTTTGGTTGTTTTTGAGACTTAACCTAGGAGACTAGACGAGTGTTTTGGACCTGAGTTGGTGGCTGGAAACGTGACGGCTCGCCGGAGAAGACGAACCAGAACCGGCAGCCATTTCCCCGTCGTTTTTCAGGTGATTCCTTGATCTTAAAATCCAGTTTTGATCACTCAGAGCCATAGAACATGTTCAGACGAGTCCATAGGAACAAACCCCATCGATTTTGGTGGCCGGAATCACGATCTGTGATCGGGTCGAACCGTGGGTCTGCGGTGACCCGATTCGCAGACCCGATACTGTAGCTGATGACGTCATCATGCTGACGTCAGCAGTGACGTCATGATGACGTCATCATGTCAGAATATTGTCAGACCAGGGACCAATGGGCTGTTGACACGTGTCCTCTGACACTGTCAGTGATGACGTCATGCTGACGTCAGCATCACTGTAGTACTGTTGACCAGAGGGTTGACCGGCGCGTGGGGGGCGCGTGTGAACAGTGTTTTGTGTGGGACCAGTGCCATTTTCAAGGTTTCGACGATACGGATCCAATGGCGGTGGTATCGTGTCGATCGGAGATCGTTAAGTTGGTCAAATTAGGGTTTGATGCCTTGGGAAGCGTGTTCGGACGGCTTTCCCGGGCCGGTTTCAGTCTAGGGTTTCGTAGTTGTTTAGTAGGGACTTAAAGTGACCTTTACGTATGTTTTGGGCATGACAGGAATTGTACTTTAAACCTTGGACGGGGCTTTACGCTCGGAAGTGCAGCGGGATTGTACTGTGAGTGGGCCTTTGATTTCACTAAACTTCGGCATGCATAACTGTTTTACTTTCTACTATATCTATATGTGATTTGATAAAAGTATCTGTTTATCTTGTGTACGATTTATGGCACGTATTACGATGTTTGGGCATGAGACCCGTCTGGTTGTTTATAAATGGTTTGGAGTCATATATATGTATAATGGATCTCGATATTATCTGTGGTACTGCACTGTATAGATCTACCCTAGGATTCTATCTCCTCCGGATGTAGGTACACCGGAGCGGTCACGGCGCATTGCCTGTGAGGAGTCATTCTACGGAGGGACCGGACCGTAGAGTGACTCAGGAGCAGGATTGCTACTATTGGACGTCTGGGACGTCAGGCATCTAGAATGCCATGCTCGGACTAGGTTCGGGATTTGGACTCGGGATTGAGACCCCGGGTGGCACGCGTAGCCTTGAGACTGTGACCTTATTGGGCGTCTGGGACGTCAGGCATCTGGGATGTCAGGGTTGGGATGTATAGTGCAGTGACTAAGATTATATTATGTTGATATTATTCTGCTTATGACTATATGGTTTTGTGGTTTTGATACTATGCATGTCTTTTCGGAAAACGGAGGGGAAAAGTTATATGTTTTCGAAATGGTAAACTACTTTGTAAACCTTGAGTTTCGGCCCACTCACCTTTGTTGTTTTACTACCCCTCCAGGTAGTGCTATCGAGGAGGAGGATCCCGAGGAGGAGGAGGAGGATCCCGAGGAGGAAGAGGCATAGGTTTACGTTGCGTACCTGAACCCTACTGCTGGGTAGGTTGGCACGTAGTGTGTCTAGAGTCGTGCTCAATAAACTGTATTCGGGAACCATCCCTTGTCTGACACTATTTGTATTTGAGTATTTGTGTGGTGTGCTATGTATGACTTAACTATGGATTTTCTTTATGCATTTTATCTTCAATAAGGGTATTTTTGGTATTTTAACGTCGGGTGTCAGACGGGAGCAGGGCACGTCCCGGGTGGTCCCAGGGGGATCGGGGCGGGTCCTGTCAACTTGGTATCAGAGCACTAGGTTGTGGTCAGCATGCTAGACTAGTGGTCAGTACTTAGTTTAAACGATGTCAGTATCTAATCTATGCCTCTTAACAGCGGGTTATGCCTCCAAGGAGAATTCCTCAAATACGAACTGACGAGGAAATCGCGAGAGAGATGGAATGTGCTAGCATTGAGCGGGCTCAAAGGTTGGGAGCCACACCGTTCAGCGGGGGATCAAACCCCGAGGATGCCCATGAGTGGATTGCGAAATGGGAAAGAATCTTCACCGTGATGCACTGCCCACCCGGCGAGCGGGTGGCATTGGCGGCCTTCTTACTGGAAGGCGGGGCTTATCAATGGTGGCATGGTCTTGAGATGTCCGGGTGGACTGTTCACACCACCACATGGGAGGTCTTTCGTGCCCGATTCTTAGATCAGTATTACCCGCGTTCATTTCGCATGGCACGAGAGGCAGAGTTCCTGCGACTGGAACAGGGAGATATGTCCGTGGCAGATTACGAGCAGACCTTCGGGAAGCTTTCCCGTTTTGCCGCAGCTTTCGTGAGTACTGAGGAGGAAAAATGTCAAAGATTTGAGTTGGGACTCCGAGGGGAGTTGCGGGCAAGTGTGACGGCTACTAGTTACGCGACTCTGAGGGACATGGTCGACGCTGCAGTTCGTGTCGAGGCCAGTCTGGCGGCACACCAGGCGCGACAATCATCAGGCGAGGGGCAGCGCCGGGATCGTCCACATCCTGGACCAACCGGCCCAAAGATCTCTAAGGGGGGAAATTACCGAGGAGCACCCTCATCTCTACGTGGTCGTGGCTGGTCAGGTCGACATGGGAACTCTCAGAGGGGTGGATCGAGATTCAGTTCTGGACAGCATCAGGCTTGGAGTGGTACATCAGGAGGGTCTTGGGATGGACCGAGGACAGTTAATTGTTTTGCTTGTGGAGGAGCGGGCCACTATGCCCGAGATTGCCATTTGTTGTCAAGGAACAACGAGACTAAAGGTGTTAGTGTGACACAGAGTTCGGCTTCTCACCCTTCCAGAGGCCGAGGACAGAGTGCTGAGCGTGGCGCGCGTGGGCGCGGACAGACTGCGGGACCCCGAGCTCGTGTTTTTGCAGTGACTCAGCAGCAGGCGAGGTCAGCCCCTGGTGTGGTTACAGGTACTCTTCATATCTCAAATATTGTTGTACGGGTATTAATGGATGCTGGGGTTACTCATTCTTTTATTTCGAAAAGTTGTGCGGGTATGATAGATCGTGAGTGTCAGCCTTGGATAGTGAAATGGGTGTTGGTACACCGATGGGCGTTGTGTACATCGTGAATCAGGTGATCCGGAGATGCCCAGTAAGGGTGGAGGATGTAGATCTGCTAGCTGATCTAATCCTGATGGATATCCATGACTTTGATGTTATCTTGGGAATGGATTGGTTGACTGAGCACGGTTCGCTCATCGACTGTTGTAGTAGGCGGGTGATTCTGCGAAGTCCGGGTTTGCCGGAGGTTACTTTTCAGGGAGAGCGCGACGGTTCGCTACCTGAAGTAATTTCTTCACTTGCCGCTACGAAGCTTCTACAGAAGGGATGCCAGGGCTATCTGGCGCATGTTGTGACGACGATTAGTGATACTTCGGGTGCCGATGATATACCTGTGGTGCGGGAATTTCCGGATGTGTTCCTGGAAGATTTGCCTGGTTTACCACCACATCGGGAGATTGAGTTCACGATTGAACTACTTCCCGGCACACGACCTATATCGCAGGCACCATATCGGATGGCACCAGCGGAGTTACGGGAACTGAAGATCCAATTGCAGGAGTTGGTGGACTTGGGATTCATCCGACCGAGTACATCACCGTGGGGAGCACCAGTATTATTTGTGAAGAAGAAGGAGGGGAGCCTCCGTTTGTGTGTGGATTATCGACAGCTCAACAAGGTCACGGTAAGGAACCAGTACCCCTTACCCAGGATTGACGATCTCTTTGATCAACTGCGGGGAGCACAGTACTTCTCGAAGATAGATTTACGATCTGGTTATCACCAGTTGAAGATTGCTGAAGGAGATGTCCCGAAGACAGCGTTTCGGACCAGATACGGGCATTATGAATTCCTTGTGATGCCTTTCGGCTTGACGAATGCTCCAGCAGCATTCATGGATCTAATGAATAGGGTCTTCCGATCTTATTTGGATAAGTTTGTGATCGTGTTCATTGATGACATCCTTGTGTACTCGAGGAGTGTTCAAGCTCATGAGGAACACTTACGTTCGGTGTTAGGGAAGCTGAGGCAGAACCAGTTATACGCCAAGCTGAGTAAGTGTCAGTTTTGGCTAACCAGCATTGGTTTTCTGGGACATGTAGTGTCAGCAGACGGGATTAGTGTGGATCCCCAGAAGACCGAAGCGGTGACAAATTGGGCTAGACCGACAACCGTGACAGAGGTACGGAGTTTCGTTGGTTTGGCAGGATACTACCGGAGATTTGTTGAGGGCTTCTCTAGTATTGCTGCACCGTTGACTCGTTTAACCAGGAAGGGAGTAAAGTTTGTTTGGGATGAACGGTGTGAGCAGAGTTATCAGGAATTAAAACGTCGGTTAACTACCGCACCTGTTCTTGCTTTGCCGGATAACAGTGGAGAGTTCGAAGTCTACAGTGACGCATCGTTGCAAGGTTTGGGTTGCGTGCTAATGCAGAATGGCAGAGTTATCGCTTATGCATCGAGACAACTAAAGACACATGAGCTGAACTACCCTACGCATGATCTGGAGTTGGCGGCGGTGGTTCACGCTTTAAAGATCTGGCGACATTATCTGTACGGGGTGACTTGCAGGATCTTCACCGATCATCAGAGTTTAAAGCATTTGTTCACTCAGAAGGAGCTGAACGTAAGGCAGCGACGGTGGTTGGAACTGATCAAGGATTACGATTGTACGATTGAATATCATCCAGGGAAGGCGAACGTTGTGGCAGACGCACTCAGTAGGAAGTCAGCAGGATCGATTGCACACCTGAGGCTGGTGTACCTTCCTTTGCTAGTGGAACTCCGAAGAGCTGGAGTTATGCTGGGGATGGATGAGCAGGGAGCTTTGTTGGCCAGTTTTCATGTACGACCTGTGCTCGTCGATCGGATTATCGAGGCACAATTGGAGGATCCGACACTTTGTATCTACAGGATCGAGGTCGAAGCGGACGAGAGGCAGGACTTTACTATTCGACCAGATGGAGCTCTGGTGAAACTGGGCCGTTTGTGTGTTCCTGCAGTGGCAGAGTTACAGGCAGAAATTCTCGAGGAAGCCCACAGTTCGGCTTATGCCATGCATCCGGGAGGTACAAAGATGTACCGTACCCTCCGGGACCACTATTGGTGGGCAGGAATGAAGAAGGATATTGCAGTGTTTGTGAGCAGATGTTTGACCTGTCAGCAGGTCAAGGCTGAGCGGCAGAGACCGTATGGAGCAATGCAACCGCTTCCGATTCCCGAGTGGAAGTGGGATCACATTACCATGGATTTTGTCTTCAAGTTGCCAAGGACTCAGAGGGGATGCGATGGAGTTTGGGTGATTGTCGACCGATTGACCAAGTCAGCTCATTTCTTACCAGTACAGGAGACATTTAAGCCAAACCGACTGGCTCAGCTGTTCGTGAAGGAGATCATTCGACTTCATGGTACGCCGGAGTCGATAGTGTCTGATCGAGATCCGCGTTTCACATCTAGGTTCTGGCGAAGTTTGCAGAACGCCTTGGGTACAAACTTACATTTCAGTACAGCGTTCCACCCACAGACCGATGGGCAGTCAGAGAGGACTATCCAGACACTGGAGGACATGATGAGGTCTTGTGTACTGCAGTTTCAGGATTCGTGGGATACTCATTTGCCTTTGATGGAGTTCGCATACAACAACAGTTATCAGGCAAGTATCGGGATGGCACCCTACGAGGCACTGTATGGCCGACAGTGCAGGACACCTATCTGTTGGATGGAGGTAGGAGAGCGAGCAGCTTTAGGACCGGATTTGATGGACATAACCCAGGAAACAGTTCGAATCATCAAGGAAAGATTGAAGGCAGCACAGGATCGCCAAAAGAGCTATGCGGATCGACGAATTCGAGACTTGGAATTCGAGGTTGGAGATTTTGTGTTCCTTAAGTTATCTCCATGGAAAGGAATTATCCGTTTTGGCCGACGCGGGAAGTTGAGTCCACGTTACTTTGGACCGTTCGAGATCATTGAGAGGATTGGACTAGTGGCATACCGGTTGGCATTACCTCCAGAACTTGCCAGAGTGCACGATGTTTTCCATGTGTCCATGTTACGGAAATACCTACGGGACGATTCACATGCCTTGCCGGAACAACCAGTAGAACTGATGACTGATCTGAGCTTTGAGGAGAAACCAGTGCAGATTCTGGATCAGAAGAACAAGGTTCTGAGAAACAAGACGATTCGGTTGGTGAAAGTGCTATGGAGGAACCATGACGTCGAGGAGGCGACGTGGGAACCCGAAGACTTGATGAGGGAGCAGTACCCGTTTTTATTCGAGTAAATTTCGAGGACGAAATTTCTGTAAGGTGGGTAGATTGTAACGACCCGAACTTTCGTAATTATTATTTTATTGTAAAATGACCGTTTTGCCCCTGAGGGGGGGGAAAGTTGACTTTTACCTCGGGAAGTATTTAGGACTTTGACACGTGACCGTGACGTAGTTTAGGACGTCACGAGTTCATAGGCAGGTGGCACGTTCGATTCCGACGTTCGAGGAAGAAGTTGTGACGTTCGGAAGTCGAGGGGCATTTTGGTAATTTGGCCATTTGGGGGCCAAATGTTGACTTTTGACCCGGGAAGTCCAACGGACGAGGGCCAATGACCGTTACGTAGGTCTCGTCGATACGAATCCGTAGACAGGCGGCACGCTGAAATCGGACTTACGACGAAAAAGTTATGGTCAAGAACGTAACCGAACTAACCGAGACTCGGAACTTAAATTAATAATAAAATAGTATAATCTGATTTATTTTAACCCAATCAATCTGGACCCTTGATGAGTGACACATGTCACTCATCTACCCCATCCACATCATCCCCAACATTCTGGATCTTGGTCTGCCATAGGATTAATTAATTAGTTTATTTTCCTTAAATCCTCACCCTTCACTCTTCACTCAGGATGAATCTCAGCCATCCATTCTATTTCTCCTTCTGTTCTTAAGCCCTCAGAGACTCACTTCTTCATTTTCATTTCTTCCTTCAAACCGTGCAACCTCCCATTCTCTACACAAACACATCAGCCATCACACCACCCCTCAGCCTCAACCCACACACCAGCCTACATCTCAGCCACCTCCAGACGACCATCACCACCACCACGGACGGCGGAGCAACCCGGAAAACCCACAAACCCGTGAGGACCCGTGCAGCCCAAAACCATCCAACCATCCAAACCGTGACGTCTGGGCTCGAACCAACCTAGGGCTAGGACCATTGTGACCTCTGGACGGCGTAGGACTGGACTGGGCAGCCCACGGCGGCGACACGGCGGCGGTAAGCCTGCAAACCCGTGAAGGCCGATTTTCCTTCCCTGCCTCAAACCGTCCGTTTTTAACGTTGCATTTGTTTGGTTGTTTTTGAGACTTAACCTAGGAGACTAGACGAGTGTTTTGGACCTGAGTTGGTGGCTGGAAACGTGACGGCTCGCCGGAGAAGACGAACCAGAACCGGCAGCCATTTCCCCGTCGTTTTTCAGGTGATTCCTTGATCTTAAAATCCAGTTTTGATCACTCAGAGCCATAGAACATGTTCAGACGAGTCCATAGGAACAAACCCCATCGATTTTGGTGGCCGGAATCACGATCTGTGATCGGGTCGAACCGTGGGTCTGCGGTGACCCGATTCGCAGACCCGATACTGTAGCTGATGACGTCATCATGCTGACGTCAGCAGTGACGTCATGATGACGTCATCATGTCAGAATATTGTCAGACCAGGGACCAATGGGCTGTTGACACGTGTCCTCTGACACTGTCAGTGATGACGTCATGCTGACGTCAGCAGTGACGTCATGCTGACGTCAGCATCACTGTAGTACTGTTGACCAGAGGGTTGACCGGTGCGTGGGGGGCGCGTGTGAACAGTGTTTTGTGTGGGACCAGTGCCATTTTCAAGGTTTCGACGATACGGATCCAATGGCGGTGGTTTCGTGTCGATCGGAGATCGTTAAGTTGGTCAAATTAGGGTTTGATGCCTTGGGAAGCGTGTTCGGACGGCTTTCCCGGGCCGGTTTCAGTCTAGGGTTTCGTAGTTGTTTAGTAGGGACTTAAAGTGACCTTTACGTATGTTTTGGGCATGACAGGAATTGTACTTTAAACCTTGGACGGGGCTTTACGCTCGGAAGTGCAGCGGGATTGTACTGTGAGTGGGCCTTTGATTTCACTAAACTTCGGCATGCATAACTGTTTTACTTTCTACTATATCTATATGTGATTTGATAAAAGTATCTGTTTATCTTGTGTACGATTTATGGCACGTATTACGATGTTTGGGCATGAGACCCGTCTGGTTGTTTATAAATGGTTTGGAGTCATATATATGTATAATGGATCTCGATATTATCTGTGGTACTGCACTGTATAGATCTACCCTAGGATTCTATCTCCTCCGGATGTAGGTACACCGGAGCGGTCACGGCGCATTGCCTGTGAGGAGTCATTCTACGGAGGGACCGGACCGTAGAGTGACTCAGGAGCAGGATTGCTACTATTGGACGTCTGGGACGTCAGGCATCTAGAATGCCATGCTCGGACTAGGTTCGGGATTTGGACTCGGGATTGAGACCCCGGGTGGCACGCGTAGCCTTGAGACTGTGACCTTATTGGGCGTCTGGGACGTCAGGCATCTGGGATGTCAGGGTTGGGATGTATAGTGCAGTGACTAAGATTATATTATGTTGATATTATTCTGCTTATGACTATATGGTTTTGTGGTTTTGATACTATGCATGTCTTTTCGGAAAACGGAGGGGAAAAGTTATATGTTTTCGAAATGGTAAACTACTTTGTAAACCTTGAGTTTCGGCCCACTCACCTTTGTTGTTTTACTACCCCTCCAGGTAATGCTATCGAGGAGGAGGATCCCGAGGAGGAGGAGGAGGATCCCGAGGAGGAAGAGGCATAGGTTTACATTGCGTACCTGAACCCTACTGCTGGGTAGGTTGGCACGTAGTGTGTCTAGAGTCGTGCTCAATAAACTGTATTCGGGAACCATCCCTTGTCTGACACTATTTGTATTTGAGTATTTGTGTGGTGTGCTATGTATGACTTAACTATGGATTTTCTTTATGCATTTTATCTTCAATAAGGGTATTTTTGGTATTTTAACGTCGGGTGTCAGACGGGAGCAGGGCACGTCCCGGGTGGTCCCAGGGGGATCGGGGCGGGTCCTGTCACATACCATCCCTTAGTCGTGCAAACTATCCCCCACAACACAAACCCGATCTCACCATTCCTCTCCATCTTTGTGCAACCCAAACCAATCCAACCTTCAACCCATGATCAGCTGGGAGGACCAGGGAATGAGGGAAGACAGGAGGACGTGGTGGCCGACCCAGGACGGCGCCGCCGTGGACGGTGGAGCCGTGAAACCCGAAAGGTACCCGGTTAAGCCCATTTTGATCCATTTTCCATTTCTGTGATTATGGGCCGTTTGTATCAGTTTTAATGGGTTATTTAGGTTTTTAGGGACTTAATATGAAGCTTTTTAATGGGGTTTGATGGCTGTGAAGCCTGGGGGCTGAATTGGAAAATATGAACCGTATGGTTCAATAATTGAACCATGAGTATTATGTAGTTTTAGATTGTTTTGATGATTGGAAATGATAGGAAATGAAGAAATAGGAATTATAGGATTAATTAGGGTTGAAATCGGACCAAAATAGAGGGAGAAAACCTCTGAAAAATTCCCGCCGGTTCGGAACAGTACTGCTACAGTAACCGGCCCAAAAACCAGAAAAAAAACCGGTTTTCAGGGGTAGGTGATGATGAACAGTATTTTTGACCTTCTAGGGGCTCGTGAGGACGCCTGGGGCATAATTTGGGAAAGTGTTCAACACAAGAAATCTTCTATTCAATGTAACGAAGATTTTGGGACTGGTCTCATGTCAATCGGATATCGTTTCGATAGTTTTCGAGGTGTCGGAAGGTTTAGGGTCGGTTTAAAAATAGTTAAAAGTTCGGGAAAATTACGGGGCTTTGATGGGAGGTTAATTAAGTAGTTATTAACCTTCTATTAAAATTTGGACAGGTTTGGGAGTCCCGGTGATAGTGATCGGCGGGAGAGCCTATGGCACGCAAATCGAGGCGGCAGCTCAGACGGTCTGTGAGTGGACCTTGTTTTCTAAATTGGTGCATGCATAAATTTTTATTATATGTTTTAAATACCTTTTTGTGATGCCATGAGTGCATTTGGATGTGTGGTTACGTATAGGCACGTATTGCGAGGTTTCAGCCCTATACGGTTCCTATACGGGGCTGTATGTCTTTATTGGTCTAAATGAAATGATTTTGGATTTCTAAATGGATTATGAATATGATTTTATGATGTTGATTTGGATATTTGTGAATTATATGGTTTCACGTATTTCGAGGCGATTTATGTGCATGCGCGTAAATCGAGGTTTTTCGGTTTTACACTGATTTTCCATTCTTGTGGTTTTGGATATGATTTCATGAAATGATTTCGGATTTGAAAAGGTAATTCTCGGAATTGAGGTCCATTTGATTTACGGAATCGGGCCGGAGGCCCAATTGGTTTACGATTCGGACCGGGGGTCCAGTTTCTATGTGGATTCGGGCCTAGGGCCCAGTTATGTGTTACAAATGTTTTTTATGGGTCATGACGGTTTATGGGAACCGGCATGAACCTTTGAAGTGGATTTACGGGTCATGACGGTTTATGGGAACCGGCATGAACCCATGAAAGGATTTTATGGTTCATGACGGCTTATGGGGGCTGGACATGAATCCTTGAAAGGTTTTAAGAATGATTTCAAAAGGTTTTTCATATTCCATCCTTTATATATGATTGTCTCCTCCGGGGAGGGTCGTTGGCCTGGGTGGACCCCGGAGTAGTCACGGAGCACTGACTGAGTGGAGTCGCCCCCTAGTTGGGTTCCTTACTCTCAGGATGTGCATGGTTCGTTACCTCCAGGGAGGGTCATAGATCTACGGACTTTGACCTGGGTGGACCCTGGAGAAACTTGGGTTTGAGACCCTGGTTAGCACACGTGTAGCTCTATTTTACCGTGACAGGTTCTGGATATGAATATAAGGGATAAACATGATTTCAAATGGTTTGGGAAATTATGGTTTTCTGTAAATGGTTTTGGGCAGGAGCCCGTGCGACTTGTATTTACGGAATTTGGGGCTGAGACCCTAATTATGGATGTTTAAACTTATGTGTTTGTATAAATGGTTTTACTATGCATGCATGCTTTTTAGTGAAGGGTATAAAGGTCTTTGATGAAATGTTTTTATAAACTCTTTATTTTTGTCCACTCACAGTCTTTCTGTTTTTAATACCCTTCAGGTTGGATACGGTGTGGACTGTAGCAGAGATCGAGATATCACATACCTCCTCCGGATCCTGGCGTACTCTGATAGCCCGGGAGGGCAAAGGTCAGAAATATCCCTTGTCTGACACTTCGTGTCAGACGGGAGTAGGGTCATCCCGCACTAATCCCGGGGGGATTGGGATGGGTCCTGTCATGAACAGTTTAGGAGGCCAAACCAGTAATGTCAGTCCAACTGGACCGGTCGAACCGTCGAACCAACCGGACCGGGTTCAAGGGAGGTTGAAAACGACACTGTTCACAGGCACGTGAGCCACACGTGCAGCCCATTTGGGCGGCCCGTGGGGGCTCGTGAAGCATTTCTTAGGGGTGGTTCCAACATGTCAAATCATCTATTCGATGTAACGAACATTTTGGAACTAGTTTCGAGTCGATCAGACATCGTCCCGATATAGTTCGGGTTGTCCAAAGGTTTTGGAGCAAGTTTAAAAATAGTTAAAAATTTCAGAAAATTACGGGGCTTTAGTGAGGGGTTATTTAAGTAGATAGTAACCCTCTAAATTAATTTGGACAGGTTTGGGAACCCCGGAGAAGGTGATTGGCCCGGGAAGGGCATATGGCACGCGTATCGAGGTCCGACTTCGGACGGTCTGTGAGTGGACCTTTCTTTCTAAACTGATGCATGCATAAATGTTTTAAATACATGTTTTGTGATGCCATGAGTAAATTTGTTTTTGGTAGCCTAGGATTTACATATTTTCACGTATTTCGAGATTTCCAATTTTATGAGATACTTATACTTGCTAGGTTTTCAATGAGGGTTTAATGAATGGGTTTTGGATTTGGAAATATGAAATCGGGCATGAAACCTATTTGATTGGAAATCCTCAGACTTAGAGTCCATTTGATTTGATGATAAATCGTGTAACAGCCCATCCCGGAAATCGGGATTAAATTAGTGGTTAATGACGAATTCGTGAAGTTAATCAGTGATTAGTTAGGTAATTACGGTCGGACGGTGCAAAAAGACGATTTTACCCCTAAAATTGGGTAAAATGTTGAATTTTCGATCAGGTGGTCAAAAGGACTTTGACTAATGGCCGTGACGTAGTTCGGGACGTCACGAGTTCATAGACAGGTGGCACGTCCGATTCCGACATCCGAGGAAAAAGTTATGACGTTCGGAAGTTCGAAGGTACTTTGGTAATTTTGTTGAATAGGGGAAAGTTGTTAACTTTTCAAACGACATGGACTTTTCACGTAATTCGAGGACCGTTAGGTAGGTCTCGAGTCCCTGATTCCTACGACAGGCGACATGTGCCATTTGGAGTTCGGTAAATAGTGTTACAGGTCAGGGATTACGAAGGGCAAAATGGTAATTTGCCATCTATGGGCATTTTGGTCATTGAGGTGCCTTGGGATTTGTGCCCAGCTACAATTGGCCATGTAGGCACTGTCTTGGGATGGTTGCCTTATCAGATAGGGACACTTTTCCAGCTCTAAAGGGTTGTAGAACTCTCCCTAACCGCCTTGATCGGTTTAAAAAATTTTGAGAATTTTGGTTGCACGGTAACCGTGAGAGAAAACAGAGACATGGATGAGCTTTGAACCTTAACCTCTCAAACTTGGTTGGATGAGGATGGCGTGTGAAGGAAAGATGGAGGAGAGGTTGTGCTGAGGTGACTGGTGGCCACGGTGAGGCCACGGCAGAGCCCACGGCGGCGGAAGGAGGAACAAACCGTAAGTCCCCTGTTTGTTTGTGTTACTAATGAAGTTGGATTTAGAGGTTGGGGATCAATTAGGAGGCCATTGAGCTCGATTTGGAGGCCCGCCGTGGACGGTGACAGTGTAACCCGAGAAGTGGTAGTTTGGAATTAAACATGGCACCTTGTTATCCATTGCTTAATGATCGATAGTAATGATTGAAACCTATTGTTGGAGGTCCCAGAAGTCGGTTTAGGTTGAGACCCAAGCTTATGGCGGTCGGGAAGGTGGAAACTAGAATGGAACAGGGAGCGATCATGTACGAAATTGCAAGGTAATAAATCGACCTTATTCTTACGTTTAAATCAACTAGATCAGTTATAGATGATAGGACGAACCAAATAGAAGAAAAAGGAATGAAATTGGACTAGAATTAAGCAGGAAACCGCCCACGCCGGTTTACGGTTGGACCGGATTTGCAAACCGATTCAGACCAGTCGATTAAGGAAGACGATGAATAGTGACTTAGGCGCGTGAGGACCACGCGCTGCCACTTCAGGCGGCGCGTGAGGCCCACGCGCAGCCACTTTAGGCGGCGCGTGTGGGCTCATGGCACGCCTTTTGTGGAAGGTCCCAACACAAATTTTAGAGTATTCAATGTAACGAACATTTTGGAATTAGTTTCGAGTCGATCGGACATCGTCTCGATATATTTTGGGATGTCCGAAGGTTTTAGGCCTTGGTTAAAAATAGTTAAAAATACGGAAAAATTACGGGGCTTAAGTATGATCATTATGAAGTAGTTAGTGACCTTATTGTAAGATTTGGACAGGATCGAGAAAGCCGGTGATAGCTGATTAGCCGAGAACGGTGTAAGCGCACTCGTATCGAGACAGCGGAAAAAGTGGTATGTGAGTGGACTTTGCTTTCTAACTTATGGTGCATGCATATATGTTTTTATATGTTTTCTATACGCGATTCTATGATTTTGATTATGATCTTGATGGTTTATGGTTTTGCACGATTTTCGAGATATTTACGGAATTGCGCGTTTTACGAGATTTCGATCGATGTTGTGATTTGACTATGGTTTTAATGATTTGATTTTGGGATTTGAAATATGATTTGATTTCAAAGATTTAAAATGGATTTTGAAAAGTGATTTCGGGCTTGAAGCCCAGTTCAGAAAAAAAGTGGTTTTAAAGAACGTGATTTCGGGTTTTTGAATCGGATTTCAAAATGACAATTTTGGAAACTTGGAAATGGATTTCCGGGTTTGGGTTCGGAATGATTATTCCAGATGATAGCTTACGAAATGATGGTTCCAGATTCGGATTTGGAAACGGTTATGGATATGAGTTCTGGGGTTGGATTCGGGATCCTGATGAGATTGCGGATTCGGATTCGGAAATGGATAAATGGTTTTGGATTGGATTTGCTGGATCTGGTTATTGGGTTTAAAGACCCGGATATGATTATGACGGGGGCGGGCCCGGATTGAGTTTGAAGATCCGGATTGAGTTTGAAGACTCGGGAGTTCAAAGACTCGGATATTGATATTTCCCCCCTATGCCTATTGAGTTTAAAGATTCGGGAGTTTAAAGACTCGGATTATATTGAGGCCGGGATTGAGTTTAAAGACTCGGATCGTAACGACCCGTCCTGAATTCTAGGATTAGATTAGTAACTAATCACGATTAGTGAGGCTAATCGGTAATTAGTTAGGCGAAATCGGACGAACGATGCGAAATGACCGTTTTACCCCTAACGTGGGTAAAACGTTGACTTTTCATTCGGGAGGTCAAATGGACTTTGACCGATGACCGTGACGTAGTTCGTGACGTCACGAGTTCATAGACAGGTGGCACGTTCAATTCCGACGTTCGAGGAGGAAGTTATGGCGTTCGGAAGTTAGGGGCATTTTGGTAATTATGGTTAAAATGGGCAAATGTTGACTTTTTGACTGAGGGGTCCAATGGCCAAGGGCTGAGGACCATTACGTAGATAAGGACGATACGAATCCATAGACAGGCGGCACGCTGAAATCGGACTTCGAACGGGAGAGTTATAGGTCACGGAAGTTCGATTTCATTATGCACATACTTCGAGGCGAGGCTGATTTGGTAATATCTGATTGGGCAGATATTTTAGGTGGACCGCCACTCATCCCATTGGCTGCATCCCTAAAAAGGTGGATCTACTCAATTAAATAATATTATATGTATTATAATATAATTAATCCATCTATCTTTAAATCCTAACCATCCATTACCAATTAACCTTTTAATCCTCACCCTCCATCTCTCATTTTCCCATCTGATCATCATCTTCATATTTCTTCTTCTTCATTCCCTCCCAAACCCGAATACCACCCATTATCACCATTTCTTCATTTTTCTTCAAACACACAACCCACACCCCACCAATCTTCCTTTTGTGAGCCGTGAGTGAGTGTGAGCAAGTGAGGGATGAATGAGGGACTGGGGACGACGGCGGTGGACACGGCGGGAGTAACCCGAGAGCCACGGTTTCGGGTCAAAAATGGTGGTTGGGGTTTTGACGTGTGTTGAACGAGTTGGTCGATCCCATTACCTTCTAGGGAGTGAGACGAGTCCTTAGAGCTTGGATTCGAGAAGAATGGTGACCGGGAACGAGGAATATCGACGGGGGAAGATCGGGCTTACGGTTCGTCGTCCAACAGGTAATTTCTAACCCCTGTTTTCAATTTCTGGGTTAAGGGATCTATGAGGGAGGATGAGACGAAGAAAATTGGACAAACGGGGAGAGTTTTGGTGGCCGGACGGCGGAGAACCGGCCGGGTCAAGCCGCGGGTCATGTAACACCCCGGAAATTCGAGGATTTTAATATTGTAATTTAATGTGTGATTTGACGCTTTTACCCTTGTGATGGGTATGGCCAATTGTTGACTTTTTGATTTATAAATTAAATGGACTTTGACCTATGACCGTGACGTAGTTCGGGACGCCACGAGTTCATAGACAGGTGGCACGTCCAATTCGGATGAGCAGGGAAAAAGTTATGACTATCGGAAGTTCAGGGGCATTATCGTAATTTGGACTTCCAGGGGGAAAATGTTGACTTTTCTTTTGGCAACTAATTTTCAGTTGACTCAAGGACCGTTAGGTAGGTCTCGACGTCCTGAGTCCGTAGACAGGCGGCACGCCGAAATCGGACTCCGTACGAGGAAGTTATGGTCAGAGACGTGAAATCGGGAGGTTCGTGTCTCGGTTTTCGTGCGAAATATTTTATTCTGGAAATCTGATTGGAGGACACCTGGTGAGTGACAACCCATTGGCTAGATTGGATCAGATCCACTATGGGTTTAAATACCATTAAAACCCACTTTTAATCACAGCCCTTAGATCTGAAATCTCCAGATCTAATCCTCACCCTTAATCTCATTCTGAGATTCAATCTTGGCCCTTGATTTATTTTTCTGATCTGTATTAAAATGCATGAAATCATACACCCATGTTTGCATTCTCTCAAACCGATTGCACGATTCCCTCTTGGAACCAACTCACCAGCCCTCACCACTCAGCCCCACACCTCAGGCAACCAACCACCACCTCCCTGACGCCGACCACCACTCCACGGCCACCCTGCACGGCCGGTATTCCCTCAGACCCGAGAAGGAAACCCGAACAGCCCAAGTCACCAAACCATCCAAACCTTCACTCTGGGACTCGAACCAACGTACGGTTGGGTTCACCGTGACGACAGGACGACGAGGAACTGATCTGGACGGAGTACGGCGGCGACACAGCGACGATAGGACGACAAACCTGTGAGTGCCCGTTTTCCTTCCCTGCTACAAAACGTCTGTTTTTAACGTTGACATTGTTTGCTTATTATTAGGACACATTCAGGGGACCTTGACGACCAGTTTGAACCCAGGACCGTGACTGGAAAGTCATCGACTCGCCGGAGAAGATAACCAGAACCGGCAGCCAACCTTCCAGTCGATTTTCAGGTAATCTCTTCGACCTAGAATCCAGTTCTAATTGCACAGAACCATTGTGGAGGTTGAGACGAGTCCATAGGAACAAATCTCACCTGAAATGGTGATCGGAATCGCGATCTGTGATCGGATCGAGCCGTGGGTCCGCGGTGACCCGGTTCTCTGACCCGGTTACTGTAGCTGATGACGTCATCATGCTGACGTCAGCAGTGACGTCATGATGACATCATCATGTCAGAAACTGTCAGACCAGTGACCAATGGACTGTTGACACGTGTCCTCTGACACTGTCAGTGATGACGTCATGCTGACGTCAGCAGTGACGTCATGCTGACGTCATCAGTACTGTAGCACGGTTGACCAGAGGGTTGACCAGGTGCGTGGGGGCGCGTGTGAACAGTGATTTTGGTGGGACCACCACCATTCTTTAGGTTTCGACGATCCGGATCCAATGGCGGTGGTTTCGGGTCGATCGGAGATCATTAAGTTGGTCAAAATGAGGTTTATTGCATTGGGAAGCGCGTTCGGGCTTTCCCGGGCCGGTTTTGGCCTAGGCTTTCATGGTTGAATGTTGGGGGTTTAAATTGACCTTTACGAATACTTTGGACTTGACAGGGATTGTACATTTGTACCAGGTCGAGGGTATACGTTCGGTTTCTCGCAGGACTGTACTGTGAGTGGGCCCGTTTTCATTAAACCTTTGCATGCTTAAATGTTTTCCGATTAACTTATATGTTCACATGTTGGAATCTATAAATGGTTTTGATGATATTAAGATTTCGGTTATGGCACGTTTCACGGTACTTGGGCATGAGACCCTTTGATGAAACGTAACGATCGGTTCAGATTTTACCTATGTATACATATATGTTTGCATGTGGATATCAATAAAATGTATTTGGTACTGCACTGTATAGATCCTTTCATATTACATTGTCTCCTCCGGATGAGGTACCCCGGAGAGGTCACGGACGTCTAGTACGTCCAGCGTCTATGACGCTAAGCATCGGGGATGCTGTACCCGAGCGGGGTTCAGGGATTTAACTCGGAATTGAGACCCGAGTGGCACGCGTAGCCTTGTGATTGTGACCTTATTGACGTCAGGGACGTCAGACATCAGGGATGTCGGGATTGGAGTGTATAGTGCAGTGGCTAAAATTATGGTTATGGTTTTATTACATGCCTTATGATTCATATTATATTATTTATGATTTTAAATGATGTTGCATGCATGTTTGGAAAACGGAGGGGTAAATTATATGTTTTACTTATCAAATGATTTTATAAACTTGAGTTCGGTCCACTCACCCTTAATGTTTTTTGGTAACCCCTCCAGGTCGTGATACTGAGGTAGAGGAGGAACCTGAGGCTGAGGCATAGATCTACTTCTGCGTACCTGAACCCCTGTTGGGTGGTGTACCCGCAGGTTTACTATAGAGTCGTGCTCGCAACTTGTAATTTTGGATTTCATCCCTTGTCTGACATTCGTTTAATTCGGATTTGATGTATGACTTTAATTTGGTTATTTATGCATTTGATGTTTTGAGGTTAAAATTGGTATGAATTATTGGGTGTCAGACGGGAGCAGGGCACGTCCCCTTGTGGTCCCTGTGGGATCGGGGCGGGTCCTGTCAGGTCACGGCGACCCGGTTGCAGGTATTCGGGTCGACCCGGCGGGAGGACAGGGATGACAAGTGACGTCATCCTGCTGACGTCATCATGTCAGGGATGACGCCAGCATTGTCAGGTCTGACAATGTCAGCTGACATGTCAGAAAATGGGCCAATAGGAGTGTGACACATGTCACTATCAGGACTGTCAGTGCTGACGTCAGCAGGCACTGTAGCAGCGTTGGCCCACGCGTTGCGCCTCCCACGCGTTGCGCCTCCCACGCGTTGACCAGGCGCGTTGGGGCGCATGTGAACAGTATTTTGAGTGGGCCCAGGGTCATTTTAAAGGTTTCGACGATCCGGATCCAATGGCGGTGGTTTCCGGTCGATCGGAGATCGTTAAGTTGGTCAAATTGAGGTTTTTCACCTCGGGAAACGTGTACGAGACACGTTGACTTTTCCGAGAAAGTTTATGGTTCTTAATATGGACTTTTATAGGTTAGTAGTAACCTTTGGATATGATTTGGACAGGTCAGGATGACCCGGAGAGGTTGGATTGGCTCGGGAGAGCCTATGGCACGCAAATCGAGGCGGCAGCTTGGACGGTCTGTGAGTGGACCTTGTTTTCTAAATTGGTGCATGCATAAATGTTTATTATATGTTTTAAATACCTTTTTGTGATGCCATGAGTGCATTTGTATGTGGTTACGTATAGGCACGTATTTCGAGGTTTCGGCCCTATACGGTGCCTATACGGGTCTGTATGTCTTTATTGGTCTAAATGAAATGGTTTTGGATTTCCAAAAGGATAAACTCGGGTATGAGACCCATTTGGTTTTTTCTCGGGCATATGACCTTAGATATCGGGCACGGTGCCCAGCTGATGTCATATGTTCGGGCACGAGACCCAGTTATTTTATGGTTTATGATTTCGGGTGAGGGACCCTAGATGGATTTCCAAGTTCATGACGGTTTACGGGAACCGGCATGAACTCTGGAAAGGTCATTGTGGTTCATGACGGTTTATGGGAACCGGCATGAACCTTTGTCAGGTCATTCTGGTTCATGACGGTTTATGGGAACCGGCATGAACCCTGGTTAATGGATGTTATGGATCATGACGGTTCAAGGGAACCGGGCATGAATGTTTATGTTATGTATATATATGTATTCATATACCTTCCTTTACTTCTATTATCTCCTCCGGGAGGGTCGTTGGCCTGGGTGGACCCCGGAGTAGTCACGGAGCACCGACTGAGTGGAGTCACCCCCCAGTTGGGTTCCTTACTCTCAGGAAGGCTATGATTACTATTACCTCGGGTAGTGTCAGTGGTCTGTGGACATTGATCTTGACTTTAAGATGACTCGGATTGAGACCTGGGTAGCAAGCGCGTAGCTTTGGAAACCGTGACAGGATTGGTTGTGTGAATTATATGTGTATAGATATAAATATGATATATGATATGTGATATGTGGTGTGCACAGGTTTTGAGCAGTGGCTCGTGTACTTGGTTTACTTTTGGTTTGGGCTGAGTCCCTTATGGATTTGGGTAGTGGCCTGTATATTTTATTTGACTATGGTTTTGGGCTCAGTTCCCACTGATGGTTCCATTTAGTTAAATGGTTTTCGAATGCATGCATGTTTTTTAGTGAAGGGTACAAATGTCTTCATACGAAATGTTTTTATAAACTTTGGTTTTGTCCACTCACAGTTTTTAATGTTTTGACTGCCCTTTAGGTTGACATCGGATGTGGACTGTAGCAGAGACCGAGATATCACATACCTCCTCCGGATCCTGGCGTACTCTGATAGCCCGGGAGGGCAAAGGTTGGAAATATCCCTTGTCTGACACTTTGTGTCAGACCGGAGCAGGGTCATCCCGCACTAATCACGGGGGGATTGGGATGGGTCCTGTCACTGATAGATCCAGCAGGTTCGATGGATCGATATGTGTTTTCAAATGTGTTTTGGATTTCACTGAGACTTGATGATGATGGTTTTCAATACTAGTTTTTTGATGTTTTGGACTATGCCCGGATGATACGGTTTTCGATGGTTTTGGGCTGAGGCCCGGGATTTGAGAAAAGGAAAATGTGTTCGGTTTTTCTTACATGGTTTACTTAACCTGAATATTGAATGGTTTTATGACATGGATTTGATATGTATGCATTGGTTTTTTCATGAAGGGTATAAATGTGTGTTTTCTAATAACTGTTTTTGAACTTATACTTTATTTTTTGTCCACTCACAGTCTCTTCGTATTTTCGATACCCTCCAGGTTGTTACGGTGCGGGCTGTTAATCGAGAGAGACGGAAACATCATACATATGATCCACAGTAGATTCGGCACACTCGAGGAAGTCCGGATACTTTTAGGACGGTCGGATCGAGAATCCCATGTCTGATTTACGTGTCACATGGAGGTTGGACGTCGGTTTAACCTTCGTGTCATGCGTAAGTTAGACGGGAGCATGATTTAGCTCTTAATCCCGGGGGATTGGGGGTGGGTCCTGTCAAATCGGGATGGAGGCCCATTTGAGTTATACGATCGGGCTGAGGGCCCCGTTGGTTTACGAATTCGGGCTTGAGGCCCAGTTGGTTGTAATATCGGGCTTGAAGCCCCTTTGATTGTGAAATCGGGCTTGAAGCCCCGTTGATTTATGGTTTTGGGCTTGAGGCCTCGTTCATTGTGATTTCGGGCAAGAGGCCTAGTTGATTGTGAAATCGAGCTCGAGGCCCCGTTATTGTGGTATAGGGCTAGAGGCCCAGTTGATTGTGAAATCGGGCTTGAGGCCCCGTTGGATTGTGAAATCGGGCTTAAGTCCTAGTTTGGTTTATGAAATGAGAATTCGGGTTTGAGACCCTGTTGAACTGTGGATTTAGGCCGAGGCCTATGAAAATGGATTTAAATCGGATTTGAGGAATCCTGTTGAGGTGAATCGGGTATGAGACCCAGTTGAATTATGTTTTGATAAAGAAAGTATGTGAAATGTATAAACCCTCCATATGATTTGATTGGTCTCTTCCAGACATCGACCTGGAGAGTCACGATCCACTACCTGGAATGAGTATCCCCATAAGGAGCACATTCCCGAAGTGGGAGTTATGATATGGTCTCGGACTGGGTCCGGAGACAGCCATCCAGACTTCGTAGATCCTGGATGTTGGATAGAGCCTCCTAGATGGAGAATTTCTGGGGTAGACTCGGAGTGAGACCCCAAGTAGTGTGTACACTTATATATATAGATGAATCGTGACATATATCGAGGATGTGTTCTCTAGGGGCTGTGTGCCCCGAGTTGGCGCCTTCTCAGAAGTGCCGAGGATGGGTTATATGTATATGGATATACGTATGAGGTTTTATGGAAAGTGGTTTGGGGCAGAGACCCCGTATTTGATGTTTTGGAAATGGTTTGGGGCGGAGACCCCGTGTTCTATGTTTTGGATATGGTTTTTGGGCTGAGTTCCCATATGGTTTGATTTACGTTTTGGGGTAAGGCCCTAATGGTTTCTGTGAATGTTTTGATAAATGGTTTTTTAATGCATGCATATTTTTAGTGAAGGGCATAAATCTTCTTCTGGTGAAATGTTTTTATTAAAATATTTGTTTTGTCCACTCACAACTTTTGATGTTTTGAATGCTCTTGAGGTTGATCGAGGATGCGGGCTGTAGTAGAGACCGAGACATCACACTCCTCCTTCAGATCCTGGCGCTCTCTGGTAGTCCCGGTTGAGTTAAGGACGGAATTATCTCTGATCTAACACTTCATGTCAGACGGGAGCAGGCACGTCCTACGTTAATCCCGGGGGATTTGGGATAGGTCCTGTCAACTGGCAATTTAAAAGTTAATTTACCTTAAATAGTATTTTCGTTTAGATGTGGGCATAGTATATTAGATCAATGTACCTTTTTCCGATATAATTGTATTTATAATATATTTTTTGAAATTTAATTTTTTTTTAGGTATTTTTATTATTATTTATAATTTATTTATTTAATTAAATCTCAGTTATTTTTCCTTGTTCAAAAAGTTTGAAGTGCAATTAAGAAAATGTTTTTTTTTTTTGGGAAACCAACAAGAATAATGTTAAGAATGTATATTGACATCAAAGTTTTTTTGGGAACTTAACTCATTCATTAATCTTAAAAATTATTTCAAACTTTTAAAAAATAATTTAACAAAAATTAATGTAGGCTATAGAAATTTTCAGGATTTCACAACCATAATCTTACATGTGGCCGCTTGTATGGCCCTGGTTGTGATCCATCACTTATCTAGAATATACAAGTGAGAATTGACAATTTATATTCATGGTAGAATGGTAATCAAGATTTGCTAGGATGAAATACAGCCGTGGATGTTTTTTCGACAAATGTGGTTCACTGGATTTGATTTTTTTGTTTTTGATTGATTTTTTTTTAATAAGTTTGTAAAATTAGAACAATCAAATATTGTGGAATCGTTAAATTGAATAAATATCATAATTAGTAAGAGTATCCAATTTTTTTATATAAGAATTTTGAAAAAGAGGATTATACAAATTAAACCAAAAGATCAGACACTTAGCAAGACAGTAACACATTCAAAATCAAAATTGAGTGTCTTTACTATATATATTCTAAATATGTTTTAAATAAGTATATTTTCTATCCCAAAAATAAAATTTCAAAATAAAATAAAAACAACATGAAAAAAAATAAAAAGAAATTTAAATTGAAATTGTTCAAAGAAATTTTAGAAAAAAATTGAATAAATTTTTAGAAGATATTTTTGGAAAGTAAAAAAAATTGAAAAGCAAAAAAATTGAAAAGACAAAAAAAAATAGAAGTGAAAAATAAAATGAAAAGTAAGAAAAATGTTTAAAAGAGAAAAAGTAGGGTAGTTTTCATTGGTACCTATTACCCTATAGATAGGATATAGATAAACCATTAAACATTAATGCCTATTAATATCAATGTTTGGTAAGAATCTACATATTCCCTCTAAATTACCCATTTGACTGTTCCTAATTTTTAGCCTGGGAGGAGTGGGGCAGTCAATTGTGATGAATGATCACCATGTTTATCCTTTCCAGGTACTGTGTGATATACCAGTGACCATCATGATGTATTCATTCATCATCTATAATGCAATTATGAAACAACTAGAGATCATGACCACGCAAATAATAAATACCAAGGTAGTGTCCCTCAATTTGAGTTTGGTCCCTCTTTCTGTACGGTAAGAATAATTTGGATGTGGCGGTATTTCTTTTCGCAATGTTAGGAAAAAATTTGAAGTTTGAATTCCCCCTTTTCCTCCTCTGAGGATAATTAACGCAAGACAGATTTAAAGCCTGCGATTTACCAAACTAGCGGAAGTAAATTCTAGGAAAATAAGCATAAAATGTAAAGATAGGTTTGGAATCACTCCAGGAGCTTCACACCCGAAATTGGCTTCGCACCAAAATTTGGTTTCACACCAAAATAGTCTGGAATCGCTCCAGGAGCTTCGCACCAAAAATAATCCTTTCACAGGAAAATATTCTCAAACTTTATTCATAAACTCCTCTCTCTTCCATTGAATTACAATTGAGTATGAGTATTTATAGGGAATTAAACAACTAGAAACCTTAATCAAACTGAAATTAGAAAGAATATCCTAATCCTAGTAGAACATGGGAACATGTCTACTCCTAATTAAAACAGAAAACAAATAAACTGATCCTAATAGAACATGGAAACATGTCTATTCCTTATTAAAACATAAAACAATAAATACTAAAATCCTAAAGACTAAATTGTCCTTGACCATTCCGCATTATTCTCCCCTTGTTGAAAAACTTGACTCCGGCAAGTTTAAGTGAGGAGCTTGGACATCTACGGCTAACCAACATCAAAAGGATAATTCTTGTCATTAGTGGATGCTCGCAAAGTCAGATTTCTCCTCCATTTTTTCCCAATTTTTTAATGCTCTTGCAGCACATGTCCTCCACTTTTTATAGGTACACTTTGCCCAGCTCTTTGTAGAGACTTAGATCTCCTCATGAATGTCTTTGTTCCTGAAAGATGCACGTCCTTTTTCTTGAATTTAAGTTGATGGGTCATAAGAGGAATCTGAAGAATGATATTGCTTGGTTCCTGAATAGAAGGAACAGCAACCATTGGCACAATTGGTGCATAAATAGGCATTGACTTGATCACCGACAACATTGGCTCTTGCTTATCCAATCGAATGGATATTTCCTCTATTATTGGTTGAACAAGGGCTGGCATTGATTCTTGTTCAATTGTACTTGGCCTTCCATAACAGCTGGTTGACATAAATTCTTGCATTCTCTCTCTATCATAGTCTCTGCTCTGACGAATTCCCAAGGCGGTGGAGTGCTCTCGCAATAGGGTGGGGTGTTCTTGTAGTGTGGTCCGTATTGTAACAACATCCTGGATAATTTCTCTAGGAGTTGTATTATCCGTTCAGTGGCCATATTTGATGGGTATATGTCTGATCACTACAAATTGTGGACATATAACTATGCCTAGTGGAGAAAGAATCTGCTCTGATACCAAATTTGACACAGGACAGATCTAAAGCCTACAGTTTAGCAAACTAGCGGAAGCAAACTTTAGGAAAATAAGCATAAAATGTAAAGATAGGTTTGGAATCACTCCAGGGGCTTCACACCCAAAATTGGCTTCACACCAAAACTTGGTTTCACACCAAAATAGTCTGGAATTGCTCCAGGAGCTTCGCACCCAAAATACCCAAAATAATCCTTTCGCAGGCAAATATTCTCAAACTTTATTCATAAACTCCTCTCTTTTCTATTGAAGTACAATGGGGTATTTATAGGGAATTAAACAACTATAAACCCTAATCAAACTGAATTTAGAAAGAATATCCTAATCCTAGTAGAACATGGGAACATGTCTACTCCTAATTAAAACAGAAAACAAATAAACTAATCCTAAAAGAATATGGAAACATATCTATTCCTTATTAAAACATAAAACAGTAAATACTAAAACCTTAAAGACTAAATTGTCCTTGACCATTCCGCATCAATAATTTGTGTAATAATTTTAAGTTGGGAGGACAGAAGGCTTCCACTCATTATGCATATCATCCAAAGAATCAATCACTCAGCAGCTTGAATAAGAACAACGAAAACACGAGGATGAAAGAGAACGATCTCAATTTTATGTTTTGAAATTACAGCTACAACAGTTTATGGTAATAAGGTAAGCCAGCCATTCTAAAAAATAGGAGGAAGGCAGATGAATGATGTATTACAAATTTACAATACATTGTAACAACTCTCTGCAGATGATGATTTCTCACAAGAACAAGAATCACCCACATCAACAGGAAAAATAAGGCATTACTACTACACACAGATATATCTCACAATTGTCGATCAGAGCCTCAGAGGTAATGGTAATGTAATCATGTTATGTGCGTATTCACATAAAATGTGCAGCGGAGGAGGGATCAGGGAGGGTGTAAGAATATAAAATCACGTGCTATGATCCATACCTAGCCAGCATTTAGCAATATGCAGAAGCCATTCCAAATTTCGCCACATCTGAAATGGAAGTGGGAGACCGGCGTGTGTCACGCATTGCATCAACCTCTACCTTGGCTCGAAAAGCATTGGCATCAGACATTTGCCTCACAAACCGAGTAAAACGAAGCCAATTATGAAATTCAAACATGTTCTTGTCCATCCTCACAAAGTTGAATGAAAAGGATGGCTTTTCAAGACCATATGAATAAAACTTTGACATCCTCACCACTTGTTGCAACGATTGATGGTCCAAACTGGCTGCACAAGTCTCACCTTCTAGGGGTATATCACAAACCCTAGCAGCCGACAGTAGTTGTCTCAGAAGACCTTCCGGGCTACTCATTGGATTCATATGCTGTACTTGCGGATCTTGCAATTCAAAACATGAGCAGCACATAGAAAATCCATGCTTAGCCAACATCCGAGCAATTGGCAAGTATCCATCTCTAGCCGAAGTGTTGAAATAACCAGCAGTTAACTCTGATGGATGAGACTGGGTACGGTAATGCCAATGGATCCCACCTATTTTTGCTGACGTAGTAGCTTTGGTACCCCGAAAAATGGTCTCAGCTTCCTTGCATATCCTTTGTCCATGCAGAAGAAGCATTCCTGAGTACCATTCAAGAAAAAATGTACCATATGATGTGCTCCAGGATCCATCATCACTTCTGAAGAAATCTGTCATTTCAGGATTCTGCATTAAATTGGCAGCACCAATAGGGCCGCCATTTCCCCATTCAGACATCCCAATCTCTCTTGCACATGCATTGAGAGATGCGATCATGTACTGGCCAGGGAATTGAACACAAAATGAAATCAATACAGGGAAAACTGATATAATCATCAGGATAAACAGACAGAAATTCAACAATTAGCTAGAAACGGAAGTTTAGCATTCCTTCCTACTTTGTCATAGCACTGAAACTCTCCAATCTCACGAGATCGTGAATCCCATGTTAGCTTTTGGGTAGGGCAAGAAGGGTATCTTAATTCACCAGCCGGACCCATCCCAATTTGAACTCCCTGTAAGAAGAGAGCACTATCTATTTATTGTGGATTATACCAATAAGATGACAACCTTTAATGTGCACAACTATCATCACTACATGTTATCTTACTGTTATAACACCACCAAGAAAAGGTCGGAAAGTGTCTCTGAAGTTCCTCATAAAATCTTCATACGCTTGAAGGGGTGAACGTCCCCGCAGAACAGGGAGCATATCACACCCAAGGGAGATGTACTCCATATTTCTTCTTCCGAATCTGTCAGAATACGCTAAATCTGAATCTTTTTCAATTTCATCAAGTACCCACTGAGGAAGAGGAATCCTTCAACGCAAAGAACGACAAGATTCAGCCATGATATGTTTTAAAGGTGACAGATAACATTCAACAGTACTAAATGGGAAAATATGACTGAAATCTGAAATCATAAATGACAACAATATGAAATCAATGTTGGCCAGGTTATCTAGAATGGCACAACTCAATCTCAATGAAATTCTTCACTACAGAAGTTGATGATGATGTGAGGTCATCGGCTAAAAGGGACATGCTAGAACATATAGGTGTTTGTAGGTACATGAAAAGAATGACTAGAGTAGAACATGTACAAAGCAAATGAAGTTCAATAGAAAAGTGCACTAAAATGCCAGAAATGCTGAGAAAAAGCTCCACCGACAATTGATTTCAACGGCAGCCTTTAAGTCCCAAGCTATTCTCAAAGTGCTGCAGAAAAAAAGGTTAATTTTGCCCAAGTAGTAATTATATAATCCATTGCAAGGACACTCTAGACATGTCAGATTATTCAAAGATGTAGATCACCAGGTGTTTTATGATTTTTATTGGAAAATCTCAATCTTCGAACGATTTTCACTTTAAACCTTAACAGTATCTTGTTACTTTCTGCCTGAGATCATAATATTATGTAGAAGACGCTATCTATAAAGAGCAGGAGACTGCCACTGTAGATACTCCAAGAATCAGCGAACGCTTGAAGGGTTACAAGCCATTCATTTCATATCCGATTTTCATGAATATGAGAATGTTAACTGTACACAACAGAATTCGAAAGTTTTAGTCCATTTACATACATATTTCAAGTTGTTTTTACCATGGACCAACTACTCCCAAGACTCAAGAACATAATAGGTCAACATTTTCTGACAATGTCCAATACCGAAATCAAGAAGCAATATGTCAACCTAAACATCCTCAACGACCTACAAGACTGGCATTCAAAGACCCGAGCTCAGGGTTGGCCCAAAAAAAGAAAGATCCTGAATCTGGATTGCAAGTCGGTAATTATGAGCCGTAACACCAACTCAATTGATGAAACAATAAAGAATTATTTAAAAATAAAAAAATAAAAGTAAAAACAGTCCCTTATAATAATACTTACATGAACCAATCCAAATAATGAAAACGCGAGGCCTAAATTAATACCCCAAAAAAAAATTATTCAACAAAGACTAATTGGTTGCTTGTCTAAAAGAAAAGATTGATTCTTGATAACAACCAAAAAAAAAAAAATCATATATTCAATTAATTAAAAAGAAAAAAATCTACTAACCAATGAGAGTCTTCCGGCCCAGTACCACACTGATGAAATGCCAAGACGGCCCGAACCCTCAACCTGCAGCGTCGAGCCAGAGCGACGATCTCCAGGTAGCCTTCCCAATTGTAAACCATTGGCTGATCCCTCTCCACCAGGCCCCACCACACCTCCATTACCACGCCTTCGACTCCGGCCGCCGCAAGTGCCTTAAAAGAGTGGACCATAGCCTTGGGCCTCTTAACAAGCCCCAGTGGACTGACGGAGTCCAAAGGCAGCGTGACGTACATCGGATACCCTTTCCGCCGTTGCTCCGGCGAGAAGTCATGGAAGAGCTCGTACTGCAGTTCGCTGTCGTCATGCGAGTCATCGTCCGGAGAGTCGTTATCTGGCGAGTCATTATCCGGCGAGCCATTATCTGGCGAGACTGAGCCTCCAGCATCAGAGGACTTGGACGAGTTGAGGCGAGCGGAGACGGCGAGTTGGCGAGTTAAAGTACGAGGTTTAGCTGGGTGAGTGCGGGTGAAAATGGAAGGGATGCGAGTGAAGGTAGAGGGCAGCTCGATGCGAGTGCGGCAGAAGGAGGCCGAGAAGCTTGGAGCGGATGGAGATGCGATCGCCATTGGAAGAGTGTCGGAGTTATTAGGGTTTCGGAAATCGTTTGTTTGCAGAAATGGGCGACGGGGAGAGTAACGGAATTACGGTTACGGTGTGAACGCTGTAAGTGCTCCACACCACATCCACAGGGCGCGAGAGAGGAGAGGAGGAGAGGGAGAGACCAACAATTATCGCATTTGGGGAATGGGCTTTTACTACTCGGGCCGATAATTAATGGCCCACTTAATAATTTTGATATGTATGGCCCTGCCCAAAAGATGATATTTTCTACATTTTATGTTGAATAGCTAGCATTGGGAACTTCTGTTCACAACTGTTCAAAACTTACAACATATTTACATATGATAATCGGTTTCTACAATTAACTCAATATAATTCATATGGCTTCTGTACTAAACGTTTCGTAAACAGTACTTAATCAAAGGTTATTTTCTGATGCGTGCCGATTGGTTTCAGTGTTGACGCCTTCCCTCCATCTAAGCAAATCTAATCAATCAGAAACGATCGAAGCCGGCACTCTTCGTATTGGCCAAATGTGCGCGATCAGACACGAGGGAGAGCATCCCCGTGAGAGATAGGGTTCAGCCAGGCGGCATCTGCAAAACTGCCTTATTAGTTATGCCGCCACGTCACGGTTGCCCAGGAGTTACTGTTTCATTGTGTAACATTAAATTAATTTGAAATATTTTTCACATGAAATGAGAGCAGGCCATCTCCACCAAAATGTGGTTGCCAAATCAAGGCAGGGATGGGCAATTAGCATTCAGAAAGTCTGGCATAATATTACACACTAGTAAGAACAGAGAAAAAAGTTCAATTTTAATTCAGAGGATTTCATTTAATAAAAATAAAAACAAATCTGATTGACAAGATCAAGCCAATAAAAAAGCCTGGACTTGAGACGTCACGAGTGACCAACCTAAAACGAAACACAGCTATACAAAAAGCAAACCAAAATAAGGCAGCAGAAGATTGAGCATATAAAATGCATGATGAGATTGAAACATTTGATTTCAGAAAAATGAAAAATTCCCTGTGAGTACAACAATATGATGAAATATGACTAATATGCATGAATATTGCCCAAACATTATCACCAGCAAGTATACACCATGACTTACTGACTGCGAAAGGCTATGACCTGACACTTTAATTTAACTTCCATGTAATAATGCAAAATACTATGACACCAAATTCCGGTGCAGAAGAAAGGAAAAAGAAGGCCAAAAGATGTATGGAGGAAGAAAATATGCAGACTTTACAGAACTACTGCTGATGGACCCAGGCTCTTTTGAACAAGAACCATTACCACTATTGTCTTCAGACAACGATCTATTTGCTGCCCCACACAAGACAGCATCGGTAGGGCTTGATGGGGTATTTCTCGATCTCATTCCTCCAACAACAATTGGACCAGTTTCTCTTTTCTATCTATCTTTTCATTTTCTATTCATCTCTTTCTGCCAAGTGAGCAGAAAGACACATGGGTCATCATCACCAACTTCCTTCAGATGCAATGCAAACAATGAAATGGAAAAAGTAAGAAGAAAAACCGACTCCCCAATGCTGATGCAGATTTGATATACTGACTGCCGTTGACGCAAACATATCAGCCCAAAAATGGTCGTGACCTAACCCATGATATGCAAATCCCACCCAGACCCCAACTCAAGACGACACCCAATGCATGTACGAACAAGAATATACTAAGCAGCACCCCCCCTCAAAAATTTGTAGCCCGGTCAATAGCCTGCTTGACCCATTCTGCAGCTTCCTTAATCGAAGGATCATCTGAATTGAGACATTCATTCAGAAACGCCCTGGCTGATGCAGATTGCACGATTAACGGACCAACTGCACTACCCAATGTATCAGCTACATCTCCAAGGAGCCCAATGGCAGTCCTTATCACGAGATCATCCCTGAAAAAAAAAAACCCAAATAAAAGATTAGAAATTAAATACTAAAAACAACTATGACTAAGAAGCAAATAAGAAAACAAGTATAAACCAGAGGTATAGGGTCCCAGGCATTCTTACATGTCCTTCTCTATGTATAAACTATCCAAGAACTGGAGAACATGAGATGCATAAGGCATCAATAAATGGGTCTTTGTAGAGCCTTTAAATCCTTGAAATATACCAGAGTAGGCCTCCATAATTCCATTTCTCAAAGTATTTGTGTACTCTATCATATCATCATCAACACCTGAAGTATGGGCAGATAGCTCTGCTGCACTCTGAAGCATGGGCATAGCATACATCAAATACTTCTCAAAATTCTCCCCAATTGCCAAAGCTAGGTCACCAAAGCTTGAAAATATCGGAGGCTTAACAGATCGATGCAACTGGTTGCTCGACAAATCTTTGAGAAGCTGCGTCATTATCCCATCACAGTAAGGCAATACTTTATCCTCCAAAGCCCTGCATATATCACCCACCACGCCAACTGTGATAGCGCAAACCTGGTAATCTTCAAAATTCTGAAGACCCATTTCCAAATATTTGTAAAACTCAGTCATGTACTTTGTAAAATCAGTGCCTGTTGCATAGACAAGAGCTCCAATGGCAAGCATAGCCTCCTCATGAGCTGTGGCACTTTTACAAGCAAAGACTCTCAAGAACAGGCCCATCATCTGGTCAGAAAACTGCATGAACACATGTTTTGTTGGTTCAGCTGACCCAAGCTTCTGTATGATGACCTGCAGGCAACCACAAAGAAGGCCTTGTAATTCATTCTGCTTCTCTCTCTCATCAGATGAGAGCTTGTGTGCTTCAAGAGTTTGGTGGAGTTCCATCATAATGAGAGGAACTAGTTGCATCACCATTGCAGCAGTCTCGTCTGTGGAACATCTTACAACTTCATTCAGAGCCTCGTAAGCTGCAGTTCGAAGGCGGGTTTCTCCAGCATCTTCTCGGTGAGAAGCATCAAGAAGTGCCTGGATAATGTCCTGGAAAAATGGAGTCAGCGGGGAAGAAGGACCTGCATCCTCAAAACCCTGGGCAAGAAAATAGAGAGCTCCACAAGCTTTCTCGGCAACATTTGGAACATCTTTCATGCTCTGAAGAAGAACAGTGACAATCTGTTGGCAATTTGCTTGGGTAATAATTGGTGTATCCAAAGTTGACCCATGCAGAAATTCAAATATTCTTCCAAGAGTCCATCCAGTAGTGTCTTTCACATGGTTACTAGGATCTTTCATAAATGCATTTAGCATAAAATTTAAAGCAACATTAACTAGAGGCATAAGCTTATCAGGGGATGGACCTTCCAAAATAGAACCAAAAGCATATGTGGCTGCTTCCCTCTGCCTCCAATCTGGTTTTGTAATATTCTCCTCAATAAATGGCATTACAAGTGGAACAACGTCGTCTCCAACAGTACGTGCTACCAAGCCCAAGCAAGTTCCACCAGCCATTGCAACATTCCAGGCTACCTCATCCTGATCCTGATCCTCTTCTTGCTTGAGAAGAGTCTCCAGTAATAAGGGAATCAGAGCAGGAAGTGCTTGCTTAATAAAATAATAGCACGGAATAACAGAATCTCCACTAAAATCACCCCCATATTCTTCTAAAATATCTATCTCCTCATCGCAGATAGAACTCCAGAACTCAATGGCTTGAAGTGCAACAGGTTCCTCATCTCCCTTCACAGCCTTAGCAGTAATGGCAAATATATCTTGGATGTACGGAGCCAACTTCTCATAATAGGTAGAAGAAATAGAAACCAAACACTCGAAGGCAGCCTGTCGGATCTTCACTTCAGGAGAAAGAGTAGCCTCACATACAACTCTGACTATATAATCACGCTCCATGTCATTGGAGAAATTTGCCTGCGCAAAACCTAAAGCATTATGCAATGCTCTTGTGGCAGCAAGCCTGACATCATTGTTAGTCTCAGTAGAGTTCATGCCTTGAACTACAGCAGTAAGCATTTTATTCACTTGATCCTGCTCTACGACATCTGGGGACACTTCCTCACATATGTACCCAAGAGTTTCAAGAGTTGCCTGTCTAGTATGAGCTGGAAGTTGATTATTATTTGCCAATAGAGCTTCCACCAGTTCAGGCCACTGTTTAAGTGGCAACTCAATGCCTGCAAGCTTTGCAATTACTTGAGATGCAGTTGACCGGGCATCATGGGCAGGAGACGAAAGGGTCTTTAACAAACAAGCTTTGATCTGGGCCTTCACAGATGAGTCTAACGACAACCATCTTTGTCCAAGCTCAAACTTCCTATGCTGTTCTTTGGCATCCAGCGCATTCTTGAGGATTAAACCCCCCAATTTACGACTCTCAACAGGCTTATCGTCACTAGCCAATTCTCCAGCAAGAGAAAGCAAGAAACTAGGAAGATTTTGTTCTTGAAATTGTCTAAGGCTTTCTTCTGCGTGCTTCCGTACATTTCCATCCACTGATTGTGCATTTAAGAGAATTTGAGTAACTTCCATCGCCATTTGAATCTGAAAACAGTAGAATAATTCAATTATCAATTGTGCCAAAGCTCTACACATCTTGTCCAAAACAAATTGTACATGAATGCACAAACCAAGTAGCATCGAACATCATAAAAAAAATCCATAACTACACCTTAGAAACAAATTGTACACTAATGCACTAACCGAGTAGCATCAAACATCATAAAAATCCATAACTACACCTTAGAAAGCAGAATGCATAACCAGGAAGCGCTAAATATTCTAGAATTCTTTACATTATAAAACAGAATTTTAGAAGAAAGCATTTAAGGTTAACAAAATTAAACTTGAAACAGCCAACAAAATCATCCATACTACTACTCAATCAGCAGTTCAAACCATACAGTTAATACAAGTATCAATGACATACAGCTACTACAATAACTCTGAGGACTAGAGCTTTAAGAGGGAAGGAATCAGGGTGATTGAGCATAAGAATCATCAATGACAGAAAAAATAGATATAATCCAACAAAAGGAGACAAAGCATTTATCCAATTCATATGATATGAAAATTTATAGATGGGACTAGATATGAAAATTTATAGATGGGACTAGATATGAAAATTTATAGATGGGACTACAAATCATTGAAACCCAAGTAACTTAATATTAATTAATCAGATCTATCACCAAGACTCCAGTTAAAGATTGGAATCAAAATCTCATTAAACATGACCAGGAAAAATGATTACTCCTAAGGATTAAAAAACTAGAACCTTCAACCAATCCTCAAAAGAAACAATTTTTTTTTTTACTAGGACAACGTATTTAATAACTTAATGAGTATATTATTTCCTCTTGTTATCCATTCTGAAAATGCTTCCCAACTAAGCGGAAGTGAAACTAGTAATTAGTAAACAACCCTCAACATAATCATCAATCAAAGCCATAAAACGCACACAAGCACGAATTAGCTATCTAATCCCGATAGAGCTAATCAAGATATTCAAAAGCACCGACGCCTTCACTTGCGTATACATATTTGATTTGATGACACACAAAAAGGTTAGAAAAACAAGCGAGCTGATTCTAAGATCAAAATTCAATAAACTAAGCATAAAACAATACCAAATCGCAGATCAAAGATTTCAGATCAGAGAGATGCAAATGGAATCAGTCGACATAGTGGCAGTAAACAGTACGCAAATGAGATATGAGAATTTTAACTTACCCCGTGTTGGTGGGTGGACTCGGTGAGCGAGTGAGTGATCAATACGAGTCAAACAGAGAATGAAGACCAAGTTAGACGACGTAGAAGAAGCACAGAAGCGGCGACTCTGTAAACCCTAGCAGTGTGGGAAACAAAAGCAAATATGCCCAATATTGTAAAGCTGGGATTTGCAAAAAACAACAATATCTGATTAATAGTTTTCCAGGATGTCCACGCGAGGTCCTGAGCAAGTTGGACCGTGAGGTTACGTGGAACTAGGTGAGTGGTTGTAGTTGTGGGCCCAATGATGTTAGCGAGTATTGGTTTGGGAGGGCCATGATTTGATTGGTCGTATAGGGCACGCTCTTCTAGGACGAGTGGATGTGGCTGTCCCCTTATTATATATCACCGATATTATTACAGTTCATTTATTTTGTATGGGGTTGATCCGCTGGAAGGCGCTAATTAGTCTTCCGGTTTTTTTTTATCTAGCGGTTTTTTTTTCAAATTTAAAATTGATTTATGAAATTATTTTTTCTGACGATTTCAGATCGTCTCAGGTAGTTTGTATGAAACAAGCTTAACCAGAGACACAGATGTGCATACGAGAGACTTTCGGCATGCTACGTACGCCATCATTAATTATTTCATCTCTTTTTATGTTTTTTTTTTTTTTCATATTGCTAATTTTACTTGACGATCCATTTGGTAGGGTAATGATCATTCGCAGGCAAGGTTTTGGTGCGAACCAATAATCTTTGGCGTGTTCAATGTGGGTGTGGTTGTCGGTTTTTCCGTGGGTGGTTGTCAGTTTTAAACTGCTCTATTGTGTTTATATTATTTATTTTTTATTTTCGTAATTTTCCTTTTTATGATAGGTGTGAGTGGAAGTTCTGGAAGTTAGTTTTTTTTCTTTTTTCTTTTTTCCGGAGGTGAGGTAGTTTTGTGAAGGGAAGTTGTTGGAGTCGTGTGATTCATAATTAAAATTTGAATTAATTATAAATTAGTCTAATTTTAAAGTTTAACTTATAAATTAGTTCACTTAATATATAAAATAATTTATTTACTTTTTTAAAAAAAATTTACTGTGTTCTATTTATGATTTTATTTTTTTAAGTTTTTAAATACCATTTATATCCCTTTTTCATATATGCGTGAGAAATTTTCAAATTTTAAATATTATTATTTTATATTTATTTTTTAAAATTATTAAATTAAGATAATTTTAAATATTGTTATTTTATATTTTATATATAGGTATCTTATTTATACGGGAGAATTAAATAGATAATATTATTTAGGGGGTGTATTCGATTGAGATTTTAATGGGTTTTAATAAATTTTAAATGATTTAGAATTATAATGGATTTTATATAATTTCACCTTATTTTATATGATTTCACTCAAATCATTTCAAATTTTAATAGATTTTGTAATAAATTTATATAGATTTTGAGGTGTTTCTATGGATTTTATAAATATAAATCATGTCCAACAGGACCAGATGTGCACATTCTCTATTTCTCCTCTCCCCATTATCATTCGGTGATGACAGTCACATACTACAAAGTATCAGACATGACTTCTTTCAATAGACAAAATTTCGTACCAAAACAATGAAACGAGACCGTAGTCACATTCTTCCAAACGAAATTAGCTTAATAAAACGTTTATCATCGTAATTATCATAAAAAAACAAAAACAAAAACCAAAATACATTAAAGTAACCAGTCAAAGTTATAAAAAAATTAGAAAAGTAATTGCAAATAGAATGTTCAATCCAATAAACCAAGGGAAAAGGGAGAAAAGAACAGAAAGAGGGGTAAGAATGAAGCGTGAGCTTGTTATAAATCAAACTTGGATTGTTAGTTGGCTCTTTATGGTTTTGTATTTCCAGATGGGGATTTGGTCTTATTCCACGTAACATCTGTTATTAATATATCTTGTTATGTTGTCTTCTCTTTTGAATAACTGTTTCCATAAAAAAAAAATGACAGTGGTGGTGGTGCTGGTTCTATTACTGAGAGTGGTGGTGGTGCCGCTTTAATTATGATGAGGAAGGGGGACAACGTAAAAATGTTTTGAGAAGAAAGATTTTTTTTTTTTCAAATCTTTTTTTTTTCAAATCCAATGAAATATTAGGTGAGGTGTAATGATTTTGATGGTGGAGTAATATGTGTATTTTTCATTAGCAAATCTATCAAAATCCACCAATTTAAAAAATCATATGAAATCATCCAATTTTTAAATACACCTATATTCGTAAATTTTATTTTACAATCTTAATTGAATACACCTAGATTTTAAAGAATTTTAAAACAATCTATTAAAAGATAGATTGAATACACCTTGATTTGTATAAAATCTATTAAAATACTAATTGAATACGTCTTGTGACGACCCGTGTAAGACCCGTGTCCTGGAGGGAACGGTGAACAATCCCACATTCTTGCGACGATGGGGGAATGGTCTGGGAAGGGAATGGTGGTGTGCCTTAAAGGTGTAGGCACACACCTATCTAGCATGAGGCCTTTTGGGAGCTCAGTGGCTTTGGGGGGGATTGGAACCCCAAAGTTAAGCGAGCTGAGGCTGGTGCAATTCCAGATGGGTGACCCCCTGGGAAGTTGCACCGTGAGCTCCCGAAAACAAAACCGTGAGGGCGAGGCCCAAAGCGGACAATATCGTGCTAGATGAATCGGGACCTGACAGAAGAGGGTCGGGGTCCTGACTGCTGACGTCAGGATGACGTCATCATGTCAGAAAACTGTCAGACCAGGGACCAATGGGCTGTTGACACGTGTCCTCTGACACTGTCAGTGATGACGTCATGCTGACGTCAGCAGTGACGTCATGCTGACGTCAGCAGTGACGTCATGCTGACGTCAGCATCACTGTAGCACTGTTGACCAGAGGGTTGACTGGCGCGTAGGGGGCGCGTGTGAATAGTTTTTTGTGTGGGACCAGTGCCATTTTCAAGGTTTCGACGATACGGATCCAATGGCGGTGGTTTCGTGTCGATCGGAGATCGTTAAGTTGGTAAAATTAGGGTTTGACACCTTGGGAAGCGTGTTCGGACGGCTTTCTCGGGCCGGTTTCAGTCTAGGGTTTCTTAGTTGTTTAGTAGGGACTTAAAGTGACCTTTACGTATGCTTTGGACATGACAGGAATTGTACTTTAACCCTTGGACGGGGCTTTACGCTCGGGATTGCAGCGGGATTGTACTGTGAGTGGGCCCTTGATTTCACTAAACTTCGGCATGCATAACTGTTTTACTTTCTATTATATCTATATGTGATTCAAGTAAAAGTATCTGATTATCTTGAGTATGATTTATGGCACGTATTACGATGTTTGGGCATGAGACCCGTCTGGTTGTTTATGAATGGTTTGGAGTCATGTATATGTATAATGGATCTCGATATTATCTGTGGTACTGCACTGTATAGATCTACCCTAGGATTCTATCTCCTCCGGATGTAGGTACACCGGAGTGGTCACGGCGCATTGCCTGTGAGGAGTCATTCTACGGAGGGACCGGACCGTAGAGTGACTCAGGAGCAGGATTGCTACTATTGAACGTCTGGGACGTCAGGCATCTAGAATGCCATGCTCGGACTGGGTTCGAGATTTGGACTCGGGATTGAGACCCCGGGTGGCACGCGTAGCCATGGGACTGTGACCTTATTGGGCGTCTGGGACGTCGGGCATCTGGGATGTCAGGGTTGGGATGTATAGTGCAGTGACTAAGATTATATTATGTTGATGTTATTCTGCTTATGATTATATGGTTTTGTGGTCTATGATACTAATGCATGTCTTTTCGGCAAACGGAGGGGAAAAAGCTATATGTTTTTGAAATGGTAAACTATTTTGTAAACCTTGAGTTTCGACCCACTCACCTTTGTTGTTTTACTACCCCTCCAGGTAGTGTTGTTGAGGAGGAGGATCCCGAGGAGGAGGAGGAGGAGGATCCCGAGGAGGAAGAGGCATAGGTTTACGTTGCGTACCTGAACCCTACTGCTGGGTAGGTTGGCACGTAGTGTGTCTAGAGTCGTGCTCAATAAACTGTATTCGGGAACTATCCCTTGTCTGACACTATTTGTATTTGGATATTTGTGTGGTGTGCTATGTATGACTTAACTTCGGTTTTCTTTATGCATTTTATTTTCATTAAGGGTGATCTTGGTATTTTAATGTCGGGTGTCAGACGGGAGCAGGGCACGTCCCGGGTGGTCCCAGGGGGATCGGGGCAGGTCCTGTCAACCCGTCCCAAATTAACGGGATTAATTACGGATTAGCGAGGCTAATAAGTGATTAAAAGAGGATTAGCGAACGTTCGGGCGAAATGACGATTTTGCCCCTAGAATGGGCGAATCGTTGACTTTTCATTCAGGCGGTCAAATGGACTTTGGTCGATGACTGTGACGTAGTTCGTGACGTCACGAGTTCATAGACAGGTGGCACGCTCGATTCCGACATTCGAGGAGGAAGTTATGACGTTCGGAAGTTCGAGAGCATTTTAGTAATTTGGGCCAAAAGTTGACTTTTTGTGTCAGGACCCACCTCGGTTTCACCCTGAAACCCGAGGTAAATCCTGCTCCTGTCTGACTCCCCGACTCAACCCCAAAGTGAATTCTCACGTAACTACCAAAGTACTCAGTCAGACGCAGGAGAAACTATACAAAATATCCCGAATTCAATCGTTTACAGAGCATAGTACAAAAGACGCAGAAAAGAAATAAAAACCGATGATAATTACACGCACGCGGGAAAAAAAATTGAAACACTCCGGGATCCCTCACGTGACTTCTATGCCTCGGACCCTGCCTCGACGTCAAGACCCCACACTAGCTCCACAACCTAGAGGGCAGTAAAAACAGAAGGTGTGAGTGGACCAGAATAAAAGAAAAGCTTGAAAACCATTATAAGAAAACCAAGTTTTAACCCTCCGTTTTGAAACCACATGCATAACTCAGTTATCAAAACAGTTATAATCAATCACCAGAAAACATCATAAGAAACAGAAATATTATAAAACAGTTATATAACGCATAGCATATGTATCATAAGGCCATATCATAAACCAGGAACATCAAATCATCATTTTCTGATCAAACCTGCTGGACCTATCCGAGTCTTTAAACTCCCGAGTCTTTAAACTCAATCCAGGCCTCAATCATATCCGAGTCTTTAAACTCCCGAGTCTTTAAACTCAACAGGCCTACGGGGGTAATATCAATATATCCGAGTCTTTAAACTCCCGAGTCTTTAAACTCAATCCGGGTCTTTAAACCCAATCCGGGCCCATCCCCCGTCAATCAATATCCGGGTCTTTAAACCCAATAACCAGATCCAGCAAATCCAATCCAAAACCATTTGAAACCCTTTTCCAAATCCACATCCAAACCTGAATCCGAAATCACCGGTCTGATGCCCTTCCGGCATCCAGAACCGTCATTCCGAACCCAAATCCGGAAATCCACTTTCCATTCTTAAAACCAAATCTCGATTCTCGAAATCCGTTTTCAAAACCAAAAATCATTGATCATCAGATCGTGTTCCAAAATCCTTTTATAATCATTGAAAATCATTTAACATTTGAAATCCCAAAACCACAGCTTAATATGCAGAATTCACTTTCTCGTAAAACGTGCCAAATAGTTATTTCTCGAAAACCGTGCAATTATATAAAATCACATCATAAATCCAACAAGAATGAAATCACAGATATAAAACAATTCTAGAAAAGCAGTTATGCATGTTCAAGTTTAAGGAAAGGGTCCACTCACAGTACCGCGCCCTCAATCGCGTCCTGAACGTCCTGCACGTTCCTCGGCTTCCTCGGAAAATCCCGATCCTATCAACAACCGTCAAATTACGTCACTAACACGTCTATGAGGATCCACCTACTTTTCCCTAAAATTCCCCGAATCCTAAACATAACGAACCGGGACCCTAAACCTTCACCCTCGCAGAACTACTTCGATTCGACGTCCGATGAACCCGAAACCACTTCCATTGGACTCGTTAAAACGTTTAGAACAAAAACCATGTTGACCATTTTCCCCAGAACCGCCGCACGCGCCCCCACGTGCCGCCCAAAGTGGCTGCGCGTGGCCCTCACGCGCCTGCTACAGTGCACCCTCAACCTCACGTCGACCCGGTTCACACCAGTAGCCTGCAACCTGAACCGGCGAGAGCGGTTCTCCGCCGTACCTGCACCAAAACACCTCCTTTCTTCACCCTCAGTTTCGTCCAGACCTACCCTATCCTTTCCCCCAACTCCTCAAACCTCGACACTGCCCCACCATCGTCAACTGAAGCTCGAAACTAGACGGCCCGAACTCCCCTGTTTTCCTTCCCGGCCACCCAGGTAACCTCCCCTCACGGTGGCTATCCCAGACTCTTCCTAAGACCTCACTGAGCCACACCCTACTCACAGAAACCCTCGACTCACTCCCTAAGTCCACGACTTCCCGTCTGAAACTCACAGCAAAAACAGAGCACACAGAGTCCCTCCGTCGTGCCAACCACCACCGTGCACCGCCCGTCACGGCAGCACAACCAAAAGACCCCCTGGACTCAACTGAACTCCCTAGACCACTCTAGACTCATCGATTCAACCCCTAGACTCACGACTTCCACTTTGAAACTTGGCGGGAAAACAGAGTATCGAACACAGGACTTAGGAATTACCTGCAATCGGTCACCGCCGTGCTCGCCGCCGCTTTCTCTGGGATCCACAAAGCCACCTCAGCCTCCTCTCGAGGTCAATTGCACCGTACACGGCCACAACACCACCACAACACCCTCAGTTCTTCTCTGTTTCTTCTGAATTGCCCGTGGCTCTCCACTCACACACAACACAATTCCTCACTTCCCAACCTTCTCACCAGCTCTCTTTCACTCTCTAATCACTCTCCTACACTCCCAACTCACCAGCACACACACCATCACTCTTCAATTTCATCACCGCCTCACTTTGTTTCAATCTGGATCGAAGAACACGAACATATACTTGCACGGGTGCACCCCAATTATTTGGACCGTGCACACAGGAGAACCCCCCAGAACCCACTACACACTTGCCACATGTCACCAATCCACTCCATACTCTCCCACATGGCCCAATCTCAGCCCTTCATCTGCTTCTCTCTGCACAAATCCCAAGAGCACAAAAGACCAAACTGCCCCTTCTTTTAATCCAATATTACGGTTTTGCCACTAACTTCCTTGACCCGTAACTCCCTCATCGTAAGTCCGATGAATACGTGCCGCCTGTCATCGAACTCAGGATGACAAGATCTATCTAATGGTCCTAGGTCAACGTACCAAAACCCGTTCGTAAAAAAAGTCAACTTTTCCCCTTATTTTACCCACTTCCGAACATCACAACTTCCTCCTCAAATATCGGAATCGGGCGTGCCACTTGCCTATGGATTCGTGACGTCCTAAACTACGTCCTGGTCACCTGTCAAAGTCCATCAAACCACCCGAACTAAAAGTCAACTTTTTGCCCGAACCAGGGGCAAAATCGTCATTCTACCCTAACGTCCCCAATGAAACCAACTAACCACCGATTAAGCTCACTAATCCCATCTTAATCACACTACTAATCCCAGCTCTCGGGACGGGTTGTTACATTTTGACCGAGAGGTCCGATGGACGAGGGCCAAAGACCATTACGTAGATGAGGACGATACGAATCCGTAGATAGGCGGCACGTCGAAATCGCAAGTTCCGCGGAGAAGTTACGGTTCACGGAAGTACGAAAGTACTATTGCACGAATTACGAAACGGGTTACTTTTGGACTTAAGTGGACCCAGATATTTTGCTTCTGGCCCAATGGATGAGTGACAAGTGTCACTCATCCATTGCCTAGCATGATTACATACATGCATCTCCTTCCCTTGCATTTTTTCATCGATCGTTTTCCTTGTCCCCAAACAAAACCGATCAAACCATTTCCCCCAAATCCAACCCTCCAAACCTGTGATCATAACTGAGACCTAGAGAGTGAGAGAGAGGCTAAGGAAGCAGAGGATAGTGGCTAGGCCGCCATGCACGGCGGTGGAGCCTTGAACCCGAACATGTTTCACGATTGGGCACATTTTCCCCATATTTTCGATTCTTGCATTATGGGCTGTTTTGGGTGATTAGGCAGTGGTTTTTAGGTTGTTAGGAATGTAATAAGAAGGTCTGTGTGGTGGTTGGATGGCTGTGGAAGCCATGGGAGGTATTGGGAAACTTGAACCATTTGGTTCAAAATCAAACCATAGGATTTAGACGTTTTCAGTTGCGTTTAAGGATTGCAATGGATAGAAAACATGAAAATAGGAAGAAAGGAATCAAAAAGGAAGAAGTAGGATGAAAAATGGGGTGTCTAGGGCCGTGAACTGGTCAAGCCGGTCCAGTTGGACCGGTCTGCTGGAGGTTGGTGATGATGAATAGTATTTTGAGCCTTCTACGAGTGCGTGAGGGCGTGTGGACCATAATTTGGGGAAGTGTTCAACATATGAAATCTTCTATTCAATGTAACGAAGATTTTGGGACTGGTCTTGCATCAATCGGACATAGTTTCGATAGTTTTCGGGGTGTCGGAAGGTTTAGGATCGGTTTAAGAATAGTTAAAAGTTCGGAAAAATTACGGGGATTTGGTAGGAGGTTAATTAAGTAGTTAGTAACCTTCTATTAAAATTTGGACAGGTTCGGGAGTCCCGATGATAGTGATCGGCTCGGGAGAGCCTATGGCGCGCGTATCGAGGCGCGGCTTCAGACGGTCTGTGAGTGGACCCTTCTTTCGAAATTGATCCATGCATAAATGTTTTATAAGTATTTTAATATATGTTTTGTGTTTCCATGAATGCAATTGTTTGTGGTAGCCTAGGATTTACGTATTTGCACGTATTTCGAGATTTTCGGTTTTATACGATGCATATACGTTCTAGGTTTTTAACGAGGTTTAGTAAATGGATTTCGGATTTAGAAACATGAACTCGGGCATGAGACCCAATTGATTTACAAACTCTAGGACTTGGAGTCCATTTGATTTGACGAGGAATCGGACCTAGGGTCCATTTGAGCCATACGATCGGACCGAGTGTCCAGTTGGTTTACGATTCAGGTTTGAGGCCCAGTTATTGGTACTATCGGGCTTGAGACCCATTTAGTTGAGATATCGGGCTTAAGGCCCCATTAGTTGTGAAATCGGACTTGAGGTCCTGTTGCTTTATGGTTCCGGGCTTAGGGCCCAGTTGGTTGTGATATCGGGCTTGAGTCCCAGTTCAGTTTGTGAAATGAGAATTCGGGCATGAGACCCAGTTGAACTGTGGATTTAGGCTGAGGCCTGTGAAAGTGATTTGAATCGGATTCGAGGAATCATGTTGAGATGAATCGGGTATGAGACCCAGTTGAAAAGTGTTTTGAAAAATAAAGTATTTGAGAAAGAAAGAAAGAGATTTGAAATGATTGAAGCCACCATATTGATTATATGGTCTCCTCCAGCGTCGACCTGGAGAGTCACGATCCACATACCAGAATGGGTATCCCCATAGGGATCCCGTTCCAGGAGTGGTGGTTACTATATTATGTTGTGGTCCCGGACCAGATTCCGGAGAGATATGTGGACTAGATCCAGAGAGAGAGCTCGGGCTAGATCCAGAGACTGAGCCTCCCAGATGGAGATTCCTCGGAGAAGCCTCGGAGTGAGACCCCGAGTAGTGTGCACACTAGATAGATATGATCACGGTTGAAAATGTCGTTAATATCGGCGATATATCGCCTGATATATCGCCTTTTCCGGCGACCGACAGCTAAGAAGGGGGTGAAGCCATATCTTCCTCCAAAATCGACGATTTCAGTCAATATCGGTTAATATCGGCGATAATCGCCGATATCGATCGAAATCGCCGATATCGATCGAAATCGTCGATGTTGGGAAAAACAAAGAATGTTCGGCCAAAGTCCAACAAAACAATTCCAGCAATTATATCTTCTATATGGAAAAGGGAAGGGATTTTGGGCTATTTCAAGGGATTGCATGCTCAGATCTTGAAGACCGTCCTCACCGATTAGTGAAAACAGATGTACTCACCGAAAAAACCTCAAAAGCATAAATTGGCCTCGCCGCCTCAAAGCCTCGCCGCCTCAACGCCTTGCCGCCTTGCGACCGACGCAGCGCCTCAACATTCCTCCTCTCCAAATATAATCGATCGAATAGATTATAGATCGGGGAGAGAGGGGGGGAGGGGGGGACAATATCCGCTCTTGTTTGGAAGAGTGTAAAAGGTCATCCAAGAAAGAAGGCATGGATGGTACACAAAAAGACAAAGAATCTGATCCAAAGACATCCCTGCTAGAAGAAGTGAAAGTGGAAGGTAAAGCTGCTAGATGAAAGTCTTAAGAGGAAGTGGGGGTTGGTTGAGTAAATAAATAAATGAAACGGTTGCGTTTCATTTTTGATTTGTTTTAATTTTTTTTAACCCCATTTTTTATATTCTTAAACATACAATTTTATTTTATCAAATTATGCTTGAACAACATATATTAATAAATTAATTTTTTTGTTGTTACTTAACGGTTAAGCCTTAAACTTTTTTTTACCATATATCACCAAATATCAAAAAAATCAAACATATATTATTTGGTAAAATATGTTTTAGTATTTGGTAAATATCAAATTTCAAACATATATTACCAATTTACCATATATTACCAAATATCAAAAAAATGTTAAGCCTTAAACTTTTTTTGATAAAATTCCTAATTTATTATTTGGTAAAATATATTTTACTAATATATGTTTTAGTATAAAATATGGCTTAACTCATATATTTGGTAATATATGTTTTAATTTAGAATATATATTTTATTTTAAAACATATGTTTTAATTTAGAATACATGTTTAATGTAAAAAATGACTTAACTCACATATTTGGTAATATATGTTTTAATTGAAATAATTTAAATAACATGATTATAATTTAGAATTATTATTATTATTTGTATTATTATTATTATTATTATTATTATTTGTCATTATCAAAGTCTAATTATTTTTCAGATAAATTAGACTTCGTAATATGGCTAGTGGAAGTGCATGTGAAAGCCGCTCAAGATCTGGTCGAATTAACCCAGCATGGAAATATGTCATTGCCAACGTCTAATTATTTTTCAAATTAGACTTTGTAATATGTTTTATTATTATTAAGGTTTTATACTGTTAGTTATCGTCAGACCTATATTCTATCATATGATTCATTATATATTTATTATATCAAGTCATTTTATGGTTTTTATTAGTCCTATATAACCATCATTGAGTACTTAAATTTTTCCCAAAATTTCATTCCAAATTTCCAACTTTTAGACTGAATTTCCGTCATTTTTGTTGACCATAAACGATATCGATATAGATACCGATATTTGGGGCGAGATATCCGTAAATTCAATTAGCGATATATCCGTCGATATCGATATTTTCATCCTTGGATATGATTAATCGTGACTATATCGGGGATGTGTTCCCTAGGGGTTGTGTGCCCCCAGTTGGCATCTTCTCCGGAAGTGCCTAGGATGGGTTATACGTACGACGGTATGTATGAGATTTTATAAAGTGAATTGGGGGCAGAGAACCCGTGTTTTATGAGTTAGAAAGTGATTTGGGCGGCGACCCCATAAACGATGTTTTGGAAATGGTTTGGGGCGGAGACCCCGTGTGGTATGTGTTGGTATTTCACTGAGAAAGGTTTTGGGCTGAGACCCACGTGACATGATTTGGGGCTGAGTTCCCATGTTTTGATTGATGGTTTTTGAGTTGTGATTTCGGGCGAGGACCCAAATGGATTTGTGGGTCATAACGATTTATGGGAACCGGGCATGAACCCTTGAATGATTTCAAGAATATGTTTGATAAATTGAATGATTTTATGAATGTTTTACTAAACGGTTTTTGGAATGCATGCGTATGTTTTTATGAAGGGCATAAATGTCTTTATGCGAAATGTTTTTAATAAAATATTATTTTGTCCGCTCACGACTTTTAATATTTTAATGCCCTTCAAGTTGATCGCGGATGCGGGCTGTAGCAGAGACGAGACATCACTCCCCTCCTCCTACGATCCTGATGCACTCTAATAGCCCCGGCGAGGACTAGAGATGGAATTTTACCTGGTCTGACACTTTGTGTCAGACGGGATCAGGCGGGTCCCACGTTAATTCCGGGGGATTTGGTGCCGGTCCTGACAAGTTGGTATCAGAGCATGTTTTGGTCGTGGAATACGCGCAGTTCGAGGATGTGATGTCTCTGAAGTCTTAACAGCCCGTCATCAACCTGGTAGTTAGGGCATTAGTACTAGGATTCGGTAGAATCGAACCGTAGTTAGAGTATGTAGAGTCGTGACCACTCAACGGTAGTGTCGTGTCGGTTAGAGGGCGTACTGTAACGACCCGTCCCGGAAATTCGGGATTAAATTAGTAACTAATCATGATTAACGGGGTAAATCGGTGATTAGTTGGGTGAAATCGGACGAATGGTGCAAAATGACCATTTTGCCCCTGGTCGTGGGTAAAACGTTGACTTTTAGTTCGGACGGTCAAACGGACTTTGACCGATGACCGTGACGTAGTCTGGGACGTCACGAGTTCATAGACAGGTGGCACGTTCGATTCCGACGTTCGGGGTGAAAGTTATGACGTTCGGAAGTTCGGGGGTATTTCCGTAATTTGGACGAAATAAGGGAAAATGTTGACTTTTTGACCGGGAAGTCCGATGGCCGAGGTCCAAGGACCGTTAGGAAGGTCTCGATGCCCCGAGTACAACGACAGGCGGCACGCGTGAAATGGACATCGGATGACCAAGTTATAGGTCTAAGAAGTAGAGGGGCAATTTCGTAATTTTGTGCACAAGGGCAGATTGGTAACTTCACGGGGGCCTGTTTTGAAACCGAGAAGCAGGGGGCTGAAACCACCGTGCTTGGGTGGTCTGTCCAGGGGATTATTTTTCTTTGGTTAATGGCTTTGGGGTGTGAGCGAGTGTTCTGTGTGTGTTGTGAAGGTCAGAGCATGTGTGTGTGCGTGCGGGGAACAAGTGCGGGTGCTGGGAATTGGAAAAGAAGCAGAGCCTGGACATGAGCGTGCACGGTGCGGGGATTGTTTATGCAGTTGCGTGAGGGACATAATCAGGGGCTCAGGCACGGGTGAGTTTAGTTGTGAGTGGAGTGGAGTTGAAGTTTGCAACTGGGTGCTGGTATGTGCTTTGAATGGGAGGCAGGCGTGCCCTGGGACCATGAAGAACGGAGCAGCCATGTTTAATCTCCTGAGTATTGAGCAGAGCACCATTCTGTGATTAATTCGACTGAGTGAGAAGTAGAGACGCAAAGACATGGGAGAAGTCATTCGAACCTCTATGTGAGGCTGAGGACGGTGAACTGACGGTGGAAGTTTGGAGGACGAGGCGACGAAAAGGAAAAAAACAGAGACCAGACCACTGTGAGCATGATCGACCTTCCCCAGATCATTTGAGGGGCAATGCGAACTGAAAAGGGTTTTCTGAGGGAGGTATTCGAGTGAGAGTAAAGGGAGAAACGGAAAGGAAGCCCCCAGGAGCACTGAAACCGCCCGAAGACCTCATTTACAAACTTGAAATCAAATTTTGATCTGGGCGGAAAATTGATGGAATCAGAGGTGAGTTTGATCTTCTAGACGTCCAAACGAGTCGAACGGGATCGACAGTGAAGGAAATGGTGAAGAGAAGAGCCCAGACGGCTCTTGAGTTCAGCTTGTGAGATTTCAGTTGGGTTGGAATGCTTAGACGGTTTCGAGCTCGCAATTGAGATCGAGGGCAGGTTTCTGGTAGCCCTGCGAAGCTTCTGGTTCGAGCAATTGAAGGAGAATGAGGAGAATTGGTAAACTTCCAAGTTTGAACGGTGATCGAAGGTTCATCGGAAACGCCAGCTGGGTTCGACAGATTAAGGTAATGTATAGTGAAATTAAAGTCACAGACCCCTGATTAGATTCATGACGATGCCTTAGACTGAAACAATTGAAGAAAACAACTTGAGATTCGCAGGGATTGAACCGGGTTGATACGCGGGTTAAAGGACCCGTTTAGCTGCGAGTCGGGTGAGGACGATGACTGTGGCCTTTACTGTAGCAGGTGCGTGACGGCACGTGGACCCGAATTTCAAGGTGAGTTCAACACGACTTTTGTCCTATACAATGTAACGAACATTTTAGCGTTGGTTTCGAAATTATCGGACACCGTTTCGATGTGGTTCCGAGGGTCCGAAGATTTCTATTACGTTTGTAATTAATGATTAATTCCCAGAAAATTATGGGAAATTAGTATGCTGTTATGTAAGCCCTTAGTGACACTAAAGTATGTTTTCGAACAGGATTTGGAATTTCTAGAAAATATCGGAAATTACGGAACCGCGTGCGGCGTAAAACCGAGCCCTATTGGACGGTGTGTGAGTGGACGTTGCTTTCAAAATTTAATGCATGCATAAATTATTTCTATGATTTTATGATCATGATTATAAGTTGTGATTGATTTTGATTTCCGTATTTATACATATTCGATTCCCGTATATATACGTATTTTTACTATACATGTGAAATTACACGTATTTCGAGACTATGGTCACTCGTGTGCCTAATGATGGTTTAATGAAAGAAGTTATATGAAATGGGTGTGAAATGATTTAAGAAGGTTGTTTATGATTTGCGAGTGTGACTTACGATTTTGACACGTTTTTCGAGAACGTTCCGGATTTGCACGTTTTACGAGATTTCAAGTTATTGTGATTTGATCACTGTTGATGTTTGAATCTGGGAATTGAATTGAGAATTGTGATTTTGAGGATTTTAAAAATGGGTTTGAGTATGTTTTGATTGGATCGTGATTTTGGTGATTATGATTGTGGTTTTGATGTGCTGAAAATAAGATTCGAGAAAGAAGTGATTTCTAAGAATTAAAATGGATTTGAAAAAGGGTGATTTCGGGCTTGATGCTCGGGGCACAAAAGTAACTTTGATTTACGAGATTTCGGTTTTCGGAAATTCAAAGCGGATTCTTGGTTTGGGTTCGGGATGATGCTTCCGGATGCCGGCTTACGGAATCATTGTTGCGAATTCAAATTCGGGAATGAAAAAGGATTTAATAAAGTGATTTGGTATGATTGTGCATGCCCCGTGTTTAATGATGATTTGAACATGTTTTGTGAAGTAAGGTTTGGGAATTTGAATGTGGAAACTCGGACCATGGGTCCTGTTGTGAAAAATGTGATTTTGGGATGGATCCCACGTTGTCGTGATTGATAAATGTTTTGGGGTTTAAAGACCCGTTGAAAACTGTTTTGGGTTTAAAGACCCGGTGCTATTGCTGGAGCACGTTTTGAGTTTAAAGACTCGGTTAATTGATGACGGGGGAGGGCCCTTAATGAGTTTAAAGACTCGTGAGTTTAAAGAATCGATTACTGTGATACCCCCGAGGCCTATTGATTATGTTCTGAGTTTAAAGACTCGTTGATATCCCGGGAAGGCATGTTTATGCGCATGGTTTGAGTTTAAAGACTCGGGCGCACTTGATATCCAGCAAAATGATTTACTTGTGCTTGATTGATGATTTCTGATGTTTCAGTTGAGTTGGGCAGTGGCCCGGTATATGGTTGTTGGTTTTGGATCATGTTGTGCATTTGGTTTTGATTCGTGGTTTTGGGCTGAGGCCCGATGTTTATGATTGCGGGCTAAGACCCGATGATTGAGAAAGGAAAAATGATTTTGAGGTTCATACGAGTTTTCCTTATGTTGAAATTTGATACGTAGTTTTCTTATGTGGAAAATCTTAACCGATTGCGAAATGATTTCTGTATGCATGCATTCGTTTTTACGCGGAGGGTAAAAACGTTTGTTGTAACTGTTTTGCTAAACTGATTTATTTTGTCCACTCACACCTTTTGTTTTTTTATTGACCCTCCAGGTCGTGGCGCGTTGTTCGAGGCTTTACGAGGGGCGGAGGCATGAGTAAGTACGTGTGGCTATCCCTGGTTTGGCAAGTACTGAGGGTAACTTGGGATTTTCAGTCATCTTGCCAGACGGGAGCAGGACCGGGCATGGTTATCGATGCCCCTTTCGAGGGCGGTCCTGTCACGTACGGTGTCATACCAGTGAGGTCAGAGGCCAGGGTCGCCCGGTTTACGATGACCCTGTACGACTACACTTACCACGGTTGGGAATAGGAACGTGTGATTCCTTTTGGCATATGTTTCCAGGTTTCGGTGTGTCGAATCCCGGTGGGATATTTGTCAGGACCCACCCCGGTTTCACCCTGAAACCCGAGGTAAATCCCGCTCCCGTCTGACTCCCCGACACAAAACTCAAGTAAAACTCACTCAAATCCAGTCAAACGCAGGAGTAATTAAACACAAAGTCCCGAAGGTAGAATTTACAGAGCATAGTACGAAAATACAAGGAAAATAAAACCGCTAAATACACGCACACGGAAGCCTTTAATCTATTCTGGGATCTCTCACGTCACTTCTATGCCTCGGACACTCCCTCGACGTCCAGACCCCGCGCTATCTCCACAACCTGGAGGGCAATTTAAAACAGAAGATGTGAGTGGACCAAACAGTACAAGAGTTCAAAACCAAAACCGAGTTTAACCCTCCGTTTTAAAACCACATGCATAACCAAATTTATGAACACAGTTATAAATCAATTTACCACAAACCGCATCATAAGAAACAGAAACACTATAAACCAGTTAGAAAAACCACATCATGTGAAATCATAAAACCATATCAGAAAACATAACATCCTATCATCATTTTCTGATCAAACCTGCTGGACCTATCCGAGTCTTTAAACTCCCGAGTCTTTAAACTCAATCCAGGCCTTAATCATATCCGAGTCTTTAAACTCAAGGCCTACGGGGGAAAATCAATATATCCGAGTCTTTAAACTCCCGAGTCTTTAAACTCAATCCGGGTCTTTAAACCCAATCCGGCCGGTCCCCCGTCACGTATATCCGGGTCTTTAAACCCAATAACCAGATCCAGCAAATCCAATCCCAAAACCATTTTAAAACCACTGGAAATCCATATCCAAACTCGAATCCGAAACCACTGGTCCGATGCCCTTCCGGCAGCCAGAACCGTCATTTCGAACCCAAATCCGGAAGCCACTTTTCAACTTTAAAACCAAATCTCGTTTTCCGAAATCCGATTCTAAAATCGAAAACCTTGATTAGTCCAAAAATCCATTTTATAATCATTAGAAATCACTTATCAATTGAAATCCCGAAACTAGAGCATCAATTTCAGAAGTCAACCACTTCCTCGTAAAACGTGCTAAAAACCAGACTTCCTCGAAAACCGTGCACATGTAAAATCGACCAGGCATATCCGATAAACATAAAATCATAATTACAACGATAAAACAATTATAGAAAACAGTTATGCATGTTCGAGTTTAAAGAAAAGGGTCCACTCACAGTACTGAGCCCTAATCGCGTCCCGAACGTCCAGCACGTTCCTCGGCTTCCTCGGGAAATCCCGATCCTGTTCACAATCACCAAAGTACGTTACTAACACGTTCACGAAAGTTCACCTAAATGCCCTCAAAATTCCCCCGAACCGAAAGCCTAGAACCCGGGACCCTAAACCTTCACCCTCGCGGAACCACACTCAAACGATTTCCGATTGATCCGAAACCAACTCCATTGAAATCACCACAACTCCTAGACCAAAATCCATGTTGATCACTTCTCCATACGCCGCCGCACGCGCCCCCACGCGCCGCCCAAAGTGGCTGCGCGTGGCCCTCACGCGCCAGCTACAGTGTCACCCCCAACCTCGAGTGCACTGTGCTGAACCGGCCGCTGCAACTGGACCGGCGAGAGGCATTCTCTGCCGTCCGACCACCAATTCACTCCCTCTCTTCTCCTACAGCTTCGTCCAGACACCACGAATCCATCCCTCAACTCCTCTAACCTCGACACAGTCCCGTCATCGTCGATTCAAGCTCGAACCAGACGGCCATCAAACCTCTGTTTTCCTTCCCGGCCACCCACGACTTCTCCCTTCACGGTGGCTACACCAACCTCTTCCTAGGACTCTACCAAACCTCAACCAACCCTCCTGGACTGTCGACTCAGCCTTAAACTCGACGACTTGCCGTTTAAAACCCACGGCCAAAACAGAGGACATAGAGCACCTTCGTCATGCCATCCTCTGCCGTGCTCCCCCCGTCACGGCTACACAACCACTAGACTCCCAGACCTCCACTGAGTCCCCTAGACCTGCCCATGACCTTCGATTCCACCCTTAGACTCACAACTCGCAGTTCAAAACTCGACGGAAAAACAGGGCACAAACACGAAGAATTGGACTTACCTGCAACCGTCCACAACCGTGCTCGCCGCCGTGTTCCGTGGAGTCCACAGAGCCGCCTCAGCTTCCTTTTGAGGTCGCACACACCCGCACACGACCACAACACCTCCCACAAGCCGTCAACCTTCTCTGTTTCCTCCCAGATTCCCGTAACTCATCCCCCTCACACACACGACCACCGTGCCTCTCAACAACTTCACCAGCTCCCTTTCAGTCTCCCGTTCCTCCCTCACTCACCAGAACTCGTCAATTTCCACGATCAATCTTCAATTTCTCTCAATTTCCTCCCTTTGTTTCTCTCTGTGTGTCGAAGAACAAGAGTGCACAGCACGGGTGCACCCCAATTAATTGTGCCATGAATGCACAGGATTCCACCAGAATCCTCTACACACAAGCCACCTGTCACAATCCACTCCACACACTTCCACATGGCCCAATCCCAGCCGTCCATTCCTTTCCTCTGTGCACAAATCCCTAGAAACCAAAAAGACCAAAATACCCTCTTGTTTTACTCATTTTACGGTTTTACCAAAACTTCCTAGACCCATAACTCTCGCCTCGTAAGTCCGATGAGTACATGCCGCCTGTCATCGAACTCAGGACGACAAGAACTATCTAACCATCCTAGGTCAACCTAACAAAACTCGATTATTCAAAAAGTCAACTATTTCCCCCTAATTTACTCAAATTACGGTCATGCCCTCAACCTTCCGAACATCACAATTTCCTCCTCGGATGTCGGAATCAGGCGTGCCACCTGCCTATGGATTCGTGACGTCCTAAACTACGTCCTGGTCACTGGTCAACCCCCATTTGACCACCCGAACTAAGAGTCAACTATTTTTGTCCAAACTAGGGGCAACATCGTCATTCTAAACTTACGGACCTATCGAGACCAACTAACCACGGATTAACCTCCCTAATCACACCTTAATCACTATCTTAATCCTGGCTCTCGGGACGGGTTGTTACAATCTACCCACCTAAAAAGAATTTCGCCCCCGAAATTCCACAACTAGTGTCCGACACTTAGGGTCTCCTATCTGGTCACCAACATTAGGTCAACAACAACCTCTCCTGGGTTCCCTGTCTATCATCTCCACCTTGGGTATTGCACACCATCCCCACCTATTGTTACCACGCCCAGCCCTAGCTATGTAACAGCTGCATGGAGTACGCAAGGGAAACTCTATGAACAGAAAACATAGGTATTAGAAAATACCTTATTTCACACAGTACCCGACAGAAGTCATAGAGTACATCCTCGTATACAACTACAGATACTTTCCTACTGGCTGGCTCCTCCCTCGGTTGTTACTTCGGCCACTATCGGAATAAATCTACAAAGTCCTAAAGGCAAACTCTAGCTTGTGGGTTCTCTCCTTCCATAGTCTCAGATCGATCCATTATAGTCACTCCTTTCCTATACTTCCGTCACCCTCCTACGGAACTCACTGCACCACTCCAAGTCCTCTAGGAAAAACTCCTAGACTCTACCTTGAGATCCAACAACCAAAAGTAAAGCAAGTACCTGCCCCCACATCTGGTGTCGACTGACCTTCCTGCTAAGTCATCGAGAACACCCGGGCCTGAGATCCCGGCGCTCTACCACGTCCCCTCGAACTACTCGTGGCAGTGCCACCCCCTCTTCTCGGGCTTGCTGTCCCTGACGCTGTACTCTGTCCAGGCTCCACTACTCCTCGATCTACACCACTTCCCTGTGGCAACTGTGGACACTCACGTCGGATATGACCTCGCTCCCCACAGTAGAAACACACATTCCAACCTGGTCCACTACTCGGTCTCCCCGTAGACGCTACCGACGTCGCACTCGCTTGCGGAGTCGGCGGTGCTCGGTAACCCCAAAATCCTGAACTCTGGGCACTGCCAGGCCTACCAAAACGATCATCGCCTGACGAGGACGATCCACCGAAGTTACCCCTTTTCGGCGTCCGCTGGCTCGAAGCTCCAAGAATAGATGGTTCCCGGCGTTGCACCGGCAAACTAGCCTCCACTCGCACTGCAGCGTCTGACAAGTCTCGAAGGGTAGCAAAAGATCCGGCCGTCACTATGGCTCGAATCTCACCTCGCAGGCCCAACTCAAACCTACGGCATTTCTCGGCTTCAGTGGCCACAAAAGCAGGAGCAAACCGAGACAACAACTGGAACTTCCGTTCATACTCTGCCACTGTCATATTCCCTTGCTGGAGCTGCAGAAACTCTGCCTCCTTGGCATCTCGGAAAGAACGAGGATAATACTGCTCCAGAAACCGTTCCCTGAACGTCTCCTAGGTCACACTGTGGACATCCCAACCGGACAACTCGAGGGTATACCACCACTCATACGCCGCACCATCTAGTAAAAAGGTAGCCAACACTACTCGCTCCTCCGGCGGACAATGCATCACCGCAAAAATCCACTCCAGTCTGGTAATCCACCTCTGGGCTTCCTCAGGATCAGCCCCGCCACTAAAAGTAGTAGCCCCGAGCCGCTGGGCTCGCTCAATCGTGGCACTCTCCGTCTCTCTTGATACTTCTTCAGGTTGTGGAGAGGGTATACGTCTCGGAGGCATCGTCAACCGCACGCTGAAAGAGGCATAGAAGTAGTTAAGCAACTGAAACACAACCGCACAAACCAACAAACCCCACAAACCCGACAAACCTATGCTCTGATACCAATTGTCAGGACCCACCCCGGTTTCACCCCGAAACCCGAGGTAAATCCCGCTCCCGTCTGACTCCCCGACACAAAACTCAAGTAAAACTCACTCAAATCCAGTCAAACGCAGGAGTAATTAAACACAAAGTCCCGAAGGTAGCATTTACAGAGCATAGTACGAAAATACAAGGAAAATAAAACCGCTAAATACACGCACACGGAAGCCTTTAATCTATTTTGGGATCTCTCACGTCACTTCTATGCCTCGGACACTGCCTCGACGTCCAGACCCCGCGCTATCTCCACAACCTGGAGGGCAATTTAAAACAGAAGATGTGAGTGGACCAAACAGTACAAGAGTTCAAAACCAAAACCGAGTTTAACCCTCCGTTTTAAAACCACATGCATAACCAAATTTATGAACACAGTTATAAATCAATTTACCACAAACCGCATCATAAGAAACAGAAACACTATAAACCAGTTAGAAAAACCACAGCATGTGAAATCATAAAACCATATCAGAAAACATAACATCCTATCATCATTTTCTGATCAAACCTGCTGGACCTATCCGAGTCTTTAAACTCCCGAGTCTTTAAACTCAATCCAGGCCTTAATCATATCCGAGTCTTTAAACTCAAGGCCTACGGGGGAAAATCAATATATCTGAGTCTTTAAACTCCCGAGTCTTTAAACTCAATCCGGGTCTTTAAACCCAATCCGGCCGGTCCCCCGTCACGTATATCCGGGTCTTTAAACCCAATAACCAGATCCAGTAAATCCAATCCCAAAACCATTTTAAAACCACTGGAAATCCATATCCAAACTCGAATCCGAAACCACTGGTCCGATGCCCTTCCGGCAGCCAGAACCGTCATTTCGAACCCAAATCCGGAAGCCACTTTTCAACTTTAAAACCAAATCTCGTTTTCCGAAATCCGATTCTAAAATAAAAAACCTTGATTAGTCCAAAAATCCATTTTATAATCATTAGAAATCACTTATCAATTGAAATCCCGAAACTAGAGCATCAATTTCAGAAGTCAACCACTTCCTCGTAAAATGTGCTAAAAACCAGACTTCCTCGAAAACCGTGCACATGTAAAATCGACCAGGCATATCCGATAAACATAAAATCATAATTACAACGATAAAACAATTATAGAAAACAGTTATGCATGTTCGAGTTTAAAGAAAAGGGTCCACTCACAGTACTGAGCCCTAATCGTGTCCCGAACGTCCAGCACGTTCCTCGGCTTCCTCGGGAAATCCCGATCTTGTTCACAATCACCAAAGTACGTTACTAACACGTTCACGAAAGTTCACCTAAATGCCCTCAAAATTCCCCCGAACCGAAAGCCTAGAACCCGGGACCCTAAACCTTCACCCTCGCGGAACTACACTCAAACGATTTCCGATTGATCCGAAACCAACTCCATTGAAATCACCACAACTCCTAGACCAAAATCCATGTTGATCGCTTCTCCATACACCGCCGCACGCGCCCCCACGCACCGCCCAAAGTGGCTGCGCGTGGCCCTCACGCGCCAGCTACAGTGTCACCCCCAACCTCGAGTGCACTGTGCTGAACCAGCCGCTGCAACTGGACCGGCGAGAGGCATTCTCTGCCGTCCGGCCACCAATTCACTCCCTCTCTTCTCCTACAGCTTCGTTCAGACACCACGAATCCATCCCTCAACTCCTCTAACCTCGACACAGTCCCGTCATCGTCGATTCAAGCTCGAACCAGACGGCCATCAAACCTCTGTTTTCCTTCCCGGCCACCCACGACTTCCCCCTTCACGGTGGCTACACCAACCTCTTCCTAGGACTCTACCAAACCTCAACCAACCCTCCTGGACTGTCGACTCAGCCTTAAACTCGACGACTTGCCGTTTAAAACCCACGGCCAAAACAGAGGACATAGAGCACCTTCGTCATGCCATCCTCTGCCGTGCTCCCCCCGTCACGGCTACACAACCACTAGACTCCCAGACCTCCACTGAGTCCCCTAGACCTGCCCATGACCTTCGATTCCACCCTTAGACTCACAACTCGCAGTTCAAAACTCGACGGAAAAACAGGGCACAAACACGAAGAATTGGACTTACCTGCAACCGTCCACAACCGTGCTCGCCGCCGTGTTCCGTGGAGTCCACAGAGCCGCCTCAGCTTCCTTTTGAGGTCGCACACACCCGCACACGACCACAGCACCTCCCACAAGCCGTCAACCTTCTCTGTTTCCTCCCAGATTCCCGTAACTCATCCCCCTCACACACACGACCACCGTGCCTCTCAACAACTTCACCAGCTCCCTTTCAGTCTCCCGTTCCTCCCTCACTCACCAGAACTCGTCAATTTCCACGATCAATCCTCAATTTCTCTCAATTTCCTCCCTCTGTTTCTCTCTGTGTGTCGAAGAACAAGAGTGCACAGCACGGGTGCACCCCAATTAATTGTGCCGTGAATGCACAGGATTCCACCAGAATCCTCTACACACAAGCCACCTGTCACAATCCACTCCACACACTTCCACATGGCCTAATCCCAGCCGTCCATTCCTTTCCTCTGTGCACAAATCCCTAGAAACTAAAATGACCAAAATACCCTCCTGTTTTACTCATTTTACGGTTTTACCAAAACTTCCTAGACCCGTAACTCTCGCCTCGTAAGTCCGATGAGTACGTGCCGCCTGTCATCGAACTCAGGACAACAAGAACTATCTAACCATCCTAGGTCAACCTACCAAAACTCGATTATTCAAAAAGTCAACTATTTCCCCCTAATTTACTCAAATTACGGTCATGCCCTCAACCTTCCGAACATCACAATTTCCTCCTCGGATGTCGGAATCAGGCGTGCCACCTGCCTATGGATTCGTGACGTCCTAAACTACGTCCTGGTCACTGGTCAACCCCCATTTGACCACCCGAACTAAGAGTCAACTATTTTTGTCCAAACTAGGGGCAACATCGTCATTCTAAACTTACGGACCTATCGGGACCAACTAACCACGGATTAACCTCCCTAATCACACCTTAATCACTATCTTAATCCTAGCTCTCGGGATGGGTTGTTACAATATTGACTGACAGTGGATGCCCTAGTGTGGCTGTCGTGAGACGCAATAGGATAAGATTGCGACGTTTAGTCATTGTGCAGTGTTAGGCACGAAGTATGGCCAATTCTTGTGAAGGCCAACGGCTGAGAGTCGTAGAGTTACGAGAGGATGAGATCCTCAGAGTGTAGTTATTGGCTGGTTTGGTACCAGTATGGGAGTATGACGACTCTTCAGAGTCGAGATCGAGGGATCGGTGAGGATGGTAGGGCTGCAGCGGGCAGTCGGGTTTGTGATAACCCTAGTAGGTGATTGTTGGACAAGTTACCAGGAGTGTGGTACTTGTGATTGGATCTAGAGGTGGACCGATCGGTGGATGTTGCGTGTAGGGCGATTGATACCGGCGGTGTGTTGATCGCGTAGTTTTGGAGTCTCGATAGTAGAGTATTTCTGAGGTTGGTCTGCACGAGGTTGTGACAAACACTGCTATCGACGGACGTGAGTGAGTCTTATCCAGTTGGATAGACTCGGGTTGCCGTGATGACTATGACGATAGGATTCGTCAGTCGTGACGATGATACGAGGTGCGTGAGTGACGCACAGTACGAGCAGTGATTCTAGATTCGACTCGGTGACGGCTGAGTTCGATCGCTGAATAAAAGGTTAACATTGGGCGTTGGCACACTTGCCACGCTCTAGCGAAGGTGATGATTATAAGTGGGACAGAGAGAATCCCGAGTGGCTCAGTGCGAGGTACGGGAGTACTTGGTATGGAGACCAGTTTCCCCCAGTGATGGACATTAGTTTCCTCAGTGATGGAGACCAGTTTCCCAGTGGTGGAGACCAGTTTCCTCAGTGATGGAGACCAGTTTCCCCTGTGTTGGAGATCAATTTCCCCAGTAATGGAGACTAGTTCCCCCAGTGCTACGAGATTGAGTCGTGAGGTGTACTCAGAAGTATGGAAGTGAAAAGTGAGTTACGGACGCGTGGATGGTGTCCGGTTGAGTTGAGGACTTGAGAGTCCATTACGGATTAGTTTTGGTTGACTACGGTTGACCATACCTCCTGAGTGAGGACATGGGACTTGTTTGCCTATAAAGCGTTAGTAAGTTCGGGTGTTGAGTGAACTCAGTGATTGGAACATCGGAATCAAGAGAAGTTGTGTTTGGGACGTTGAAAAGAGTGATTGATTCCGCTTTGGAGATAGATATTCCAAGTTCACCAAATGTGACTCCCTGGTAGGCGGTGCTGAGTGTCAGAGGATGACATGGGATGAACATGGATGTCACCATCTTATATTCGTTCCTGGGTAGGACGATGAGGAATGTTGTGACAGCTAAGAGTTCAAGAGGATGTATGAACCGAACACCTAGGTTGTGGGTCAATTTGATTGACTTGACGAGTAGATGGTATTTAGCATCACACGATGTGACGAGTGAGTGTCCGGGGTGTTGGACTGATGTTCGTCTGGTGACGGACGGTTGGGGTCCAGACCATGGTTGCAGTGCGGACGGTAGTTTGTGGTTGGACGTTGCCAGAGAGCAGTCCTTGTGTAGGTCGGGGGCACCCCGATGTTGAGGTGATGTGGGTACACTGGTGTGTTGTGCACATTGGACAATGGGATTGACTATGGTCATTTGGTATGTCGGGTTGAGAGTGCCCGAGAGTACGAGTACGTTGTAGTTTGGATAAAGTCCTAGATGGGCGTAAGTAGCGATCAGAATGGATCCGATAAGTGACAGTTTGGAGACTCGAGGTGAGTCTGGATGACAAGCGGTATCGCTGAGTGATGCGAGATGTGATGCGAGGACTCGAGAACGAGTCGAGATCAGAGTAGCGCAGTGGAGCTGGGAGTTGTCGGCTGGTCACGAAGGCGTGACATATCGTGGTAACGGGTTGATAGGTATCCGATGAGTTCGGATAGGTATAGATTGTTGGGACTCTAAGAAGAGTCAGTTTTGGGGAATAGGAAATTGAGAGAGTTGACTCATACGAGCTGTTAGAGTCAGTTTGGACATAGGTCTGAGGATGACCTGTGAGTTGGGATTCGTGCCATTGTGATGGCAGGATCTATGGAATGTTGTCAGATTGGATGCTGAGTAGGATGCCAGCTTGGCTATGATAGCTCTTAGTGGGGATGCATTTCAGTCTGACGACTGCAGGATGGAACGTGTCAGAATGTTAGACTGAAAATCCGTTTAGATATCATCTTGGTATTGCTTACCTGTCTAAGTGAGTGACATGCAAGAACGATGAGTGTCGATGTTCTGTCTCGAGTAAGACATACGAGGAGACGTGTAGATGACGAAAATGAATTGGAGCTTTGGAGGCTCCGATGACGATACGTATCAAGGACAGGACCGATGAGTACGACTTGTGTGTTGGACGTGTACTGCTACACGAGTATTCTCGTGTGGGTGCAACGATCCGTTTCGAGGAATAAGGTTGGATTCCACAGTTTGGTTGTGGAATCGGGTCAATTTCAATTTCGAGGACGAAATTCTTTAAGTGGGGAAGATTGTGACGACCCGTCCCAAAATAACGAGATTAATTAAGGATTAATTACGGATTAGCGAGGCTAATTAGAGATTAGAAGAGGATTAGCGGATGTTCGGGCGAAATGACGATTTTGCCCCTAGAATGGGCGAATCGTAGACTTTTCATTCAGGCGGTCAAATGGACTTTGGCTGATGACTGTGACGTAGTTCGTGACATCACGAGTTCATAGACAGGTGGCACGCTCGATTCCGACATTCGAGGAGGAAGTTATGACGTTCGGCAATTCGAGGGCATTTTAGTAATTTGGGTCAAAAGTTGACTTTTTGACCGAGAGGTCCGATGGCCGAGGGCCGAAGACCGTTACATAGATGAGGACGATACAAATCCGTAGACAGGCGGCACGTCGAAATCGGACGTTCGACGGAGAAGTTACGATTCACGAAAGTACGAAAGTACTATTGTACGAATTACGAAACGGGTTACTTTTGGACATAAGTGGGCCCAGATATTTTGCTTCTGGCCCAATGGATGAGTGACAAGTGTCACTCATCCATTGCCCAGCATGATTACATACATGCATCTCCTTCCCTTGCATTTTTTCATCGATCGTTTTCCTTGTCCCCAAACAAAACCGATCAAACCATTTCCCCCAAATCCAACCCTCCAACCCTGTGATCATAACTGAGACCCAGAGAGTGAGAGAGAGGCTAAGGAAGCAGAGGATGGTGGCTGGGCCTCCGTGCACGGCGGTGGAGCCCTGAACTCGAACATGTTTCACGATTAGGCCCATTTTTCCCATATTTTTTATTCTTGCATTTTGGGCTGTTTTGGGTGATTAGGGAGTGGTTTTTAGGTTGTTAGGAATGTATTAAGAAGGTTTGTGTGGTGGTTGGATGGCTGTGGTAGCCATGGGAGGTTTTGGTAAACTTGAACCGTTTGGTTGAAAATCAAACCATAGGATTTAGACTTTTTCGGTTGCGGTTAAGGATTGGAATGGATAGAAAACATGAAAATAGGAAGAAAGGAATCAAAAAGGAAGAAGTAGGATGAAAAATGGGGTGTCTAGGGCCGTGAACCGGTCACGCCGGTCTAGTTGGACCGGCCAAACCAGGTGAACCGGTCCAGCACAGTAAAACCGGTTTGCTGGAGGTTGGTGATGATGAATAGTATTCTGAGCCTTCTAGGAGTGCGTGAGGGCGCGTGGACCATAATTTGGGGAAGTGTTCAACATATGAAATCTTATATTCGATGTAAGGAAGATTTTGGGTCTGGTCTTGCGTCAATCGGATATCGTTTCGATAGTTTTCGGGGTGTCGGAAGGTTTAGGATCGGTTTAAAAATAGTTAAAAGTTTGGGAAAATTACGGGGATTTGGTAGGAGGTTAATTAAGTAGTTAGTAACCTTCTATTAAAATTTGGACAGGTTCGGGAGTCCCGGTGATAGTGATCGGCTCGGGAGAGCCTATGGCGCACATATCGAGGCGCGGCTTCGGACGGTCTGTGAGTGGACCCTTCTTTCGAAATTGATGCATGCATAAATGTTTTATAAGTATTTTAATATATGTTTTGTGTTGACATGAGTGCAATTGTTTGTGGTAGCCTAGGATTTACGTATTTGCACGTATTTCGAGATTTTCGATTTTATACGATGCATATACGTTCTAGGTTTTTTACGAGGTTTAGTAAATGGATTTCGGATTTAGAAACATGAACTCGGGAATGAGACCCAATTGATTTACAAACTCTAGGACTTGGAGTCCATTTGATTTGACGAGGAATCGGACCTAGGGTCCATTTGAGCCATACGATCGGACCGAGGGTCCAGTTGGTTTACGATTCGGGTTTGAGGCCCAGTTATTGGTACTATCGGGCTTGAGACCCATTTAGTTGAGATATCGGGCTTAAGGCCCCATTAGTTGTGAAATCAGACTTGAGGTCCTGTTGTTTTATGGTTCCGGGCTTAGGGCCCAGTTGGTTGTGATATCGGGCTTGAGTCCCAATTCAGTTTGTGAAATGAGAATTCGGGAATGAGACCCAGTTGAACTGTGGATTTAGGCCGAGGCCTGTGAAAGTGATTTGAATTGGATTCGAGGAATCATGTTGAGATGAATCGGGTATGAGACCCAGTTGAAAAGTGTTTTGAGAAAGAAAGTATTTGAGAAAGAAAGAAAGAGATTTGAAATGATTAAACCCTCCATATTGATTATATGGTCTCCTCTAGCGTCGACCTGGAGAGTCACGATCCACAGACCAGAATGGGTATCCCCATAGGGATCCCGTTCCAAGAGTGGTGGTTACTATATTATGTTGTGGTCCCGGACCAGATTCTGGAGAGATATGTGAACTAGATCCAGAGAGAGAGCTCGGACTAGATCCAGAGACTGAGCCACCCAGATGGAGATTCCTGGGAGAAGACTCAGAGTGAGACCCCGAGTAGTGTGTACACTAGATAGATATGATTAATCGTGACTATATTGGGGATGTGTTCCCTAGGGGCTGTGTGCCCCGAGTTGGCATCTTCTCCGGAAGTGCCTAGGATGGGTTATACGTATGACGGTACGTATGAAATTTTATAAAGTGAATTGGGGGCAGAGAACCCGTGTTTTATGAGTTAGAAAGTGATTTGGGCGGCGACCCCACAAACGATGTTTTGGAAATGGTTTGGGGCGGAGACCCCGTGTGGTATGTGTTGGTATTTCACTTAGAAAGGTTTTGGGCTGAGACCCACGTGACATGATTTGGGGCTGAGTTCCCATGTTTTGATTGATGGTTTTTGAGTTGTGATTTCGGTTCGAGGACCCAAATGGATTTGTGGGTCATGACGGTTTATGGGAACCGGGCATGAACCCGTGAATGATTTCAAGAATATGTTTGATAAATTGAATGATTTTATGAATGTTTTACTAAACGGTTTTTGGAATGCATGCGTATGTTTTTATGAAGGGCATAAATGTCTTTATGCGAAAATGTTTTTAATAAAATATTATTTTGTTCACTCACGACTTTTAATATTTTAATGCCCTTCAGGTTGATCGCGGATGCGGGCTGTAGCAGAGACGAGACATCATTCCCTTCCTCCTACGATCCTGATGCACTCTGATAGCCCCGGCGAGGGCTAGAGATGGAATTTTCCCTAGTCTGACACTTCGTGTCAGACGGGATCAGGCGGGTCCCACGTTAATCCCAGGGGATTTGGGGCCGGTCCTGACACGTCTGGATTTGAAAACCCTGTAAAATCATTTAAAAACCAAAATTGAAGACACCCCCCTTAATTTACCTGTTAAGTCTAGAATCAAACATTGGTAAGTACATAAAAAAATTTATTACCTATATGATGAAACTATAATATGTGACATCAAATACCCATATAGCTGGAAGTAAGATTAACCATATAGATGACAAACTATATGAATCGCGAGATCATCCACATAATGGCACAACATTATACAAGATCCCAAATTGTTTAAAAAATATAATATGTAATGGCACACCTGTAATTGTTTTAAAATAGTGGACTACAAAGAATGATGTAATTTGACAAGCAATAAAAAAAATGTTATTTAATTTTTACTGTATATATTTACTATAGTGGATTAATTTATAAGTTGAATCCAAAATTTGGACCTATTCATAATTATCCCTTAAAATTTTAATTACTAATTTTTTTAATTGTTTTGAAATTTTTAGGAGTGGATAAAATATAAGTTGTATCATATTTGAATTTAATGTTTGACGTTAAAAAAATTAAGTGTTTGTAATTTTTAATTTACATGTTTGGCTCATGTTGTTTTTGGACCACGTAGGATTGCATTTTGTGCATAGGCTGCGGTACGATTTCTTCTTCTACCAAGTTAGTTTGATAAAGGTTCTCAAATTGATCACCTTCATTGCACAAACTTAAAACTCCGGCGATTATTGGTAAATCAAATATTTAATTCAATGCCTTTGCATAACCCATGAATCATTAGAATAAAAAGTAGAAGTGATTTATGAATTCACAATGAGTTTCTCAAGGCTCGCTGGATTTAGGAAGTATATACCCTATGCCAATCTTCAAATAAAGATAACATATGATATCAAAAGATCCTTACCAATACTACGCAATACAATAATATCTCCCTCACATGAACTATTTTCCTCCAAATGTATTACACATTGAACACCCATACGAAAGAGCCAAAAAAAAAAAGAGAATATTAATTTTCTTTTTGTAATTAAAAGCTGCGTTGTTCATAATTTTCATCTACAATATTCAGAGAACAAACTGATTGAAACATACCTTAATTAGGTCGTTGAATGCCGGAGGCCGCAGAAAGAAATTGACGAAAACAAAAAATAAAAACAAAAACAATGGCTCACACACCTAATGACACGATTTCACGTATTTGGAAATAGGAATGGAATAGGGATGCAGAAGAAATGTTCTTGAATACCTCTAACTTGATATATATTGCTGGCAAAGCAAACATGTTTGATATATTGATTGAAATTGAAAAAGTGTTAGTGTAACAAATATCAATGAAATTTCTATTGTGGGAACAGTCTTGGAATTTCAATCGTAGGTACAGTTTTTTGGGAATTTTTATCAAAAAATTGCATGCGAAAATTTAACCAAATTAGGAAAACATTTATCAACGGTAACTTCCCATATCATATTTGAATTCAATCTCAATAACAAGGCATATTGCTGGAACAAGACAAACTCTATAGAGATGAACATATGTATAAATGCTGGAACCCAAAATCAAAATCAGCAACTTGCCAATTATAGTTTTAATCGCTTTCACTTTCAAGTTTTGTTTGATCCTAATGCATTCACTTGTGTGAAATGCGAACCATACCGCACTTCACAAAATCAAATGCATTCATAAAACTGAACCTCTGAAAATTTATAAGATAGCCACCAAAATTAAGGCTACGCACTGTAAGTCTATATCAAATTTTTTTCCCAATCACCAACTATCTTCCCATTTTCTTAATGTTATTTGACAATGAACCAAATAAATGCCAAGCAAATAAAACCCTCATAAAGCATGGCCGAAGTTACCAAACCTCGAAGAAGCTGAAATCTGAGGACGACTTCTGGAAAATCGAATGGTAGAAAGGGCAGGGTCAATGTCATCAACCTTAATCAAAAGCCCTGTCCTTGCATTGAAACGCAACCTCGTCGCCACGGCAATGGAGAGAACTGATGTGTTCAAAACATTATTATTAGGCAATGATGTAAGGGATTGTGGAACCATAAATTACTGGAATATTCTGGAGCTGCCACGTGGCCAACAATTCCCATGATGTCGATATTGCCCTTAGTAAAATCAACGTCGACACGTTACGATCTTCGAATTAATTTAATATATTTACCAGCTAAATATATTAAATGATCAAATCAATACGGACAATAACTAACTTCTCAACGAATTATTTATTTATTAATGAATAAGTGATTACACTCGGTACAATCACTTATTTGATACTTTCTCCTTCAACTAATTAGACGCTTCGGTGACCCTCAATACTTCTCTATAAATAGAAGACATCATCTCACTTCCAAAGGTAATCAAAAACTTCTGTAAATACTCTGCCGGTTTATTCTCTCAGAAAACTGACTTAAGCATCAGAGCGTTTACGGTTGAACCACTCCCCCAGGATTTAACCTTAATCTCGTTTGATTTTCGTTATTGTGTGTAGGGATTGAGAAGGAATTTCACATAACCGGACGATTTCTGCATCAACAACTGGTGTTTTCATTGAGAGCCTATTTGAGAAATACTCAAAGTGTGCTCCTTAGTTTTTCCTCAAAAAACTTCATTCTACTTTCGACACTTACCATTCCTCACATAACCAGAACACGCTGATCCGCACGAGTCTCCGAGACTACCACATCCGCTGTTGCGATCAATGCCGTGAGCAAACCGCTCCTTGAGATTCCAGAGGAACCACTTTCTCGTCTCCTACACGGCCCGCACCACACATTAATTCACCTACCATTCGGAATGCCGGATTGGACACCTACGTTCAGTTTTGGAACGTTCCCCATAGCTGCTGCTACTGTGAATCCCCCACCTGCGACGGGGACAGGCACAACGTTTTTTCAACAAACAAACGGGCTGCTAGCAGGAGAAACATCTCTAAGAGTCCCAAATCAACTCCTTGCAGACTTGGACTTAAGGAGGCACTTGGACGCCCTGTGCAACCCGCAAGCCAACACCCAGACACCAGGGGGACGAAGTTCATCACATATGTCTGAAGGCGCTCGACGTTCGCCCCGACGTGCTACTCGTCATGAGCAAACACTTAGGGGGTCACCTCCGCGACTTGGACTGACACAACAGGTTGAGTAGCTGAGTAACCAAGTTCAGGCCCAATCGGAGCTCCTACAATAGTTGTTGGGGGACATCGGGACATCCAGAACCTCTGAGAAGTACAATGAACCTCGCAAGGTAGCAAGGGACGTCTCGAGACGCGCTAACAAGGAGTGTGTACGCTGCCAGACAATGTCCTGAGACACATCATTGAGCAACTCAGGGGAAGACAGCTGAACCCTCAAAGCAAGAGGCCAAGATCGCCCGAGACCTACGGTCCAAAAGCAACTTGGAGGACGCCCTGGAGCACTTTCGCTCATTGAGTACCCACGCAACAGCCGACTGCAGCGGGCAGTTTCAGGGACGTCTCGCACCCGCTCGAATGGAAAAATCTACCATGACTCTAAGAACAAAGACTATCGCAGCGAGGAGCAAGAGACTTACTTGCCAGCGCTCCCGAGTACCATGCCAACTGCAACTCGAGGGAGTCTACGACATTTGACTCGACGCGAAAATCCCCTTCATGAAGGTCCATTACACACTGAAGATGTTCGGAGGATGCTAGATCGACGCCTCCATGGGGTTTAGCATAATGGAGACTTAGAGGATGACCTTTGGCGCCAGATTCAGACGTCATAATCTTAGCCGTTCATGAGGGAAATTGAGGAGGAGTCGTTCCCGCAACGGTTTTCAACTCCTAACTTCAATCAGTACAAAAGAACCTTCGACACAGTAAAGCACATCAATTTCTATTGGGGGTCATAGTACCTCAAAGGCACAACGACGCGCTCATGTGCAAAGTTTTTTATAAGACCCGTGTCCTGGAGGGAACGGTGAACGATCCCACATTCCTGCGAAGAAGGAATGGTTTAGAAAGGGAATAGTGGTGTTCCTTAAAGGTGTAGGCACACACCTATTTAGTGCGAGGCCTTCTGGGAGCTCACTAGCTTTGGATTCCTAGGGAACTCCAAAGTTAAGCGAGTGGAGGCTGGTGCAATCCCATGATGGTTGACCCACTGGGAAGTTGTACCATGAGCTCCCAGGAACAAAACCCTACGGGCTGGGTTGGTTCGGCCAGTGAGTCCAGAGGGGACAATATCGTGTTAGATAGAGTGGGCTGCAGCGCAACTCTGATCTAAACAAGGCCTCTTGGGAGCTCACTGGCTTTGGATTCCTAGGGAACTTCAAAGTTAAGCGAGTGGAGGCTAGTGCAATCCCATGATGGGTAACCCACTGGGAAGTTGCACCGTGAGCTCCCGGGAACAAAACCCTTCGGGCTAGGCTGGTTCAGCTAGTGAGTCTAGAGGGGACAATATCGTGTTAGGTAGAGTAGGCCGCTGCGCAACTCTGATCTAAACGAGGCCTTTTGGGAGCTCAAGTGGCTTGGGGGGGATTGGAACCCCAAAGTTAAGCGAGTTGAGGTTTGTGCAATTTCATGATGGGTGACCCTTTGGCAATTTCATGATTGGTGCAATTTCACCTACCATTCGAAATGCCAGATTGGACACCTACGTTCAGTTTTGGAACGTTCCCCATAAGTGCTGCTACTGTGAATCCCTCACTTGCGATGGGGACAGGCGCATTGTTTTTTCAACAAATAACGGGCTGCTGGCGAGAGAAACATCTCTAAGAGTCCCAAATAAGCTCTTTGCCGACTTGGACCTAAGGAGGCACTTGGACGCCCTGCGCAACCCGCAAGCCAAGACCCAGACACCAAGGGGACGAAGTTCATCACATATGTCTGAAGGCGCGCGACGTACGCCCCGACGTGCTACTCGTCACGAGCAAACACTTAGGGGGGGTCACCTCCACGACTTGGAGTGACACAATAGGTTGAGCAGTTGAGCAACCAAGTTCAAGCCCAATCGGAGCTCTTACAATAGCTGTTGGGGGACATCGGAACATCCAGAACCTCTGAGAAGTGCAATGAACCTCGCAAGGCAGCAAGGGACGTCCCGAGACTCACCAATAAAGAGCGTGTACGCTGCCAGACAATGTCCCGAGACACATCATTGAGCAACTCAGGGGAAGACAGCTGCACCCCCAGAGCAAGAGGCCAAGATAGCCCGAGACCTCCGGTCCGAAAGCGACTTGGAGGACGCCCCGAAGCACTTTCACCCATTGAGTACCCGCGCAACAGCCGACTGCAACGGGCAGTTTCCCAGACGTCGTGCACCCGCTCGAATGGACAAATCCACTATGACTCTAGGAACACAGGCTATCACAGCGAGGAGCATGAGACTTACTCGCCAGCGCGCCCGAGTACCATGCCAACTGCAACTCAAGATAGCCGACGCCATTTGACTCGGCGCGAAAATCCTCAACACGAAGGTCCATTGCACGCTGAAGACGTCTGGAGGATGCTGGATCAACGCCTCCATAGGGTTCAGCACGATGAAGACTTAAAGGATGACCTTTGGCGCCAGATTATGACGTCATATGTCAGGACCCGTCCCAAATATCACCTCGGTACCCGGGACGAACCTCGCTCCCGTCTGACAATCACACTTACAGAACCAAAGATAACCTTAATACAACTATAAGCACAACTATCAGACGAAGGAGTAAATATATACAACGGTAAGTCAGAGCATAGTTCTACAAAATGGGCACAAAAAGTCTTACAATTCTAAGTCCGCAACGGAAGAACGTCGTAAGCTTTATGCCTCTCGATATCTGCCTCAACGTTCACCCCAGCGCTATCACCACGACCTGGAGGGGAATTTAAAAAAAACAGAAGGTGTGAGTGGACTGGAATAAATAGCAGTTCCAAAACAGTTTCTCATCAAATCAGAGTTAAGGAAAAGTAATAAGTTGTTCCCTCCATTTTGAAAATAGGCATGCCAAACGAAGTATTAGAAAAATCATAATATGGAACATCATAAGAAACAGAAACACTATAAAACATCATAAGAAACAGATACACTATAAAACATCATAAGAAACAGATACACTATAAAACTGGTATAGAAACCAGAGCACGAGCATTAAATCATCTTTTCCGATCAAACCTGCTGGACCTATCTGAGTCTTTAAACTCAACCAGGCCTCAAATATAAATCCGAGTCTTTAAACTCCCGAGTCTTTAAACTCAATAGGCCTATGGGGGTAATATCATAAATATCCGAGTCTTTAAACTCCCGAGTCTTTAAACTCAATCCGGGCCCGTCCCCCCGTCAATCAGAATCCGGGTCTTTAAACCCATATCCAGATCCAGCAAATCCAATCCATTTGAAAACCATTTCTAACTCCCTATTCAAACTCAAATTCGGAATCCCCGGTTCGAAGCCCTACCGGCGTTCAAAACCGACATTCCGAACCCAAATCCGGAAAATCCATTTCCATACCAAATCATAGGAAATCTCCAAATCATGTTTCATAACTCATTTACCATCATTAGAAAACGTTTATAGGAGCTGAAAACCGGCTTTTTCTCGAAAAACGTGCAAAAACCCGGAAACGTCTCAAAAAAAACATGCAAACATTTCAATCACGTATAACCAGCATGGAAAACATAAAAACACACATAATATCATAAAACATTAATAAAAACAGTTAGGCATGCTCGGAAGTAGGAAAGAGTCCACTCACAAATCTGAGCAAGTCAGTCGCGCTCCGTGCGCTCCTCGACCGTCTCGGGTGCCTCCCGTCCTGTCAACATGCACCAAATAGGGTCACAACTACATCAAGGATCCTAATCCTAATTTCCCCAATTTTTTGGGAATTAAATAATATTTTAATCCTAAACCCGTAACCGTCTGGATTCCCGAACAACTCCGTAATACCGTCCGGTTAACCCGAAAACTATACCATTGGATTCCTTAGAACATTTAGGACTAAACTCATGTTGGAAGCTTGGCCGGATTCCTCCCCACGCGCCTCCACGCGCCGCCCAAAGTGGCTGCGCGTGGGCCTCACGCGCCTGCTACAGTGCATCTCCTTCCTCGAGTCACCCGGTTCAACACAGTTGAACCGACGTGACCGGTTCTCTGTAATCCGACCACCATTCCAGTCCAATCCAATCCCATTCTCTTCGTCCCATCCTAAGCAACCTAACCATGTCCTAACCTTGAAGAATCACGGCCGGAAACCTACCGTTCACGGCCTCGAAACAGATGGCCCGTAGCCCCTGTTTTGGCCGCCGGCCGCCCAGGTCCTCCCCCGTCACGGCGTTCATCTTAATCGACGCCTAGGACCTTCCTGAACTTCACCCTAACCTCCTAATCCCTCGACTCAATGCCCAACTCCACGACTTTGCATTTGAACTTCACGGCCAAACAGAGTACAGAGTACTCTCCGTCGACTGAGCTCCGCCGTGTACGCCCCCGTCACGGCGACCGTTCTACCCCACTCCTAGAACCTCCCTAAACAACACTGCACTCACCAATCCCCTCGATTCTCATCCTACCTTCACGACTTTTGAATTTAAAATCCACGGGAAAACAGGGGAAAGGAACTTACCCTTCGATTCTGTCGTCGCCGTGGGCACCGCCGCTTACCACGGTGCTGGTTGGACTCCCCGTAGTCTCCTGAGTCTCCTAGTGGCTCGAATCGATCCACCACACGGCACAACAGCCACCACAGACCACTGCCTTCTCTGTTTTTGCCAAAAATCTAGTCGTCCACTGTATCGCCTCCGTGCACGGTTGCAGTTCCAAACCGCGATCACCAGCACCTCCTTGCCTCACTGTCCTTCTCTCAACTCTCTCTTCACTCTCCCTTGCACTGAATCGATCACCACCTCTCCACACTCTTCTCTCTGTTTTCTGCGTTTGTCGAAGGATTGCACGGTTCAAAAATGAACAAAATGTGGCCGTGCACACAGTCGATCGTCCTAGAACCATCCAGTCACCCACACGTGTCCAACATCCAAGGGCTCAGCACAAAATATCCCAGCCCACTTCTGCCACTTGTCCTGATCCAATTGGCTGAAAGAAAATAACCAAAATACCCCTTGTATAATTACTTACCGTTTTGCCCTCGAACGTTCTAGACCCGTATCTTTCCCGTCCGACGTCCGATGACAGCGTGCCACCTGTCGTTGAACTCAGGACGTCGTGACCTATTCAACGGTCCTCGGTCTACGTGAAAATCACAAGTCCTCCAAAAAGTCAACATTTTCCTCATTTAATCAAAATTACGGTAACGCCCCCAATCTTCCGAACGTCATAACTTTTCCTCCGGTTGTCAGAATCGAACCTGCCACCTGTCTACGGACTCGTAACGTCCTAACCTACGTCTCGGTTAAGGGTCAACACTCATCCAATCGGTAATTCAAAAAGTCAACTTTTAGCCTACTAGTCACAAGGGCAAAATCGTCCTTTATATACAAAACTTTACAAAATTACAGTTTTACCCTTCCCGAAGGTACGGGTTGTTACATCATAATCTTCACCGTTCGTGAGGGAAATTGAGGAGGAGCCGTTCCCGCAACGATTTTCAACTCCCAATTTCAATCAGTACAAAGGAACCTCCGACCTAGTAAAGCACATCAATTACTATTGGGGGGTCATAGTGTGACGACCCGTCCTGAATTAGCAGGATTAATTAGGATTTAATGACGGATTAGCCTCGCTAATCGAAGACTAATCGGAGATTAGACGAGAATTAGCGGACGTTCGGGCGAAATGACGATTTTGTCCCTAGAATGGGTGAATCATTGACTTTTCAATCAGGCAGTCAAATGCGCTTTGACCGATGACCGTGACGTAGTTCTTGACGTCACGAGTTCATAGACAGGTGGCACGCTCGATTTCGACGTTCGAGGAGGAAGTTATGACGTTCGGAAGTTCGAGGGCAATTTGGTAATTTAGGCCAAAAGTCGACTTTTTGATCGAGGGGTCCGATGGCCGAGGGCCGAAAACTGTTACGTAGATCGGGACCATACGAATCTGTAGACAGGCGGCACGTCAAATTTGGACGTTCAACGGCGAAGTTACGGTTCACGGAAGTTCCAGGTTACTATTCAAGGCGACAAATTTTACGAGGAGCTTTTGGACTTTAGTGGGCCCAGTTAATTTTCAGTGGACCAATGGATGAGTGACAAGTGTCACCCATCCACTGGCCAACCTCGTTCATTCATGCATCTCCCGTCAAACATCATCGATCATTTCGTTGTTTCCAAACAAAACCCAACCCGTGTAACCTTCACCCAAATCCAACCCAACCCTATTTGATCATGAGTGAGAGGACCAGAGAGTGAGGAGAGGACGGTGGATGATGGTGGCCGGCCAGGACAGAGCCATTGTGCACGGCGGAGGTCCAAAACCCGAAAGGTATCGGTTTTGGCCATTTTTCCTCATTTTCGATTTTTGACGTTATGATCGGTTTTGGTTGATTAGAGTTTGTGTATTAAGTTACTAGGAAGCTATTAGGGAGGTTTTGAGGGAGATTGGAGGTTGAGAGACCTCTGGGGAGGTTTTGGAAAATTGAACCGTGGATTTTTGAGGGTTTTAGGTGGATTTGATCATCTAAACATACTCCTAGGATCATATTAGGAAGTTTAGAATCGATTAGGAAGAAAAAGGACCGAAAATGAGGGAGTAGGAGGGCCGGACCGGACTGCACAGTCGAACCGGCTGGACCGGTCTGTCGCAGGGAAGAAGATGAACAGTACCCTAGCGTGAGGCCCACGCGCAGGGCCTGTCTTGGGCGCGTGAGGGTGCGTGTTCAAGCCTTTGGGGAAAGTTCCAACATTTAATTTCATCCATTCGATGTAACGAACATTTTGGGACTGGTTTCGTGTCAATCGGACATCGTTTCGATATAGTTCGGGACGTCCGAAGGTTTAGGTTCGTGTTTAAAAATAGTTAGAAATTCCGAAAAATTACGGGACTTTAGTGAGGGTTTATTTAGGTAGTTAATAACCTTCTAAATGAATTTGGGTAGGTTCGGGATTCCCGGAGGCGACGTTTGACCCGGGAGACGTTTATTGCACGCGTATCGAGGCGCGGCTTCGGACGGTCTGTGAGTGGACCTTTCTTTCGAACTTGATGCATGCATAAATTTTTTATAAGTGTTTTAATATATGTTTTGTGATGCCATGAGTGCATTTGATTGTGGTAGCTTAGGATCGACATATTTGCACGTTTTTCGAGGTTTTCGGCTTTATTTCGTACCTTTGCGTACTGCGTTTTCAATGATGATTTAATGGACGGATTTTGGATTTGGAAATATGAAATCGAGCACGAGACCCATTTGATTTACAAAGTCTCAGACTTGGAGTCCATTTGAATTGAAGAGAAATCGGACGTGAGGTCCTGTTTGGTTATGGTTTCGGGCTTAGGGCCCAGTTGATTGTGAAATCGAGTTTGAGTCCTAGTTCGGTTTATGAATTGAGTATTCGGGCTTGAGACCCAGTTGAATTGTGGATTTAGGCCGAGGCCTGTGAAATGGATTTGAATCGGATTCGAGGAATCCTGTCAAAATGAATCGGGTTTGAGACCCAATTGAAAAGTGACTTGAGAAAGAAAGAAAAGAGTATTTGAAAATGTGATTGAACCCTCCATGAGTTATATGGTCTCCTCCAGCGTCGACCTGGAGAGTCACGATCCACAGACCAGAGTGGGTATCCCCAAAGGGATCCCGTTCCAGGAGTGGTGGTTACTTTTTATGTTGTGGTCCCGGACCAGATTCCGGAGAGATGTGTGGACTAGATCCAAAGAGAGAGCTCGGACTAGATCCAGTGATTGAGCCTCCCAGATGGAGATTCCTGGGAGAAGACTCGGAGTGAGACCCTGAGTAGTGTGCACACTAGATAGATTGATGACATCGTGACTATTTCGGGGATGTGTTCCCTAGGGGCTGTGTGCCCCGAGTTGGCATCTTCTCGGAAGTGCCGCGGATGGGTTATACGTATGTTGATACGTATGAAGTTTTATGGAAAAGTGATTTGAGGGCGGAGACCCCGTGTTTTATGTTTCAGAAAGTGATTTGGGGCGGAGACCCCCGTATTTGAAATTGTGAAAGTGATTTGGGGCGGAGACCCCGTTTGTGATATTTTGAGAATGGTTTTGGGCTGAGACCCACGTGACATGATTTGGGGCTGAGTTCCCATGTTTTGATTGATGGTTTTTTTGAGTTGTGAATTCGGGTCGGGGACCCAAATGGATTTATGGGTCATGACGGTTTATGGGGCCCGGCATGAACCCTCGAAAGGTTTTGAGAATATTTTCAAGTGTTTTTATGAACGTTTGATAAATGATTTTTGAATGCATGCGTATGTATTTATGAAGGGCATAAATGTCTTTGTAGGAATTTTTTTTAATAAACCGTTTATTTTGTCCACTCACAGTTTTCGTGTTTTAATACCCTTCAGGTTGATCGCGGATGCGGGCTATAGCAGAGACGAGACATCACTCCCCTCCTCCTACGATCCTGACTCACTCTGACAGCCCCGGCGAGGGCTAGAGATGGAATTATGCCTGGTCTGACACTTCGTGTCAGACGGGATCAGGCGGGTCCCACGTTAATCCCGGGGGATTTGGGGCCGGTCTTGACACATAGTACCTCAAAGGCACAACAACACGCCCATGTGCAAAGTTTTTCAAGCCTCGCTGCAAGGTTAGGCGACGACATGGTTCAACCATCTCCCCTAGCCCTCACCATTTGGCCCAAAAGCCCATGGGCTTATGGGGGCCCGATAAGCCCGATGGACAAAAGCCCGGCCCAACCCGCTATGGGCCGTGGGTCAGCCCGGCCCGAGAGTTAGCGGACTGGGCTTGGGCTTATGGTGTTCAAACTCGATAGGCCCGAGCCCTATAAAACCCGATAAGCCCAGTCCGACCCGCCCGTAATAAACCCGGCCCATGAGCCCGAAAATATAAAATATTTATTATTTAAAAATTAATACTCAACCCATTCTTAATACTAATATTTCAACCCAAACCCAAATTTCAGCCCCAAGTCCACCTAATTTATTTTAAAAAGCCCAATACCCAATACTCAATACCCAATACCTAATACAAACCCTAACCACTCCTCCTACTTAATCAGCCCAACGTTTTTGGACCCTTGAGTATTTTATTTTAACGAGGCCACATTTTTACACCTTTGTGTATTTTTTTTCATTATTAATATTTTTTTGTAATTTTAAAATTTGAGACATAATTTATTGCAAAAGCTCACGTAAGCCCGATCCAAGTGGGCTTAATAGGCCCGATCTAAAAAGCCCGATATAAACTCGGCCCGATAAAAGCCCGTGGGCTCTTTTTTATGTCATTAAGCCCGCCCGGCCCGGCCAAATGCCGAAGCCTAATCTCCCCCGAAGATCAATCGTTTCCTTTGAAGAGTTGGCCCTTACCTTCATGAAGGAGTATTCGCAACTTCGCACCGTCGAAGTCAAGGATGGCCACCTCTTCACCCTCCTAAAGAGGTCTAAGAAAACCTTGCGACAATACATCCGGAAGTATTGCAAAGAAAAGTCCCGCATCGTAGGATGCAGCGATATCGTTGCAGCCATGGCATTTAAGCAGGGCCTACCGCGGGAGAGCCAGCTCTACGGAGACATCATCATGAGAACCGCCTGAAGTCTCACCAATATGTTGTCCCTAGCAGAACGACATGCATGCTGGAAGGACAAGAAAAACACCACACATGCCACCAACCACATCGAGGAAGGTGGACATCGTACAAAGGTGTTTGCGGAGCCAAATGATGGCGCCCACCACGGTAACTCAGTCGAGAAAGCCAACAAACGCAAAGGGAACCCGTCATCTAATACATTTGCTGGTGCAAAGCCGAACATGCAATTTTCGGCACCCATCTTCCAAATATACAATCAGATAAAGGAAAAGTCGTGGTTCGAAAGACTAGCTCTCGTCAAAGGCGACCAGGAGAGGGCCGACAAGACAAAATGGTGTGCCTACCACACTTGCTATGGGCATGACATAAGCTCCTTCCAGACCTTTGAAAGATACCTCCGGGACCTCTTGAAGGAAGGGCACTGCACTGAGTACGTCAGGAAAAAGGCAACGGAACGTCTCGGAGACAAGGGCCCCCAAGAACCCGCACAAAAGATTATCTGTGTCGACACCATCATTGTCGAGTCCGAGTTATAGGGAACAACTAGGAAATTAAATCAGTGACCAAGTCATCACCAAAGGCACAAAGTTTGTGATTAAAATTCGGCTCAATGCCTACTTTACACACATAGTATCTTCTAATAAGATTCAAGATGTTTTGTTTCAACGTCTAAGGAAATTGTCTTATCGCCTACACTTTGTTTAGAAAGCACTAAGCCTTCACCACACGAAGCATACTAAGTCTTTGCACGCAAAGCATTCAAGCCTTCGCCACGTAAAGCACTCTAAGCCTTCATCACGTGAAGCACTCTAAGCCTTCATCACGTGAAGCACTCCAAGCCTTCGTCACGTGAAGCACTCCAAGCCTTCGCCATGTGAAGCGTACTAAGCCTTTTCCAAGCAAAGCACTCGAGTCTTCGCCACGCAAAGCACTCGAAGCCTTCGCCACACGAAGCACTCGAAGACTTCGACCCGCGAAGCACTCGGAGCCTTCGCCTCGCGAAGCACTCGAAGCCTTCACCATACGAAGCACTTTCAGCCTTCGCCACACGAAGCACTTTCAGCCTTCGCCACGTGAAGCACTTTCAGCCTTCGCCACGTGAAGCACTTTCAGCCTTCGTCACGTGAAGCACTCCAAGCCTTCGCCATGTGAAGCACCCAAGCCTTTGCCCTGCAAAGCATACAAAACCTTCGCCCCATGAAGAACTCTAAGCCTTCGCCATGTCGAGCACTCCAAGCATTCGCATTGCAGAGCACTTTAAGCCTTTGTCATACGAAGCACTCCAAGCCTTCGCCCCACGCAGCACTCCAAGCCTACGCCCCACGAAGCACTCCAAGCCTTCGCCTCACAAAGCACTCCAAGCTTTCACCATACGAAGCACCCAAGCCTTTGCCCTGCAAAGTACACAAAGATTTCTCCCTGCTAAGCACTCTAAGCCTTCGCCATGTGAAGCACTCCAAGCCTTCGTCATGCGGAACACTTCAAGCCTTCGTCATACAAAGCACTCCAAGCCTTCGCCCCGCGAAGCACTCCCAGCCTTCGCCTCGCGAAGCACTCTAAGCCTTCGCCCCGCGAAGTACTCCAAGCCTTCGCCCCGCGAAGCATTCCAAGCCTTCGCCCCGCGAAGCACTCCCAGCCTTCGCCCCCGAAGCACTCCCAGCCTTCGCCCCGCAAAGCACTCCCAGCCTTCGCCCCGTGAAGTACTCCCAGCCTTCGCCCCACGAAGCACTCCCAGCCTTCGCCCCGCAAAGCACTCTAAGCCTTCGCCATGCGAAGCACTCAATGCATTTATCCATGAAGCATCAACACCTTCGTCCCGTGAAGTAACCAAGCCTTCACACACGAAGCAACGCATCACTTGCGAAGCATCAAGGAAATAGCCCCGCGTCGCATCAAGGAAATAGCCTCGTGACGTGTCAAGGTAATCATCCCACCGCGCATCAAGGAAATCGTTCTGCGACGCATCAACATCCTTGTTTGTCAAAGCCATAATGCCTTCAGCCCGCAACCTATCAACACTTGCACCCTGTCAAGCACCGAAGGCATCCACTGGCGGAACACTCAAGTACTTCACCTACAAAGGACTCGAAGCACCTCTCCAAAGGGCAAAGTGTAGCCTTCACCTCGATGAGCTAAGTCGTCACCTCAAGGAACTCGACGACTAAGTTCAATGCAATTGACCAACAATGAGGTACATACTACTCAAGAACATTCCCAAAGATCTGTCACGCATACCCAACAAACAGACTTGTTGGAATTGGAAAAGCTACTAAGTATCGCTTCTCAACCCCACCAAGGGGAACAACAACCGGGTCATGTCATGACAAATCTTAGGAAAATATCTTAGTGCGCGCGACTACAAATTCCAGCACACAACTTTGAGATTCGTTCGAACGTACCAAGCTCAAATTTTACTTCCTTGAAGTAAACTTGATGGCGACAAAAAGGTACGGAAGTTAGCTTTTCAACGCCACCAATGACACTCAATTTGGAGCTAAAATGAAGTCAGAAGACCAAATTTACTACACAAAGGTCAAATTTGCCGAAAATCACAAAACACTCAAAAAAATGGAAGGCTTCTATTAATGAAAATTAACGAAGTTGGAAATTTACAAGTCGAATGCTCAAACATATATTCAACGTTAAGATCAAGCAACAAGCCAAGAAGAACCATGAAGCTAATCATCAGGGCCGACATGATCTCAGAGACTCTCCGTCAACCTGTGAGAAAACCTTGGAGGCCTTCGATCATTCCATCATGGACTTCCAGTGACGCATCGTCTGTGGCCTTCTTCCTGCAATGGGGGCAACCTCCTCAGTATCGCTTACTTGGCACAGTTGGCTTCGTGAAAAAAAGATCAGTGTAGCTTGACTCCATGAAAACAACTCAGCTACTGGTTGAATATGTGGAAGCAACTTCAACTTTGGATGGAACGAAGCCATGGTGCGCTTTGTGCCTTCACGCCACTTGCCTCGAGATCAATGACCACTTTCATTAAGTGAAGCTTCAGAAGGATAACTCCAGCAGTATCCGAAATGGCAATTGTAGCTCCAACAACCCATTTCAACATCGCTTGACTTCACGAAAGTAGTGGTGGTAGCATCATCCATGTCTTGACAACCTTTGCAGTACGTGTCTTTAGGTCACTAGTCTTCAGTTACTTCATGGCACCGCATGCACTTCGCCTTGCATCATGGGAAACCTTGCTTTGAAGATGAAGAACATCTCATCTTGTAGCTGCAACACACAATACCTCGCAGCTGGAACAAGCCTCATGTTGGGTTGTGACACGTCGCACTCCAAGTGCTGGGACCTTTCGTCTCCTTCATTGAAAGCCTCGATGTTAACTTCACCTGCACCTGAAAATGACAAGTCTGTCAATACGTTGAGATCTTCTATCCACCAAGCACCAAGAGCATGGTCATTGGAAAGATAACCTCGTGTCATCTAGCGCATCACCTCTAGCTCTAACCTTTCCTTGCCTTGAGTTATGGCACGCCAAGCCTTGGATGTAGAATACCTCGCCTCGCACTTGCAGTATGCCTCATCGTGTAGTTGTACCATGCCTCGCCTCGCAATTGTAACGCACCATGCCTTGCATTCTACTGCGCCTTGCCTTGCCTCGCCTCATAGCTAGGGCACACCCCGCCTTAGGTTGAGACACGTATCACTTCAAGTCATGGGTTGCCTCACCTCTTGCTGATAAAAGCCATGACAGGTCATGGTGTGCATGGCTTCTCATGCACTGAGCTCTTCTATCCACCAAGTGCACTTGCATGGTCATTGGAAAGAATACCTCACGCCATTTGATGCATCACTTCACGCTCCGACCATGTCTTGCCTTCTGAGCCTCGCCTTGCACCATAGCATGACCATCACTGCAGTGTACCGCGCCTCGCCCCAAAGTTGGAATGCGCATCGCCTTGTGACTCACCTCACTTCAAGTTATGGAACTTCATGCCTCCCCCGTTGAAGGCCTTGATGTTGACTCCACCTGCACTTGAAGATGGCGCGTCTGTCAATGCGCCAAGCTCTTCTATCCACAAAGCACCACAAGCATGTCAACTGGAGGAGCGTCTTGAAGTCAAGTCCATCATCTCTTGAAGTCGGAAGCTACAACAAGTCTCAGATACGCCACCAGATAGTTTTACGACGGTTGTTCCATAAAAATGAGTTCTTCCAGACCCCACCAAAAGTATGCCATCACGCATCTTGAAATGATCGTCTTAGAGAGTAGAGCGCACCACCACTTGAATCGTTCTTCCGAAATTTACAAATGAATCAAAGATGAACAAAAAAAAAACAAATAACAAATATATATATATACTTATATATATATTATATTGGTACAAAGCAAGCATGCTTTCGTAACAGCTAAAAGGAAAATATAATATATATATATATATATATGATAAAGTTACTCAACAGTAACAGGGAAAAAAAATTGCCGCTTGAAAAAAAAAAATCGGCAGAAAAAGTAGTTGTCCTTGAAACTGCAAATCCAATTAGCCTAGCCGACAAGACACTGCATTGCCAATTTTCTTTGCCTGCAAGGTCCACCATCTGCCTTTCTCTTGCGCTAGAACCCGCGTGGTGCACACAGTTCAACAGCCACCCAGACACGCTAACGTCCTGCCGCCAGCCACTTCCACGACCGACGGGTTTGCTGCTCCCACTCCGCTAACTGACGCCTTCATCCCTTTCTGCAGCTTTTCTTCCTCTCAATCAACATCAGTGTCTCAATTGTCTCCTTATGTCTTCACATTGAGACTCAAGTCTACAACAAGCCAACAACCACCTTTTTTTTCATCAAGACTAATATTAGGGTTTATTCTTTCTTTATTAAAAATGAAGGTTACGACCTCCATTAAATAAAGAAACCAATTAAACCCTAATCATCAAATGGGCTCTAAAAATCAACTCAAAGTAGGACTACAAGCCCAAAGAATTTCTTATTGAGACAAGATCGAGGTCTACTAGAACTTCAACCATTCGAAGCGAAACGGAGTCCTACTCCCATGAAAAAATAGTTTATCTGGACCACAACAAAAATTACATCCCTTGGGATTCCCCGAATTCTTAAGCGATGTGAGGGCATTTGTGGAACCATAAATTACTGAAATATTCTGGAGCTGTCACGTGGCCAACAATTCCCATGATGTCGATATTGCCCTTGGTAAAATCAACGTCGACACGTTACGATCTTCGCATTAATTTAATATATTTACCAGCTAAATATATTAAATGATCAGATCAATATGGACAATAAATAACTTTTTAATGAATTATTTATTTATTAATGAATAAGTGATTATACTCGGTACAATCACTTATTTGACACTTTCTCCTTCAACCAATTAGACGCTCCGGTGGCCCTCAAGGCTTCTCTATAAATAGAAGACATCATCTCACTTCCAAAGATAATAAAAAACTTTTGCAAACACTCTGCCGGTTTATTCTCTCAGAAAACTGACTTAAGTATCGGAGAGTTTACAGTTGAACCACCCCCCAGGATTCAACCTTAACTCCATTTGATTTTCATTATTATGTGTAGGGATCGAGAAGGAATTTCACATAAGTGAATGATTTATGCATCAACAAGGATAAAATTACGAAAATTCGGAGAGAACCTCTGAAAATTTTGCCAACCATCTTCTGCTTATAAGCCTGTATACCGATATAGAAAATAGCACTAAGCCTATATATTTTAATTGTGACAATAGCCTACATATTTTAATTGTGATCAATAGCGTATATTTCTCTTCTTATCTTACTCAGTGCACTTCAAAATTTGACCAGATAATTGGCACCAAATTTCCCCCTGAAAGTCGAAAATTAATATAACAAAATTCGAGGGTTTAAAGAGGAACGATGTCCTCAAATGAAATTTGGCTCACGAAGAAGCCAAAATGCCTTTGTATAATAAAATCAAGACAAAGCGGAAAGTAAGGTGGCAGAGAATATAAGAAATAGAAAAGGCTCAAAAGGGCATGTTTCAGAAACATACCGAAGCAGGGGATGAACGTCCTCAGTTTAGGAGAGTTGTACTAATAATTTGTTGTTTGAAATCTACCAATCCAAGCCTCAGGCTCGTTGTCACCGTCTTACGCCTTCTATTTGGTAAATGAGCAAAGCTTCTGGTGAAGATGATGATGCGATTAAGATGGAGATGGAGAATGACAGATCCTTCACAACCCTAGAAGTCGTCATTCACCGTCTTTGTTCAGTAGTTCGACTCTGCAGTTTTCTCTCTTAAGTATCTAATCTTGTCAAATGTTAAAAGTTGATCTTTTCAAGTCTACTTAGTGAGTGGAACAAAGGGCATCATCTAACTAGCTATTCCGATTTCACAAACTCTATCAAAGAAACTTGATATTTTCTCTTCCCACCTTGCCCAATTGTCGAATCAAGTCCAACCACTGCTTCTTGAATCCACGCTTACAAAGATATCCATTAGTTTCTATCTAACAAGTTTTTCTACTCTTAGCAAATGGTAGGATATTAACATTGTGCTTCATCACGTTTTACGGGCAGTACTACGCTTAAAATGTGATTTCTTAAAAAGTTTTCGACTTAAATTTCGTGGAATTAGGCGATTTTTGCACTAAGCTGCGGGGAATCTCATATGAGAGTGGTGTTGCTGACTCTAGGATCGTGGAGGATCAACTGTTGAGGGACACGAAGCTGTTGAGATTTGATGAGAAATAGAGAAAGCAAGAAGGAGAAATACACTGCCACTTAAGTGGAATAATATTTTGCAAAATATGGTGCAAATTGAGTGAGACGTAGGTCTAGGGTTTAGAGTGGTATTAAGAATGAGTTTGATGGCGCATTTCATGTAATAAGCTTTGAATCTTAAATAGTTTTTAAAAATCTTTGTTTCAATATGGCGTTTTTACATGAAATGAGATCTTATTTCGAACTCAATTTTTTACTATATATTTGTCATTAATCCCTCATTAATTGATCAAATGTATCTCAGTTTGCCTTATTTCAGTCATATCCCTCCATGTGTTGTCAAAAATACAATTTGGAGCTTATATGACAAAGTGAGTGAGGCTAGACAAGATATTGCACGCACCATTCACTTTTTCCTCATTAAAACCTACAATCACCCCAAATAAGTCGCATTTAAACTTAACTCCCAAATCCAACCAAATTGAAATTTGGGGGAAAAAATTCCCTCAAATCCCCAAAATTATTTTATTTATAATCCAAATTGGTTGGAAGCTAGCCTTACAAGAATCGGCTAGGATAAACATAGGCTATAACTGCAACCATAGAAAAATGGAGGGCAAGCCATGGAATTAGATTATAACTTTGCAGGATACCTTGTGAGATTAAAATGTCTTGGATTAATGATAATCATGTGCGTCATTTTCAATTGTGCCAAACTTCTAGGGTAATTGCTAATTTTATTGGATTTATTTTTGTTTAATTTCGGCTTGTTTTTGTTATGAGGAAGAACATTGCAGGTTTAAGGACAAGGCTAAGATTGGTTTGGTCGTACATTTAAACTCATGCTAGTTTTTTTTTTGGTTTAAAGCTACAAACAGCATAAACATGAAGAGAAAAAAGCAACAGAGAAAAACAGCAGTAAGCACGAAAAGCAGAAGAAAAAAAGTAGAGGCCATTAGACGCAGTCCACAAAATAAGACACAGGTGGTGGAGGGCAAGGTAAACCGTCTCGGAATAGCACATGCACTAAGGATGATGGAGGATGATCAATCCAGACCTTCTCGCACATCAACCATTACGCCTGTGCGACTAAGGCAACAACTGCCATATTTGCTGAGCGATTTGCCCAAAGAAAATCCACATAATCAAAGAATGAAGCAGTAGACCTTATGCGTGATAAGATAGGGAAGATCACCCATCTTTCTTTCTTGATGGAACCATTGATGGCTAAGGTAATACCTTCTTTTGTTTTGCTGAAATTGGTAGTTAAACTGACAGGACCCATCCCAATCCCCCTAGATTATCGTGGGACGTGCCCTGCTCCTGTATGACACCACGTGCCAGACCAGGAATAAAACCGTAACTCGCTCGGAGTTACCAGAGTGCGCAGTGACTTGTGGAGTCCACAACGGCATATGATGTATCGGTCTCTTCTACAGCTCACATTCGTGATCAACCTGAAAGGTATCCAAAACATTAAAACTGTGAGTGGACAAAAAAAATTAGTTAGAAAATAATTTTCGAAATGAACATTTATACCCTTCAATTTAAAAGCATGCATGCATATCCATTTAAAAACCATTTATTTTCACTAAAACAGTATGTAATAAAAACCGATGCAATCATCGTAAAACCAACACAAAGCAATTGATCTGCTTTCTTAAAACCAAACCATATTGCTTTTCAAAGAAATAACCAGTGAAAGCATCTGTATCTAAAGCAATCATAAAAAAATGACCAAACCTAGTTTCCAACATCGATATCATCTCATCTCATCAACAGTCACGATATCAGCGCTACACGTGCGACTCGGGATTACAAATTCGAATATACACTTGGCTCTGGAGCCTGTGGCTGGACGTCTAGGTGTTCTAACTTAGGATCACACATCATACAAGATGGTCGACATATGAGCGATGACATCTACAGGCTCGGAACCATTGGCTCGACGTTTGCAAAATGTCCATATTTGACACTCTTGCAGGCAGTATCCCCATGACCTCTTCAGAATCACACATCCCACTAGATGGTCGACATCCGGAGGCTATCATCACATCATAGAGGTTGGTCATGTGGAAAATCATTTTCAAGCCCGAATATCATTTTCTACCCCAGAGTCCATTATCCTTCCAATAGGGTCACAAGCCCGAATATCATTTTCAAATCCAAAAATCATTTTATTATTCATATCACTGTTCAATTTCCCATTTGACTATACTCTGAGTGACAGGACCCATCCCAATTTCCTTGGGATTATCGTGGGATGTGCCTGCTCCCGTCTGACACCGTGGGTCAGACAAGGGATAAAAACCGTAACCCGCTCTGGGTTACCCAGAGTGCACCAAGATCTGAGGAGTTACGCATCGGCATGTGATGTCTCGATCTCTACTACAACCCTCATCCGCGATCAACCTGAAGGGTATAAAAAACAATGAAAGTTGTGAGTGGACAAAAATAATAGTTTATCAGGAACAGTTTATCGAAAATACATTTATACCCTTCACGTAAAAGCATGCATGCATAAGAAAATAAGTATTTCAAATACTTTCTTAAAAGCCAATCATTTTGCTTTTCAAATTAAAAGATAGTGAAAAATGCTTCTCAATCAAAGCCATTTCCTCAGTAGGATCTTAGCCCAAATCAAATCCATGTGGGACCTCAAACCAAATATAATACCATGTGGGATCTCATCCCATCATCATCAATCACGATTCCAGATTGTTGTGAACATATCATCAATCGATCTCATACACTGCACTACTGAGTCGAGCCTCCATTGGTTGCTCGACAGCAGGCGCATCGTGACCTCTTCATACCTCGGAGGCGAGCATTATCTCCAGGGTGTTTTCTGGGGAAACATATTCACAACCGGACCCTCTCATAATCCGAGTCTTTAAACTCCCGAGTCTTTAAACTCAAAATCATAATCATCATTTTGAAAACATTGGAAACATTTTCATTACTGTTTCATATATGACGATTCACTTTTCCCTCCCCGAGAGATGTGAGATTGTTTACCGTTCTTCCCAAGACATAGGTCTTACATATCATGCTCAGATGATGGAAGTTGTCTTGATGGTAAGACATTTGCTAGATTTACCACATAGAAGTAATCAGGAAATAAGTCATCATCATCAGTAGCTTGTTCTATAGTGGCTTCTAAATCATCAATATTTACATTGATTAACTCCACCAATGTGCGTGTATGAAGATTGAACACTCGATATGCCCTACTATTTGAGAAATATTCAATAAAGATGCCATCCTCACTTTTAGGGTCAAAGTTTGCTAACACTTGTCTATCTCTTAAGATATAGCAAGAACTACTGAGAACTCTAAAATAATCAACTCTTGTTTTTTTCCCCCAAATCACATAGGGAGTTTGACAAGACATAGGCCTAAGTAGAACATAGTTAATGACATGACATGCAATATTCATAGCCTCAACCCATAAGTATTTAGTCAAGTTTTTGCTATTAGGTATGGCATAAGTCATTTCAATTAAAACACATTTTTTTCCCTCAAAAATTCCATTCTTTTAGGTGTAATAGGTGCCCAAAAAAAATTCTTAATACCATGTTTGGCATAAAATCATGCAAACGATGCATTTTCAAATGCAGTACAATGATCTAATCTGATACGAGCAAGAAAGAGACGATTAGTCATGAGTGTAGACCGTAATCGTTTAAACAGATTCTTGAACTCATTTTATGTCTTAGTTTTGTCTTTTAGAAAACATACTTGATAAGCCTTTAATTAAACATCATGTTACATCATTTTATACCCTTCATGCCTTTAATTAAACATCATTTTACATCATTTTATACCCTTCAATAGGAGAAAATAATATATTTTGCGGGAAATTTGCAGAATTAAATAGATCTTAAAATTATAAGGATTTTTGCAAAAAAATCGTCTCAATCGGAGTTGTATTGAAGAATATATGACCAAATCACGGGAGGCCACCAAAAAATGTAATTGAATTCGGTAGGGAGCTACCGAATCCAGAAGCCCAGCCTAGGAGCCCTGCACATCAGGCGAAGCCTACCAGACTCGGCGACCCAAATCCGTTTGTGTGAAGCCCAGCCCGTGTGCCTTCGGCCAGTGCATGCCGAACCGCTCTGTCAACTTCAGCTCGCGTGCGCCGAAAATCCAGCCCCTATAACCCACGTCTGCTTAGCACCTAATCTGCTGACCAGACCACTCCATGCCAGTTCCTGCCCACTGAATTCTGCCCACGTCTGCTCAGCGCCTGATCCGCTGACCCAACCCACTACATTCAGCACGAGCCTGTCGAACCCATCCCCTGCTCCACTTGCAGCTGGCCACCGATTCCACATGCCCTCATGTTCTAGCTTCCTGTCGAAAATCCAACTTCTCCTTCTGCATCAAACCTGCTCCAATTTGGCAGGTTTTCAGCCTAAATCGGCCGAATGTCAGCATTTTTCACTCTTTCATTAATTATTATTTTATTGTTTTAGTTTTTATTTTGTATTTTATTTTTTAGCTCTCTTTGAGGAATCACCTCTATAAATAGGGAGGTGATTCTCATTATTGAGGGACTTTTCTTTTAGACACCATTTTGAGCTTTCCTTAAGGAAAACCTAGGCCGAGTATTTCCAAGGCAATTTTAGATTTTAAGTCTGTAATCTCTCATATTTCTTCCTCCATCTTCACAAGGTTCCTTCTGATGTCAGAGAACCATGTGAATAACATTCCATTGTTTCCATCCGTCTAGACATCTTAAGCAGTTCTTGGATTCCAGAAGTGTAAACTTTGTTCTCTCTACTTAACTTCTTATTATTGTTTATTGGTTTTACTTATAATTCAATATATGTGTGATATTTTCTTTCTAACATTTGTAAGTATTAAATACAATCTCCTTGTGTTTTACTTCATGAATTTTAGTTATTTCATACGTTTAGTGCTTATTACTTTAATTTGACACAAAGTGTCGGCCGCTGTTGATGCACTTAGAAGAGGATTGAAGAGATTTAATGTTCAACGCTATCAGCGCATTCAGTAAAAAACGTAAGGTGAATCATATTGTAAGTGTCGGCTGCGGTCGATGCATTTATAATATTGAAAAACGTATATAGGTGATTGAAATGATTGAGGTAAGATTTCGTGATTGGTCCGATATATGCAAATGATAGAGCGTTGGTAAGATTTGTGTTTGAAGAAAGTCCATTGTACAAAGGGTTAAAGTAGGAGTAGTTTAAATAATGTGATTGTTAATTCGGATTTACTTACGTAAAAGTGTCGATTTTGTCTATGAAACTGATCTATGATTTGTAAGTTTTAATTAGTATGAGCATTCACATTTCAATTCTTACTTGTTTTAAATGTAGCTTCGGCTATAACTCTTTCCAAAATTCCCCCAAATGATTTTATTCTTTATTCTTTTATTTTTTAAATTTTTTATTCTTTTTATTCTTTTCTTTTTTTCTTCTTTTATTTTTTATTCTTGTATTATTTTATTCTTTTTTACTAACTATTATTTAATGTTCCCTAATTTACTCGGTCGAGAACAATCCTTATTTACCAATACTACATCTACACAAAAAGGGTTTTAAATTGTATATACTTTCATTAAGTGTTGAGTGTTACTTTGTATTTACTTTGATGCTTGGTTATAAGCTTATCAATACCCAAGAAAAATGTGAATAGTCATCTACAACAAATAAAATATACTTCTCACCACCAATTGAGAGGAAATTAATAGGTCCAATCAAATCTGTGAGAAGAAGTTCAAGTACTCTGGATATAGTAATGTGAAAAGTACTAGAATGAGAACTCTTGGTCAGTTTGCCAAGTTAACATGGTCCATACATATAATTAGCATTTTGAATTTAGGAAGTCCCTTAACCCACTATTTTCTGGCTAAACATGTTAAGCCAATAAAGCTCTTATGACTAAGACATTGATGCCACAAAAGACTTGTTTCATCGACAACTCTATGACAAACATTTGTCTAGCCAATATAGCTTCTATCAATAGAAAAACAATGATCATTGAAACTACTAGCCTACAAGATTTATTTACCTGATTCATTTATAATTCTACATTTAGCTATAGTCATCCTAACCCCTTTATCCCACTCGCAACATAGTTGGCTAATACTTATAAGATTTTAAGATAATGTTGGAATATAAGTTGCCAGTGGAGCAGCCTTGATCATGCTGCAATGCAGCGGATCTAAGCCTCTAAATGGCTCAAGGGCACATGTACTAATCTATTAGTGACAGCTGTGAGTTTGTTACTAAAGTGCGAATGAGGTGTGAATGACTTAGAGAGCAAGAAAGCATGAAGAGAGAGAGAGAGAGAGAGAGAGAGAGAGAGAGAGTGTGTGTGTGTGTGTGTGTGTGTGTGTGTGTGTGTGTGAGAGAGAGAGATGTCATTCTCTTCCTAACCGTTTCCATGAATGTGTGTGAATGAATATCATGTAATTCAATTAATGAATCAAGGAGAAATATTGTGACTCTCTCTAAACGGTGAAAACACAAGAGAATTATAGAATATTGTTCATTGAGAATTTTAACAAACACCTAGAGTGCATAACTGAATTCTGTAGTAAAAAGCACCACATTCATCATCGTAATCAATCCATTTTAGTTTCCTAAAACCAGTGAGAAGAGTTTTATACATTCAACCCTAAATCTATCCTAACCAATCGTTTTTATCTAAGAGGAAGGAAATGCGTTGTTACCTCAAGTGAAGGAGAAAACCTGTGCCATTAAGAAAACCTGTGCCATTAAGTCCAAGCATTCTTACTCATCTCCGTGCGCATTCATCTGAAATCCAACATGGTATCAGAGTTGCGGTTCTGATCTGTGAGCTAGGGCGTGGACTGTGACATACTTATCTGCAATGGCTGGAACTAATAGTGAGCTACATTCTCCTATATTTGATGGTAATAATGATGAGTTTTGGAGTATTAAGATGCGTACCTTACTTCGAGCTCAAGACCTGTGGGAGCTTGTCAACAAAGTTCTCAATGCAAATCTTGAAGGTGATGAAGGAGCAATGGTGGTTCCTACACGTGCTGATCTGATCAAGGATGCTAAGGCACTCAGTTTTATTCAGACTTTTGATGTATATTCCATATTCTCTATAATAGCAAATGAGGAGAGTTCAAAAGCTGCTTGGGATCTGTTGTAGAGAGAATTTTGTGGAGATCAAAAGGTTAGATCAGTTAAATTGCAAGGGTTGAGGAGAGTTTTTTAATATATTAGAATGAAAGATGATGAATCACTTAATCCATACTTAACTAGATTGTATACGATTGTGGATCAAATGAGGTCTTATGGTGAAGATATAAAAGAAACTAGAATGGGACAGAAAATTCTCATAAGTTTAACTAAGCCTTCTGATCCTATCATGTCAATCCTGAAAGAAACTAAAGATCTAGATGAAGTCAATGTACAGGAACTGATTGCATCAATTAAGGCCTATGATTAGAGGTTAGAACTTCATTCTGAAAACTCTGTGGAAAAGGCATTTTCTAGTATGCATGTTAGACCTTTTTCTAGCAAGCCTAAGAAGAATGCTAATGGTGGAAGCAAGCCATGGACTAAAAGATCAGATAATGAGAATGCTGGACAACACAGAAATGAGAACAAGAGTGATGCTGAGACTAAACCAACCTGTAAGGTCTGCAATAGAAAGCATTTTGGAAACTGCTGGTTTTAAACTAGAAAATGCTTTAAGTGCAATAAAATGGGACACTATGCTAAGGATTGTAATACCAAGAGTAATGTCAATGTTGCTCAGCATGTGGAAGAGGATGGAGCTATGTTTTATGCATGCCATTCAGTCACTACCTCTAAGGATATTGACACCTAGTATCTGGATAGTGGATGCAGTAATCATATGACTTCACAAGAGCCAATACTGATTGATTTGGACAGAACTCTAAAGTGTAGTAAAAATGTGAACATGAGAGTTGGTAGAAGCCAAAGGTAAAAGGTTCTTTGGTTATCAAGACTCAAAATGGTAACAGGTTGATTAAGGAGGTAATGTGTCAGGACCCGACCCTCTTCTGTCAGGTCCCGATTCATCTAGCACGATATTGTCCGCTTTGGGCCTCCTTGCCCTTGCCTTCACGGTTTTGTTTTCGGGAGCTCACGGTGCAACTTCCCAGGGGGTCACCCATCTGGAATTGCACCAGCCTCAACTCGCTTAACTTTGGGGTTCCAATCCCCCCCAAAGCCACTGAGCTCCCAAAAGGCCTCATGCTAGATAGGTGTGTGCCTACACCTTTAAGGCACACCACCATTCCCTTCCCAGACCATTCCCCCTCGCATGAATGTGGGATTGTTCACCGTTCCCTCAAGGACACGGGTCTTACAATCCACCCCCCTTAGGGCCCAGCGTCCTCGCTGGCACACTTCCCGGTTGGGGTCTGGCTCTGATACCAAATTGTCAGGACCCGACCCTCTTCTGTCAGGTCCCGATTCATCTAGCACGATATTGTCCGCTTTGGGCCTCCTTGCCCTTGCCCTCACGGTTTTGTTTTCGGGAGCTCACGGTGCAACTTCCCAGGGGGTCACCCATCTGGAATTGCACCAGCCTCAACTCGCTTAACTTTGGGGTTCCAATCCCCCCCAAAGCCACTGAGCTCCCAAAAGGCCTCATGCTAGATAGGTGTGTGCCTACACCTTTAAGGCACACCACCATTCCCTTCCCAGACCATTCCCCCTGACAGGAATGTGGGATTGTTCATCGTTCCCTCAAGGACACGGGTCTTACATAATGTTGGTGCCTAGACTGGATGAGAATCTGTTAAGTGTTGGACATATGGTAAAGCATGGATATAATATTGTGTTTGAAGATAGGAAAGAAACTATTTGTGATCAGAGGCATGAGATAGCAAATGTTGCTATGACTGGTAATATGTGTTATCCTTTATCCTTTCAACAAGTCTTCCCAATGGCAAATACTGCAATTGAGGAAGGAAGCTCCAAGCTGTGGCACAGAAGATTTGGGCCCCTGAATCACTCTAGTTTGTCTACACTAGTCACTAATGATATGGTTATTGGTTTGCCTAGACTATCTAAGAAAAAAAGAGTGTTGTGAAGGCTGCATTGTTGGAAAGCAGCACATTGACAGTTTTGAGAAAAAAGCTTGGAGATCAACACAACTACTGGAGTTAATACACACTGACGTCTGTGGACCAATGCAAACTGCGACACTAAGTGGGAATAAGTACTTTCTCACTTATATTGATGACTATTCAATGATGTGTTGGGTTTATCTCCCTAGGCATAAATATGGAGTATTCAATGTATTCAAAAAATTCAAAGCTATAGTTGAACTTCAGACAGGATTGAAGATCAAAAGGATAAGAAGTGACAGCGGTGGGGAGTTTATCTCTCTGGAATTCTTAGGTTACTTTGAAGAAATGAGAATTCAAAGGCAACTCACTGTTGCCTACTCTCCACAACAGAATGGTGTTGCAGAGAGAAAGAACATGACTATTGTGGAAATGGCTAAAGTTACGCTTCATGATAAGAAGATGCCTTATATATCCGAGGTGAAGCAGTGAACACTCCTGTTTATTTGCTCAACAGGTGTCCCACCATGGCTATAAAAAAGAAAACACCATTTTAGGTGTATAATGGAAGAAAACCAGGAGTCAATCATCTAAGAGTCTTTGGTGCTGTCAGTTTTTTTATCATGTTCCTAATCAACTGAGGCAGAAGTTAGACTCAACTGCAATCAAGGGCATTTTTGTGGGATATGGCAATAGTGAAAAAGGGTTATAAGATTTAATGTCTAGAAACCAAGAAAATTGTGGTTTCTAGAACAGTGACCTTCAAAGAGAGTGCAATATGGAATTGGGAGACAAATATGGAAGTCAGTACTCCATGTCCTTCTGAGGCTGACACTGAAACTTGTGCAGAAGATAGTGAACCAGCTGCACCAGAACATACTCAACAAGAAACTTCAGCCAATACAAGTGAAGAGTCTGATTCAGGATCTAGCTCAACTCCAGTCAAGATAAGGAGTTTGAGGGGCATCTATGCTAGATGTCATGTTGCAATTGTGGAACCAGAATCATTTCAAGAAGCAGTGCTAGACAAAGCTTGGCAGAAAGATATGGAAGCAGAAATTGAGATGATTGAAAAGAATAAAACTTGGAGCCTAGTGAGCAGGCCAACTGAGAAACAATTATTAGGGTAAAGTGGGTCTACAAGACTAAGCTGAATCTAGATGGGTCAGTTCAGAAATTTAAAGCTAGATTGGTTGCAAAGGGGTATGTACAGAAACCTGGAATTGATTTCAATGAAACCTTTGCACCAGTGGCAAGGTTAGACACAATCAGGGTTTTGATTGCTCTAGCTGCATAAAAGGAATGCAGGTTGTTTCAGCTAGATGTGAAATATGTATTCCTTAATGGAGTCTTAGAGGAGGAAGTTTATGTAGACCAATCAGAGAGTTTTGAAAGACAACGACAAAAATGAAAGGTCTATAAGTTGAAGAAAGTTCTCTATGGTTTGAAACATGCACCCAGAGCTTGGTTTGGTGAGATTGATTGTTATCTCCTGAGTTGTGGTTTTCTAAGAAGTTCAAGTGAAGCTACCCTTTACTTGAAGGTGAGAAAAGATGAAGAGACCTTGATTGTCTCAATCTATGTGGATGATATCATCTACAAAGGGATAATGTTTCAATGATGGAAGAATTCAAGCTAGACATAATGAGGAAGTATGAGATGACAGACCTAGGTTTTCTTCATCATTTTCTTGGTATGGGTGTTATTCAATCTAGCACTGAAATTTTCATTCATCAAAGGAAGTATGTTGATACCTTATTGGAAAAGTTTGGGCTTAATGGGTGTAAGGCTGTTAGTATTCCCCTAGCTGGAAATGAGAAGTTGAGGAAGGATGATGGCAGTGAAGCTGCTGATGAATGGCTCTACAGGGAAATTGTAGGTAGTCAGCTGTATTTGACTGCCACAAGACCAGATGTCATGTATGCTACTTGTCTATTGTCTAGATATATGCATAATCCTACCAAGATGCACCTTGGAACAGCTAGGAGGGTTCTGAGATATATTTAAGGGACTCTGGAATATGGCATAGAGTACAAGAAGAGCAAGGCAACAATCCTAATTGGCTACTGTGATAGTGATTGGGTAGGTTCAGAGGATAACAGCAAAAACACTTCAGGTTATGCTTTTACTTTTGGTTGTGGGATATTCTCATGGGCTTCAATCAAATAAAACAATGTAGCACTTTCAACTGCCACAACATAGGCTGTGTGGCTCAGGTTTGTACTACAGGATTTTAGGGAAGAATAACTAGAGCCTACTACTCTTAACTGTGATAATATGTCTTCCATAGCAATGGCTAAAAATCCTGTCTTTCCCAACATGACTAAACACATCAGCAGGAAGGTTCATTACATCAGGGATGCCATTCAGGAAGGTGAGATCCTATTGCAGTACTGCAAAATTGAGGATTAGATTGCTGACATCTTCACAAAGGCTTTTCCTAAGGTAAGGTTCAACTATCTATGGGCTATCCTAGGGGTTAAACCAATGTGCAACTTAGGACAGAGTGTTAGAATATAAGCTACCACTGGAGTAGCCTTGATCATGCTGCAATGTAGCTGATCTAAGAAACAACTGCGAGTGAGGTGTGAGTGACTTAGAGAGAAAGAAAGCATGAAAAGTGTGTGTGTGTGTGTGTGTGTGTGTGTGTGTGTGTGTGTGTGTGTGTGTGTGTGTGTGTGTGTGTGTGTGTGTGTGTGTGTGTGTGTGTGTGTGTGTGTGTGTGTGTGATGATGATGATGTCATTCTCTCCATAACCATTTCCACGGATGTGTGTGAGTGAATATAATGTAATTCAATTAATGAATCAAGGAGAAGTGTTGTGACTCTCTCTAAACGATGAAAGCACAAGAGAATTACAGAAAATTGTTCATTGAGCATTTTAAGAAACAACTAGAGTGCATCACTGAATTCTGTAGTAAAAAACACCACATTCATCATCGTAATCAATCCATTTTAGTTTCCTAAAACCAGTGAGAATATTTCTATGCATTCAACCCTAAATCTATCCTAACCAATCGTTTTTAGCTAAGAGGAAGGAAACAAGTTGTTACCTTAAGTGAAGGAGAAAACCAGTGACATTGAGATCAAACATTCCTACTCATATCTGTGCGCATTCATCTGAAGTCCAACAATTAAACCTTAAACAAATCTGACATTTGGTAGGTCTAGCATCCTTGGTATTTTGATAGTGTCTTTTGTCGTCACAAGACCTTGGTGATCACCTCCAAAAGTAACACTGCCATCATTAAACATATTAAGTTACTCAAACACATTTGAGTCTTCTGATATGTGATGTAACGACCCGTTCCAAATTCCTAGATTACATTAGTGACTAATCACGATTAGTGAGGTTAATCAGTGATTAGTTAGGCGAAATCGGACGAACGATGCAAAATGACTGTTTTGCCCCTAGCCGTGGCAAAACGTTGACTTTTCATTCGGGCGGTCAAATGGACTTTGATCGATGACCGTGATGTAGTTTGTGACGTCATGAGTTAATAGACAGGTGGCACGTTCAATTCCGACGTTCGAGGAGGAAGTTATGCCGTTCAGAAGTTTAGGGGCATTTTGGTAATTTTGGTTAAAAAGGGGTCAAATGTTGACTTTTTGACCGAGAGGTCCGATGGCCAAGGGCCGAAGACCGTTACATAGATCGAGATGATACGAATCCATAGGCAGACGGCATGCTGAAATCGGACTTCGAACGGGGAAGTTATAGGTCACGGAAGTTCGATTTCACTATGCACGTACTTCGAGGCGATGATGAGGTGGTCTTTTATGATTGGGCCAGATATTTTGAGTGGGTCCCATGGATGAGTAACAAGTGTCACTCATCCCATTGGTCCAAACCCCTAAATTGTGGATCTAGTTTAATTAAATACTATTATATCTATTATTATATAATTAATCTTTTCTTCATTAAATCCTATCCATCCATTTCAAATAAACACTCAATCCTCACCACTCATCTCATCTAATCTATCTCTCTTCTCTCATCAGATCAAGTTATCTTCATCATCTTCATTTCCTTGTTTTTCCTCACAAACCCGAAACCCACCATTTTCTTCATTTCTTCATTTTCTTCAAACACACAAACACCACACCACCATAACCATTAGGGTACTCATGTGTGACCATGTAGGAGTGTGAGAGGCTGAGGACTGAGAGGCTGGACGGCCAGCCACGACGGCGGCTCACTGCGGGGAAACCCGAAACCATAGGCAAATATTCAAAAATCCAAGTTTCGGTTTTGTAGGTTTTTAGCTAATTCTAAGGATTGGGAAATATTTTTGGGCACTCTATGAGTCTAATAGGATTGTTTTTTAAGGTTGGAATGGCCGGAAATGGCCGTGAACGGCGGGGGAAACTCCGGCTGCCATGAACGACGGGTTAAGGTACGGATTTTACGGTTTCTGCTTCGTTTTAATGGTCTAAAAGATAGGAAATGAACGTAGCAAGCTTTAGGGATTAAAAAGGAAGGAAAAGGACCAAAAATGGACGGGTTTTAGGTGCTGAACCGATCCAGGCCGGTTCAGTTGCAGGTGAACTGGTTCGACCAAGGTTAGGGACGATGAACAGTAAACCGAGACTTCTAGGGGCACGTGAGGGCATGTGAACAGTAATTTGGGGAAGTTTTCAACACGTGAAATCTTCTATTAGTTGTAACGAACATTTTGGGACTAGTTTCATGTCGATCGAACACCGTCTCGATATGTTTCAGGGCATCGGAAGGTTTAGGGTCGGTTTAAAAATAGTTGAAAGTTCGGAAAAATTACGGGGCTTTAATGGGAGGTTAATTAAGTAGTTAGTAACCTTATATTACAATTTGGACAGGTTTGGGAGTCCCGGTGATAGCGATTGGCTCGGGAGAGCCGTATGGCACGCAAATCGAGGCGGCAGCTCGGACGGTTTGTGAGTGGACCTTGTTTTCTAAATTGGTGCATGCATAAATGTTTATTATATTTTTTAAATACTTGTTTGTGATGCCTTGAGTGCATTTGGATGTGTGGTTACGTATTGGCACGTATTTCGAGGTTTCGGCTCTATACGGTGCCTATACGGATCTGTATTTTTGTGATGGTCTAAATGAAAAGGTTTTGGATTTCTAAAAGGATAAACTCGGGTATGAGACTCATTTGGTTTTGTCTCGGGCATATGACCCTATTGATGACCTACGGGTCTAAGTCGTGGTCGCGGAAGATGCTTGGTTCACGGCGACAGACGACGTGACGCTGGCCTCCGGATTGGGATGTGTTCCTTCCGGAGAGGTCACGATGCACGATTCGTGGACGGGCAGCCTGGGGAGGCTCGACTTCGGAGTGCAGACGGTTTAGGATAACAATCTGTGATGAGTGCACCATGATCTTGTGGTGGTCACGTCGGTTGATTCGTTCACGGCGACATACCAGGATTGAGGGCGGTCCTAGATGGATGGCTGCACACATCACTACGATCGGAGTCGTGACTGACCCTTAGATATCGAGCAGGATGCCCAGCTGATGTCATATGTTTGGGCACGAGACCTAGTTTACTTGTATTGATGATTTCGAGTCAAGGACCCTAGATGGATTTCCGGGTTCATGGTGGTGTATGGGAACCGGCATGAACTTTTGTCAGGTCATTGTGGTTCATGACGGTTTATGGGAACCAACATGAACCCTTGTTATGGATATTATGGATCATGAAGGTTCAGGGAACCGGGCATGAATGTTTACGTTATGTATATATATGTTCATATACCTTCCTTTACTTGTTCTATTATCTCCTCCGGGAAGGGTCGTTGGCCTAGGTGGACCCCGGAGTAGTCACGGAGCACTAACTGAGTGGGATTTTCCCCCGTTGGGTTCCTTACTCTCAGGAAGGCTAATTACTATAACCTCGGGTAGGGTCAGTGGTCTGCGGACATTGACTTGGTACCTGAAAGACTTGGGTTTGAGACCCCGGGTAGCACGCGCGTAGCTTTGGAAACCGTAACAGGATTGGTTGTGTGAATTATATGTATATATGATGTATGCTATATGCTATGATATATGATGTGTGTTTACACAGGTTTTGGGCAGTGGCCCTTATGGTTGGTTTCTTATGATTTGGGCTGAGTCCCTTATGGATTTGGGCAGTGGCCCGTACGGTTGTTTTCATTATGGTTTTGGGCTTAGTTCCCACATATGGCTCTTTCGATTAAATGGTTTTCGAATGCATGCATGATTTTTAGTGAAGGGTACAAATGTCTTTATGGAAATGTTTTTATAAACTTTTATTTTGTCCACTCACAGCTTTTAATGTTTTGACTGCCCTTCAGGTTGACAGCGGATGTGGACTGTAGCAGAGACCGAGATATCACATACCTCCTCCGGATCCTGGCGTACTCTGATAGCCCGGGAGGGCAAAGGTCGGAAATAGCAGGGTCATCCTGCGTTAATCCCGGGGGGATTGGGATGGGTCCTATCATGTGACATGAGCACCCACCATCAAGATACAAACAATAAAGTGAGAGGCAACAAGAGCATTTTACACAACCTGCATTGATATGTTGTTCTTTCTACCCACTGATGCTTAGACTTATTCAATGATAAAGATGATGATGCAAGAACCTTAGCAATCCTACTTACTTCATGAAAAAGATATTAAACTATGTCATGTAATGAATTGTTATTTGAGAGTGGAGCATTTGTGTTTGTTTCAACTTCAGACACTTTGGTTGAATATTACCTTTTTCTCCACAAGAATGACAAACTGCAATAAATTTTTCTTTCCTATTTTGACTCACTTTTGACTCATCATGTGAATGAGTCTTAAGGGGGAAAAGAGAATTAGTCTCAGAACACGATGGTATGGACTCTTTCACAAAGTTCACTTGTTTATTAAACTTACTCCCTTTAGAATCTAACATGCAAAAATCAATTCCAGACATGTTACCATGGCCCTTTCCCATATTGAGCATTTTATCAACTTTTTAAGCACCAATGGTTAGCATGATGATTTTTTCAGGAGTTTCAATGGCCTGATTATGTAGACTTTTATTTGCATTTTGAAATGGAGTTACATTCTTTTCTAAATCAGCAACATGAATGACTGATAGAAATTTTACTAAGCACAATAGATGTACTAGGCAAAACCTCTACGTGTAATAAACTTTGCAAGCGCACAAGACGTGTAGATAGTATAGATGCAAGCAAAGGTCGATCCCACAGAGACTTGCTCAACAATATCCACTCTGATTTGATCCAATTGACTAAGTGAACTAATTAAAGAACAAATGGGGGTTTATGACATTGGGAATGAAAGTGAATTAACTAATATTAACTAACTAAATCGAGCTAGGGTTTCTATCCACCTTTACCAATTATAGTTCCATTAGATTTCTTTGATTAGATTACTATGCATGTTTCTGAATTATGTGCCGATGTAGGGGTCCGTCTAAAGCTCACCTCACACATATTATCTTTTCTTAGAGAGCATGTTTAAGCTTGATGTGCCCGCCCTTAAACAACTATTACCGATGGTGCGTGATAATGCATGAAACATGAAGAAAATTTAATGACACTACATTGTCCCTAGAAAAGTGATGTGCAAGCCTAAGGAGTCATGAGTTTAGATTACGAATAAGATTCCCCCTCTTAAACGTGATGCTACAAATTGCAGGGTGATGCTACAAATTGCAGGGTGATGCACAAACAACGAGGTGATCCACCAAGCAATTACATCAAAAATTATATACAAATAAGGTTGTTAAGCTTATAAGCATAAATTGAGTTCATGAAGCGCAGTAATCCAAAAAATCCAGGCATGCATAAAAATCATAATCAAGAGCCAGAAATCAAATAAGAACTAACATGACTAGGGCTTCAAGTAACCCTAACCCTAATCACAATATACACACATTATTGAATTAACGAATAACATAATTGAATGCATAAGAAACATAAAGCGATAAAAGAATTAATAAACACAAATACTAAAGAATAGCGAGTAGGAAAAGGGGCTCAAACACTCTTCTTCTCCCAAGTCTCACGTCCTCCTTAGCACAAGCTTGAATCCAAAAGCATAAACAATTATAAAATGCAGCTAACTATACAATAACTTGAGTACGTAATTTGACAGAGTTTTGGGTACCTTCAAGAGGTAAATTCCTGCCCTCCTTCATAAACCTAATACCTCTATTTATAAGAGAATAATTAATCCTCCTACAAATAGAATTTTACCATTACATTCTATAAGGAAAAGGATTCCTAAATAATTAAGAAATTTAATTAAAAACCTTTCCTACAAGTAAAGGGACTGAAAATAATGATAGAAAAGGAAGTAGGACTAAAATCCTTATACAATATGGAGATTAGGTGTGAAACGAAGTTGGAATTATCCTAAAAATAACCCAAACTCGGAATTAAAGCTTCATGAGGAATTTTGGTGGTCAAATTCCTCGGTCAACCCTGGTCAAAGGCGCAGGGCTGCTGTGCTAGGGTTTTCGGTGGCGGCGTACCGAATTGTGGAGAAAGGCTTCAAGACACACGTGCCGCTTAGGGAGAAAGGAGTTCAGCCGCCGCTGGCACGACCCATCCCAATCCCCCCTGGATTAACGCGGGATGCGCCATGCTCCCTTCTGACACTTCGTGTCAGACAAGGGATAACTTAAACCTTAGCCCAAACGGGGCTTCCAGAGTGCGCTAGGATCAGTGGAGGAGTGTGATGTCTCGGTCTCTACTACAGTCCGCATCCGCGATCAACCTGAAGGGCATTAAAAACCATTAAAAGTTGTGAGTGGATGAAATAAATAATTTATAAAACACATTTCACAAAAAGATGTTTATGCCCTTCACTAAAAAGTATGCATGCATTCGAAAACCAGTAATCAAACCATTTACTTTATTAAATCATTAGTGCCTTAGCCCAACATCATAAATCCAACCATGTGGGAACTTAGCCCAAAACCAAGTATATGGGAACTTAGCCCAAAACCAAGTATATGGGAACTTAGCCCAAAACCAATAATGTGGGAACTCAACCCAAAACCAATCAACATTAAATAACCAATTTAAAGAAATACAATGTAACCAATCCTCGGCATCCCTGATGCCTAATCAATACGATTGTCACAGTCTCTAAGCTACGCGTGCTACTTGGGGTCTCAATCTCGAGTCTTCCCAGGGTCCACCCAGGTCAATGACCCTCCCTGGGGGTTATCATCCACAATTGCACTCCTGATCATGAGCTACGGCTCGGGGTAGCCCCTCTCAGGTAGTGCGCCGTAACTACTCCAGGATACTACGGGACGTCTGGAGGAGACAATCCATACACAAGGATGGTATATGGAAAACATGTTATAAATAATCTCAAAACCTTTCAAAGAGCTATGCTTGAGATTTCCATAAAACCATCGTAAATCCACAAATGGGTCTCGTGCCCGAAGTATAACTTTCATAAATCATTTCCACAAATCTAATTTCCAAATTAAGGGACTTAGCCCGAAATTCCATTTCATAACCCAACTGGGCCTCAAGCCTGATAGTATAAACCAAATAGGTCTCCGGCCCGATGCCTCATTAAATCAAATGGACATCAAGTCTGATAGTATACAAATTAAATGGGTCTCATGTTCCATATTTCCAAATCTGAAATCATACCATTGAACCATAATTAGAAACACAAGCAAGTTCAACGATGTATAAAATCATAAACCTCGAAATACGAGCAAATACATGAATACTAAATACCACAATCATGTTTATCATAAATCACATATTTAAAACATATAAAACAGTTATGCCTGCATCATATTTAGAAACCAATGTCCACTCACAAACCGTCCTTGCTACCTTCTTGATACGCATGCCATAAGCCTTTCGGAGGCTAAATCACCAACTCTGGAACTTTCGGACCTATCCAAATCACACCCGAAGGTCACTAACCATTTATATAAGTCCATAGGATAAAACCCCAAAACTCCTGAAAAAATCAAAGTGTCCCGGACACATTTCTTGAGATGAAAAACCTCAATTTGATCAACCTAACGATCTCCGATCGACCCGAAATCACCACCATTGAATCCGGATCGTCGAAATCTTTAAAATGACACTAGTTTCACCTCGAAAATTGTTCCCATGCGACCCCACACACTTGGTTAACGAAAAAGTCAATGATGTTGACTTCAGCAAAGTCAACGCTGACGTCAGCTGGTCTACGATCAAAGTTAGCAATGAAATCATCCCTGACAGCTGTCAGTCTGACATGTGTCAGACCTGAAAGGGTGCCAAATGTCAGTCATCCGTTGGTCCACATGTTTGACATGTCAGTGACACGTGGCACTATCTTATTGGTCCACGTCACTAATATGTCAGGCTGACCAGGCTCAAATATCATGACACGTGTCGATCTGGGATTAGGACACATCACCTAACATCTGACACATGATGACATCACTCGTCTTCCTCCTCGCGAAGGGTTAGACCCGAATAACTGGAACCGGGTCGCGCGGACCCGCGACCTGACCCGGCTCCTAAATCCTCATTTCTCAACCAATTTCGACGGGGTTTCCTCCTATACCTTTATCTCAACTTGACAGGACCCATCCGAATCCCCCCGGGATTAACGCGGGATGACCCTGCTCCCATCTGACACGAAGTGTCAGACAAGGGATATTTCCGACCTTTGCCCTACCGGGCTATCAGAGTATGCCAGGATCCGGAGGAGGCATGTGATATCTCAGTTTCTGCTACAGTCCACATCTGATGTTAACCTGAAGGGCAGTCAAAACATTAAAAGCTGTGAGTGGACAAAACCAAAGTTTATAAAAACATTTCATAAGAAGACATTTTTACCCTTCACTAAAAAGCATGCATGCATTCGAAAACCCTTTAACCAAAGAAACCATATGTGGAAACTAAGCCCAAATCAGAAATAAACCAAGGTCGAAAGGACCACCATGAAATTGACCATACGGGCCACTGCCCAAATCCATAAGAAACCAATAAGGGACTCAGCCCATGACCATAAACATACACGAGCCACTGCTCAATCCTGTGCACACCACATATCAAATCCATATATCATATCATATATCATATATACATATAAGTCACACAACCAATCCTGTCACGGTATCCAAAGCTACGCGCGTGCTACCCGGGTCTCAATCTAAGTCTTCTCAAAGTCAAGGTCAATGTTCACAGACCACTGATCCTACTCGAGGTTATAGTAACCATAGCCTTCCTGAGAGTAAGGAACCCAACTAGGGGGTGACTCCACTCAGTCGGTGCTCCGTGACTACTCCGGGGTCCACCCAGGCCAACGACCCTCCCCGGAGGAGATAATAGAAGTAAAGGAAGGTATATGAATATATATATACATAACAAAAATATCCATGTCCGGTTCCCCTGAACCGTCATGATCCATAATATCCATTCCATTCATATATATATATATATATATATAACATCCTCTATGACCGGTTCCCATAAACCGCCATGTACCACAATCACATAACCAAGGTTTCATGCTGGTTCCCATAAACCGTCATGTACCATAATAACATAACCAGGGTTCATGCTGGTCCCCATAATCCATCATGAACCACGATACCATAACAAGGGTTCATACCGGTTCCCATAAACCGTCATGAACCGGGAAGTCCATTTAAGGTTCCCTGACCTGAAATCAAAATCGTAAAGTAACTTGGGTCTCGTTCCCGAACATAGGACATCAGCTGGGCACCGTGCCCGATATCTGAGGTCATATTCCCGAGACAAAACCAAATGGGTCTCATACCCGAGTTTATCCTTTTAGAAATCCAAAACCTTTTCATTAAAACCAATAAAGAAATACTAACCCGTATAGGCACCGTATAGGGCCGAAACCTCGAAATACGTGCCTATATGTAACCACATACAAATGCACCCATGGCATCATCAAACATGTAATAAAACATATAATAAACATTTATGCATGCACAAATTTAGAAAAAAAGGTCCACTCACAGACCGTCCGAGCTACCGCCTCGATTTGCGTGCCATAGGCTCTCCCGAGCCGATCACTATCACCGGGACTCCCGAACCTGTCCAAATTGTAATATAAGGTTACTAACTACCTTATTAACCTCCTACCAAAGCCCCGTAATTTTCCCGAACTTTTAACTATTTTTAAAACCGTACCTAAACCTTCCGATGCCCCGAACCATATGGATACGGTACCCGATTGACACAAAACCAGTCCAAAAATGTTCGTTACATCGAATAGAAGATTTCACGCGTTGAACACTTTCCAAAATTACTGTTCACGCGCCCTCAAAAGTCACCTGCGCGTGAAGCCCACGCGCGGTACTGTTCATGGTACTATTCACCTGTCTTCAACCTCGGTTTTCTCTGGTTTTTGGACCGATTCAGGGTCCATTTTAGGTCCATTTCATCTCCTTTTAATCCTAATATGTTCCTAATCTCATTTCTAACCTTTCTAGCTAATTAAAACGGAACAAAACACCCAAAACCGTACCTTCATCCGTCATCAATGGCGGCCGGACCTTCCCCCGCCGTTCACGGCTGTTCCAGGCCATCCCAAGCCACGAAAACAATCCCATTAGCTTCCTAGAGTGCCCAAAAATATTTCCCAATCCTTAGAATCGAATAAAAACTCACAAAACCGAAATTTGGATTTTTGAATGTTTACCTATGGTTTCGGGTTTCCCGAACCTTGAGCCGCCGTCGTGGCTTGCCATCGTTCCTGTCTTCCTCAGTCCATCCTCACTCCTTACACGGTCAGGTTAATGCACGGTGATGGTGGTGGTGCGGTGTGGTGAGGTGTTTGTGTTTTGAAGAAAAATGGAGGATGAACAAATATGGAAGGGGGGTGCGGGTTTGTGAGAAACAAAGAAGAAGAATGATGGTTGATGAGAGGGAGATGGAATTGATGATTAGATGAGTGGTGAGGATTAAAAGTTAAATGGAATGGATGGCTAGGATTAATGGTTAGAAGAGATTAATTATAAAATAATAGAATAATAGTATTTAATTAAGTTAGATCCACAAATTAGGGGATCTAGCCAATGGAATGAGTGACACTTGTCACTCATCCATGGGACCCACCTAAAATATCTAGCCCAATCAGATTTTGCCAAATCATCACCGTCTCAAAGTACGTGCATAGTGAAACCGAACTTCCGTGGCCTATAACTTCCCCGTTCGAATTCCGATTTCAACGTGCCGCCTGTCTATGGATTTGTATCGTCTCGATCTACGTCACGGTCTTCGGCCCTCAGCCCTCGGCCATCGGACATCCCGGTCAAAAAGTTAACTATTTGCCCCTTTTAACCAAAATTACCAAAATGCCCCTAAACTTCCGAACGTCATAACTTCTTCCACGAACGTCGGAATTGAATGTGTCACCTGTCTATGAACTCGTGACGTCCTAAACTACGTCACGGTCATCGGTCAAAGTCCATTTGACCGCCCGAATGAAAAGTTAATATTTTGCCCACGCCTATAGGCAAAACCGTCATTTTCATCGTTCGTCCGATTTCGCCCAACTAATCACGGATTAACCTCACTAATCATGATTAGTCACTAATCTAATCCTGAAATTCGGGACGGGTCGTTACACAACCTAACTAAGGGATCTACCTAAATAAAACAAGGAAAAACTAACTAAATCATTACCTCTGATCGATGCACAGCAACCTAGTTTTTCCAACCTTGCTCCCAGTCGACTTAGGCCACCAAAATCCTTCCAAACATGCCCAATGTAGTCGCCCTGGTCCTTTCACTGTGGGTCGTGGCTGCTCAGCCGTGCCGTCGTCCTTTCTTGATTCCTTGAGTCTCACTCTCTTAGTCACACTCTCACGGTCTCAAGATGCAGATGAAGATGAAGGTATGGCTATGGTGTATTTGTGTTTGTTTTAGAGAAGATGAAGGTGATACACGGGTGGGAGAAAGATGTGAGGATGAATGGATTAATTAAAATCCTTATCCAATGAAACGTAGATCCACAATTTAGGGACACCCACCAATGGGATGAGTGACACTTGTCACTCATCCAAGGGCCTCACAATTAATTAATCAACCAATCAACTTTAAGCATTAATATCAAATCCCGAGACATTAATTATACCAATTTCGATCCCGTGTCCATAACTTCCCCATTCGACGTCTGATTTCGACGTGCCGCCTGTCTACGGACTCGTGACGTCCCGATCTACGTCACGGTCATCGGTCCTCGTTTGTTGGACTCCCCGGATTAAAAGTCAACATTTTGCCCAATTATAGGGTCAAAACGGTCATTTAACACCAGTTGTCCGTAATTACTTAACTAATCCCCGATTAGTCACGATAATCCTTAATTAATTACTAACTAATCCTGAAATTCGGGACGGGTTGTTACAATTACCGAATTTGGCCCTCTGCTAACGCACTAAGTACTCCAATTACTGATTTCGATAGGTATCTACCGAATCTCTTGTGTCATTTTCTTTCCTTCATAACTTCTTCGTTTCAACTTCGATTTAGGTGATTTTTTTGCCCAAATTCTCGTAATTCTAATCTCTATTTGATCTACACATTTATCACAAAATATATTATTTTCTCCAATTGCATAGAACGAAATATTAACAAAACATAAGTAAAAAGGTATTAAATCATGGATAAAACATGCATAAATTATGACCTAACAATGACTAGTCTTTTATGTTTAGCAAGTTTATTCTTCAACTTCTCATCCTTGATCCTAAATGAATCTATACACTCAACTTTATCATTTTTACTATGACATGGATAAGTTAATGACAATGAGATTCCTAACTTACTTATTTGATGATGAGACTAGGGCCTCACCTTGAGTCCACTCAGACCTTGGTTTATCTACAACCTCATCTCTGGTAGTTTTCCTAGGGCATCTCCATTCAACACTCGAAAACTCAAAAGCCATTTCATCATATGTATCAAGAAATATTTCAAAATTTCTTTCCATGTAGCATAATTTGTGCCATCAACGAAGGGTGGATTGTTAAAAGAATTCCTATCACGTTCCATCCTTGACACTCCAAACAATTGATATCAACTTACACCCGAAGACCAACTATAAGTGTATCTAGAGTCGGCTCTGATATCAAATGAAAGTTGTATACCAATTATAAGATTCACGTGCTAGTCATTGAATCATATCTAACATTCTAGACTCAATACCACAATCAATCCATCTCAATCCCAGAAACACACACTTTCATCACAGGCACCCTACAAGAGTCACACATATATAGTGACAATCTAAGCACTTAGAGGCCCCATCAAAATATGCAGCCTTGTGATAGTTCTAAGTGATAATGCGTGTTATCAAACCAAAACCAGCATTCAATAATATGACGATCAAACAAAATTAATCGATATAACACATAAGATATTGATACCTAGAAACCTTATTCAGGGTGAAAATTGAGGGTTTCTTAACTGATCAGGCAATCCACTAAATCACTAGTTTAATACAAAGTATACCATGCTCAATCTCCTAGACTAATCTAAGGAGGCAGCCTTACCTTGTGCAACCAAGTAACTATGTTCATCCATTTAGCTCTCCTCATAACAGTTTAATCATACTCAAATACGTTCCAAAACAGCTCAGATAAAGTTGATTTAAAAAAAACTTGATCTATTCAATAATCCGAGTTCATCTGATAATAATACTTGAAGAATCTAGATCTTCGGTTAAAAAAATAAATAAAACAAGATTGAAGAAAAATATGAATCAATGTAAAATCAAAAACTCATTGAAAGATTTTGATATTGAAATTTTATTTTTCGTCAAAATAGATTCAAAAACAAGTTTGGTGAAAAAATTGTTGATCAAATCAACATCCTTAAAATCATTTTATCAATTACATTTTTCATCAATTTCCAAAGGCAAATCGATTTAAAATAAAATACCCATCATACGATCAAGCTCAAAAAATCCTAATACTATCAAAATCGAATCTCTCACAAAATACACACCTGCAAGAGCGGAGACCAGCTCTCTATGATATACGAGAAATAGTTATACCTTGAACTCAAAATGCACAGCTTCAACAACTATAAAAATAGAATTAGAAAAATGTCTTTAAGTAAAAGAAACTCAGTAAGAGCTGAAATAGTAAATAGTAAAAAATTTAAAGATGACTAGTCATTAGCCGCATGTAGTTTTTTAAAAATACCTCTTTGATAGATGCTTGAACAAATGACTATACTGAACAATCCTATAGTTTGAGCATGATCCAAATTATAGATTACAAGTGTAGAGGTAGAGCCAAATTACATCAATCATTCCTAAAACAATAACTAACAATGATATCAGGTCCAGTCCAAACATTTGAAGGTCCAGAGCAAAAATAGAAATGTCCCCTTAATTCACATACCGAACCATTAAAAACGTAAATTTTGAACAAAACCTCTAACATTAAAAACAATGAAACCTTGTTAAAACCTCGTTAAAAAAAAAAAACTATTGGGAAAAAACCCCTAACAAAGAAAAAAGGAGACCTCATGTCCAAAACATTACATTTAGTTAAAAAAAAAATCTATATTTCTAACTTGTACATAGATGAAAATGTCCGTATTTAAAACTATTAGACTACAACTTTTATATCCAATACAAGTATTTAATCTTCAAAGTTGCACTATTTAAAGAAATTGAACTAATATCAAACTCACACACACTCATATATTGTTTATTTATCCACAAAATTTATTTATTTTTTATACATATAAACTATATATTTATAATTTTGGACTTATTTTGGGCCCTATAAAATTTTGGGCCCATAACTTGTGCCCATTGGCCCCCTCTTGGCTAGCCCTGAATGATATTATGCCACATCGGTAAATTTAATGGAATCTAACACAAGTTAAGAGTTTTTTTTTTTTTTTTTTACGAAAATGGGGTAAATTTGATGATGGAAAGCTATCCCAGAGCTAATTGAGACAAAGTTTAGTTTAAGGGTAAATTGAGATTGAGTGGCGAGTTCAAGGGGTATTTGAAGTTAAAACCTCATGAAACTTGTTATTTTTTATTGGTCAAGTAATGAAAATTCTTATTAAAATTAGTTTAGATGAAAATTTATTTAAATTAAAAGCTTATACAAAAAGATTTACAAGGGTACAAATTTAGGAGATTAATTGATCAATTACTCACTAGATGATATCAAATATACAAGATGAAATACACTCTTTAATTTTTTTTAACCAAATTGTTATCATTGTATTATAATGAAGGGTATAACCGTATAAGTATATATATACCATCAAAATCAAGTTATAATTGTAAAAACCACATAATAATGTAGAAAATCAATGTAGACAAAAGCATCACAAACAACTAAAAAAATTACATCATTAAAATTATGAAAAATTACAAATCATGCCCACAACCTTAAACAACCAAAATCGTAACATCCTCTAACCCGTAAATAGGCTACATCCATCAAAAGAAATCAGCACCAATGTCAAACTAATCACATATGGTTTGGAAGAACCTATAGAGCAAAGTAGATATAAGAAAGACTTGATCTCTAGCGATCCAATGATGCATAAATGCAAATAAATGACCAAAAGCACTAATCTAAATACTATGGCGAGAATTAATGAAAAATATTGTGACAAACTTTTCCAACAGTAAGGTATAACCAAGAATGAAATATCGATATCGACGGATATATCGCTCGCCGAATTTACGGATATCTCGCCCCAAATATCGATATCGATATCGATATCATCTACGATCAACAAAAATGACGGAAATTCGGTCTAAAAATTGGAAATTTGGAATGAAAATTTGGGAAAAACTTAAGTACCCAATGATAGTTATATAGGACTAATAAAACTATAAAATGACTTTGATATAATAATTATATAATACAATAAGGTTCTGATGATGATTAATAATATAAAATTTAAACATAAACAAAAGTTGAAGTAAATTATTATAATTGAATGTTAATATAATTAAAAATATAACAATAAGTATAAAAAAATTTCAATGGAAGAAAAATTATAAAATGAGTAAATATATTTAAAATTGGAAAAAAAAATGATGAAAAAATAGAGTCAATCTTTGTTCAAAAATTGAAAAGAATTGATATATTTAAAATTGAAAAAAAAAATGACAAAGAAAGTTGAAAATTTGGAAAAAACGAAAAAAAAAATTGGAAAAAACGAAAAAAAAAAAACTGCAATTGCATTGGAGTGGGTTGAACCTAGGACCTCACCTCCTGAGGGCAAAACCCACACCAACTCAGCTGACCAAATTTAATTGAAATTATAAGCACCGTATAATATATAAAGGATATAAACGCTACTCTTAACAACCATCCCCTTCCTCCCGCGGGTCTGCGATTCGGGTCTTTGCGACCCGACGGCATGACCCGACTGGAAATCACTTGTTTTACGTCCGTTTTTCATAAACTTTGGTTCTATTTCGTTTGTTTTAATCAAATAATGATATCTATGGGCTTAGAACAAAACAAAATATCGAAATTTCGCTCAATTTCTTCCCCCCTCTTATGTGCCGCCGGTTGGAAATCGCGATATATCGGTTGATATATCGACGATTCCGGCGATATTTACTTCCATGGGTAGAACATGATATGAGAAAAAATAATAAATTTCTAAGGAAAATTTTAGATAAAGGGATGGATTAAAAAAAGGCAATTAAATCATAGGTTCTTACTAATATATAAGTGCATTAAAAAACTTGCATATAGAAAAATTAAACTCATAGGTCCTTTGACTAGTCAAAGGACTATAAAATTGAAAATAGACTATATTTTTTATATAAATTACAATTAATGTCATCTAATTGTAAACTAGTCTAACAACAATAAAAAAACACTTACCAAAATCTATCATGATTTCAACATTAATTTTTTTATTTTTTTATTATAAGATTATATTGAGAATAATGAAAACATTACTCCTATTTATATATTTTTTTTCACTTGTTCATTTTAAAAGTAATATGAGCATCTAATCTAATTTAAAGTAAGATAATTAAAAGCAATAATTCTTTAAAAATACTTTTAAAGATATTAAGTAATTTGATTAATTTCGTATAGTTTAGGGTTTAATTCTTGAATTTTGTGTCCCCAAAAAAAATAAATTCTATATCCTACCGTTTAACCCAAACAATACAGACTTTATTTTTTATTTTATAGAAAAAAATCAATTGTAACTATATACAATATATATAGGATACATATATAATATTTATTATATGCATAATATAATAAAGGGTCCAAGAGACTAAAGAAATCAAATACTAAGGGGCACATGAGGCAAAGAGGACAAAAAAAAAACAATGTTATTTTTAATTGTTTAAAAAAATTCTCAATAATTCACTCATTCTTCTTATTGAGATATAAAAGGGTAAATGTGAAATTTATTGCTTACAAATTCTATTTAGGGACTTTTAAATAAAAAAAGTTTGAGATAAGGTTTTATTTTGTTTAATATACAGTAGAAGGGAGGAGGAAGATCTCCCATTGGTTTGCTTTTCTTTTTGTAAGGATTGAGAGTATAGCAAACGGAAGCTATGCTTTTCTTATTTTGTTTTGTTAAACGGTGCGTAGCTTCGCAATACTAACACGCAGTCTTGCATCCGCATCATACACGTAGACAGTTTTTATGAGAGCCAACGGACCAGCTCATCCCAGCATGAGGTGGAATATGATTGGCCAATGCATCAGGCCTCGATACCTGATTGGTCCACTTAATCGCGAATGACATGTTGTTACGAATTGCTTTCGTGCGATTGCAGACACCCAGTCACAGATACGGACAGCATACGTTTATCTCCCTCTATAAAGGCCTCGGTTTCACGCGCGATTTAATACTCAGAAGCCAAAGCCAAACCTCCAAAATCGCAGAGGGCCAAAAGCCATTTCATTTATATTTGAATCGAAGAGAGATACAGCGTTGCGACAGAGAGTTTTCGGAGTAGCACAGACGCCATGGCTGGCTCCTGGAGAGCATGCGGGTCTCTGATCGTCTTAGCGATCGTTACATTCGGTAAGTGTTTTAATTTTCGAGTCTTAGATCTGTTGTTTTAACTTTTGTGCAGTTTAATGATTCTTGATTATAAACTGAGATAATGCTGTGGATCTGGATGTGATTCAATGGGTTTTAGTCTGACATTTATTGCTCAGAATCGATGAGATTTACGAATAACTTGTATGGTTTTTATCAATGGATGAATTTTGGTCTATGTTTGAACTAGCGGATGATGAGCTTGTACTTAATAGATCGTCGAATTGTAGGAATAGATCAAGTGAGATTGAAACGTTATTAATTTGTGATTATGTGACTTTTGAGATTCGTAAGTGATTAGCTTGATATGTGCATGCTTATATGCCTCTGGAGTCTGGATCTTAACAAGTGATCTGGAAAGCAACGATGTTTGTGAAGATTGTATGCAATATGTGACTTTTATACACGTGTGCATGAAATTTATTTGCTTGATTTGTTTCTGGCACTTGAAATTAAAATTGGTGAGAAAAAATCACTAGGTTTATACTTACTGCCTGATATTAACGCTAACAACTATAATTTGAGGAATTTTGTTTCAAAAAAGAAAATTTTAGACATTGTAAAACTGAAGATACCATATTAAAGTTGTTCTTTAAACAATGCACAGTTTACTATTGTGTTTGTTTACTGTTATATGTATTCTAAAGAAATTTATTATTTGGAATCTTGTGCATTTATATGCCAAAAATTTAAGATAATTATGTTTTTTTTCCTTTCAATAAGGATGATTGGTCATTTATAATATAAATGCATGATGCGCCAATGCCCTATTTGAATGAGATTTATTTGATCACTTACCGCATGTGCTTCAAACCTGTACTAACATGGAACTGTGTAGCAGGGTGCCTTTTTGCAATTTCCATCGCGAAAGAAGAAGCTACCAAGTTGGGAACCGTCATTGGGATCGATCTTGGAACGACTTACTCCTGTGTTGGTGTATACAAGAATGGTCATGTGGAAATTATAGCCAATGACCAGGGTAACCGTATCACCCCTTCATGGGTGGGTTTCACTGACAGTGAGAGGCTGATCGGTGAGGCTGCAAAGAATCAGGCAGCTGTCAACCCTGAAAGGACCATATTTGACGTCAAGAGACTTATCGGACGAAAGTGCGTGTATTTCTCTAGTTGTTGGTTTTTGTATATGGTTGTAAGTTAATGTGTTGATGATTTACAATTATTGGAATGCAGAAGTTAATACTGACTGGTGCTTATTCTTTGGCAGGTTCGAGGACAAAGAGGTCCAGAGGGACATGAAGCTTGTTCCTTACAAGATTGTTAACAAAGATGGAAAGCCTTATATCCAAGTGAAGATCAAGGATGGTGAGACCAAGGTTTTCAGCCCTGAGGAAATCAGCGCTATGATTTTGGTTAAGATGAAGGAAACAGCTGAGGCATTCCTTGGGAAGAAAATCAAGGATGCTGTGGTCACTGTTCCTGGTGAGTAAAGGATAGATTTTACTGATCATTCCATGTATATAAAATTGGTATTAGTTGTTGTCCTGACGTTGTCTTCTGGTCTGATTCACAGCATACTTCAATGATGCCCAGAGACAGGCAACCAAGGATGCTGGTGTCATTGCTGGGCTCAATGTTGCTAGGATTATCAATGAGCCAACTGCAGCCGCCATCGCATATGGTTTGGACAAGAAGGGTGGCGAAAAGAACATTCTTGTTTTTGACCTTGGTGGTGGCACTTTTGATGTCAGTATTTTGACCATTGATAATGGTGTTTTTGAGGTTCTCTCCACAAACGGAGACACTCACTTGGGAGGTGAGAAATCTGTTTCTAGTTTTTATTACTTGCTCATACTTTTATGCTTTTGGTCTGTTGTTGATGTATATGGACTTTCTCTGCAGGTGAGGACTTTGATCAGAGGATTATGGAGTACTTCATTAAGTTGATCAAGAAAAAGTACGGGAAGGACATCAGCAAGGACAACAGAGCTCTAGGAAAACTGAGGAGGGAAGCTGAGAGGGCGAAGAGAGCTCTCAGTAGCCAGCACCAGATCCGCGTGGAGATTGAATCACTTTTCGACGGAACAGACTTCTCTGAACCCCTGACCAGAGCTAGATTTGAAGAGTTGAACAACGATTTGTTCAGAAAGACCATGGGACCTGTGAAGAAGGCTATGGACGATGCTGGGTTGGAGAAGCGCCAGATCGATGAGATCGTTCTTGTTGGTGGAAGCACCAGAATTCCAAAGGTCCAGCAGCTTCTTAAGGACTACTTCGATGGCAAGGAGCCAAACAAGGGTGTCAACCCTGATGAGGCTGTTGCTTATGGTGCTGCAGTACAAGGAAGCATTTTGAGTGGAGAGGGTGGTGAAGAAACCAAAGGTATACTCATTTTTCTGTTCTTATGCAGACCCTGATATGCTACATTTGATTAACAAGAAGGGCATTTCTATGCCCTATTATAGTAGAGCATCTAACAAATGTTTACTATGTTATTCAGATATCCTTCTTCTCGATGTCGCTCCCCTCACCCTTGGTATTGAAACTGTCGGAGGAGTGATGACCAAGCTTATCCCAAGAAACACTGTGATCCCAACCAAGAAATCCCAGGTTTTCACCACTTATCAGGATCAGCAGACTACGGTCTCCATTCAGGTATTGTTCTTTGTCTATTCTTGGTCACTAAATGCCTAGTTTAATATTTGCATACATTCTTAACGGGTTCAAACTTGTTTTGATCTTAGGTCTTTGAGGGTGAAAGGAGTCTCACAAAAGATTGTAGGAACCTTGGTAAATTCGATCTTTCTGGAATTCCTCCAGCTCCAAGGTTTGTTTCTGTTTTCATTTAATACCATCTCCTTTACACTGCGACCTCTTCTACTTTCGGCGATTTAACATTGTTTCATCCTGAACAGGGGAACTCCTCAAATCGAAGTCACATTCGAAGTGGATGCCAACGGTATCCTGAATGTGAAGGCAGAAGACAAGGGCACGGGTAAATCCGAGAAGATCACCATCACAAACGACAAGGGTCGTCTGACACAGGAGGAGATTGAGCGCATGGTTAAGGAGGCAGAAGAGTTTGCTGAGGAAGACAAGAAGGTAAAGGAAAGAATCGACGCCCGTAACAGCCTCGAGACCTATGTCTACAACATGAAGAACCAGATCAACGACAAGGACAAGCTTGCTGACAAGCTTGAGTCCGACGAGAAGGAGAAGATTGAGACTGCCACAAAGGAAGCCCTCGAATGGTTGGACGACAACCAGACTGCCGAGAAGGAAGACTATGAGGAGAAGCTCAAGGAAGTTGAAGCCGTCTGCAACCCCATCATCTCAGCTGTATACCAGAGGTCAGGCGGTGCCGCGGGTGCCGGAGCATCTGAGGACGAAGACGAGTCACATGATGAGCTTTAAATTAATCTTATTTACTTCGATTGACCACTTTGTGAGGAAGTGGAAGGGAGAAGGGAGAAGGCAGAGGTTATGGGTTTAGTGGAGGAGACTTTACTGTAATTTTTCTCATGGGACAGGCAGATTTTCTTCTCCTTCACTCTGTCCTTTTTTTTTTTTTTTTTTTTTAAGTGGAGATACAATTATTAGGTATTTTTGTTAGTACATGTAATTTCTATTTTTTGTTAAAGAAGACAATTTTCTTAAGTTGGATTGATTCGAGTCTTATCACCCTATATAGTCACTAGCGATCTATTATTAGGGCTCATAAAGAATCTCTATTTGCAGTGGATTTCATAAAATCCGTCTCCTATTTCAGACGGATTTAAGAGAACAGAGTGGAATTGTGACAAGTCTAGCGTATTTGCTTTGATGATGTCCAAATGCAGGACTAAGATATCGATGTGTGGTATTTGATGCCTAGTTATTCTCCCATCCTAGGTTGGCTTGAATCTTTAAGTGAATATGGTATAAATTTTTGTTTGCTTCAAGTAATGAGATTTATTTATTTGGTTGGGGAAAGAGATTTGGTGCAGCCACTAAGTATAGCTAATTACACGCCTACCAGCTTCACCTGAGCTCAGTCTTTATCTTGAGTAATTCTTCTACCAATAGGAAAACGGGCGAAAAATAAGAGAACATTTACTGGAGCTGAAATGTTATAATAAACTTGATATTGCTGGCAGTCAACTGCTCCAGATGCTCATGAACTGTTGCCCCCTTTCTAAGTTGGTTACACTTTGTATCATCATGTTTGGATTTTATTTTTTGATTTGTATATATGGTGATAGATATGGCTCCATATGGGTGATTGAAAAGGGAAGATTATGTGTATGGAATAAATCACAGTTTGATAGGAAATAAAGTGATTCTCGTTGTGTGCAGGTCAGCATGACTATGAATATATCAGCTGACTTGCAGTCATTGTTTACATTGAACACAAAGCAGGTTTGCAATTTACACATTTTGTGCTTGTGTTAACTGGAATTCATGTTCATGTAGCTTTAAGTAGTAGTTGGGTACACTGCAAGGAAGTTCTACGATAATCATAGTCTGGAGGGACTGTAAATATCATGCGCAGGATTAATTGCTACCAAACACAAGTCAAAATCCACGTTCATTTCTGATGAAAAACTGTCTTAGTTATGTTTTTGGAGCGTCCGGTGGAATTTAAGTTACGTATAGCATAATAAGATAAGACATTATTGCATACTCTTTCTGATTGTCCGTCCACTTTATGTCATGCATGTATGATTTATAAACTGGACACTGATCCCTTTTAGTTTTATCTGCAATGCATGCCAGATCTTTGTTTTTCTTGCTGCTGAGTATGGAACACCTAAGAACGCACTGAATCAGGTGAAGTTACTTTTCATTTGGCTGCTCGTATGTTTTGAAGTTTTTTTTTTATTATTTTAAATTTTTTTATTTCTGGTTCGTTATAGGTGATTAAGTTTCTACTTTTCTCGGAATAAAGACGATGTCATCAACTCTCACTCTCTCTGAATAATTGGTTTTCTTTTTTCTGTTCTCTTATAGATTTGCCAGGTCCACATATCCACTCTATTGTATATTCTAGGACTTGTTGCTGCTTAAATAAGTCGTTGGTGGTTAATATTTAATCTTGTTTTACAAATCCTCCTTTGGGATGGTATGATACCAACCAAAGAGCATGCGAAGTTTTGGATTCACACTTCAAACAAGTATTGTCTCATTGAGCAGGTATAATCTGTCTTCAAAAACCAATCGCTTTCATTCTTTGCATCTGTTTCTTGGCCTCATTGAAGACTAAAGATCTAGTCCAGTTTCTTAGCTGATCGGAAATTTACCATGTTCATAATTCTCTTTTGTTGAGGGAAGCAATTTTCGGGGTAAAGAGTTCAACATGACGCTGCACTCATGTAGGGATATGGCTTGCCACAGGAATATGGATGAGGGTGTTCTTTTCATGTGTATATGTTTTCTGTAGATTTAGCCTCATTGATATTCTGTAGGATTTAGCCTCTATATTAAGGGGAGGATATAATTACAGACTTAGAAACAGGAAAGATTAAAGGAAAACAAATTTTGAGATTTGCTTAGATTTTAGGGTTCTCTATACTTTGTTTGCTAATATCTACCAAATAACTCTGATCCAAGTTCAAGTTTTGTTGGACAATGTTTCAAGTCCTGTTGGAAGAAATGAAACAGGGGAAACAACTTTTGTTAGGCACAAGCGGTGGGCGATGATGTCGATAGAGCTCTGCTAATAGCATAAGAAGTTCGTCTATCCTTCTTAATAATGGAGTGTGGCTGATATGGAGATTTTTATTTTTCTTCTTTGCTTGCCTGTTTTTTGAAGATGGAGACAATTAATTATCGGGTATTTGTGTTGGTACTTGTGATTTCTATTTTTCGTTAAAGAAGGCACTTTTCCTAAGTCAGATGGATTTGTGTACTTGTAGTAATTTCTATTTTTTTTTTTGTTTAACAACGTGAGTCCTTTTATTAAAACAAAGTAATGTACAGCAAACCTTGCAGAAGCAGAGGAGATGCATACAGAGCTATGAAATAGAATAGGTATCTTTTCACTCAATTGCGTATCTGTGTTTATCCTTTTCTTTTTTCAACAGAAACTAGAAACTAGAGTCCAACATTTGGATTGCCCGAGCCTGCTGCCATAACTCCCATCCCACCTGCACCAACTGAGGAGTCACTTGATTCTCCCAAGTGCACTCTGTCGCCATCTAACTCACGTACAAGATCGTCAATCTTTCGGAACTGATATGGCCATCTTGCATTGTATAGGAATTGCCGAAGATCAAACCTATTATCCTCCGGTGAATAACTCTGCGTGAAGTTTGATAAGCGTGAGCTTTTTTAGGATACAAGAAACGAGGTGTTTTAATTATCAGAAGCTTGACACCCAAGAAACATATATATATATATATATATATATATATATATTTATACCTCGGCGTGATACGAAGGTGTTAATACGGTCATTTTGTGACGATTAATGGAGTAGTACTTGAAAAAGTGCTTCACTTTCTCGGCCACCTCCTGAGGAGTCAATTTTGCGCCCCATTTGTAGCAGAGGTTCTGAAAGAAACAAATCAGAAAGAAACTTACAGGACGAATGTTGTTAGAGAACGGCAAAAGCTCCTATCACTTAATGGAATTGGTAATGCAACAAGTAGATATACGTCCTCTGAGGACTGTTTGATCACGGAAATTGTAATGAACCAAAAATTTCTAGTTTCCACTTTGGTGCTGTCCAGAAAGCCAATGATGAAAGAAATTTTTTAAAGCAGTCGACAAACCTTGAACATAGATAGGGGACCACAGCGGAAAATTTTGCGCAACCTTCCATAAACCGAGAGTTCCTCATATGTCATACCCATGTCCACTTCATCCAGCTGTTTTACACAAAATGAAGTATTAGATTCACGGATCTCTTTTGAGTAGGACACAAGCAGACAACATTTTCCATGGGCATTCGTTCATAACATTTGCATGTTTCCAGAACAGAATTATACAGTTGGAAAAACCAAGATGAGTTATGACCTGACTATAATCTGAACGTATAGGCTCCAGTTCAGCAGTGGGTGGAGCTGCTTCAATTTCTGACAAGGACGTAAAACCAAGATGTGTTGCAGCCCATCGCAGAAATGTCCGAAGATCCTGCTTACTAATGCTACCGATAGGATTTATATCCGCTGAGCTGCAGTCATACTGTGCAGGGAAAAATATAAGAGTACTCGTATATAATAAACTAGTAGGAGGAACAAGATTACTAAGAGAAGACAAAACGCCCACAAAGAATACAATTTATTACGACACATCTATTAGTAGAAATTTTACAATACCTTAGTGAGGTAACCACGCAATGCTTCATCCACATTGGAGCTACCCAAAACAAGATAAAACCCAGGTTTATTATGAACCCAAGGTAGGAGGGATGCAAACATAAAAGCCAACACCATCCTTATCCGAGCTTGAATGTTTTGCAAACCTAAGTTTTGAGTGTTGGATCCTCCATCTACCTATCCCAAAAAAACGGAGTTGCAGAATCAATTTGAAGCCTAATTATTACAATTTCTAAAGTAATTATGGTCAAATCTCAATTACCATTATCCACACAAAGATAGAAACATGCATGCACACACATCAGGAGGGAAAGAGGGTTTGAAGTCAGACAATTTTACTTTGTATTGTGGTCGTTTTCCAGTTACTGTTTGAAACAATGACAGAAGAGCTGAAATAACACCATCTATGCAAACATCGAGATGCCATGAGCCAATTTCATCTGCTAAAACTTTTGCCCGTGACTTTGTTGCTTCAGAGCTGCAAGGAACAAGAGTCATTATAAACTACTATAATATCATATTAAGAACACATATCTTCAGGATGTTAAACATAAAGGATAAGAAATTTACAGAACAAGTATGCCTACAGGAGAAATCTAAAAAGGGAGCAGATAGCTAATAATTTGTTAACAATTGGTCCTCAGCTGTTGTTAAAATCTAAAAATGCTTTTCCTCAATTATATTTCTAGACCTTATGCTTTTTATACAGACTGTGATGATTTCATATAACAGTTGATATGCAAGAGTAACAAAGCAGCAATTAATTTAAATAGATACAAAAATAGTTATGTAAAGGATGAAAGCACTAATTGCCAAATTAATTTTTGATGACAATTCATGGAGTCCAAGGTGATAAAGATACACGGGAATCCCAGGAGATTGAGGATCAATCTCCCTGATTCCCAGATCTCAGTAGTCAAAGGAAATCAGCAGATTCCTTCCTAAAACTGTCCTAGGTTCTCTGTAGATACTTCCCTAGTTAGGACCACGATTTCCTACCTAGTTTATAATTGTTTTCCTACTTAGACTTACCTAAGAACTGTATATATAGGACTCTCCTATTGTAAAGTAATTTCAGTTAATAAACAAGGAAATTCATACCTGTTTATGGTATCAGAGCAGTAAAAGCTCCACCGAGCAACCCTAGAAAGCAAACCCTAATCCATGGCCGCCCAACCCACTTCTGCAGCCGCCACCCTTAACCCTAATCCCCCACCAACCACCGACACCACCTCCCCCTTTTCATCTCTCATCTCCATCAACGCCGCCCAGTTCCCTGTGAAACTGACCGCCACCAACTTCTTCCCATGGAGAGCACAATTCAATGCTCTCCTACTCGGCTACGATCTCATGGGGTATGTTGATGGTACCCATCCCTGCCCACCCCCCACTGAAACCCTAGCCCATGCTCTGTGGTTTCGCCAGGATCAGCTCATCCTCCATGCGATCCTTGGCTCTGTCTCTCCTCAGGTAGTAACCCTGATCGCTGCTGCCAAAACTTCAGAGGCAGCCTGGACCCGCCTCACACGGCTCTATGCCAGCAAGGCTCGAGCTCGTGTTCTAGGCCTTAAGGAGCGGTTGACTCTCCTTCGTCGTGACAATCGTCCTGTCACTGACTACCTGCAGGAAGTCCGTCTTCTCTCAGACGAACTGGCTGCAATTGATGCCCCCCTCTCAGACGATGATCTCCTTCTTTACGTCCTTAATGGCGTCGGCTCTGCCTTTAAGGATATTTCTGCTGCTGTTCGTTCTCGAGACACTCCTGTCTCCTTTGAGAACCTGCACGATATGCTGGTACAGCATGAGGCTGCCACCACACGTGAAGCCCCTGCTTCCCCCCAACCCCCCATCACTGCAAATCCGGCCAACACTGCCTGTAGCACTTCCTATAACCGTCAGCCCAGAGGCTCTTCTGACCACCGGAGCTCCTACCAACAGTCTGACAACCGTGGTTACTCCTCCAACCGCTCTTCCCAGCCCTCCACCAGCAATCGCAAGTCCAATCCGACCCAAGGCAGCGGCTATCGAGGGTTTTGTCAATGGTGTGGCATACAGGGGCATAGCGCCAAGCGCTGTCCACAACTTCAACAAAACTCTGTTGCCCAACCCGTAGCCAATCCAACCAACCCGGGCACCACCTCACCTTGGCTCCTCGATTCTGGTGCATCTCACCATGTGACCGACTCCCCTCACCATCTGTCTGCTGTTTCTGAATACCAGGGCCCAGACGAGATCATCATTGGTAACGGTAAAGGGCTTGACATCACCCATGTCGGCTCCACCACTCTATCCTCTCCCTCCAATAAATCCTTTCTTCTCCATAATGTTCTCTGTGCACCTCAAATAACTAGAAATATTCTCTCTATTTCTCAGTTTAACAAACAGCACAATACCTCTATTGAACTCTTTCCCTCTTGTTTTCATGTGAAGGATCTAAGCACGGGGGCGGTTCTCCTTCAAAGCCCGAGTAAGGATGGTGCCTACGAGTGGTCACCTGCATCCTTACATCAACCACAGGCACTGGTAGGCATTGTTGTTTCACCCAATCTCTGGCATCGTCGTCTTGGTCATCCCCACTCCAAAGTCCTCCACAACGTCCTTCGTCAATCCTCCATCAATCTGTCTCCCAAGCTCAAAGAGTCCCCATGTTTGTCATGTCTTTGTAATAAGAGTCATAGGCTGCCATTTGGCACCTCCTCCCTTCACAGTCATCGTCTTTTACAATTAATATATACCGATGTGTGGGGTCCTGCCCCTCACACTTCCATTGACTGTTTTTCTTATTACATTATCTTTGTTGATCACTACACAAAGTATACATGGCTTTATCCTCTAAAGAAAAAATCTGATGTCTTTTCCACATTCATTGATTTCAAAACTCTTGTCGAAAAGTACTTTCAACATCCAATTCAGACTCTTTACACTGATGGTGGTGGTGAATTCACCAAACTCAAACCCTTTCTTGCCACCCACGGCATCAATCACCTCCTTACCCCACCTCACACTCCCCAACACAATGGTGTGGCCGAACGACGCCATCGTCATCTTGTTGAAACCGGCCTCACCCTCCTTCATCAAGCCAACCTACCCCTAACTTTCTGGACCTATGCCTTCAAAACAGCCGCATACCTCATCAACCGGCTTCCTACCTCCATTCTCCACAACCAATCTCCATATACTGCCCTCTTCCAACAGCCACCCAACTACCACCGTCTCAGAACCTTTGGTTGTCTTTGTTTCCCTTGGCTCCGGCCCTACAACTCCAATAAACTGCAGCCTCGATCTACTCCCTGCCTCTTTCTCGGCTACTCACTAAATCAAAGTGCATACCTCTGCTATGATACTTCAGCTCACCGCCTATATGTCTCCCGTCATGTCCAATTTGATGAGTCCACCTACCCTGGTCTTAGTTTCCCGTCCGCTGTACCTCATGTTTCCTCTGAAGCCTTCCACCAATGGCTCTCCTTCCAGCCTCTTGTCTCTATTCTTCCCGTGCCTGATTCAGCTGCTTCACCAGTGCCTGCACAGTCAACACCTTCCCCTGAAGGCCACTTGGATTCATCCTCCTCACTTGTTCTTGACGCTGTATCTACCCCTGCCTTAGTTCCAGCACAGAACATGCCACAAACCACCACCAGCACCACGGCCTCCCCTCCGCCTCCTATCCCTCCACCCCCTGCACCACCTACTCTTCGTACATATACACGGAGGTCCTCACGGCCGTCCCACACCCCTGCTACTCCACCCCCCCAGCCAGCCCCCACGGCTTCCCCTCCCCCCCTAACCCCTCCACCACCAGCACCCACTCATCCCATGCTCACCCGCAGCAAAACTGGCTGTCTTCCCCAAATCCCCAACTATGCCCTCACGGCAACCGCCCATCCCCTCCCTCTCCTTGAACCCACTTGTGTTTCCCAGGCTGTGAAACACCCACAGTGGCGCTCTGCCATGTCCGAAGAGCTGAATGCCCTCATTCATAATGGCACATGGGTCCTGGTCCCTCCTCAGCCTACCCAGAATGTCATTGGTAACAAATGGGTCTTCCGGATCAAACGGAAGCCCAATGGCGCTGTTGACCGATTCAAGGCCAGACTTGTGGCTAAGGGCTATCACCAACGCCCAGGCTTGGACTTCACTGCTACTTACAGCCCAGTGGTCAAGCCCACCACCATTCGACTAATTCTCCATCTCAGCGTGACCCATGGTTGGCCCATACGACAGCTGGACGTCAACAATGCATTTCTGCAAGGCACCCTTACCGAGACTGTCTACATGGCACAACCTGCTGGATTTGTGGATCCCCACAACCCCACTTATGTCTGCCAGCTGACAAAGGCCCTCTACGGTCTCAAACAGGCACCCCGGGCCTGGTACCAAGAGCTTCATTCTTTCCTTCTGGCCAACGGCTTTGTCAATGCCAAATCTGATGCCTCTCTTTTCCTCTACAGGCAAGGCTCTCACGTTCTTTACTTCCTAGTCTATGTTGACGATCTTATTGTTACAGGCAGTGACTCTTCCCTCATCTCGAAGTTCATCACCACATTGGCCACCCGGTTTTCTATCAAGGATCTCGGCACCTTGAACTACTTCTTGGGCGTGGAAGTTCTGCCCACCTCTGATGGCCTCTTTCTGTCCCAGCATCAGTATCTGCAGGATATTCTCACCATGGTGCATATGGAGGGGGCCAAACCCGTGTCCACACCCTTGGCCGTTTCTCCACCTCTCCTTCTCAATGATGGATCCCCGCCAACTGATGCTACTCTCTTTCGCAGAGTGGTGGGTAGCGTGCAGTACCTCAACTTAACTCGCCCGGATGTCTCTTATGCTGTAAACCGCCTCTCCCAATTTATGCATGCTCCCACGGACCTTCATTGGCAGGCCCTAAAACGTGTTCTACGCTACCTCAAGGGCACCGTACTCTATGGCCTTCCCATCCGCCGCACTGCCACCCATCATCTACATGCTGTTGCACACTCCTTCAGCACACTCAGTGCCTTTTCCGATGCAGACTGGGCTGGTGACCATGACGACCGCAAGTCCACCACAGCATATCTTGTTTACCTAGGTGGCAACTTAATATCCTGGAGCTCACGCAAACAACGGTCAGTCTCCCGCTCTTCCACCGAGGCTGAATACAGGGCTGTTGCCTCCACCACTGCAGAATTACTATGGGTTCAATCTCTCATGCGGGAGCTCAGTATTCAGGCCACAGCAACACCCACAATTTCCTGTGACAACCTAGGCACCACTTTCTACTGTGCCAATCCTGCTCTACACTCCCGGATGAAACATGTGGACATTGACTTTCAGTTTGTTCGTGATCAGGTCACCCGTGGCCTTCTCCATGTCCAACATGTTCCCACTGATGATCAACTTGTCGATGCTCTCACCAAACCCCTCCCGCGCCCACGTTTCCAGCTCCTCCGTGACAAGATTGGCGTCGCAGACGGCTCCACCATCTTGCGGGGGCCTGATAAAGATACACGGGAATCCCAGGAGATTGAGGATCAATCTCCCTGATTCCCAGATCTCAGTAGTCAAAGGAAATCACCAGATTCCTTCCTAAAACTGTCCTAGGTTCTCTGTAGATACTTCCCTAGTTAGGACCACGATTTCCTACCTAGTTTATAATTGTTTTCCTACTTAGACTTACCTAAGAACTGTATATATAGGACTCTCCTATTGTAAAGTAATTTCAGTTAATAAACAAGGAAATTCATACCTGTTTACAAGGGAGGGTTTTAATTCTACCTTACCTGTAAAACAACTATTGTACTGCAATTTGCAACATCTAAAATATCATTTATAGATTCCATTGATGTCTGATCTAAAATTACAGGCACAAACAAGGAAATTTGTTTTTGTGTAACATGAACTTACCTGTTTTCAGATCCCATAAAAACAGTATAAAATATGCGCTTTGCAAATTCCCTGCTGTCAGTAGGATACTCTCCATCCTTGTATTGTCCAATCCTTATCGCGTCAGCTTTGACTTGTTCATCTCCGTTTTCAATTTCTGCACATAAGAGTGCATCATATTCAGAGGACGGTTTTCTGAAGGTTCCATGAAGATAAAAGAGACTTCTTTTTTTCCTGCCTCACTGCACCCCGAGTACTAACACAAGTTCAAAGAAGAGACTGCCTGATACCTCCATGATCCCCCTCTCCTAACCTAAGATACTGGTTCCATGACAAAGCTGTGGGCTAAAGCTGCATGTAGTTGAGAATATTATGATACTAAATGTCCCATATGTAACTTCTACAACAATAAAGTATGAGATGCCAGGGATCAATACATAGAACGTCTATCATAAACCTGTAAGAAATGGTTACATAACCCAATACCAATCCAGAAATAAGCAGTCCTACATTACTCCAGCATGCAGCCCAAAAATCAATGGCTCAAAAATAGAAATTATAGTACCTGAATACAGGCTTAAGGATGCTAACCTTTTACAACAAGCTGGCACATGCAGCCAACTATAGCAGCTACAGAGGAGCTATCGGCTCCACCAGAAAGGGGAAGAAAAAACCCAGAAGCTCCACTTCTTCTTAAATAGTCCCATAGCCAGCAACCAGGACCAAAGGCTATTTCCTCCTCGGGAGAGTGATACTTAATCTGAAAACCATCAATGTTGGATGTTCGATTAATTAAAACAATGCTTGATATATGTTGTTAAAGAACAGCTAATCCACATAACTGAATTCCCAAATCAATTTAAATTACAGTTGACCAAAGAAAACATGTTAAAGCATATCACTTTTGTTATAATACAAGATATGTCTGTCATACATAAAAATATAAACAATAAATAACTTTAGGGCATCCATTGATAAACCAAGACCTGAAAATCAAAAGCTTTTTGTTCGACTCTTGATAAATCACTACCCGAGCTACTCGAGTTGGTCATTTCTAAAACTGGAACTAACCTTCAGTGGACTAGAAAGGCACATTTTCAGATTAAAAGGCTGACAAAGGTTGTATAGCGCTTCCACGAAAGGAACCCTCATTTTACAGCTTGCTTGCTCTTGGAAGCTACTTATAGATCCTCTAAGACTAGCGACCTGCCATTAAAAAATAATCAAAATAACTAAAGTAGGAAATTCCCGGAAGCGGTGAGAAGATCAGTATTGGAACTGGCTTTACCAACCATGCTTAATTCAAAAAAATAAGATATCAAAATTCAATAAAATGACTAACCAACTATTTCTTCTTTGAAACAACATTACAATGAATTTAGCCTCCAGATGAAACATGCATACATAAATATTTCCACAAATAATAGCAGTGAAAATAATTACATACCGCTTCTAAATCAATTTGGGCAATCACAACCTCAACATCCTTCAAAGAAAATTGTGAACCTTGAGCAACTAGATCTCCATTTACAACAACAGAAGCGCATCCATCTGCGACAAATTAATCATAGTTCAACAAACGGATGCATCTTCATCAAATAACAATAACTAAAGCACAAGTTTATAAAAACTTAAGGAGATTCCATGAGAGATATACTGAAAAAGCAAGGACACAATATTTTGTCCATAAATTAACATTGCCATGTACCATAGTAAAGGCGACCACCATCACACCCCTGGTGATTGCTGTACATATAGACCCCTCCACGAGTGTGAGTAGCACCTATAAAAGCACGAAGACGAATATCAAGCTTTCTTAGTTGGTGATGACTTCCACTTGCATTCATAAACACTTCAACCCCATTCAATGCAAGATCAGCATGAGGAGGAATAGGAGTAAAAAGCTCTTCACAAACTTCAGCCGCAACAGCTCTAATAAAGAAACAATGCTTAAGATTTAGAATTTCAACAAACTTTCGGTAAGGAGTAAAAGAGTTGAAACTTATTATACATATGTTATGCTGATTTAAGCTTGAAACTCCTGCAACTTATGCAATCATTTAACCCACTTTCATGTTGTATGAGGTTTCCCAAAGAAATTTTCAGATAATGTGGTTTTAGGATTAAAAAAACACCACCTCTTGTGCACAAAACTACTCACAGTGTTACAATGACATAATTCTAAAACGTGGACAACTGCAAAGTCTCAACAAAACTTAATAATTATGAATTGTGTAGTTAACTCAACATGGTTAAAAATGATCACTTCCAAGGGAATTGTGGCTTCGATTCTTTATCCCTGGAGTAATAAAATTTCTAATAATCTATCACCTACAAATCATATGTATGATATTGAAATGCAACAGGAACAGGTGATAAACATAGTCTTAACTTGAACAATACAAGTGATAAACATAGTCTTAACCTGAACAATGGAAACTAAGATAGTAACGTTGCAACTTACGTGTCCAGAAACTGAATGTACCCATAACCAAAAGGCACTGAATTCTGTGACAAAGCCTCAGAAATTTCATTTGGCAGCTGAAAATCGACAAGTTGGTCTCTTTGTTTCCATGCTGTAAACCACCGAAGTTCCCTGTAATTTCCATCATTTGCAAGCCACATCTTTGGGCGTATCATGATAATCTTTCTGTTCATACAAATAACCTGACAATTATAACGCTCCGACCCTTTGATCACAGGCATACCAAAGCTGCACAATATTCCATCAGTCCAATCCCCAACTAATAGCTCTTTCAAGCATTCCCATCTGCAAAAAAGGGACTTCTCAATGACCATCAAAAATTACCATTAAAAATAAATTAAAATTTTTATTGCAAGTAAATCATTTAATTAACACATAATTTATCCACAGATAAGACCAAAAGATCATATTTTCAGAAAATTGCTCTAGTCCAGTCTCTATATGACTCAACTGAAAGCCAAGTCGTCTTAACTTAGCACTACTTCTTCCAAAAAATTAACATATGATTTGACATGTACTTGAGGAACATGGTTGTATTTAGTACATATTGCTCCGTGATGGCAGAAGCAGTTGGCAACAAATAACAAATGCAAATGTTTGTATCTGAAGTAGAACTAGTACTCTAGTAGTGACAAATACTAGATTTCGTGTGGTGTTGATGGGTTGGAACCGAGTTGTGGCTGCTATAGCTAGATATGAAAAGACTCAAGCATGGGTCATTTTCCGAGCAATTCTTTCATCAGTCTGATATGGCTCATCCCTACTAACCCACAAATCATATCTTCTGACAAATTGTATATGAACTTTAACTAGTGATAAAATCCACAGTGTAGACATGCAAAATGTTTATGCATTGAATTCCAATTTATTTCACATTAACCGATTATAGGATCAGGGGGGATTTTGAGAGAACTACAATCGAGTGGCTTATGTACATATAATTCAATCTTCATTGTTATAGATGCAGATTGGAGAGCATCAATAAGTTAAAATCTTCATTGCAAGTCAACATTTTTACTTTCTACAAGTCTGACCAAAAGATGATGTATTTTCACTTTTCAGCAAATAGCTTGAGTTAACACTCAATAAATCCCATTTTTTCTTTCTAACTTGGCACTTTTTTCTTCCAAAACTAAAAAAAATGATTTAAAAAGGCAGCAAACTTACGCATGATTGACTGTATCGAGCTCGAGGAAATGGTCTTCGCAGCCGTAGCCAGTAATCTCAAGCTCAGGACCAAGACGAATCACAGCCCCGGCCTGCTTAGCCCTAGCAATTGACTCCATGGTGTTCTTCAAATTGCAATCAAAGTCCATAGCCCATTGGTTCAGATTACACGTCGCCACCTTTAGCAGCCTCATCTCTCCCAAAACTTCAAATTTCCAATTTCAGTGAATCTCAATTGATATGGAAAAAAGGATTTGAGAGGTCGATCTTGTTAATGGCAGAGAAGAGAGAGAGTGAGGTAGAGAGAAAGAGAAGAGTTTGACAAAAAAAAAAAGAGGAAGGGAAGAGAGGAGCGAGGGAAAGACCGAGAAAGGAGCGAGGGAAAGACCGAGAAAGGAGAATAACCACTGGACTACTGGATGGAGTAGTTAGCACGAATTTCGAAGATGACGAATTTCGAAGATGACGAATTTCCAGGATCAAATTTAATTGGCACAAATTTGAAATTCTGACTCGTTAGAAGTAATTTACAATTTGTATCTAGAGACAAGCCTCATGAGATTAAGCCCACCTTTTACGCCCAGGCTTCGGTAGTTCCTTAGCATTAGATGCTTCGGCCGAAATGCCCCAAAGTGATCCAAGGGATATGAAATATAGGCTGCAAAAAAGGAGGATGGCCCACCAAAAAACATTTCAAATGTTTACCGAGTTCACGGTTTGGATAAAGGGAAAAAATGTATTTTTGTAAAAGACATTAAAACGAAAAGAAAGGTTTAAGTCAGCAATTGGAAGAAGCTGAGATAGTGAGCGACAGTGGGTGTGGTTGGAGGAAGGGGATAAGTCGATCGAAGGTTGACAGGACCCACCCCGATTATCGTCTCGATAATCGGGAAGCATCCTGCTCCCGTATGACAATCGAAATTCAAAAGATCGGAAAACCAAATAATATTACATCACACTCATTGTCAGACCAGGGAGATTAAACAAATACAACCGACTGGACGTCAAGTCCACAGTTTCACAGAGCATAATATTACAAAACAAGTTAAAGAACAAATCATACTCTGTGAACTAACTACTCTGCAACGGAAACTTTATGCTTCTGTCTCTGCCTCAGCGCTAGCCCCCGAACTTGTGCCACGACCTGGAGGGTAGTTAAAACAACAAAGTGTGAGTGGACTGAAACAAAAGTTGCAGAAAACAGTTTAAGGAAAACGGGGTTCGCCCTCCAGTTTTATAACACGCATGCATAACCAGATATTCGAAAACCGCGTATTAAACATTAGAAATCCCTTTTTTCGAAACACATGTAACTCGTTACAGAAAACCGTCATAACTCATGTAAAATAATATAAGATTACCAAAATCCAGAAAACGTCATTTTGAAACATCAATTACGCAAATCAAGTAAAAAGTGAATTAACAATCACAATTAAACCGTTGGATCCATCCGAGTTTTTAAACTCAATATCAGGCCTTCCCGGGATATCAACGAGTCTTTAAACTCAAAACATAATCAACAGGCCTCGGGGGTATCACAATAACCGAGTCTTTAAACTCACGAGTCTTTAAACTCAATCCGGGTCTTTAAACCCAATTTTTCCGGGCCCGCCCCCGTCATCAATTAACCGGGTCTTTAAACCCAAAACCAGATCCAACAATCAACCGGGTTTTTAAACCCAAAACCATTTATAAACACAATAAACCAGGATTCAACATGATCTGTTTTCCAAAAATCCTTCCGAAAATCATATCTTGTCATGATAGGACTTATGTCCGAAAGCACATGCAAATTCCAAAACATGCAATTCCCGAAATCACTTCACAAATATAATCAAATATCATAAATACGTAACATGCATAATCATATCTAAATACTTCATCAAAAACATCATTCATGCATAGGCGAAAATCGTAATCTCAAAATACGTGAAATACGATATTTATCTCGAAAAGCGTGAAATCACGTAAAACCGAAATGACATATTTATCAACATAAAATCATAAGTGAAGACACAAGATAAATAAGTAAAATAGTCATGCATGCACAATTTGGAAATCAAAAGTCCACTTACGGTTTTAGGACGCGTCAATCGCGCCTCGTGCGCTCCTCCGTAGCTTCGGAAATGTCCGGGCTTGTACAAACGCACAAGGAGGGTTACAATCATCCAAAAATAACTCGTATGATTTTTCCTAAATTTTTCGGATTTTTCGACGAAATTAACCTTAAGGACCTAAACTTCCGAACTCCCGAAATTATCCCGAACGACTTCTGATCGACTCGAACTTTAAAGGTAAAATGTTAATTAGACTGAAAGGAATAAGTTTCATGTTGACCGTGACTGGAGATGACATCACACGCGCCGTCACGCGCCGCCCAAAGTGGCTGCGCGTGAAGGCCACGCGCCCAGCTATAGTGTCGTCTCTCCTACCCGACTAGCCTGTTAAACGAGTCTGTTACCCGCGATTCAACCCGACCAGTTAACCCTCAATTCTCAATCGATTGCTCTCGTTCTTGATCCTAACATGTTCTATAATCATTCAATTAGAGTTCTAGATCATTTAATTATTTCGGCATGCCCCAAATCGATCAACCCAGACCCGAACAGTCGAACGGGTTATCATCTAGAACTCACCCAAAATAGTTCCATTATCCAATTAACTTCACCAGTAGCTTAAGGGGACCTAGACGAACCAAAACATCCAATCAATTGACCCCATACTAACCTGGAAATAGCCGTCCTCAAGCTCGAAAATTCTCAGAACCAGGGGCCTCAGTTCTTAGCCAATTCGTGAGTGATGTCCTTCAAAATCGATGTGGTCGGTTTCCTATTGCTCCCAGAAGACTAATACGGCCATTGGTTTCGCTCAAATGGCCTCACAATTTGATCTTCGATTTTCCCTCCAAACTGGTTTTTCTCTGAAACTGGAACTTGAGTTCCTGAGAAATCCCTAATCAAATATCTTCAACTCTTGCACGGTTGTGTTCCTGTCACTCCCAGAAAGCTCCCTCAGTGTCTAGATTGGTCCCAAAACCCGTAGAAATTGAACTCTAGATTTTTCCCCCCAAAACCAAAAATGGTTTTTCCCACGGTTTCTCTCAGTCTCAGCCATCTCAACTGATGTAAAATGATGCCAAATGAATCCTCTCTCCACTCCCCTACACGGTTATTCGATCAGTGCAGCCAGCAGCTCGTGGGAGACCAACTGAGGTCTCTGAAAATGGTTTCCCGCAAACACAGAAACCATGGACATTTTTAAACTCTCCCGTGCACTGAGCTCTGATCAGTCACCCATGTGTGCTTCCCACTGCCTCAAATCACATAAACAATCCATCTGTTCAACCCACTATTTCCATAAACAATTGCACGCACAAAATGTCAGGACCCACCGCGGTTTCACCCTGAAACCCGAGGTAAATCCTGCTCCCGTCTGACTCCCTAACATAACACTAAGGTAACCTCACTCGAAACCACCAAAAGATTCAGTCAGATGCAGGAGAACTATACAATACATCCCGAAATTTAAAAGTTTACAGAGCATAGTCCCACATACACAGAAAAGAAAAACCGATAAACAGTACACGCACACGGAAAATTAAAACACCCCGGGATCCCTCTCGTAACTGCTATGCCTCAGACGCTGCCTCGACGCTGGAACCCCGCGCTAGCTCTACAACCTGGAGGGCAGTTAAAAACTGAAGGTGTGAGTGGACCATAAATAAGAGAGAACTTTCCAAAACCATTTTATAAGAAAATCGGGTTTTAGCCCTCCGTTTTGAAACCACATGCATAACCAGTTCTTGAAACAGTTATAAACCAATCGCCATAAAACATCATAAGAAACAGAAACACTATAAGAACAGTTATAGAAATCATATCATAAGCATCATAAAACCGTATTATAAACCATGCATATCAAGTCATCATTGTCTGATCAAACCTGCTGGACCTATCCGAGTCTTTAAACTCCCGAGTCTTTAAACTCAATCCAGGCCTCAATAATATCGGAGTCTTTAAACTCCCGAGTCTTTAAACTCAACAGGCCTACGGGGGAAATATCAATATATCCGAGTCTTTAAACTCCGAGTCTTTAAACTCAATTTGGGTCTTTAAACCCAATCCGAGCCCGTCCCCCGTCAATCAATATCCGGGTCTTTAAACCCAATAACCAGATCCATCAAATCCAATCCAAAACCATTTGAAAACCATTTCCAAATTCACATCCAAACCCGAATCCGAAATCACCAGTCCGATGCTCGTCCAGCATCCCGAACCGTCATTCCGAACCCAAATCCGGAATCCCACTTTTCAACTTTAAAACCAAATCTCGCTTTCCGAAATCCGATTCTAAAACCGAAAACCTTGATCATCGAAATCATGTTCCAAAATCCATTTATAATCATTGAAAACCATTTATTGTTTGAAATCCCAAAACCATGGCATCATAATCAGAAATCAAGTCTTTCTCGTAAAACGTGCCAAATACGTTATTTCTCGAAAAACGTGCAATTAAGTAAAACAGTTATAGCATATTCAAATAACCATGAAATCACATATAAAACCATAAAACAAGTAATTAAAAGCAGTTATGCATGCTCAGTTATAGAGAAGGGGTCCACTCACAGTACAGAGCCCTCAATCGCGTCTCGAACGTCTCGTACGTTCCTCAGCTTCCTCGGGAAGTCCCAATCCTGTCAACAACCACCATAGTACGTCACTAACACGTCTACGAAAGTCCACATAATTCCCCCCCCCCCCCCCCCCCCCTCGGGTCCTAAACGTAACGAACTTGAACCCTAAACCTCCACCCTCGCGAAACTACTTCGATTCGACGTCTGATTAACCCGAAACCAATTCCATTAGACTCGTCACAGCACCTAGACCAAAAACCATGTTAACAACTTCCCATGCCGCCGCCGCCGCACGCGCCCCCACGCGCCGCCCAAAGTGGCTGCGCGTGGCCCTCACGCGCCAGCTACAGTGCATCTTTAACCTCGAGCAGATCCGGTTCAGCACAGTTCCTGCACATCGAACCGGCGTCAGCGGTTCTCCGCCATACCTGCACCAAAACTGCTCCTCTCTTCACCCACAGCATCGTCCAGTTCCTAGCTATCCATCCCCCTTACTCAACCACCTCGACACAGCTTCTAAGTCATCGTCCCTAAGTCGAAACCAGACCCGTTCAGTCCCCTGTTTCCTTCTCCGGCCACCCAGGTCACCCCCCGTCACGGTGGCAGTCTCAACCTCTTCCTAAGACCATCCTAAACCTCACCCAACTCACCAAGACCGTCGACTCACTCCCTAAGTCCACGACTTTCAACCTGAGCAAAACGGAAAAACAGAGTACATCTGTATGCTCCGTCGTGCCAACCTCCACCGTGCACTCCCCGTCACGGCTGCCCCACCAGAAGACTCCTAGGACTCCACTGAACTCCCTGGACCTCACGGAACTCCTCGATTCAACCCCTAAACCTACCACTTAGCTCCTGAACCCAGACGACAAAACAGAGCAAAGAAACGAGGATGAGGAATTACCTGTCATCCTGTCGCCGTCGTGAGCTCAGCCGTGAGGCAGTAGTTCCTCCCGTCCTCTGGACACTTCCACTGGCCTCGATTGGTTGATCACGGCCACAACACCACCCACAAACACTCACGTCCTCCCTGTTTTTTTTTTTTCCTGATTTCCCGTGGCTCTCAACTCACACACAAACCATCGCCGCACCTCCAAACCTCCTCAATGTCTTCCTCTCAAACTCTAAATCACTCCTCACTCACCAGAACACACCAACCCTCACGATCACCCCTCAATTTCGCTCAATTCCTCCCTCTGTTTTCTGTTCTTCGAACACACACACGACACACACACCTTCACGGTTGCCCCAAATAATTGGACCGTGTATGCTAGAAACCTCTAGCCCTCCTACACGTGTCATCATCCCAAAATTCCTTCTCCCACATGTTTCAATCTCAGCCTTCCATCTGTCCCTCTTTGTTGCACCAGGCCCAAAGCACAAAGACCAAAATGCCCTTCCTTTTAAGTCAAAATTACAACTTTGACACTACCTTTCTAGACCCGTAACTCTCACCTCGTAAGTCCGATGAATACGTGCCACCTGTCATCGAACTCAGGACGACGAGATCTATCTAAGTCTCCTAAGTCAACGTACCAAAACCCATTCGTAACGAAAGTCAACTCTTCCCCCCTAGTTTAACCAAATTACGGTTATGTCCTCAACCTTCCGAACATCATAACTTCCTCCTCGGATGTCGGAATCGGGCGTGCCACCTGTCTACGGATTCGTGACGTCCTAAACTACGTCCTGGTCATCGGTGAAAACCCAATTGACCACCTGAACTAAAAGTCAACTTTTTGCCCAAACTAGGGGCAAAATCGTCATTCTAGGCTAATGACCTAATCGCGACCAACTAACCCCCGATTAAGCTCACTAATCCCATCTTAATCACTTTCTTAACCTTAATTTCCGGGACGGGTCGTTACAACCTACCCACCTAAAAAGAATTTCCTCCCCGAAATTCCACAGCTAGTTCCCGACACCTAGGGTCCCCTACCTGGTAAGCAATACTAGGTCAACAACAACTTCTCCTGAGTTTCCTGTCTATCATCTCCACCTTGGGTATTTCACTCCGTCCCCAACTACCAGTTACACTTCATGGTGTACGCAAGGGAAACTCTATGAACAGAAAACAAAGGTATTTTAACATACCTCATATAGAGCACCCAATAGAAGTCATAGAGTACATCCTCACGTACTGCCACCTCACTTCCCAGAACCCACTCAAGTCCTAACCCAAAACAATCTAAGCCAACAGGAAAACCTATCTATTTGCTCACTCCCTCGACTGCTACTTCGACCACTTGTCGAAATAAATCTACAAAGACCTAAAGGCAAACTCTAGATTGTAGGTTCTCTTCCTTCTATAACCTCATATCGATCAGTTATAGTCACTGCTTTCCTATTCCTTCCATCCGCCTTCAACGGAACTCACCGTAACACTCCAGGTCACCTAGGGTAACTCTTAGACTCTACCCTGGGATCCAACAACAAAGTACCTACAACACAACCGAGGATAATAAAAGTACCTGTCCCCGCACCTGGTGCCGACTGAGCCTCCTGCTGAGTCATCGAAAACACTCGGGCCTGAGGTCCCGACGCTCTACCACGTCCCCTCGAACTACTAGTGGCACCACCACCTCCTCTAGTGCCCGCTGTCCCTGATGCTGTACTGTGTCCAGGCTCCGCCATTCCTCGGCCTACACCACCTTCATGTGGCAATAGTGGACACTCACGTCGGAAATGACCTCGCTCCCCGCAGTAGAAACAAAAATCGCCCGCTGTCCCTGACGCTGTACTCTGTCCAGGCTCCGCCACTCCTCGGCCTACACCACCTTCCTGTGACAACAGTGGACACTCACGTCGGAAATGACCTCGCTCCCCGCAGTAGAAACAAAAATCCCGATCGGAAGGACCTGGTCGCCCTGTAGACGCAACAGACGTTGCACTAGCTTGCGGAGTCGGCTATGTCCGATAACCACGAAATCCCGAACTCTGGAAACTACCAGGTCTACCGAAATGATCATCACTCCACCGAAGTTACCTCTCTTCGGTGTCCTCTAACTCGAAGCTCCAGAAAAAGATGGCTCCCGGCGTCGCACCGGCAAACTCGCCTCAACCCTCACCGCAGCGTCCGACAACTCTCGGAGGGTAGTAAACGATCCAGCCGTCACTATGGCTCGAATCTCACCTTGCAGGCCCAACTCAAACCTACGGTACTTCTCGGCTTCAGTAGCCACAAACGCAGGAGCAAACCGAGACAACATCTGAAACTTCTGTTCATACTCAGGCACACTCAGATTCCCTTGTTGGAGTTGCAGAAACTCAGCCTCCTTGGCATCTCGGAAAGAACGAGGGTAATACTGATCCAAGAATCTCTCCCGAAACGTCTCCCAGGTCACCGTGTGGGCATCCCAACCAGACAACTCGAGGGTATACCACCACTCGTACGCCGCACCATCCAGTAAGAACGTAGCCAGTAACACTCGATCCTCCGGTGGGCAATGCATCACTGCAAAGATCCACTCATGTCTCGTGATCCACCTCTGGGCTTCCTCAGGATCAGCCCCGCCACTAAAAGTAGTAGCTCCGAGCCGCTGGGCTCGCTCAATCGTAGTACTCTCTGTTCTTCTCGCCGCTCCTTCTTCAGGTCGTGGAGAGGGTCCACGTCTCGGAGGCATCGTCAATCGCACGCTGAAAGAGGCATAGAAACAGTCAAACAACCTAAACACAACCTCACAACAGACACAAACCCATCAGACTCGACAAACCTATGCTCTGATACCAATTGTCAGGACCCACCCCGGTTTCACCCCGAAACCCGAGGTAAATCCTGCTCCCGTCTGACTCCCTAACATAACACTAAGGTAACCTCACTCGAAACCACCAAAACATTCAGTCAGACGCAGGAGAACTATACAATACATCCCGAAATTTAAAAGTTTATAGAGCATAGTCCCACATACACAGAAAAGAAAAACCGATAAACAGTACACGCACACGGAAAATTAAAACACCCCGGGATCCCTCTCATAACTGCTATGCCTCAGACGCTGCCTCGACGCCGGAACCCCGCGCTAGCTCCACAACCTGGAGGGAAGTTAAAAACAGAAGGTGTGAGTGGACCATACATAAGAGAGAACTTTCCAAAACCATTTTATAAGAAAACCGGGTTTTAGCCCTCCGTTTTGAAACCACATGCATAACCCAGTTCTTGAAACAGTTATAAACCAATCGCCATAAAACATCATAAGAAACAGAAACACTATAAGAACAGTGATAGAAATCATATCATAAGCATCATAAAACCGTATTATAAACCATGCATATCAAGTCATCATTATCTGATCAAACCTGCTGGACCTATCCGAGTCTTTAAACTCCCGAGTCTTTAAACTCAATCCAGGCCTCAATAATATCCGAGTCTTTAAACTCCCGAGTCTTTAAACTCAACAGGCCTACGGCGGAAATATCAATATATCCGAGTCTTTAAACTCCGAGTCTTTAAACTCAATCCGGGTCTTTAAACCCAATCAAGGCTCGTCCAACGTCAATCAATATCTGGGTCTTTAAACCCAATAACCAGATCCAGCAAATCCAATCCAAAACCATTTGAAAACCATTTACGAATTCACATCCAAACCCGAATTCGAAATCACTAGTCCGATGCTCGTCCGGCATCCCGAACCGTCATTCCGAACACAAATCCGGAATCCCACTTTTCAACTTTAAAACCAAATCTCGCTTTCCGAATTCCTTCTAAAACTGAAAACCTTGATCATCGAAATCATGTTCCAAAATCCATTTATAATCATTGAAAACCATTTATTGTTTGAAATCCCAAAACCATGGCATCATAATCAGAAATCAAGCCTTTCTCGTAAAACGTGCCAAATACGTTATTTCTCGAAAAACGTGCAATTAAGTAAAACAGTTATAGCATATTCAAATGACCATGAAATCACATATAAAACCATAAAACAAGTAATTAAAAGCAGTTATGCATGCTCAGTTATAGAGAAGGGGTCCACTCACAGTACCGAGCCCTCAATCGCGTCCCGAACGTCTCGTACGTTCCTCAGCTTCCTTGGGAAGTCCCGATCCTGTCAACAACCACCAAAGTACGTCACTAACACGTCTACGAAAGTCCACTTAATTTTCCCCAAAAATCCTCGGGTCCTAAACGTAACGAACTTGAACCCTAAACCTCCACCCTCGTGAAACTACTTCGATTCGACGTCCGATTAACCCGAAACCAATTCCATTAGACTCGTCACAGCACCTAGACCAAAAACCATGTTGACAACTTCCCCTGCCGCCGCCGCACGCGCCCCCACGCGCCGCCCAAAGTGGCTGCGCGTGGCCCTCACGCGCCAGCTACAGTGCATCTTCAACCTCGAGCAGACCCGGTTCAGCACAGTTCCTGCACATCGAACCGGCGTCAGCGGTTCTCCGCCGTACCTGCACCAAAACTGCTCTTCTCTTCACCCACAGCATCGTCCAGTTCCTAGCTATCCATCCCCCTTACTCAACCACCTCGACACAGCTTCTAAGTCATCGTCCCTAACTCGAAACCAAACCCGTTCAGTCCCCTGTTTCCTTCTCCGGCCACCCAGGTCACCCCCCGTCACGGTGGCAGTCTCAACCTCTTCCTAAGACCATCCTAAACCTCACCCAACTCACCAAGACCGTCGACTCACTCCCTAAGTCCACGACTTTCAACCTGAGCAAAACGGAAAAACAGAGTACATCTGTATGCTCCATCGTGCCAACCTCCACCGTGCACTCCCCGTCACGGCTGCCCCACCAGAAGACTCCTAGGACTCCACTGAACTCCCTGGACCTCACAGAACTCCTCGATTCAACCCCTAAACCTACCACTTAGCTCCTGAACCCAGACGACAAAACAGAGCAAAGAAACGAGGATGAGGAATTACCTGTCCTCCTGTCGCCGTCGTGAGCTCAGCCGTGAGGCAGTAGTTCCTCCCGTCCTCCTCCGTCCTCTGGACACTTCCACTGGCCTCGATTGGTTGATCACGACCACAACACCACCCACAAACACTCACGTCCTCCCTGTTTTTTTTTTTTTTTTTTCTGATTTCCCGTGGCTCTCAACTCACACACAAACCATCGCCGCACCTCCAAACCTCCTCACTGTCTTCCTCTCAAACTCTAAATCAGTCCTCACTCACCAGAACACACCAACCCTCACGATCACCCCTCAATTTCGCTCAATTCCTCCCTCTGTTTTCTGTTCTTCGAACACACACACACGACACACACACCTTCACGGTTGCCCCAAATAATTGGACCGTGTATGCTAGAAACCTCTAGCCCTCCTGCACGTGTCATCATCCCAAAATTCCTTATCCCCCATGTTTCAGTCTCAGCCTTCCATCTGTCCCTCTTTGTTGCACCAGGCCCAAAGCACAAAGACCAAAATGCCCTTCCTTTTAAGTCAAAATTACAACTTTGCCACTACCTTTCTAGACCCGTAACTCTCACCTCGTAAGTCCGATGAATACGTGCCGCCTGTCATCGAACTCAGGACGACGAGATCTATCTAAGTATCCAAGGTCAACGTACCAAAACCCATTCGTAACAAAAATCAACTCTTCCCCCTAGTTTAACCAAATTACGGTTATGTCCTCAACCTTCCGAACATCATAACTTCCTCCTCGGATGTCGGAATCGGGCGTGCCACCTGTCTACGGATTCGTGACGTCCTAAACTACGTCATGTTCATCGGTTAAAACCCAATTGACCACCTGAACTAAAAGTCAACTTTTTGCCCAAACTAGGGGCAAAATCGTCATTCTAGGCTAATGACCTTATCGGGACCAACTAACCCCCGATTAAGCTCACTAATCCCATCTTAATCACTGTCTTAACCTTAATTTCCGGGACGGGTCGTTACACAAAACACCACGGCATAGCCGTGCACCCTGTTTTTCACGGTGGTGCTACAGTAACCCGTGTAGAAAGACCAAAATGCCCTCAGGGCAATAATTACCAAAATGCCCTCCAACTTCCGTGACCCGTAACTCGGTCATCCGATGTCCGTTTCACGCGTGCCGCCTGTCGTTGTACTCGGGGCATCGAGACGAACCTAACGGTCTTCGAGTCATGTGAAAATCAATTGTATTTCAAAAGTCAACTTTTTCCCCTATATTGTCCAAATTATGATAAATGCCCCTGGACTTCCGAACGTCATAACTTTTTCCCCGAGCGTCCGAATCGGACGTGCCACCTATCTATGAACTCTTGACGTCCTGAACTACGTCACGGTCATCGGTCAACGTCCCTTTGACCCTCCAATCAAAAGGTCAACAAATTGATCATACGAATCACAGGGGTAAAAACGTCATTTTATTCAATATTTTACAAAATTACATTTTCAGAATTTTCGGGGCGTTACAAAGCTTTTCCCGCAGCCTCGGTCCATCGGAAAAGCCATGCAAGGCGGCGACTATTTTCTGGGTTCGTAGGGTTCAATTCGCCCCATACGTTGGACGTCGACAATGGATGAAGGCATGAAGGGATTCGTCTCGATGGCGGAATGGATTTGGCATCGCTGTCGAAGGTTGGGTTGATCAGAGGCGAGAGTATTGGTGGGGTTCTACCGATCTCTGACCATGAGCGGGAGAGAGGAAAATTTTCTTGGGAGGGAGAAAGCATAAGGGTCTCGGACCATGATTGGGAGAGAGGAAAATTTTCAAGGGAGGGAGATAGCATAAGGGTTGGAGGGTTTGGATGAGGAGATGAGGAGGGATGTTAAGATGAAAGGGTGTCATTTGGGTTTGTGAGATATGGGCATCTGAGCCTTAGAGAAGAGGCAGAATGCTGTCTGAGACTCAAGGTAATCTGTTTATCGATGATTCTGCTTGTACATTTAAATGCCATTAAGTTTTAACTGTTGTTGGTAAGTTTTTCACCCAATTGACAGAATTACACATATGAATGTGGTTTTGTATGATTGATGGGTGTTCTTGTGCTCTTCAAATTATATCTCCCTGTTTAGCAGAGTTCTCAATAAGCTTATGAATTTGAGGCAGAAACCCATGTATTTGAGTTCGTTCCAATTTTCCAATTTGAGTTCACAATTATTGTCAAATTCAAGGGTACAAAGAGTACGTTGTTTTTCTTGCTTGGCTTCTTTTCATCTAATCTTCCTACATCTCATGGATGTTTGTAGAGCTAAAGTATATTCTTCTTTTTTCTTAGAATAGATGACATTATAACGTTTCTTCAAGTCTTGATCCTCATAAATGATGCTTCCGTGATTATTGAATTAGTTTCGTATGCACAGATTTTGGTTATTGTTTAGTTTCTACCAACCATTGTATATACTTTGGTTCACATGTACTTGGAACATCTTTAATTAGTAGCGTCTTTTGTTTTCAGGAAAGTTCTCAAATTATCTCAGAGTTTTATAATTCCCATAAATAAACTCAGGTTCCTCCATGTATGCATGGCCATTACTGCTCAAATTTAAGAATTCTGTCTTTGTAACCTTTAATGAGATATGAGGGGGCACGACTAGAAGCAATTAGATTATGAGTCGTAGCAGCTGAACAGCATGAGCCAAGCTCAAAACAGTTGTGTCTTATCAATTCTTTTACTTTGATCTCCTGATTCCATTTCGATTTCATATGGTTGCCTTCGAATTCTGTATACCATTATCTTGCATTGAACAAGCAGGCATGGGTTGCGTGGGGAGCTAAATGAAATGATCTTGATGCTGCCGAAAAGAAACGATTAGTTTCATTTGAATATTTGTTTCATTCTGTATTTTGTTTTTATGTATTTGTGGAATTTGGAAGTTGGAAGCTAATTGAAATGATTTTGATGCTGCCCAAAAAGAAGAGATTATTATAGGTTGCTTAGTTCTCTCAAGTTCATTGGGTATATAAATCATGTTATCTGATGGATCTTGATTTTGAGGGGTTTTGGAGAGTCTGTAACTATGTTTTATGTGCGTTTTTTGTTACGAAAATTTCTTGACTCATTTTTATCAGGGATTTCTGATACTAAAATTTCTTACTTTCATTTTTCTTGTTTCTCTGTTTGGAGATGTGGAGTATATTTCTTATTTTGTTCTCTTATGATTAATTTTGATGTGTTATGAGCTGTTGAGAACAAAGCCATATGAATTCGCATTGATTGGCTGAAAAAATATGATTAGTTTTATTACTGGTTGATGATTGAATTGGTCTCCATACGTGTAAGATGCCATATCGGGTGATAAACTTTTCAAATATTATGCTGAAACCACAGAATGTCTATTACACATAGGGTTAAAATGCCTAATTTGCTTTCTACACCAAAATGAAAAATAGCCCTCATTCTTAGAGCTATCCTTGGGTGATGGAGTTGAGAAAATTTACTATTTCATCCAACTGAATCTTATGCTGAATTGAACTCTGTAGTTTTTTCTCTACCTGATTATTACAGCTGCTTGAAATCCTTGACTTTTGGAGATAGCTTTACTTACTTTTTGTTTGATGATCTTGAATTTGGATTTAAGATCCATTTACAGTCTATAATTTGTGCAGATGACACATATTTCCTTACAGTAGGCTAATGAAGACAAGGAGTGGAGGAAGGGAGATTATTAGGTTACCTATAAATTTGTAATTTTGATTAATCCTTAACTTTAATTATGCAAACCTGTTTCCTTTGTAAACCAGCAATTTCCAGTTGTCCTATTACTTTTGTTACTTTGATAGTCATTCCAGTTTGATTTCATAAGTTTCCCTTCGAATGTCGTATGCCAATTTTATAGAACATCTATTATTGATGAAGCATTTGCACAATTTATAAGACATTATAATCTAATTTTTGCGCATAGCTATGATTCATGCTCAAATGAATAACAATCCCTATTTTTCAATTACTACATAAAATGAGTTATTTAAAATTTGTGACATGTAGTATAGCATATTTATAGGAATACATCATTTCACTGCATTTTGAAATCAATAGCATCGTAACAAAAACAACAATGAAAGAGTATACTTACATTCAACCATTTATGCATGTTAATCTAACAGTACCAAAACATTCAAAGGAACAATAAAGTTATAAATCGGTTTGGATAGAAGTCCTAAAGAAAAACCACAACATTCAAGTTAAATGGTAATATATAACAGAAGGTGAATGTAGTCGGAACTAACTAAAATTAATGATACATCGATTTCAGATGAACACCATATTCCGATGTTTCACTTTATATCCAAATACTTCATTCTTCACGACCTTAACCAGTGTACTAGCATTCCTTCTCACAAATGACAAATATGCCTATTCTTTACTCACCCAGGTTGTACGGCAAGGTCCCCCTGTAACAGAAATATTTACGCTTAATCAAGTCTCACACTAGTTGCAATAAAACCATTACCATTGTGACATGATCAATGAATTGAATCTATATGGAGATACTAAAATAGAATGTACCTTGATTCCCATTCTTGAAGCCTATTACATTTCCACACCAAATATAAGCAATTAGTGCCAATTTGAAGAACATCACGCATTAGGTCACATGCAATAATTGAACGGCACATTTTTGTCGACATATAATAAAATCCGCGAAGTGCAAAGGTTCCAATGCCAGAAAGGTACTAAATATTACAAGGATTATGTAATCCTATGAAATAAGGGAATACAAAACAACCCAGCAACAAACACCAAAGTTGGCATCACAAATGCCACTCATACAAGACAAATCAAGTTTATTCCGTCCTCAATTATATGTTGGCCTATCTTTTATTAATTTTAGTGCACATACTCGCCTTTTATTTCCTGATAAGTTTATATTTCCAAATCAAGTGCCAGCCATAAATAAATACTACAAACTAATAAATAAATACTCCAAGCTAATTACTGGATGCTAGTCTTAGGGTACATACCCACTTGTTACTTGTTTTTTGAGGGATGAGTATTCATTTATTGCTTCATGATTATTATACGCTAATCCTTCTGACTGGTAGAGGGTGGATACAGTCCGAATTGAATCAGATGCCTCCTTGGAAGATAAAAACGGCCACTCACCCTCGGGTGTAAATTGAGCACCATTGTATTTTTTCCCTCTGGGTCGCAGTGGACATGTTGACTTTGTGTGACCGCATACTCTGCATATACTACATGCTTGTTTGTTTGTCTTCGACTTATACTTCCCATAGGTGTGTGAGGGTTTGTTATTTCCCCTTGCAGTTGCAATCTTACCATCTCTAATGATCTTATCCTTTGGTCTAACACTTCCAACTCTATCATAAAAGCCTTCTACGTTCTGTGTCAATGATTCCAATTTTGTGGTCAATGAAACAACTTCATATTTCACCTCGTTGAATGCTTCACTACTCTTGGAAGCAACATGACAAAACTTCTTGCACATTTCTTTAATCGCCCCGTATCTAGCGGCTTTAACTGCATCATCAAAGTAGCTATCCTCCTTTCTCTGAAATGGGAATCCTTGCCTCGCCTCTTTCGTAAATCTTTTCAATATGACACTATTCAGAATCCCCATCAACCCCTCCCACTTCATCATTCCCAAAATATGACTACATGGAGTGCCTTTAGACTCTAAACTGTCACAGCTGCACTCAATACATTCGTTTTACTCCTTGAAGTAGTTAACAGTCCAGGTATGTCTGGGCTTCCCATACATATTCACTATATAGCTCGAGTACTCCGGGAATGTAGTTGTAGCCATCACATTTAATTGAGCCACTACATTTATCTCGTCCTGAACAATATAGAACACTTTTTCAGTATAAACCTTTGCTACATGTTTCTCAAGCATTCGTAGTGAGGTGGTCAAAACAGGGGTTGAATTCAAATTGCGAAAATCCTCCATAGCACACTTATTCCTTACTCGCAATACCCCTCTATCCAATTGGCTGACGCATTCTTGAATCTTCATTGATGCTCGCTTCAGAAAATCTTTCATGCAAAAGTTCATGCTCTCACATCGTTGAGTGCTGGAAATTCCCCCCAAAAAATGGCGTCTGAATGTCGCTTGAGCCCATCTTTTTTTTTGTAAAGACCTTTCATGGTTTTATTTGCATGGAGTCCATATCGATCAAGTATTGACCTCAATTTAACTTCAAATTCTTCTTCGGTAATGTGTTGATACAAACATTTTTTAAAAAGCAATAGAAGTGGAGGATTATTAGTGATATCCGAGACAGTCCTTAAAAGATGCCATGAACATAATCGATGCCTCACCCCGGGAAACATTATCTGCATTGCACTTTGCATTGCTTCATCACCATCAGTCAAGACATATATCAGCATTTTCCCTCCCATTGACTCCAAAAACGTTTTCAAGATCCAAAAATATGTGTATGCTATCTCATTACATAGAAGGGCTGATGCAAAAACCACGTTCATACGATGATTATTCATACCCACAAAAAGAACCAAGGGCTTGCCATACAAGTTTGTCTTGTAAGCGCTGTCAAACATTATCACGTCTCCAAAACAAGTATAATCATACAATGATTCAGAGTCTCACCAAAACAAATGTAACGACCCGTCCCAAATTAACGGGATTAATTAAGGATTAATGACGGATTAGCAAGGCTAGTAGGGGATTAGACAAGGATTATCGGACGTTCAATGCAAAATGACGATTTTGCCCCAAAACGGGCAAAACGTTGACTTTTCATTCGAACGGTCAAAAGTAATTTGACCGATGATCGTGACGTAGTTTGGGACGTCACGAGTTCATAGACAGGTGGCACGCTCGATTCTGACATTCGAGGAAGAAGTTATGACGATCAGAAGATCATGGTCATTTTGGTAATTTTGGCAAAAAGGGGCCAACAGTTGACTTTTGACCTAGGAGGTCCGATGGCCAAGGGCCAAGTACCGTTGCATAGGTCAGGATGATACGAATCCATAGACAGGCGGCAAGTCGAATTCGGACGTTCGACGACGAAGTTAGGGTTCACGGAAGTTCAAGTGCACTATTGCACGTTTTTCGAGACGGGGACTATTTGGCAGCAAGTGGGGCCCAAATATTTTGGATAGGCTAATGGATGAGTGACAAGTTTCACCTATCCATTGCCCAACCCAAAAACTCATGCATATCTCTCCCCTTCATCGATAATTCATTTTCTTCCTTTCAAACCAAAACTGATCCACCATTTTCATCCAAATCCAAACCCTTCAACCCTAAACCCATTTGTGAGAGGCAGAGAGTGAACTGAGGACTAGCTGGACGTGGTGGCTGACCAGGAAGGGCTGCCGTGCACGGCGGAGGAGAAAAACCGAGCAAGGTATCAGTTTTAACCTTTTTAATTCCATTTTCGATTTTGGGTATTATGGGCCGTTTTGGGTGTTGGTTTCGAACTAATTAGGCTCCTAGGGAGTAAATAGGAAGGTTTTGGGAGGCTTTGGACGTCGGGGAAGCCCTGGGTAGGAGGGGGGATATTCGAACAGTGAGGGGTTTCTTGGACTGGTCGGGTTTTAGAGGTTTTAGGGATTCTAATCGATTGGGTTAAGTTCCTAGGACAATTATGGGATGAATAGGATCAATTAGGATTGTAAACGGTGAAGATTGGACCGGTTATGGGCTTGAACCGGTCACGCCGGTCCAAGTTGCAGGAAAAACTGAACCAGACCGGTCGGACCGGTCTGACTGAGGTTAGGGGTGACACTGTAGCTGGGCGCGTGAGGCCCACGCGCAGCCATTTCAGGTGGCACGTGCGGGCGCGTGGGGGAGAATTTGTGGATGTACCAACATGTCAAATCATCTATTCGATGAAACGAACATTTTGGGACTGGTTTCGACTCGATCGGACATCGTCTAGATATAGTTTGGGCTGTCCGAAGGTTTCAGTGCGCGTTTAAAAATAGTTAAACATCCCAGAAAATTAAGGGGCTTCAGTGAGGGGTTAATTAACTAGTTAGTAACCCTATAAAGTGATTCGGACAGGTTTGGGAATCCCGGAGACGACGGTTGACTTGGAAAGGCGTACGGCGCACATATCAAGGCAGCAGCGCGGACGGTCTGTGAGTGAACTTTATTTCTGAAATCGATGCATGCATAAATGTTTTAATATGTGTTTTGGGAAACCTTGAGTGCATTTCGGTTTTCATGAAATGATTTTGAAAAGGTAAAATCAGGCATGAGACCCAATTGGATTTGGTTTTGACTCGGGCATGAGACCCTATTGATGACCTACGGGTCTGAGTCGTAGTCGCGACGGGTGCTGTGTGCACGGCGACGAACGACGTGACGCTCGCCTCCGGATTGGGATGCGTTCCTTCCGGAGAGGTCACGATGCACATCCCGTTGTCGAACAGCCACTGGAGGCTCGACTTCGGAGTGCTGACGATTTAGAGGATCGATCGGCGATGTGTGCACCATGGTCTCATGATGGTCGCGGCTGTGATGTGTTCACGGCGACTTACCAGGATTGAGAGCGGTCCTGGATTGATGGTTGCACGCATCGCTACGATCGGGATCGTGACTGATCCTGAGATACCGGGCTCGATGCCCAGTTGATTTGAGTTTGGGCTCGAGGCCCAATTATTGTGAAATCGGGCGAGAGGCCCTGTTGAGTCGTATGTTCGGGCTGGAGGCCTAGTTGCTTTATGTTATCGGGCGTGAGTCTCATTTTTATGGTTTTGTATACGAGTATGTATATACCCGCCTTAGGAGATTATTGATTGGTCCCCTCCAGCGTCGACTTGGAAAGTCACGATCCATAGACCAGAGTGGGTATCCCCATAGGGATCCTGTTCCAGAAATGGAGGTTACTTATGATGTTGTGGTCCCGGACCAGATTCCGGAGAGATGATTGGACTAGATCTAGAGAGAGCTCGGGCTAGATCCAGAGATTGAGCCTCCCAGATGGAGATTCTTGGGAGAAGACTCGGAGTGAGACCCCGGGTAGTGTGCACACTAGTATAGAGATGACATCGTGACTACATCGGGGATGTGTTCCCTAGGGGCTGTGTGCCCCGAGATGGCATCTTCTCCAAAAGTGCCTAGGATGGGTTATATATGTATATATGTATATGTGGATGAGTTTTCACTGAGATGGCGTTGGGCTGAGACCCTCGCGTATTGGTTTTGGGCTGAGACCCTTATGAGGTGCTTTTGGGACGAGTTCCCATGTGTTTTAGTTTGGGGTTGATTGAAGGATTTCGGGCTAAGGCCCAATGGTTTGATGGTTCATGACGGTTTATGGGAACTAGGCATGAACCTTAAAAATGGTTTTCGGATGCATGCATATGTTTTTAATGAAGGGCATAAAGGTCTTTTATGAAATGTTTTAATAAAATATTTGTTTTGTCCACTCACAGCTTTTATGTTTTGAATGCCCTTCAGGTTGATCGCGGATGCGGCTGTAGCAGAGACGAGACATCGCATTCCTCCTTCGAATCCTGGCGTACTCTGATAGCCCCGGTTGGGCAAAAGACAAAAATATCCCTGGTCTGACACTTCGTGTCAAACGGGAGTAGGCACGTCCCACGCTAATCTAGAGGGATTTGGGACGGGTCCTGTCAAGTTAGTATCAGAGCAGAGTGCGCACAGATCGAGGATGTGATGTCTCTCCAATCGTAACAGCCCATCATCAACCTGATAGTTAGGGTACTAGTACGAGACTTCAGTCGAGTCGACCTTAGTTCGTGTATGTTTGAGACGTGATGCGATCGTGTGAGGTCGATCGTTCTCCATGAGAATCCGATGGCTTAGAGCCATATAGTTATTTGGATGAGATCCAGTGGATCAGTAGACGCAGTACGACAACCAGAGAGTCGGGACCGCCGAGGCGTCAGGACGGACATGGAACAGAGCGTAGTGAACTCCGTGGAGGTCGGACGTTGGGATCATCGACGATGGAACCGCAAGGATCGAGATTGTGCTGCTCGGAGCAGTTAGACGCGCGAGGACCTTAGTTGAGACTGGTTGGAATAGGACGTTGATCCTATTTGGAAAAAGCTGCCCGGAGTAGTTGTGGTGTGACGCGCTAGGATACGATTATGACGTGTAGCGGTGGTGCATCGTTAGGCACGGAATTGGGCCAAGTTCTTGTGAAGGCCAATGGTGGAGTATCATATAGGTTACGAGAGGACAAGGTCTTCAGGTTGTGGTTACTAGTTGTTGGGATACCAGTATTGGAGTACGATGATCCTTCGGAGTCGAGGCAATGGATCATTCGAGATGGAAGTGCTGCAGGCGAGCAGCCGGGTTGTGGTAACCCTAGTTAGTGATTGGTTGGATGAGTTACCAGGAGTGTGGTGCTTGTCAATCGGAGTCCGAGGAGGACCGATCGGTAGATGTTGTGTGTGAGCAGTTAGTACCAGCGGGGAGTTGACCGCGTAGTTTCGAGTCTCGATAGCAGAGTGCTTCTGAGATCTGTCTGCACGAGGTTGTGGCAGACGCCGCTATCGATGGACGTAGTCGAGTCGTATCGAGTAGGAAAGACCCTACTCAAACTGAGCATAGTCATAGGATTGGTTGTTTCGCACTCCGTTGGCAGTGATGCGAGGACTTTAACGAGAAGGGACGATGTGCCACGAGCTGAGAGTAGCTCAATCGTGATGTGCTCATGGTAAAGTTCTACCATTACGCGACGAGAAGGATTCGTCGGGTAATGTGAATTATCTCGGCAATGATATGGCGATGAATTGGTTGACTGCGGTTGGCCATACCTCCTAAGTTCGTGTACGCTGTGCGAGGAAAATCTGATAGTGAGAAATAGAATGGGTCACTACAATAGTTATCGACAGTTGTCATTAGTCGGAAAGTTTGGACAACGTAAGGGCTCCTGTTGTGACCCTGTAGTCTGGTGGCACATCGGATTAGGATGAATCGACATCCTTTTGGATGTGCATAAACGCTCATAAACGGGTAGGCGAATTGAATTGTTTGTGGACATGTGGATGATGTCCGAGTGAGTTGATGTGATCGAGTTTGTAGTCGTGCCCTAGCGTGGTAGTCATGCGAGTTCGTTGGGCACTGAGTGGGACAAAGAGGTCTCAGAGTGGCTCGGTGCAAGATTCACGCTTTACCTGGAGAAGTGACAGGTACTAGTGATCGTTGTGAACGGACGGTACGAGTGTTAGGTGCTGGTTTTGGATCCCATAAGGATTGGGACGTGCGACTTAGGTTACCGATGTGAACGGCAAAGAGAAAAGCCGGGAGGGTTTAGTCCTGAAGGAAAAGATTAACCATTACAGTAATTATCAGAGTATGCTCTTAGTTAGGAAGAAGGACTTCTAGCTCAGGAAAAGAACTGTTGGAAAAGTTAGGTATACTTCCAACATGGTTGCAACTACTCTCGACTTAGAGACCGGTGAAGGATACTTTTCATTTTCTGCTCTTTAGTAGATCGTGTTGGTTGCTGGAGGATGGCTTGGATGAACCAAGACGGTTGTTGGTTCTTGGGTTTATTGGATTTTTCGTTTTCAAGTGATAAATTGGATGAAAGGTTGAATCTTTAGGTCATTTATGAGCCAAACATCCAGGTTGTGGGACAAATTGTTGGAGTTGAGGAGAAGGGAGTGTTTGGTGTTGCATGACTTTGATGTATGCAACATGTATTCTCCTCCATATCTGACTTGGATGACTTTGATGTCATCATCTTCAACCTTACTCAGGTGGATTGTTGAGGAAGAATGGTGACAGTGATGTCAATTGGATTGACTTGGAGATCAGATGATTCTTGGTGTCACGTCTAGTGATGTGACAGGCGAGTACCCAAGACGAGACAGATTGAGAAACGAGAAGATGGTCGAGTGGACGGAAGAAATTGTGACGACCGTGAGGCATTTCGACAGAGGTCTGGTCGTCATTGGAGTGAATTGCCTTGCTGATTATGCTAAGCTAGGAACAGAAGAGAACTTTTAAAGATCCCTTAGCGTAGTTGGTGAGATGACAGAGTTTGGAAGTGGGAATCATGGTGAGATGAGGATGATACGTAGGTATCAATCAGGAAAAGATAAATAGCTGATGCTTCGAGATGGATTTGAGAATAGAGATTGTGTTGGATTGAGGCTGGTTCGTGACGTATGATTGAGGATGTGACCGATGAGTACTATGTTCGGATATGTTCCGACATATGGTATAGTGAAGGACGTCGAATGCTGTGTGCTTGAGCAGAAGTGGCAGATAGGGTTTAGATAGTTGGTGAGCTGAGAGCTCAGAGCCTTGTGGGCCAGTGGAACCCTAGTGCCTGTTTGTGTTTTCTGCTGAGACAAGTATTCGATTGGATTCTGTGTACACCCAGATGGGTGAGGCGTCGATTGGTTGTCGATAGGTTGAGTAGTACGATGATTGGGACTCGAGGTGAGTCTAGATGGCAGCGGAGACCGCTGAGTGATATGAGATACGATACGGTACGAGGACTCGAGAGCGAGTCGAGAACAGAGTGTGCAGCGGGAGCACAGTGGAGCCGAGCGTACTCATGGACTCAGTGGTAGTGACGGAAGTTGGGTATCGCTCCGTGGGAGCAGTGAGGATAGTTGTCGAATCGGGTGCTGATTAGGACATTAGTTTCGATTGTCAGATGAGAAGAACCATCAGGCTGAAAAGTCGACGTGATGACTCTCGCAAGCCAACGATTGGAAAACAGCTGATGAGAGTTAAGATGAAGCTTGGGAGCTTCGGTGACAATGCGTACTGACGAGTACGACGTAGTGATGGACATGTACTTGTGAACGGGAGTGGCCATGTGCCGAGAGACGATTGCATTTCCACAATTGGGTGTAGAAATCGGGTCAGTTTGAATTTCGAGGACGAAATTCTTTAAGGGGGGAAGATTGTAACGACCCGTCCCAAATTAACGGGATTAATTAAGGATTAATGACAGATTAGCAAGGCTAGTCGGGGATTAGACGAGGATTATCGGACGTTCAGTGCAAAATGACGATTTTACCCCTAAAATGGGCAAAATGTTGACTTTTCGTTTGGATGGTCAAATGAACTTTGACTGAGGACCGTGACGTAGTTCGGGACATCACGAGTTCAAAGACAGGTGGCACGCTCCATTCCGACATTCGAGGAAGAAGTTATGACGATCAGAAGATCAGGGGCGTTTTGGTAATTTTGGTAAAAAGGGGCCAACGGTTGACTTTTGACCTAGGAGGTCCGATGGCCGAGGGCTAAATACCGTTACGTAGGTCAGGATGATACGAATCCGTAGACAGGCAGCACGTCGAATTCAGACGTTCGACGACGAAGTTACGGTTCACGGAAGTTCAAGTGCACTATTGCACGTTTTTCGAGACGGAGAGTATTTAGCAGAAAGTGGGGCCCATATATTTTGGACAAGCCAATGGATGAGTGACAAGTGTCACCCATCCATTTCCCAACCCAACAACTCATGCATATCTCTCCCCTTCATCGATCATTCATTTTCTTCCTTTCAAACCCAAACCGATCCACCATTTTCATCCAAATCCAAACCCTTCAACCCTAAACCCATTTGTGAGAGGCAGAGAGTGAACTGAGGACTAGCTGGACGTGGTGGCTGACCAAGAAGGGCCGCCGTGCACGGCGGAGGAGAAAAACCGAGCAAGGTATCAGTTTTAACCTTTTTAATTCCATTTTCGATTTTGGGTATTATGGGCCGTTTTGGGTGTTGGTTTCGAACTAATTAGGTTCCTAGGGAGTAAATAGGAAGGTTTTGGGAGGCTTTGGACGTCGGGGAAGCCCTGGGTAGGAGGGGGGATATTCGAACCGTGAGGGGTTTCTTGGACCGGTCGGGTTTTAGAGGTTTTAGGGATTCTAATCGATTGGGTTAGGTTCCTAGGACGATTATAGGAAGAATAGGATCAATTAGGCTTGAAAACGGTGAAGATTGGACCGGTTATGGGCTTGAACCGGTCACGTCGGTCCAAGTTGCAGGAAAAACCGAACCGGACTGGTCGGACCGGTCTAACTGAGATTAGGGGTGACACTGTAGCTGGGCGCGTGAGGCCCACGCGCAGCCACTTAAGGTGGCGCGTGCGGGCGCGTGGGGGAGAAATTTTGGATGGTTCCAACATGTCAAATCATCTATTTGATGTAACGAACATTTTGGGGCTGGTTTCGAGTCGATCGGACATCGTCTCGATATAGTTCGGGTTGTCCGAAGGTTTCAGTGCGCGTTTAAAAATAGTTAAAAATCCCAGAAAATTAAGGGGCTTTAGTGAGGGGTTAATTAACTAGTTAGTAACCCTCTAAAGTGATTCGGACAGGTTTGGAATCCCGCAGACGACGGTTGACCCGGAAAGGCATACGTCGCGCATATCGAGGCAGCAACGCAGACGGTCTGTGAGTGGAATTTATTTCTGAAATAGATGCATGCATAAATGTTTTATATATGTTTTAATATGTGTTTTGGGATACCTTGAGTGCATTTTAGTGTGTATTTACATATGGGCACGTACTTCGAGGTTTTTGGGTTTTATACGCGCTTACGCTTTCGATTTTCATGAAATGATTTTGAAAAGGTAAAATCGGGCATGAGACCCAATTGGATTTGGTTTTGACTCGGGCATGAGACCCTATTGATGACCTACGGGTCTGAGTCGTAGTCGCGACGGGTGCTGTGTGCACGGCGACGAACGACGTGACGATCGCCTCCGGATTGGGATGCGTTCCTTCCGGAGAGGTCACGATGCACATCCCGTTGTCGAACAGCCACTGGAGGCTCGACTTCGGAGTGCTGGCGATTTAGAGGATCGATCGGCGATGTGTGCACCATGGTCTCATGATGGTCGCGGCAGTGATGTGTTCACGGCGACATACCAGGATTGAGAGCGGTCCTGGATTGATGGTTGCACGCATCGCTACGATCGGGATATTGACTGACCCTGAGATATCGGGCTCGATGCCCTGTTGATTTGAGTTCGAGCTCGAGGCCCAATTATTGTGAAATCGGGCGAGAGGCCCTGTTGAGTCGTATGTTCGGGCTGGAGGCCCAGTTGCTTTATGTTATCGGGCGTGAGTCCCGTTTTTATGGTTTTGTATACGAGTATGTATATACCCGCCTTACAAGATTATTGATTGGTCTCCTCCAGCGTCGACCTGGAGAGTCACGATCAACAGACTAGAGTGGGTATCCCCATAGGGATCCCGTTCCAGGAGTGGAGGTTACTTATGATGTTGTGGTCCCGGACTAGATTCCGGAGAGATGATTGGACTAGATCCAGAGAGAGAGCTCGGACTAGATCTAGAGATTGAGCCTCCTAGATGGAGATTCCTGTGAGAAGACTCGAGTGAGACCCCGAGTAGTGTGCGCACTAGTATAGAGATGACATCGTGACTACATCGGGGATGTGTTCCCTAGGGGTTGTGTGCCCCGAGATGGCATCTTCTCCGGAAGTGCCTAGGATGGGTTATATATGTATATATGTATATGTGGATGAGTTTTCACTGAGATGGTGTTGGGCTGAGACCCTCGCGTATTGGTTTTGGGCAGAGACCCTTATGAGGTGCTTTTGGGACGAGTTCCCATGTGTTTTAGTTTGGGGTTGATTGACGGATTTCGGGCTAAGGCCTAATGGTTTGATGGTTCATGACGGTTTGTGGGACCGGGCATGAACCTTAGAAATGGTTTTTGAATGCATGCATATGTTTTTAATGAAGGGCATAAAGGTCTTTTATGAAATGTTTTAATAAAATATTTGTTTTGTCCACTCACAGCTTTTATGTTTTGAATGCCCTTCAGGTTGATTGCGGATGCGGTTGTAGCAGAGACGAGACATCGCATTCTTCCTTCGGATCCTGGCGTACTCTGATAGCCCCGGTTGGGCAAAAGACAAAAATATCCCTGGTCTGACACTTCGTGTCTAACGGGAGCAGACACGTCCTACACTAATCCCAAGGGATTTGGGACGGGTCCTATCAAAAAATTTGCCAACCTTTCCTCTTCATCCACCATAAATCTGCAATAGAACCCTGAATCTGTCGATGCCTTTGCATTCATATATGAAAAGGCAGCCTCTGAGTCACCTGCAAGTACAAGCGCACGTCGGCTTCTATACAACTTATTGTGAAAAATCTTTGATACTAAAACCAACATGAATATAACCCTCGGCTTGATCCACCATATATTCAGAACATTGGCTTGTTCTTATACAAGCTTGTCGTATAGAATGGACTTGGGCGATTTCAGGCTCCATTACCCACCTGTGAGAAACAAGATATGCTGAATGTCGTGGGGTTGCCAAATCTTGGCTATGCTTCCTATGGAATTCACTCACTGTGTACAAACTAGTTTTTGTTGACAATTTAATCCGCATACATGCGCAACAATTCTCCCTAGTTTGAGGCGAGGTGTATAAACGCGTATTCCACTTACTGTGTCTCTTCCCCTCTTTTAAACAGGTCCAAATTCTTCTGGTAACTACATTGTGCTTGTTCCTATCCATGTAACCCTTCCTCACTAAAAACCCAATAGTGTTAGCATAACGAGTATAAAATTGGTTGGCGTCTTCTACACTTTTAAATTCTTTTCCCACCATGTCTTCGTAAGTCAGCTCATCAAATCTCTTGCCTTCAAACACCAAACCAACGTAACCATCATCGTCCACTATAGTCTCACTGTCTACATCAGTGGTTGTAATGATTCATTCCGCTCGTCCATCGGCACAGGGACATCTTGATCTAATCCAACATTCATTGGTCCTGATTTAGAGTTTCCGGCCCTAGATGATTGCCCTGCTTCCATATTCATGCCTATTCCTACAAGTAGCTTTTATAATTTAGCAGTTTCACCTTATAAGCAAGTTATCATAACTCCTCAGCCGACTGCTTAGCAAATGAAATGAAAACCGTTTTCATGTCACTTTCTTCATCTGTTGCAAACGTTAAGTCCACTCAAATTCCATATAATTGTGCACTTACATAACATAAATTTTGATTTAATGAGTTGATGAGAATGTTTTAATGAAGAAATTAAAAATAGGATGACATTGCTTACAGCCAAACTGCGCCCAAACGTTCCATCAATTGTACAAGGAGTACGGCGAGGACTACGATGTGGGCACCTTCTTGATGCTAGCGTCAAGCTTCACAGCGTCGTCTTCCCTCCAGAGTCTATCATGATTTTCTCAAACTCAACTTGGACCATGCGTGCAGATTACAACTTGAGGGCGATATAAATGAAGGGTAAATTGGGAAATTTGGTAGCCCTTGGGTCAGTCTCGTCAAGGTTTTTTTGACTCTGCATATAATGGAAAAATCAGACCACAAAGGGGGGTGTGGATCCAAGACGGCAACAATCTCTTATACCAAAATTGTTATTTAAACATTTGGGTTATAAGAAATCATGCGAAACATCATACTCCATTATTCACGAGTGCAACAACATACTCCATTATTTAGCCCCTCTAATCAGCCTTCAAATGGCCATGTGTCTAGGGAGCACGTGAACTACAAGTCTACAAAGATGGAATAATGGCCTTTAGCGGGATGGCGGTGGGATAGTGGGTGGATGGGATGGTTGTTTACAAAGATGGAATTGACCTGCATTTATGTCTAGGGAAGAGGGACATGAATGTGGAAATTTCTTATGCATCTAATTCTTTACATTTGGTGGTCATGCATGTTACATCATAAGTTCATTGTTTAGCCCCGCCTTGCATCCATTCCAAAAAAGGGGTCGGTGGAGTAGAGCATACTCCATTATTTAGCCCCTTTATTCGGCCTCCAAATGGCCATGTGTTCTGTCAATTATTTCTTCTCCATTATTACCTTTCCCTCCTCCACCCCCCTCACTCGTAACAATATAAATAGGTACTTATGGAAATTTATAATGTTACTGTTAATTCATATGTATCAATGGGGAGAGTATGGGTTGTTTTTCAAGGTCGAGTTTCGGGTATTTATGATAGTTGGGCAGAGGCTAAAAAATAGGTGATTAATTTCAGTTTTTCGAAACACAAATCATATAAAACACTAGCAGAGGGTGTTAATGTAATGACCCGTCCCAAACTTTTGGGATTAATTAAGATTAAATCGAGGATTAGCGAGGCTAATCGGGAATTAGTCAAGAATTTTCGGACATTTAGGGCAAAATTCCGATGCATGAGGACCGAGGACCATTACAGAGATCGGGTCGATACGAGTTCGTAGACAAGCAGCACGTCGAAATCGGACGTTCGACGAGAAAGTTACGGGTCACAGGAGTTCCGAGGAACTATTGCACATTTCATGAGACATGTGGACTTTTGTCTGGAGTGGGCCCCAGATATTTTGAACAGGCCCAATGGATGAGTGACAAGTGTCACTCATCCATTGCACCTTGCTCTTCATACATGCACCTGCCATTTTCTCTTCGTCCATTTGAACCAACCTGAAACCCTTTCCCCATTTCATCCATCTTCTTGCTCTCAACCAAAGGGTGAGAGGTAGAGTAAGAAAGAGGGACTGAGAGGCGGTGGCAAGACGACCAGCTGCCGTGGACGGCGGAGGAACCACCAGAAACAGGTAAAAACCCAAAACCCCTTTTATATTCAAATTTTGAATTTCTAGTTTTGGACGTTGGGGGCTATTTCTGGTGATTGGGGAGTGTTTATGGGGTTTGAATGAGCGTTTAGTGATGGTTTTGGACGGTGGAAGGTGGCTGAGCAGCCCAGGTAATGGGCTGGAAGTTTGGACCGTGAGGGGAAAAATCGAACGGGTAGCTTCTATGCTAGTTTTCTAGGTTTTGATAACATATATAGGTTGCAAATGATGGGACAAAGAAGTAGAAGTGGAACAGACTGAAAAGGAGGAGAAAATGGCCCTGAACTGGTCTCGCCAGTTCGGTTGGACCAAAAACCAGTGAACCCATTTGGACCCGGTTCGCTGAAGGTTGAAGATGTCATGTGCTGGGAGCGTGAGCTCCACGCGCAGCGCCTTGGGGAGTCGCGTGGGGGCGCATGGGGCGCTGTTTGGGGATGAGGTCAACACATGAAATCATCTTTTCGATGTAACGAACATTTTTGGACAAGTTTTGAGTCGGTCGGCCACCGTTTCGATATAGTTTTGGGTGTTCGAAGGTTTAAAGCCTATGTAAAATACGTTTAAAAATCCCGAAAAATTAGGGGGCTTTAATGAGAGGTTATTGAGGTAGTTAGTAACCCTCTAGTATGATTTGGACATGTTTGGGAGTCCCGGTGATGGTGATTAGCCCAGAGAGGCTTATGGCGTACATATCGAGGCGCAGCATGGACGGTCTGTGAGTGGACTTTGGCTTTCTAAATATGATGCATGCATAACTGTTTTATATGTTTTAAATATATGATTTGAGATGCCTTGAGTGCATATGTTTGTGGTATTTGGTATTTACGTATTTGCACGTATTTCGAGATTTATAGTTTTATACTGTGCTTATATGTGCTGGTATTTCTATGATGGTTTAATGGAAAGGCTTTGGATTTAGAAATATGGAATCGGGCATGGGACCCATTTGATTTGGAAACTATCAGACTTGAAGTCCATTTGATTTAATGAGACATCGGGCTGGAGGCCCAATTGACTTATATGATCGGGTTTGGGTCCCAGTTGGTTATGATATTGGGCATGAGGCCCAATTATGGTTCATAAATGTGATTTCGGGTCGAGGACCCCAAATAGATTTGAATTTATGAATTTACGATGGTTTTATGGAAAACCCGGGCATAGCCCTTTGAACAGTTTTGAGATGAATTATGAAATGGTTTTCCATATACCATCCTCACAAATAGTTCCCCTCCAAATGTCCCGTAGTATACTGGAGTGGGAAGTTGTCTCTGCCAGAGTCTCGTAGTATCCTGGAGTAGTCACGGGGCATTGCCTGGAAAGGGTTCATTGCACTAAGCGACCGGTTCGTATAGTGACTCTGGAGTAGGATTGCTAGAGGTTAAAACCTCCCCCAGGGAGGGTCATTGATCTGCGAGTCATTGACTTGGGTGGACCCTAGGGAGACTTGAGATTGAGACCCCAGGTAGCATGCGTAGCTTGGAACCGTGACGGTGTTGATTGTGACATCTAAGATGTGAGGCATCAGGGATGCCGAGGATTGGTTTTGGGCTGAGACCCACTTGATTTGATGTGGGCTGAGACCCACGTGTATTGGATTTGGGCTGAGACCCACGTGATTTGATTTGGGCTGAGACCCACTTGATTTGATTTGGGCTGAGACTCACGTGTATTGGATTTGGGCTGAGACCCACGTGTATTGGATTTGGGATGAGACCCACGTGATTTGATTTAAACCGAGACCCACGTGATTTGAATTGGGCGGAGTCCCTACGGATTTGATTTTGGACTGAGTTCCCACATGGTTTAATTAGTTTTGGGCTGAGTTCCCATATACTTAGTTTACGGTTTTGGGCTAAGACCCTAATGGTTTAATTATTGATAAATGGTTTCATAACTGGTTTTGGAATGCATGCATGCTTTTTAGTGAAGGGCATAAACATCTTTTTCGTGAAATGTATTTTTAATTAAATTATTTGTTTTGTCCACTCACAGCTTTCAATGGTTTTAATGCTCTTCAGGTTGATCGCAGATGCGAGCTGTAGCGGAGACTGAAACATCACACTCTTCCTCCAATCCTAGCGCACTCTAGAAGCCCGTTTGGGCTAAGGTTTGAATTATCCCTTGTTTGAAACTCGGTGTCAGATGCGAGCATGGCACATCCCGCGTTAATCCCAGGGGGATTTGGGATGGGTCGTGTCAAAATGGTATCAGAACGGGTTAGCTCATATGGTACTCTAATACCGAAGTGGTATCAGAGCAAGGTTTGCATATTGTACTCTTATACCAAAATGGTATCAGAGCGAGGTTGTCGCTATTCGAGCAAACTGTGTAGCTCTTGTGGTACGCACAGGTCGACGATGTGATGTCTCTGCAGTGATAACTGCCCATCATCAACCTGATAGTTAGGGCAAGAGTAGGAGGATTCAATGGAATCAAACCTTAGTTAGATTATATTTGGCACGATGTGCGATGGTTTAGGGTTCAATTGGCACAGGATTTCGTGTGTTAGTGAGACTGATCCCGAGTAGGATCAATGTGTATGTGAATCCAACGGCTAGAGGCCGTAGAGTTATGAGAGGACGAGGTCCTTGGATTGTGGTTACTGGGTGGTTGTGTACAAGTTAATCCCGTGTGACGACTTTTCAGAGTCGAGCGCGATGGATCGCTAGAGATGGACGTGCTGTAGTGAGCAGCCGGGTTCGCGATAACCCTAGTTGGTGATTGATCGGACAAGTTACCAGGAGAGTGGTACTTGTCGACTAGATCCTGAGGTGGACCGATTGGGGGATATTACGTGTCAGGACCCGACCCTCTTCTGTCAGGTCCCGATTCATCTAGCACGATATTGTCCGTTTTGGGCCTCGCCCTCACGGTTTTGTTTTTGGGAGCTCACGGTGCAACTTCCCAGGGGGTCACCCATCATGGAATTGCACCAGCCTCAACTCGCTTAACTTTCCCCCCCAAAGCCACTTGAGCTCCCAAAAGGCCTCGTGCTAGATAGGTGTGTGCCTACACTTTTAAGGCACACCACCGTTCCCTTCCCAGACCATTCCCCCCTCGCAGGAATGTGGGATTGTTCACCGTTCCCTACAGGACACGGGTCTTACAATCCACCCCCCCTTAGGGTCCAGCGTCCTCGCTGGCACACTTCCCGGTCGGGGTCTGGCTCTGATACCAAATTGTCAGGACCCGACCCTCTTCTGTCAGGTCCCGATTCATCTAGCACGATATTGTCCGCTTTGGGCCTCGCTCTCACGGTTTTGTTTTCGGGAGCTCACGGTGCAACTTCCCAGGGGGTTACCCATCATGGAATTGCACCAGCATCAACTCGCTTAACTTTGGGGTTCCAATCCCCCCCAAAGCCACTTGAGCTCCCAAAAGGCCTCGTGCTAGATAGGTGTGTGCCTACACCTTTAAGGCACACCACCATTCCCTTCCCAGACCATTCCCCCCTCGCAGGAATGTGGGATTGTTCACCATTCCCTATAGGACACGGGTCTTACAAATCGAGTCCGTTCCCGTGACCATAACTTCGTCGTCGAATCTTCGATTTTGGCATGCCGCCTGTCATTGGATTCGTATCGACGAGACCTACGTAACGGTCCTTGGCCCTCGTCCATTGGACTTCCCGGGTCAAAAGTCAACATTTGGCCCCTTCTTAGCCAAATTACCAAAATACCCCTCAACTTCCGAACGTCATAACTTTCTCCTCGAATGTCGGAATCGAACGTGCCACCTGTCTATGAACTCGTGACATCCCAAACTACGTCACGGTCATCGGTCAAAGTCCGTTTGACCGCCCGAACTAAAAGTCAACATTTTACCCACGCTAGGGGCAAAACGGTTAGTTTGCACAATTCGTCCGATTTCACTCAACTAATCCCCGATTAGTCATTCTAAATCATAATTAATTAATATTCAATCCCGATATTCGGGACGGGTCATTACAGTAGTTGGCGATGACGAGTTCGCATATCAGAGAACAACCTAATAAATTCCTAATTTACATTATTCTCATTTGAAATCCCTATTATACCCTTATGGTAACTATTATTCTTAACCCATTCTAAATTTATTTTTCTTTTCGGACATTTGTTTCTTGTAATTGTTTTTTTGTAAGTTTTTTCCCCAAAACCCAGAGCATCTAATGCTAAGGGCTACCCAAGCCTGGGCACACCTTTTAAGGTGTGAAGATATCTCATTATATTTACCCAAAAGAAAAAAAAGAAGAAGGGTGAGTGGAGGTGGGGGGCCGGCTGGGAAAAAACATGCGGTACACTCATTAAAAAAAGGGTAAATCATTGTTACATCCTTACCAACTTTTAGTTTTATTTGAAACCTTTAATGCTTGTATATTAAACAAAATAATATCTTATTTCAAACTTTTTTTTTATTTAAAAGTTTCTAAACAGAATTTGTAAGTAATAAATTTCACATCTATCCTTTTGTATCTCAATAAAGAGGATGAGTGAGTTATTGAGAATTCCTTTAAATAATTAAAAATAGCATTATTTTTTTTGTCCTCTTTGCTCCATGTGCCCCTTATTATTTGTTTTCTTTGATCTCTTAGATCTTTTATTATATTATGCATATAATAAATATTATATGTGTATAATATATATTGCATATAATTACAATTGAATTTTCTCTATAAAATAAAAAATAAAGTCCGTATTGTCTGAGGTTCAACAGTAGGGTATATAATTTTTTTTTTTGGGTGAGGTGTTTGGGGGGGGGGGGGGGAGGTGGTAGGGGTTGAGATGGTGGTGAAAAATCGTATGACATAGGGTTTAATTCTTGAATTTTGGCATAAAATTCAAGAATTAAATCCTAAACTATGCGAAATTAACCAAATTATTTAATATCGAAAGATAAAAATGAGCAAGTGAAAAAAAAATTATAAATAGGATTAATGTTTTCATAATCATCAATATAATCATATAATAAAAAAATAAATGTTAAAATTATGATAGATTTTGATAAATGTTTTTTAGATTGTTGTTGGATTAGTTCACAATTGGATGATAAGTGTTTTTTATATGCAAATTTTTGAATAAACTTATATGTGGTAAGAACTATGAATTAATTACCTTTAAAAAAAATGATCCCATAGAATGGGCCGGGCTCAAACCCGCCAATTTTCACGCCTATTCTGGGCGACCCCTAATCGCTCCCGAAGTTTCAACAGAGCGCCGTCGTTTCATGCACCCTTCTTTCTTTCTCTCGATATCCCTGGATACTTAAGCGAGCTGCCTACCGTCTTCCTTCAATCTCCGCTAAACCCTTAGCCGGTGAACAAACAGAAATCTAATTTTGTTTTGAATTGAATTTGGTCCGGAAAATGACAGTGGCGAGCTCAGTGGTCCACGAAGTGCTGGGCCGGAGGGCCGAGGACGTGGACCAGCCCATAATTGACTACATCGTCAATGTCCTCGCCGACGAGGATTTCGATTTTGGTGAAGATGGTGAAGGCGCTTTCGATGCTCTCGGCGAGCTCCTTGTCGCCGCTGGCTGTGTTAGCGACTTTGATGAGTGCCGCTTGGTGAGTATGTCTGAATAATTGTAGATGCTGGAAAATTGTAATTCATTTTATTTCTTTTGAACATGCATTCAAAAACTGAATCCGGCGTTGGTATGCAGAGAAAAATGAAATCTTTCTAGTGTTATATTCATTTCATGAAACAAGTGATCTTGACATTTGTGGAGGTTGCTATAGGTTTGTAGTACAATTTCCGACAAGTTTGGGAAGCATGGTTTAGTTAAAGCTAAACCGACTGTGAGGAGCCTTGCAGCACCAGTTAGAATGGATGATGGGATGGATGAGGGGGAAGCTCCAAAGAAGAAGCCTGAGGTGACTGATGGTCCTTTGTTAACTGAACGTGACCGAGCTAAGATAGAAAGAAGAAAGAGGAAGGATGAGCGCCAAAGAGAGGTGAGGTTTCTGTGTAATATTATTTGACCATTTTGAATGTGGATACAATTGGGTTGATGTGTATCTGAGGCTTCTGGTCTAGGTTGTTATTGGTGGTGTTGATGTTCGTGTTTAAAAAATTGGTTTAATTTTGTTCTAAAATTATGGTTCTTTCTGTTATTATGCAGCAACAATATCAAATACATTTAGCAGAAATGGAAGCTGTTAGAGCAGGAATGCCTGTTGTATCTGTAAATCATGAAAGTATTGGTGGACCCAATGTTAAGGATATCCGGCTGGAGAACTTCAGTGTTTCCGTGGGTGGCCGTGATCTAATTGTGGATGGATCAGTAACACTTTCTTTCGGAAGGCATTATGGTGAGCTTACTTTTTAGTGGATTAAGATCCTCTTGATTTGATTTTCAAGTTGAGATGGCCATTTGTTAGATTCCGTTGTTGTAATTTGATGGTGCTTATAAGTTTTTAGTTCTAAGGTTGCTGGACAATGTTTTCAGGTCTTGTTGGAAGAAATGGTACAGGGAAAACAACTTTTCTTAGGCACTTGGCTATGCATGCCATTGATGGAATTCCTCGGAACTTCCAAATATTGCATGTGGAACAAGAAGTGGTGGGCGATGATACTACAGCCTTGCAATGTGTTCTTAACACTGATATCGAAAGAACTCTGCTAATAGAAGAAGAAGCTCGTCTCCTTGCTCAACAGGTTGAATATTTATTGTTCTAAATTAGAGAAGAGTTGTGTATGGAAATTTTAATTATTCTTTTGTCCATTTCCTATATGCTTTAATGTTCATATGTCTCTTGTACTATGCTTAATAAATAATTATAACCTGCAGAGAGAATTAGAGTTGGAGGATACAACAGAAAAGAACAATGGGGAGAAAGATGTGATTGGAAAAAGGCTTCAGGAGATATACAAAAGACTGAGTTCATTGATGCTGATTCCGCAGAATCCCGTGCTGCTTCCATTCTTGCGGTCAGTACTCATTTATTGCTGTATAAGTCAGTGACATACAATTTGTCTTAAACAGGGAATCTGTGGTGATGATTGCTTTCAATCTCCAAACATTAGAGTAAATTGTGATAAAAGAAATGGGGAGAGAACTTGAAATGATATCTTATCCTATGTTTGTATTCATTATTGTTATGATGAACTCATCAATAATGAAAGAGAAATCCAGCTGGCTGGGAGTGGACCATGCTATTCATGTATATTTGGATGGATTACTTGCTTGCTGTGGATGTATGCATAAATTTGCACATGTGATGTAATGAATTCCTTTATGCCGAGAAAGGAAGTTATGCTTTTAGCTGCTGTATTGTTTCTCAGCTTACTGAAATGCTATCCTACTGACCAGAGGAATTTTGCAGGGTCTTAGTTTCTCTCCAGAGATGCAGCGAAAACCAACTAAAGCATTTTCTGGAGGATGGAGAATGCGAATAGCACTTGCTCGTGCCCTTTTTATAGAGCCTGATCTGTTACTACTCGATGAACCCACGGTATGTTGTTCATACCCTTTCATGCTTCTCATATTATCCTGTATTCGGCGCTCTATTTTTCTACTCATGGATTTCTTTTTTCTCTTCTCAGAACCATCTTGATCTTCATGCCGTCCTCTGGCTGGAGAGTTACCTGGTGAAGTGGCCGAAAACATGTATAGTTGTTTCTCATGCTAGAGAATTCTTGAATGCGGTAACTGTTCTGCTTTATTTTTGCATTTTATGATATGAAACAGAGTGTTAATTAGCACCATTTCTGTAACACGTTGTTTGTATGTACGTAATTATGTTTTCTTTCCCTTCAGGTAGTCACTGATATCCTTCATCTTCATGCGCAAAAATTGAATGCTTACAAGGGGAACTATGATATATATGAGAGGACACGAAATGAACAGGTCAAGAACCAACAGAAGGCTTTTGAGGCCAACGAGCGCTCAAGAGCACATATGCAGGTATTTAATCATACCATGATGATAAACTGAATCTATTCTTCTTTTGTATTCTGATGGTTACGGCAGTTTACCTCTATTTAATTTTTGCCTGTATTGCCTCTCTTTTTCTTTTTTATCTTTCTTATTGCTTTGGCAAAGGTACTTTAGAGTAGTTCAACTGGGTTATTTCTACCATGGTTACTAACTTGATCTTCTTTCATGGTCAAATTTTAGATTTGTACTTTCTTTTCAATTTGTTTCAAAATTTTCTGTTATTAGCTTTATTTTGTTACCATAAGGATAGAATTATGTCTCTTGGATTTTAAGTAGTTGTTCATCTTAATCGTTTTCTGTCTTCTTCTTCCCCCATATTTGGCATGTTTTGGGAATTACGGTAACTAATTTTTGACATTCAAATGTTTTACTTTGATCTGCAGACTTTTATTGATAAGTTCCGCTACAATGCCAAGAGGGCTGCACTTGTTCAATCAAGAATTAAGGTAAATTTTACTGTGTTCTTGTATGTTCACTAAACTATTTCTTTAAACCTTTACATCTCTAAATCCTGCTATTGGCCATCCATGCAATTTTAATTTCGTCAAATTTTGCATGTTCAAATAATTTTGCATGATGTGTTGATCTTAATAGCTGACGTATAACTAATCTCCCTTCTTTTTACTTTAATTTAGGCATTGGACCGGCTGGGAATTGTGGATGAGATTGTTAATGACCCTGAGTATGCACTGATAGCTTCTAGAAGGAACATTTATTTTCTCTTTCCCACTTGATTTATGTCTCTGTAATTTTCATATGCAGCTATAAATTTGAGTTCCCAACTCCAGACGACAGACCTGGTCCTCCTATAATAAGTTTCAGGTTTTCAATTTCACCTTTCTGAAATTTACTTGATATTTTCTTATTTATTTTCAAATTTATTCTGTTTTTTTTCCTTAAATCACACATGTATTGCATCTTTCTGATGATATATGTTTGCAGTGATGCATCATTTGGATATCCTGGGGGACCAGTTTTGTTTAAGAATCTGAATTTTGGAATTGACCTTGACAGCCGTATCGCAAGTAAGGATAATATATATTATATGAGACTTTGCACTATTATATGTTTCTAGCGAAACGACATTTTGTTCAACAATTTAATTTCGACGCCTCATTTTTCAGGATATATAGTTGGCACTATTTCAGGATGGATAAGTTTGAATTTATCTGTTATATTGTTTGTTCTTCTTTTCACCTTGTAATGCCGGTTTCAAAAATTTTATGCAGTGGTCGGGCCAAATGGAATTGGTAAATCAACGATACTCAAACTAATTGCAGGGGAGCTTCAACCAACCTCTGGGACAGTTTTTCGTTCGGCTAAGGTCTTTTGCATGTTTCTTGGGATTACCTATAGTACCAGTACCAGTTTCTAATTAACATGTCGTTTTCTTGCTGACCAAGTTACTTGTGTATAGATGTAATTACTTATTTATGAAAACACTGGTATTGTGCTCTCTTATCTTCATTGTGTACCTCGAGTAACTACTTTTTGGCCCTTGCTTCTCCTTGGGGAGGATTTAGTTTATACACTGGCAGCTTGAGGCTTATATTTTTCTATCTACAGGTTCGGATTGCTGTATTCAGTCAGCACCACGTCGATGGGCTAGATTTATCTTCCAATCCCCTATTGTATATGATGCGCTGCTACCCAGTGAGTCCTTGCTTTTGCCAATTTTTTTTCTTTTTTATGTTATAGAAAAGCTTTCATTTCTCTGATCGTGTTCTGTGGGGGGCATCTGTGAGTTGTTTCTGAAGTAATGTATGCAGAAGGAGTTGAGGATAATATTCTGCAGTCAACCCCTCTGAATCATCCATTTCCACATCCAGGATAGGAAAATATGCTTTAAACCTACAGGATATTTTCAAACTAAATAAGATATTTAGCCCTAGCTGTTGTACCCTAGGATGGGATCCGAGATTTCTTAACTTCAATGAAAGCACAATTTCAATTTGGTGGGAAAGGTCTCTAATGGATCAACCTTTGTAGTGCCTTATTCTCGTTTGGGATGACAATTTTGTTATTCAGAATTGCCATGCTTTTATAAAGTAATAAAGAAGACTTCTTGCAGGGAGTGCCTGAACAAAAGCTTCGATCTCACTTAGGTTCTTTTGGTGTGACTGGAAATCTTGCACTGCAGCCAATGTACACGTTGTCAGGTAATTTATTTATACTGTATTTTGAATACTTAAAAAAAATTAATTTTTTTTTACATGAAGTTGTTTACCCGAACCTCATAGAGATTCGCATCTGGTTGGTCGAGTTGAAAGGCTTGCCAGGGCAAGTTAGCAACCTATGCTTGCTATGGTGTCACGCAATGAGTTGATCTCATTGGTTTTCTTAGCTTTTAGTATTATTCGCTGAAGACTTAAGTTGGATCCATTTTTAATTTCCGAGTCATGTATTAGGTGGTCAGAAGAGCAGAGTTGCATTCGCCAAGATAACTTTCAAGAAACCACACATAATATTGCTTGATGAGCCCTCCAATCATCTGGTGATTCACAATTCTTCTCATTATTTTTGTGTTTTGAGAAGAAATAATGGTATTAAGAAATAATCATCTGACATTGTAATTGTTGTTGTCATGTAGGACTTGGATGCCGTGGAGGCTCTAATTCAAGGTCTTGTTCTCTTCCAAGGAGGGATTCTCATGGTATTTATCTCTAATCTCTTTGTAATTTCTATATGCAAAAAAAAAAACAAAAAAAGCCGCTTTATTAGAGTAGTTTGATTTAGTAGTGCAATTCGTCGATTTCTTGCAGTTTGTAAATGAACTCGCATGTGTTATTTCTTACAGGTTAGTCACGATGAGCATCTGATCTCTGGAAGTGTGGACGAGCTATGGGTGGTATCTGAAGGTAGAATATCACCATTCCATGGCACTTTTGAGGACTACAAGAAGATACTGCAACACTCGTAGAAATAAGTTATCAGCATTGCGTCCTTCCCGTGGCAGTTTTGTGGGAAACCTAAATGGTATGATTATTGAGATATCGCGTATGTATTCCGTAATATGATTATAGTTTTCTTTCCGCCAAGTGAGTGGTTGAGCAATATGGATGGATTCATGTACTCTTACATGGCTTTTGTATAAACCTTCATTTTTATTTTAGGCGACATTTTATGTTGTTTTGTACTTTTGTTTTAAGGTTTTTTCTGATAAAAATGAAGAGGATCCAGTGAAATGTGCAAACAGCATTTGCATAATCGAAATGAACTTTACATGATTTCTTTTTGGGTTCTCAAAAGTTTGACTCGTCTCATGGTGGAAGTTAATAATCTGCCGGAAACAACTCCAATTTCTTTTTATGCAATACCATTTGGGATAGGATTGTATATGCATTGAGGATGAGGATAACATACGCATTGTTCTTTTTATACACGTACGAAGAGGAAAATCGCTAAGTTGAACTATTAAGTCATATCACTAAGTATGCAATGATATTGAGGGATGAGGATAACATACATATTGTTCATTGATACATCAAGTCGAATCATGTATCGAAATGAAGGCCACAAAGTCGAACTATTAAGTCCTAGCATGAAGTGGCAAAACAAAAATTAGTTGCATAGATTTTTATCAGTCATAATACTAAGTAATAAAATGGGAATTAATTGCATAGGTTTTAGATTACTGAAAATACTGTTAAAAATGAAGAGGTCCAGTGAAACGTGCATACAAAATTTGCATAATCGAAATGAACTTTGTATGATTCCTTTTGCCAAAATTAATATGTGGATACAAAATTTGCATGATCGAAATGAACCATGCATATGAGATTGAAGGTTTTCACTTGATGTGAGATTGGCGTTTACTACAGTTTACTTTTTCTTTGATTTTTATCATGGATCGTCTTTTTTATTTTTAATTTTTAATTTTTTTTTAATCTTTCTTTCTTTATATTGATGGTACTTTTATCAAAATAGTCAGGTGTTAAACTTTCTTTGTTTCTGATAAAAAAAAAAAAACCTTTCTTTGTTATGTTTCTTGATGTGCAGTTGCATTCAAGTGTTTTCCCTCTTACTTTCTTAGCCTTTGTTTGCTCATTTTTCCTTAGCTAATATTCCTCCATAGCAGCTACAATATTTTTCATATCAACAAATTCATGACCCATACGAGTCCAGGAAGACAAATCATTTCTGTTCAATTTGAGTGACCCGTAAGGCTCGCCAATTACCCCCCTTCATCTATGAAAACACTCCTTGAATCCAAATTAAAAACTTTAATAGCAGGCCTCTCGTGAAAAAAGGGGTTCCATGTTTACATCCGAAAAAATTTCCTTTCGATCCAAGTTATCGGCTCACGGAATTAAAGGCCCAAAGACACACAAGTCTAGCCTAGCGAGCTCAAAAGTAAACTTAGGCGGTGTTGACAGAGAAAACGACGAAAAATGAGGCAAGCGGGAATGTTCCAATAGGATAAACGACAAAACGGGACCCACTAAGAAACCCTAATCTGCAAGTGGCAAGCTCCTTCACTGCCTATAAATAGAGAGCAACCCAGCTGCTCAAAGGACAAATAAGCAACCAATCAACCTCAACAAATTAATCTCCATCAATTTCTGAACCTATGAACACCTTTAACTAAGGTTTTAAGGTTTAAAAACAGTTCACCCTTAAGGAAAAAAACTGCTTATTCGAACTAAAAAATCATTATGCAACATCTCTTCTCACCCTTTGGAGGCATTTATGCACTTTCCTAATAGTGTTTATGACCAAACAGTGTCATAATGGTTGGCTTCTCATCCCTGCACAGACCTTTGATCGCTCAAGTGTCATAAGGGTCGCCCTCTTCACGACTGACCAGTTTTTGGACTTCGGCTGAGGTTCTCGGAAGATTAACTTTCTTTCTAACCATTCAGTGTCATAATGGTTGATATTATTGACTACCAACTCACAGATAGTCATTCCGATCACCGGTTCAAGGACAGTCTACCACAAATCACATGGATAGCCATCCTGACTACTGACATACACAGTCATCTCGACCACCGGCTCACAGGAAGTCATTCCGACTACCGGTTCATAGATAGTCTCCGGCCACCATCTTATGGATAGCCATCCTGACTACTGACATACATACAATCATCCCAACTACTGACATACGGAAGGTCACCGAGGAACTCAAACCTCTTTTTTCGACGTCTCACCATCGCATTTGAGTGCTTTACCATCTCATGTCATGATTTCCAATTGATATTCATTTTAATCGATGATTTTCCAAATTTACTACTCCTTACGGGCTTGAAATCTTAAGGAAATAATTTACTATTTTCTGTACTTATAATTTCAGTTGTTATTCAATTCTAGTGCTTTTACATTCGTGTATTTGTACTTCCATTTCCGTTTCAATACAACCTGATTTTCTTTAGTGATTGGTGCTCGGAATATATCATCCAAGTGTGGTTTGTGACTCACCAAGTCAAGACGCCATCTTTATGCATTGGTCTGAATACTTTAATCTAGACTTGAGAGAACCTGGGACCATAATTGCTGAAATAACAACGTTGCCAATTTGAATATCATGGCGAAATAACTTCTGATTTGCTCATAGTTGGAATGAAAATATTTTAAGTTCTTGAAAAAGGCATAGAAAAGAAAATCACGGGGATTTCTTGTCCGCCCGGCTCACAATCACATTGATCAGAAGGAAAGTTTTCGAGCAAAAAATGGAGTCCAATTATACTGTCCAGTAGTAGTTTCTCTATTGGTAGCACGTCTGTACCTTAGTTGAAAGGCCTACTTGCTTGGTCTACCAATCTAGGGATCGAACGTGGCTTAAGGCCCATCATGCTCAGCCCATCCAACATTTCCATATTGCATTGAAGTAAAAGAGATCCCCACGAACAGTCCGCCTCCCTCGTTACGTAAAAAAACCGGTTCCGCGCAGAGGTCCAACTAGGGTTGGCTCGGGGCATCTCGACTCCTAAAACGAGTAAAAGATTTCAGGTAGGAACTTAATCTGGCACGCCCAGTGGGACTATTTGGAGTGCATGTTCAAACACAGGTCTACTCAGCGACGTCGAGACACTAAAGGAAGGTTTGTAGAGAATTCTCTTCAAGTGACGGTACTTGGAGTAATGACCATGTAAACTGGAATGGGGCCTAGACCTGAAGGGGACAAAAAAAGTTGTCCTTAGATAAGAAATGGATAAAAGGGAACTTTCCCAGATCATCAAAGATATCCTTGCTCCTATCAGTTTTTAGATCGAAGATTTGAATCGCCAGGTTCAGGGGTTTTCTAGTCGTGACATGGCTTCAAGGAACACCAATGTTCCACCCCCAAGACCCCGTGACCTAACAAAGGGAAGAGCCAGTTGGAATAAGGAGCATCAGTTTTTTAACCTTTGTTTAAGATGCCAACCTTCCTAGAGAAAATAAGTTTCGAGATCCTGGAGTCAAGTAGAGCTCAACATGAGTTTCTGTTCTTTGTTCTAGTTTGATTTCTAGAAACCAGTCACCTAATGGCCGAGGAGAAATCAAAACTGCGTCAAACCACCCACCCAATGGCCAGGGAGAAGTCAGACCCCCATTCATGCCAAAGACCAAAAATGTATTTAATAACTGGAGGAGATTTGAGCCCGACGAACCAATATTAGATGAAAAGTTTCTCCATGATAGAACACCATCTCGAGCCATAGAGCACCAGGCCCTTATGAACAAAATGAACGAGCTAAGACGCCTGATAACTGGGAAACTAGCACCTCCTCGGAGAATTAACGTCCCGACTTATAGAAAGCCTTACCCAACCTTTATAGATGAAGACAACTCGTTCCCCAGGAACTTCAAGCCGCCTACTTTCTCTTAGTACACTCCCCTCCTAGAAGCTTCCATCCACACTTAAGGGAAAATAGAGGCCATGTTCCACGGAGAATTATACATAATCGAGCCTGAAGTTACTATTAGTGACTTAGAAACTCTAAAACAAAGCAAGAATAAGACAATGGAGGACTTCATCGCTAGGTTCAAAAGGATGAAGATGAGGTGTAGGTTTCCCATCAACAATGCCCAGATGGTAGCTATTGAACAATGTGCACTGAGGTTTTCCCGCAGGAAGAAGTTCAATGATCCTACATTTTTCGATCTCCAGGAGATAGTATCTACCACCAAGTTCAAAAGGTTGCTAGAAGAAGAACAACGAAAAAAGGCACAATTTGAAAGTTCCACCGTTTTACAAAAACATGGTTCCTGTGCACCAACTTGAGCATTAGGAAGAACCAATGACTTCAGAGGAGGAACATGAACTAGAGATAGCCACATCCAAGATCCAAACTCTAGGGAACAAACTCTTGCACCTCAAGCCATTAGTCAAGCCTTCCCGGGAGCAAAAGCCAATCATGCCAAGCGGTGGCCTATTAGCAAACAAGACACCGGCATTTGACTCGTACTCTTTTGACCTTACCAAAGCTAGAGAGATCTATGATGAGCTGGTGAGGGCAAAGGTGATCAAACCAGACCCCAAGTAGGAGTTTCCCAAACAGGAAGACCTCAAGGGCAAGTAGTTCTGCAAATGGCATGTGTCATTGCACCATGGCACCATGAGTTGTGTTTAGTTCAGGGATAGAATCCAAAGGCTAATCAATTAAGGACATATCGCGTTGGCGCCTATACCTAAGGCCACCATGAGGGTGGATACCGACCCATTCCTAGCACCGTTAGTCAGTATGGCCAATCTCCACTGATCTTTGAGAGGACCCAGGCCAACGAGAGAAGAGAAACCACGAAGTAATCAGCTCAAACCAATGACTGCCACCAGTGGAAACAAAAAGAAATTTAGCTTTAGATGAATGCAAAATTGTGTCCCAACAACCTCAACCCCAAGTGTTGAGATGAGGTCAGAACACGAAGGGAAAGATCGGAAGAACGCTCATTTGGACATACTGAGCGGAAATATGATCCACATGTTCCCCATATCAAGGCCCTACCAGACTCCAAGATTTGGAAGTTGGGAAACACTAGAGAAGGGCAAGAACGAAAGGCTACTTAGCAGACTAGGGGGCATCGTGACCAGCAAAGATCATCGAAAAAACTAGTTCCTCCCGACAAGGCCACTAGCATGACCAAACCATTCCATGCCACAATCCTGGAGGGAAAGTGGTATATGGCAGGTAAAAATGGAAAGCCATCCAAGGACTTAGGAAGAACTGCTAAGAGGAGAATTCAGAGACAGTACAGGGCATACCTTCGTACCAAGAAGGGCTTGGGGGTAAGGCCTCCTGAAGAACCGACAATCCTTCCGGCTACTAAAGGGAAACTCACTGATTCCCCTAGAATGGATGAGGAGGAGGATAAGGATCAAGAGAAGAGCGAGCAACTAAGTGCTATCTCAGAATTTCCTCATGCAAACAAAACAAAACTCGTGTTCAGGAACTTCCTCCAAGGAAAACTTGGAGAACAAGCAAACAAAAAATATGGAAGTTCCGACCAAGGAGTCACTTAAGGATGACAACTAGCAGAGCGATGGTTAGGACACGGCCAAAGAAGCAACAAAGGAAATTGGGAAAAGCGTGCTGGAAGTCATGGAAGTAGTTGCCTTGTTTGACAAGGAACAAAAGCCTCAAGTCGAGATTGTCATAGTGGTAGTCTTACCAGAGCATCTATCATCTGTGTATCAGCAAGTCAATCAAATGATCAGAGATGTTTTTGACTTCAAACCCTCATGAGCGATGATTCAGATCCCGATAGAGAAATATTTCAACATCGTCCGAGGGCCATTCCTCGTTAGGAAAAGTCATTGTTTGCTGTCCTGGACAAAGGAATGACAGATCATCTGCAGCCTATCTTCATCACGGCTTACCTTGAAGGTATCTCAATCGATAAAATGGTGATAGATGGAGGGGCTTCCGTCAACTTCTTATCCATGAAAATGTTGAAAAAATTGAGTAGGACACTACAAGATTGTTTTCCGACCACGACATAATGTCTAACTTCAATAGAACCATCACCAAGACTCATAAGTTCCTACCCCATGGAGATTGAGGTTGGATCCATGAAGTTGATGTTAGAATTCTTTGTGGTGGACAACACCACGACCTACCGTATTTTTCTTGGAAGAGATTGGATTCACAAAAGCATGTGCATCTCATCTACTCTACACCAACAAATTTCCAGATGGAGTTCCGACGACACCACTAGAGAAGGAGGGTCTTGGAAAATCATCTAGGCAGATGCAAGGCCATTTGTGGCCAACCCTATAGTAGCCGAAGCGGGTTTCTACAATCTCGAGATGGGTAGTATCATGTTAGTTAGTGAAGATGTGAACGACCGACCTATTAAGGTTATGGCCGACAAGTTACTTGAACGAGAGTTCGTGCTTCTTGCAGAATAGGAAAGGTCCTGCCTAGTGCTGGACTTCCACAATAAGTGAATCCTATATGCAGTATAGACCTAAGGCAGCTAGGTCTATAAAAACGTTTTCCAAAGATTGAGTTCCAAAGATTTCTTCATAAGAAATAGAAACACTTGATAGTTCGAATACATCGGAATTGAGAGAAAAAAGTACATGGGAAAATAGAGTTATAACGAATCAAGGACTATTTCGAGTTAGGGGAGCCATGATCTTCATTGACCCAATCAGAGGGGAATAGTCGGCTAGCAGCTTGGGAGATATATCCATCAATGTAACTATTTCGATAAAAGTTTCCCGAGTTGATTTCAATGCAGTGATCTTGATCTTGAAGCATGTTCTTGAGCTTTGCAACCTGATACGCTAAAACTAAACATTAAAGTAAACACAAAGTCACACTTAACACTTAATAAAAACGTATGCAAATTAAATCCCTTTTTTGTATATTGTAGCATTGATAAGTAGGGATCGTTCTTAACCGGGGATTAAGGGTACCTGAGCATGATTATCTTTTGATTAATTAATTGAAGGGGGGGGGGGGGGGGGGTAGTTGATTGTTTCTATTATCCTACGTGCTTAACTAATCTAAACTAACATAATCTATTATTTATATGATCAACTCATCTTTAACCTAGCTCATTCATAAATTATGCCAATTCCAAAATCTACGAAATTCCATAACCTTAGTTTTACGAAATACAAGCATATTATCTCAAGTACGTGCTCAGAAATTGCCCTACACACTTTCAATGATCTAGACTTGGAAATTGCCCTACATCTAATCAAGCATTAAGCACAACATACAAGCATAACAAAAACGAAGATATTTGAACACATGGAAGATTATTGAAATTCATATAAGATATAAATCCAGAATTCTATTAATGATCAATCCAACAAAACGATTATTCAATAACAAAAGACAATCACAGGGTAAAGAGGTCATGTTACACTTTTTTCTCCTTGGAAATTGCCCTATGGATGCTATGTGGCTCGACACTCCTTGGTGAGACAATCAGAAATTGCCCTATATGTCACGGGTGAAGGCGTTTATGGTGGAATATGGTGTGATTGGATTTTTCTAAGGAAATCTCGAATTAATGAAAAGAAAAATTTGGTTAAGCAGAGCTTTGGTACAAAAATGAGCGACCCTTTACAAAAGCCTAAATCTCTCTATTTATAGGAGAAAATTAATCTCCAAATAAATAGGAGTTTAGAATTTAATTCCAAAAGGAAAATGATTAAACTAATAAAAATAAAGTCCTAAAGGAAAAAGGTAATAAAAATTAAAAAGGTTTCCTAGATAAACAGGAAACAAATTCAAGCTTGAATTGGATAAATTTTCCTCAAAAAGGAGGAAAATGTTGTTGGAAATTGAATAGGAGACGGCTTGGTAAATGCCTGCTGGAACCTGCAGTGAACTTCGGTAGGCACTCGTTGAAAAATGGGAGGCTTTTTGATGGTCAACGACGTGGTCAACGAGTCCAGGAAGGTTGAAGGGCGTTCGGCAGGCCCTGGCCGAAGAGTGGGAATGAGGGTCAGTGCACGTGCGTTGAAGCAAGGGCAGGCAGTTTGGTGCATGTGCGCCGACGCTGGAATTAGGTTTTCAGGAAGCGCTCGCCGAATTGGTTAAGCGTGGATCGGCAGGCATCTGCCGAATTAGTTTTTGGGCTGAATAAATGGGTTTGGTAGTCGCCTACCGAATTCTGTTGTACTTTTTGGTGGCCTTATGTTTTTTGATCATAGCTTCTTCGTTATAACTCCGATTGAGGTGATTCTTTGAAAATGAAGATAAGCATAAAGGGTTTAAAATTCTACACATAATTTCGTGCTCTATCAAATTCTACACATTTCTCACAAAATATGTTATTTTCTCCTATTGTTTGGCATTTAAAAATTAAAAGATAAGCATAAAGGGTTTAAAATGATGCTTAATTCATTGCTTATCAAATACCCCCACACTTCGAATTTGCTAGTGCCTAGTAAATACCAAAACAAACTAAGGCTTTGAAACTCATTTTTTATTTTTCCTTTTCTAAAAATAAAAAACTACTAAACCCTTAACCATTTGTCTCAAATTGTATCAACATTAGTATGACATCAAAGATTTACACTAAGAAACTATATAACATATGGAATTCAAAAGTTAATACATTATAAAAAAATGCCTTGACAAGTAAGACAAAGAGTAAACTTGGTGAAATATATTTCAACATGAATAAAACAAGTATGAATCAACTCACAAGGGTATGCACTCATAATTTCCACTCAATGTGTATGGGTTTGTATTTGCACTAAAGGTATGTGAGAAAGATGCTCACATAAAATAAAGTACGCAACTTCATAAAAATTTCAAACATAAACCATAAGATAGTAAACATACTTGCACAAATGAACAAAAACCATAAGCTTACTCAAGTGATAGACTCAACTAATCAAAATTTACTCATCTCAAGGATCATAAAGTCTTAATTTAAAGATTGTAATAGGGCTAGGTGTAGAGGCAAGGAATATTTAGGATAGTGTGTTAAATTTTGTTCCAGGACTCACCAAAGGTTCCATCACATAGGCATAAGTGTTTTCTCATCATCATAGGCCAAATATCATTTTGTTGGACCTTAATCTTCATTATTAACATCTTTTGAACTTGTAATTAGGGCAAGTGGACAAAATTCTTTATGTAGGCCCTCAAACTTCATTGTTCCAAATCACAAGCGTAGGGGACTTAGCTCAAAACTCAAATTTACTACCTCATAGAACTTTTGTTCTTAATTTTTTTCTCCATTGTTTTTTTTTTCTTTTGAGAGGTAATGAAATGAATACAAACATAGTTTGAGCAAGTCATTCCCTACACTTACATATAAGTCTTCATTCATCAAATTACTTTCTTGTTTCTCACGCCATCTTTCAAATCTTCAACCAAGTCTAAGGAACAAGGATAAAGGATGTCTTATACTAGGCTTACATGCATAGATGTTTAGGGTGATTAAAGAAAGGCTTAATGTAGGCTCAAAGTAGTCAGACTAGAGGGATCACACTTGTGTGATCAAGTAGGGACATGGTTATTTGGATAAGTGGTGTTAACCCTATTGCCTTAATCATGTCGAAAATCAAAGAATTTATTGACTTAAAAAATTTGAAAATCACATAGAATAAGGTCTAGAACTCTAGATTCATTAAAAGCTATGGCAGGCAGTCATGAGACATATGTTTATCAATTTAAACAAAGAACTCCTATGAATCACTCAACAAAGAAGTATATAAGGCTCTAAAGCTCGCATACGGTTCATATGATTCATACAAATCTTAACATGATCGTTCTGTACCAGTTTAACATGAATCATCTACTACAAGTCATAAACACTTAATCATAAAGCATTAACAAATGAATTCAAGTTGTAGTGATCATCTTTTAGCCATGTTTTCTTTGTTTATCCATCATTCTTATCATCGATAGGTTAAAGAGCATCCTAAAACTTTTTATAACACTAAGTTAAACAAAAAGACTCAAGACTAATGACTAAAACACAGAAACTAGTTTTGGGTTTTTGTTGGTTTTGAATTTTTTTTTATTTTTTATATTTTTGAAATAAGACTCAATAAAGTTGTAAACCCCTCCCCCACACTTAAATCTTACATTGTCCGCAATGTATGAAACTGAAAGCATAGAATCTAAGTAAGGAGGAATGATACAGAAAAAGAAAGCAATAAAGACAAAAAGTAACTAATAGTAAAGATAGTGAAGTTTAATGTCCATTCAGCCTAGATTAGATGCTTCATTTACTTGTTAGGTACATCCAAATCTTGGAAGCGCATCTCCTCCTCATTCTACTCCTTGAAGCCCTCAAAGTAAGGCTTTAGATGATGGCCATTGACTTGGAATTCCCTTCTTGATTTGGTTGATTGAATCCGTACAGCCCCATGAAGGAAAACATGAGTAACAATATAGGGTCCATCCCATTTAGAACGAAGCTTGCCTGAGAAAATTTTAAGCCGTGAGAAAAAAAGTAGGACTTGTTGGCCAACGTGAAACTGTTTTCCACGGATCATCTTGTCATGCAAGGCTTTGGTTCTTTCTTTGTAATTCCATGAACTATCGAATGCATCATTTCGAATTTCTTCAAGTTCACAAATTTGTAACTTCCTATGCAGTCCTGCCTCATAGGGGTCCATGCTGAAATTTTTGACTGCCCACCAAGGTTTGTGTTCTAGTTCCACTAGAATATGACATGATTTTCCATAGACTAAACGAAATGGGGCCATACCTATGGGAGTTTTTTATGCTGTTCTATAATCCCACAAAGCATCATCTAACCTGGTACTCCAATCCTTCCGCGAAGGCCCAACGGTTCTCTTGAGTATCTTCTGGATCTCCCGGTTGCTGACTTCTGCTAAACCATTGGTTTGAGGGTGATAGGGTGTTGACACTCTGTGGTTGAATCAATATTTCTTTAGTAAGGCGGTGATTGTTTTGTTTCAAAAGTGGCTTCTCTCGTCACTGATCAACGCTCGGGAACGCCAAATCTAGAAAATATGTTAGTGCGAAAGAAAGCAGCAACAAATTTAGAATCATTAGTACGGGTGGCTTTAGCTTCCACCCATTTCGATACATAATCCACAATAAGAAGTATATATTCAAAACCAAACGAAGAAGGGAATGGACCTATGAAGTTGATACTCCACAGATCAAAAATCTCGACATTAAGTATATAGTTTTTTGGCATTTGATCTCTAGGTCCTAGATTACCAGATTTTTGTCATCTATCACATGTAGCACAAAATGCATGAGCATCAAGAAATAAAGAAGGCGAAAGGAAACTTGAGTCTAACACCTTAAGGTGTAAGACCCGGTCTTGGAAGCAAGAACGGTGAGCAAGACCCATGAGCTTGAGAAGCAAGAAAAGTGAGCAAGACCTGTGAGCTTGGGAAGGTAAGATCGGTGAACGATCCCACATCGCTCGGGGAGGGAAAGGTGAAGTACCTTATATGTGTGGACAAGTATCTAACTAACACAAGGCCTTTTGGGAGCTCAGTGGCTTTGGGGAGGATTGGAACCCCAAAGTTAAGCGAGTTGAGGCTGGTGCAATCCCATGATGGGTGACCTACTGGGAAGTTGCACGTGAGCTCCCGAAAACAAAACCGTGAGGGCTAGGCCCAAAGCGGACAATATTGTGTTAGATGGGCCGGGTCGTGACAGAATGGTATCAGAGCCGGACCCCGACCGGAAGTGTGACAGCGAGGACGCTGGGCCCCAAGGGGAGGTGGATTGTAAGACCCGGGCTTGGAAGCAAGACTTGTGAGCTTGAGAAGCAAGAAAAGTGAGCAAGACCTGTGAGCCTGGGAAGGTAAAATCGGTGAACGATCCCACATCGTTCGGGGAGGGAAAGGTGAAGTACCTTATATGTGTGGACACGTATCTATCTAACACAAGGCCTTTTGGGAGCTCAGTGGCTTTGGGGAGGATTGGAACCCCAAAGTTAAGCGAGTTGAGGCTGGTGCAATCCCATGATGGGTGACCTACTGGGAAGTTGCACGTGAGCTCCCGAAAACAAAACAGTGAGGGCTAGGCCCAAAGCGAACAATATTGTGTTAGATGGGCCGGGTCGTGACATAAGGGCAGTTTTCTTGGAACCAAAATGTCCCCCACATGCTTTAGTATGACAAAATGCAACAATAGAGTTATGTTCAATATCCGGGACACCTCTCCTAAGTACTAAATCAGAACATTGTTTCCATAAGTAAGGTTCATGCCATAATTAAGTTCTAGCATTATGTTTAAGCTTGTCACGTTGATATCTAGGCATGGTACTCGGGAAAGCTTTAGTGACCAAGTAGTTTACAATATCAGCATACCAAGGGGTGGCAGAGGTACTTACCTGGATTCAAAAGAGTTGTTTGTCTGGAAAGGTCTCAAGTATGATGTTATCCTCTTGATTCTTCACGATCTTGGATAGGTGGTCGACAACAACATTCTTTAGTCCCTTCTTATCCCTTACCTCAATGTCGAATTCTTGGAGCAAGAGGATCCATCGAATAAGTCTTGGTTTGACATCCTTCTTGGTCATCATGTACTTCAAAGCAGCATGAAATGTATACAAAATAACTTTGGATTGAAGTAAGTAAGAACAAAACTTATCAAGAGTAAAGATTACCGCAAGTAGATCCTTTTCAGTGGTTGTGTAGTTTTGTTGAGCTTCATCCCATGTCCTAGAGGCATAGTAAATGGTGTAGGGATTCTTGTCCTTTCTTTGTCCTAAGAAAGCTCCTACTACATAGTCGGAGGCATCGCACATGAGCTCGAATGGTAAAGACCAATCTGGGGCATATAAGATAGGGGCATTGGTGAGCAACTCCTCTAGCTTTTCAAAGGCCTCTTGACACTCAGTACTGAACACAAAGGTGGTTTCCTTTTGGAGTAAACGACATAGGGGTCTAGAAATTCATGAGAAGTCTTTGATGAATTGCCGGTAGAAACCTGCATGTTCAAGGAAAAAACGGATCTCTCTCACCTAAGTGGGAGAGGGTAAACCACAAAAGATCTACTTTAGCTCTATCAACCTCTATGCCTTAAGCCTAAAAAATATGTCCTAAAACTACCCCTTGAGTTACCATGAAGTGACATTTCTCCCAGTTGAGTACTAGCCTAGAATCAACACATCTTTGCAATATAAGTTCAAGGTTTTCTAAGCATGCATCAAAACTATCTCCGAATACACTAAAGTCATCCATGAATATTTCAATTATCTTTTCAACATAATTAGAGAATATGGAAAGCATAAAATCATAAATAACGACTATCTGAAATAGGGTAAATAACGACACAATCATAAAGTTTGATTACCTCATTTTAACTACTTCCATCATAGGTGGATGAAGTCGCCTTTGAGCTTCTCGAGTGGGTTTGGCATCATCTTTAAGAAGGATACGGTGAACACAAGTGGCAGGGTTGATTCCTTTGATGTCTGCAAGTGTCCATCCAATCGTGGTCTTCTACTTCTTGAGTACAGTCAGAAGTTTTGTCTCTTGATCAGGTTTTAGAGCTAAAGAAATAATGACGGGTAAGGTGTCATTATCTCCCAGGAATGCGTACTTCAAATGTTCCAGAAGTACCTTAAGTTCTAGTTCAGGGGCTTAGAGAACAGAGGGAAGCATTTTATTAGTACCAAAAGTAATTGGAATTGGAGGATAAGGACTTACATATCTCGACATTTCATATAGGGCCATGATTGATGCAAGGATTTTGGGTTCAAGGACCTCAATTAGTGCACCAAAGAGGGCTTCAGTCCCGAATTGGGCCAATCATGCTCCTTCTTGAATGGTTATTTCGAGTTCATCATCCTGTATATGGTTCAAGTGTTCCTGGGACATAGATTCGACAATGTAAATAGCAAAGCAAGCATTAACACTAGTAGTAGGATACCTCATAGTTTCGAAGATGTTGAACTCAATCATTTCCCCATCAAATTCCATGGATAGAAGAACATTGTGGACATCTATCTTTGTTCTTGCAGTCCTCATGAATGGATGTCCCAAAAAGCAATGGTGTGTTGTCCAAAGGACTCTCATTCATGTCAAGTATATAAAAGTTAGTAGGAAAGATAAGTCGATTGACCTGAACAAGAACATCTTCTACATATCCCCTTGGATATGCGTGAGAACGATCTGTTAATTGAATAATCACATTGTCTTTCTTTAATTCACCTAGATTCATTGATGCATATATATGGTATGGCATAACATTGATTGATGCACCTAAATCTAGCATGACATTATTAAAGGACTTGTTACCTGTTACGCAGGGAACTAAAAAGCATGTGGGATCTTTCAATTTTGGTGGAAGTTTTCATTGGAACAGCTTCGTTTATCTTAACCACCTCGTTTTCTCTTGTTTGTCGTCTTTGAGTGCATAACTATTTGAGGAACTTGGCATGAGATGGTACTTGTTTGATGCATTCAATCAATGGTAAGTTCACTTGTACCTCCCGGAATATGTCAAGGATCTCATCATACTGCTTATCCTTCTTAGTTTTTGCAAATCTTATTGGAAAGGGTGCATGAGACAACAAGGTGTTAGTAGGGATAAAATTTGAAGAGGTAGGATTTTTACCTTTGTCGTGGCTGGATGGTGTTGAAATTGGTGCCACTTCCTTGGTCGGAATGGTGATCTTATTATACTCATTCTAAAAAAATTCGTCACTTTCCTTCCTAGATTCCATAGAACTTGATTTTGGGTCTTCCTTGGGCATAGGGTCATGCAAAACCTTCGCACTTCGAGTTGTAACATAACTAGAATGCTCAAAAGCATTGTTCTTTGGGTTAGGAACGATTTATGAAGGTAACTTCCCTGTATCTTTGACTTGTCCCATGAAATCGACAATATGACCAATTTGCATCTTCATTTCAGAAATGCCACGACCATGATTGTTCAATGTCTCCTTTGTTTGCTATTGGCTATCCAGAAGAACTTGAGTTGAAGTGAATAATTGTGCAAACATCTTATCATAATCCTGGTTAGAGAATTGATGAACCGGGAGGAGTTTTTTGCATACCCATAAGTTGATGAGGCATCGACGGTCTCGGCATGAATTGTTATCGTGAGTACCCTTGTTGGTGTTGGGCTAAAGGGTTCAGACATCCTTCATTGCTGCTCCACTTGAATCTCGGATGATCACGGTTGCCTTGTCCATTGTTGTTAAAGTTATTAAACTGTTGCCCCCCTTGATATCATCCTATGGAATTGGCTTGTTCCATGCCATCATTTGGTTATGTAACTTGAGGACATTAATCACTTAGGTGTCCATCCAATTGGCACATGCCACATATAGGTCCCTTAGGTTGCATAGCCCTTTTGGCTTATAATTCTAAAACTTTTTCAAGCATAGATTGGAGCTTTTCAATATTTTCATCCGAGGTTCCCTAAGGATTAAGTGCACTTACCCCTTTCTTGTGAGACAGACCGTAATGGGCATCATTGGTGGCCCTACTCTCGAGTAACTGTCTTGCCTCGGGCTCATCTAAGTCCATAAATGCCCCATGTGAAGCTGCATCAAGAAGGTCTCGGTCCATGGATTTGAGACCATCATAGAAGTAATTCATTAGGTTAGTCTTTGAGAAGCCATGTGAAGGACAAGTAGAACAAAGGACTTTGAAACGATCATAGTATGAACCAAAGGTTTTTTCTAGTGCTTGGGTAATGGATGTGATCTTTCGCCTATTTGAAGTGATCATAGAAGCGGGAAAGTACTTGGCTAAAAACAAGTCTGCAAGTTGTTGCCAAGTAGTGATATGATTGGCGGGAAAGTCCATGAGCCAAGATTAGGCCCTATCGGCCAAAAAGAAGGGAAAGGCCTTAAGTTGCAGAAGTTCATCATCAGCATCGCTTGGTTTCATGCTATTGCACACAAATTGGAAAGTTCTAAGGTGTTTATTCGGATCCTCATTGGGTAACCAATAATAGGTTGGGAGTCGATGAAGGAAACCACTCTTAAGATCAATGTACGTTTTGTTTTCCTTGGGTAGAGGAAAAACAATGCAGGAGGATCCTATGCTCCACTCAGTTGAGCAAGAATATTGACGAAGAGACTTACGTTTGTTGTTGGCCATTTCAGTGTCGGGTTCACTTTCAAGTTGGTGTTTAGGGGAAAAAGAAGACTTAAATTCGTAGCCTTTCTCAAAAGTAGGTTCCAAGATGGGTTCTAAGGTCGAATTCTCAAACTTTATTTCCCTTAACTCACCTCCAGTGTAGGTTGTGTGTCAGTACCAAAAAAGGGTAGAGATCTGCGAGTTGGAATCACTAGCTTTGACTTGGTCATGCAAAGGAACCTGAGATGCAACAAGCATACAATGTGAGAGTCATATCCTAATCGCGACAATAGATAAGAGAAATGGGCAAGCGAGATAGATAGTCATGAAATGTAGAGAACAGAAAGCATGTATGAAGAACATTGTATGTATGAAGAACATGTTATAGGCAAGTAAGTAAAGAAGTTAAGGAGTATAACCAAGAATATTCAAGGTAGATCACGACAATGATATGCAAAAACACAAGTTCAAAAACGTCCAAAGTAATGCAACACATAAAAGTCTACATGAAAAATGGTGTGAATGCATAAGAGGGAAATCGTTAGAACCTGCATAAAACATAAGAGTTACGTGACATTGCATGAAAAGAATGGCCTGCACCTTTGATCTCACTTCTCTAGATTCACTTAGTCATAGGGGGCCCGGTGATGAAATCCGAGCAACATGAAACCGCATAGAGGGTATGTAATCTACCAATGCAATAGATAGAGTCATAAAGTGACATCAATAACTTTCCCACCTCGTTTCTCATAGTACTTTCCTGGGCTTACGGCCTATACGTACTGATAAACATATTTCAATCCCCTCCACCATTCAACGTTAATCATGGCCAGTTGGGACTTGTCACCAGTCATAACCCTCCTAGACACCATAACCAACCGATGAAAGTTTTCAAAATAGAGGTTTACCAAACCCAAGTGTTTACAACCTCCACACTAACCTCATGTCCATATATTCGAGTCTACAGTGTGTGGTGATGAAATCCACACATCACGAAGGGTTAAGGAAAAAGTAAACAAAATGGGTGCTACTTGTTCCCGAAAGTAAGATTTTGAAGAGAAAGGTTTTGAGATTCATGCAACTCTAAAACATTTAATAGGAAACAATTTATTATTTATTAATTTTTAAGAAATTTACAAAGAAAAAATTTTCATCCACAAATATTACAATTTATAAACAAGTATGAAAATTATGTACGAAAAGAGTGACGGGGCCAAAAATTGATACGCTAAAACTGAGCATTAAAGTAAACACAAAGTCACACTAACACTTAATAAAAACATATGCAAATTAAAACCCTTTTTTGTAGATTGTAGCATTGATAAGTAGAGATCGTTCTTAAACAGGGATTGAGGGTACCTAAGCATGATTATCGTTCCTAACCGTTGGTATTAAATTGCTAAAAGCTGGCAGAGTTCTTGTTTACAGCACTTGCAAATGCCTTTTGTTGGCCGTTCCTGTAAATTTTGGTAGCTTACACATAAAGCATAACATAAAGCATATAGGCTTATATTTCTAATTTTTCATCCTTTTTCTTAGTTAGATTATGCCTTTTCTAGCATCATAGAGTGAAGTTCATCCATGACAAAGAGATTTTTATGAAAGAAAAACTCTGCTTAGTTCAGTTACATGATCGAATTTAAAATCATTTTCTTGCTATCAAGTAATTGAACGCATTGAAATAGACTTTTCTTTGTTTCAGTTTTTTTTATGCTGAAAAAATAAATCGAATTGTTACCAAAAAAATCAAATAGGAGCCCTTTGGTTAACTAGATGTAGTGTTCATTTTAAAGATGGAGTACTCATGGATTGTGGGAATTGTGATTTCGGATTTTCATTTCTCGCTGGTTTGAACGTCAGGTTTTTGTTGGTTTTGGGTTTAGTATTGAGAATTTGGGTTTGGTTGCATTTGACGACCATGGAAGTTGATGTAATGGCATTGATTGTAATTTTAGAAAAAAATGTGTTCTATTTTAAACTTCCTAATGCTTTAATTAGTCAAAAGACCTACGAGTAAAATATTTTGATATCCAAGTTTTTGGATAAATTTACTAGTTGTCAAGGTCTTATAAGTTAGGTTTTTTTTTTACTTCAAATGCACTACATTCTCGAACTCAAGTTCTACTTTACACTTTATACTCATTATCAATGTTAAATAAACCTTGAGACGTCCAAGTTTGGGCAAATTACTGCTTTTCCATCATTTTTGTCAAATGGAAGTCAGAAACTGGAGCAAAATGGAGATTTCATCCATGCTGTACAGAAGACCCAATTGAAGAGTCTGACGTGGAATCGACGTGGAAGTGAGATGGGACCGACAAAGTAGAAAGGGCAAATTAAACTCGCTCTCCCTCACGACCTAAATTTGAAATCACGATTTGAGGATTTCACGAGCTGGGGAATTCTAGGGTTTGGGGAAGTTGTTATTTGAGATTTTAGAAATGGGGATATCACAAATTTGGGGAATTGATAGTCTATATTCGATATTTGAAAATTCATAGACGTGGGAAGGCACCTGTGAGGATGATTCGGTGTAAGAAAGAAGATGAGCAGCTCGTCTACGGTAAGGCTTCATTTTCAGTTAGAAATTAGTGCTTATACATACATTAGGATTGGAATTGGTGGAATTGCATGTTCTTAGTGATAGTACATTAGAATTGAAATTGGTGGAATTGCATGTTCTTAGTGCTAGTAAATTAGGACTGGAACTAGCATTGGAATTGGTGGAATTTCATGTTCTTAGTGCTAGTACATTAGGACTGGAATTGGTGGAATTGTAATTCATTATAGTGGACTCTTTGAATAGAGGAGTTGAGTTGGTCTTACAGTGGAGGTGAATTTGTCTTTATCATTGCGGGGTTATCGCCCACATCCAACCCACTAATCTCGTCAAGTAGTGAAAACTGTCATTTGACTTTTTCAGATCATGGGCTCACTATATAATTATAATGAATTATGCTTAATAATTTTAGAAACATTTATTGACCATAACATCACCATTAACATGTCCTTATCGTCCCTTATCATATTATTGTCATGCCATCATTGTGTCACCATATCATCTAATCATTACATGTCATTATATAACATCATAGGATCTTCATGTTATCATATATCATACTTTATACATTCATCACCATAGAAGTCTATTTATAACAATGGTCTTTCATATTACAAGCACAATCTCTCATTAATTCATACAAACAATACTTATAAACCAGTTTTCCTCTTATTAATTTCATAAAGTTACCTTCTTCCAAAATTTCAGTACTTATTAATAACCAAATATAACCATAGGACTCTCATAGTGAAGTTTTTAACCATATACACATATCTTCTAGTTGACTCAATTATATACATAAAATCCTTTAATCAAATTCTTTACATAGTCACCCCTTTTCACATGCCCCAAATACTTAAAAACACAACAATCTAATAAACACATTTTCTAAATTCTTTATACAGCCAACAATAATACAAATCAAATAAACCTTAAACCATGCCCTTATATATTCATTCTTTAATTTTACAAGAATTCGTTGGTCAACACACACACACACACACACACACACACACACACACATATATATATATATATATATAACTAATTTCTTACTTCTCAAGTAAATAATATGATTTCCTAATTACCTTATATTAGTAAACATAAACATAAGAACTTGCATCAAGTCTTTAACCGTTCAATTTCTTTAGTTCTCCTCCTCTCATGCAACTCAGACGTTCACCATAATTCGCCATACACACCCATTAATATCCCAATTAGTATGGTCACCAAGTTCCTTAGTTTCCCAATTTAAAACTTGAACTATAGCATAACACATAAGAATAGATATCTAGAACTATACTCAAATGTTATCCAATTAACTCAAATATTACACCATTAAACTCAGAATTGCAAAACCAACATTTTTTATTTTGAACGTATCCCAAAATACTGAGAGACATGCCCTCACGCGTTGCTTGAAGCCTCTTCGCGTGGGCTTCACGTGCATCACAGGGTCACTTTCATCCTTGGGTTTTTGACCCGGTTCACTGTGTTTTGAGTCGTCCAATCCGCGACCACGACCCGGCTAGAATTTCACCATTTCTCGTATTTCAACCATCAAACTTCATCTAGTGGACTCCATGAGAGGATCTACGAGTTCAAAACGAAGGGAACTTACCTCGAAAGTCATGTCTAAAAATCCCAATGTGCAACCATGACTTCCAAAAACTATAACGAGGCCTTTTCAGCGTCCAGACTTTCTTCTTCTTGACCTATAATGATCCTATGGATTATACACGAACATCCTAGCATCCACACCTAGACACTAGGAACTTCAAAACTTCTTTGATAGTTCATGTCCAATTTTTGGACCTTCACAGGTTGGATTCTAGGCTCATCAAGCCCTCATTGTTCTTCCTTTCTTTTCTCTACTTCTTATTCTCTTCTATTTTTCTCTTCCTCCCTAATTTCCATTTCATCTCTCTCACAATTTCACTTTTCTTTTTCTTTTTTGGCCTAAAACCACCCAACCACACCCCCATGCATCACACACACATACATATATAGTAGTGGTCAGTTGGTGGGGGAATCGGAAGGAAAGGACCAGACTTTTCTAGACACTTGTCCATATGAACCACATGTGAAATTGTAAAATTACCAAATTACCTTTTTCCAAAATTACCAAAAAAACTCGGGCGATCAAACGGACTTTGGACAATGACTGTGACGTAGTTCGGAACGTCATGAGTTGGTAGACAGGTGGCACGTCCAATTTCGATGTACGACGAAGAAGTTATGAGGTTCAAAAGTTGAGGTGTATTTTGGTAATTTTGGCTGAAAGGGCAATTTGGTCATTGAGTTGCAATGAGATCTGTGCTCAATGAGATTATGACACCCGGTGCATTGGGATTCGTGCCCAATGGATGTAGGACACTTGTCCCTTCTCTGGATGGTTGTAGAACCTTGTTTGTCGTTTCACAATTATTTTAAGTGTTTGTACGGTTTAGTTCAAAAACAGAGCGATCGAATGTGTGTGCAAGTGAGTGGAACCGTGAACCCATCTCCACAATTCCCTCCAAATCTCACCTATTGCCCGTGAATGATAAACAGAAGATGGAAGGGGGACTCAAGCGATCACCGTGGTGCCTTGGTGGAGGGCTGCCATGGACGGTGGGAACCGTGAGAAAAACAGAGTACCTGTGACATCCCCCTACAAAACCACCCTCAGACAGTCAGACCTCATCGATTGTTAGTGCCTTGTGAACGAAGATGAGAAAGAAAGGTGAGATGATGATGGTAGTAGCCACGGTGGGGGGCACGACGGCGAAGGTAAGGTCCAAAATCGTGGAATTCTGTGTTTAAATTCAAAATTGGTTAAGTTCGTTTTGGTGAGTATTAATCAAATTGAATGATTGGACGAGGTTTTGGACGACAAGGCGAGATTACTGGGACTAGAACGATGGCCAATGGTGACTGGAATCAACAGGACTGGACGAAGGAAAACTGGACTTGTGATCATCGGTTTGGAAGGTAACATACAGAGCTTAATTTTGTGTTTTGATTATGTAGATAGATGGGAAACATTGAGACGAATCTAATAGGATAAACGGGATCGAAAAGGGTGGAGGATTGAGTGGAAACCGGTTATGCCGGTTTGAGTTGGCCCGAGTTGCAGAGAACCGGTCTGGACCAGGCTTGACCGAGGTTGAAGATGATGAACAGTGCAGCGCGTGGGCCTCACGCGCAGCCCATTTGGGTAGCGCGTGCGGGCTCGTGGTACAGTTTTGGGAGTCGTGTTCAACATATGAAATCATCCTTTCGATGTAACGAACATTTTGGGACTGGTTTTGAGTTGATCGGACATTGTTTCGATATAGTTCGGGATTTCCGAAGGGTTAAGGGCTAGTTTAAAAATGTTTAAAAATTTGGGAAAATTACGGGGATTTAGTGGAAGCATATTGAAGTGGGTAGTGGCCTTAGAATATGATTAGGATAGGTTCGGGAAGTTCGGTGACAGTGGATTAACCGGTAAAGGCGTGTTACAAGCGTATCGAGGCGACCGTGCAGATGGTCTGTGAGTGGACTTTGCTTTCTAAATTTCAATGCATGCATAACTATTTTATATGTTTTCTATACATGATTTCTATGCTTATGATTATGGTATTTATGATTCAGATGATTTCACGTATTTCGATGTGATTTATCGTATTTATACGTATTGCGAGAACATGGTTTAGGCTATGATTTGATAGATGATTTTATACTGGTTATACGTATTGTGTTTTTTTAATGATTTGATGATATGATTTTGGGTTTGAAAGTAAATGCAGGTGTGAGTCCCATTTCGATAAAATATGATTTCAGATTTCAGTTTTAATATGATTTCTCGATTTGGATTCGGATTTCAATCTGATGATTTCAGATTCGGATTTGGAAATGGATTTGTGGATTTGGATTTGATAAAATGGTTTTGAATTGGATTTACTAGATCTGGTTTTGGGTTTAAAGACCCGGTGATTGATGTGATGGGGGATGGCCCTATATGTGATATTGAGTTTAAAGACTCGTGAGTTTAAAGACTCAGTTATTGTGATGTCCCCCAATGCCTGTTATTGAGTTTAAAGACTCAAAGTTTAAAGACTCGTTGATTACCCGGGAAGGCCTGATATGTGTTTTGAGTTTAAAGACTCAGTTATATGAGATCCAGTAGGTTCGATTAATTGAAATGTGTTTTCATATGTATTTTGAATTTCTGTGAGATATTGATGGTTTTCAAATGGATTTCAGATGTTCTAGGCTGAGGCCCTAGATTTGATAAAGGAAATGATTTCTGGTTTTCATAAACGGTTTGATTGTCATGGAACTGAAATGGTTTTGATGTGCATGCATTGGTTTTACGTGGAGGGCATACACGTCTTTTCTTATAAAATTTGTTTTATAAACTTATTTATTTTCTTTCACTCACAGTTTATTTCTGTTTTTCGATACCCTCTAGGTTGATGCGGTGTGGTCTGTTGTTAGTGAGACGGAGACATCACACACAATCCACGGTGGTTCTTTGCACTCTGGGAAGCCGAAAGGTGTTTTTAGACAGTTGACCGAGTATCCCTTGTCTTACTTACGTGTTACATGGGAGTTAAACAGGCGTTTACCTTTCCCGTCTCACATGGGTTAGACGAGAGCATGGCTTATCCCTTAATCCAAGGAGATTGGGGATGGGTAGTGTCAAATTGGTATCAGAGCGAGGTTTGTGCGTTGTGCGTGAGGTTATGGCTTCCAAAGCAGGTGGTTCTTCGACTAATGTGTTGTGATGTCTCGACGCGGAACAGGCTGTCATCAACCTGAACGCTAGGGTGATAGCGTAGTAGTTAGTGACGAGAGCTAGCGAACGGGAAATCATGCCTCCTACGCGGTGCGTGGTATGACGTACGTCGACTTTAGGCTGGAAAGGATAGCGTTCTTGGCGCTGGATCTGATCGAGAGTTGGTTGGACCATAGGGTCGCATGTGTGCCGAGTGGTTAACCCAGATGGTAACCAGTTGAGTTAGATATGATTGATACGATAGATGGTTGGCGAACCAGCCTATTGGGTTGGATAGCGATAGTGTAGAATGGTGACTAGTGCTTGGTCAGATTGTGTAAGATTGGACTTGTGTGGCTAAGAGTAGCTAGATTCCTCGAAATTTCACCCTAGCGACGATTATTGGTTTGACGATTGTGATGATTGTGAAGACCGACCCGAGTGGTGTGGTTGTTGTGAGTTAGTGGATGTTCCTTGCCGAGTTAGTTGGGTTTGATGACCCTAGTAGTAATGATTATTGGAGAAACCCCATTGTAAGTGCTTAGTCTAGTTGTTGTGGCTTGGATCGACGATTCAGGTAGATTGGCGACTGTGCAGCTTGGTGTAACCGAGGTTATGGATGATCTAGTGGATGACTCTGGTCGAGTCTAGTGAGATTTCGGCAATTGGTTGGCTTGACCCGACTAATAGAGTCGTTAAGAGTGTTGTGTAGTGGATCTGGTTGCGGTCTGTTGACCCTAGGTTTCCCTAGATGTGACCATGGAGCGTTGAGTTTTTTAGAGTTGTGGAATACGAGGGAGGTCAGTTTCGCCGACCTGAGTGTAGATATGGGATGTGGCTCGGTATGAGCGGAGAATCGAACTTCGTCTGCTGTGAGCACGAGATAGGAGATGATGTGCCACGAGCTGAGATGTCTGTAAATGGTAGGATGGGCACATGTGAATTGCGGTTGTGACCAGTCGTGAGGTGCTGGTGTATGTTATGGACCACTAACCGAACCAGGATATTCGATGACCATTGGTGTGTCATGTTTCGGTACGAATGGTCAAACTGGTGTTGGTTTGATCAGAGTAGCGCAACGGAAGCGTGGTGGACCTATGCTTTGTTTTAGATCGGGCTAGGTTGGTATGGTCGGGATTGACCATGACTGAGATTGGTTTTCGTGGACACCTCAGGATGTGCCAAAACTAGTATGTCGAAGAGTGTCAGATGTGTCAAAGCTGATGTGTCAAATGTGTCGGCATATGTCGAGGATAGTAATTGGTGATGCCGATGCTAGTATTTAGTGATTCCGAGGTGAGTAATTAGTGATTCCCAGACGAGTGATTGACGACTCCGAGAGTAGTGACGGCGGAGTCCGAGGTTAGTCATTGATGATTATGGATCCCGAGAATTGGTAATCGATAATTTAGTGATGTTTGGGCATTGAATCTCGGAAAGGTTGGAAGTGAGAATCAGAATGAATGTCCCTACATAAACGGTAGTAACCGACATGCGAGTTGGTCAGTGAGATGGATTGTGTATGGACACGTGACTATGATCTGTAAGAGTCGTAGGAAATTCATGATCTTCCTAAGTCTAGTAGAGGCATTGACGCTTGGACGGTTGGTCCAGTGGTGGTATCCTTGTTGAAGGTGAAGTCCCATGGTTGGAAAAGATGGATACACTTCTAACATGGTTGAAATCTCGGAATCAGGAGATGTTGTAATTGAGACAATGAGAAGTTGTGTTTGGTTCCAAGTTGGTGTTAGCTGTTGAGTAATTAGTGATGGATACTCTGGAGTCGGTATTAATTCCGAGACTCATTGTGTTGTATGATGGATTTCAGAAGTTGTGAACCCCCCCCTAATTTTGGACACATGTGGAGGCATCAGAAACAGAGGGTACTTGGTGATGCCACATTGGGGATGTGTGGCAAGTGTCGATATAAGGAATGACTATAATTGGTCGATATGAGGTAATGGAGGAGAACCCATAATCTAGACGTGTTATATTTTTGAGCGATCTGGTCAGATGTGGTGGTCTAATCATTTGTGGGAATTAAATGAGAGGTGATGAGACAGTAAATGGATTCAAAGAGGGTCTTACACCTATGGACGATAAGTGGGATCCACTTAGGAGCGAGCGGATCAAGATTGGATTGCTCCTAACTTAGGATTGGGTTACGGTTGTTGTGGATCAGGAAAATCGAGATTGGATATGTTAGTCGGATGACAAGACAGAGGTTGGATATATTGGACATAAGGATGATGAGATTGCTCTATCTTGCAGGAATGAGTGTGTCTGGATATTGTTGAATATCTTGGATATGTTGGATGTGTGAATTATGAATGTGGACTGTCTTACAAACACCAGGAGAATATGGTCTTGGATATAGTGCTGGGTCTTCCTTGTATACGTAAAGGAGATGTGATTGGACTAGATGTTTTTGATGTTGACCAGGAGACCCAAGAGACCAGGGAATTTGGATGGATTTAAGTTGACATACCTTGGAGGGCGTGTTGAGGTTGGAGTTTTGATCTAGTATTAGATTGGACCGATGGACTTCAGGATTGAAGCGTGATTGACGCTTAGCTATGTGGTTGTCAAAGTGGATATGAGGATGTTGTGTGTGCCCCGGGGATACACTGTAAAGATTGGAGGATACACTGTGATGGTTGAAGGACGCATTATGATGTTGTTGGATGGAATTGGGAGACATCGTAGTGTTCGTGGGTATACCAGAGCTCGACTAATACTGATGTGATTGGTGGATATACTGTGGTATGTCGTTGAAAGTGATTACGACTATATTGTACGATGAATGTGATTGAAGAATGCACTGATACGTTTTGGTGGTATGCACCGTGATTGTTTGATTCGAGTGGTGTATGTACTTGAGATATGTGTTGGTTGAATTAGTGGTCTGAACCATTCCGATGCGATTGGACGTGCATCGTGATGTTCTGGCAGAGGTGTTGGTGATCGGCTTAGTGTCGAGGTAGGTTGCTGATTGTATTGATAATCAGAGTAGTTTCGATGTGATGGATGGATCGAGGATGTGGACTGGATCAGTGTGATCCAGAGTGATCTTGTTGGTTGTTGCAGGGTTCAGCGATGATGTGTGAGCTGGATGCTCAAAATCATAATTGGCTAGTGGGACCCTGACACTGAGATGTGTGATCACGTGTGAAAACAAGTGCGATAGGGTCCAGTTGTAGACAGGTAGAGTGAGACGTGGATGGTGTTCCCACAGGTTGACTGTGTTGGTGGCTACACGAAGTATCACCAATGAGATGAGCTGTCGAGTTATTCGGTGTGAGCGATTACGTTGTGACTCCGGTGAGATAAGCGCGGATCATTGACGGAGTTAGTATAGATAGTTGAGCGAATGTTGGTTGAGAAGAGTACGGAGGTCGATAAATGCCAGCGAGGTGAGATTTGTGTCGGAAGATGGCAGAATCCTACGTTATTGATTAGTACAAGGTACGCATGACTCAGAAGTGAGTCAAGGTTGCCGTATTGATTCGATTGGTGATGGCTGAGCCATGAGTGTCGGTTGGTACGATGTTAAGAGGTACCTCGGGAATGAGTTAGACATGACTGGGCGATGTGTTAAATCTCAGAAAGAATGAGATGATGAAAGATGGACCGAAAGATGGTATGAGTTGGTCCGCTTGGCAGAGATGTGGTGAAAATTTTAGTAAAAGTTTAAAGTCAGGATAAGAACAGGATTGGCAGGTGATGTACACCGAGAAGGAGGCTAGGTGTGAGACAGATTGGATTCCCCCAATAGTTATGGACGTACGTTAGTCAGAATTTCGAGGACACAATTCTTTTAAGGGGGGAAGAATGTAACGACCCGTCCTGGATTTCGGGATTAGATTAGTGATTAATGAAGGATTAGTGAGCTTGATCGATAATTAGTTGAGTGATTTCGGACGGATGGTGCGAAATGACCGTTTTACCCCTTGAATTGGGTGAACTATTGACTTTTGACTCACACGGCCAAACAAACTTTGGCCAATGACTGTGACGTAGTTCGGCTGTCACGAGTCTGTAGACAAGTGACACGTCCGATTTCGACGTACGATGAAGAAGTTATGAGGTCCGGAAATTGAGGGGTATTTTGGTAATTTTGGCTGAAAGGGCAATTTGGTCATTTAGTTGCATTGGGATCTATGCTTAATGAGATTATGACACCTGGTGCATTGGGATTCATGCCCAATGGATGTGGGATACTAGTCCCTTCTCTGGATGGTTGTAGAACCTTGTTAGCCGCCTCCCAATTATTTTAAGTGTTTGCACGGTTTAGTTCAAAAATAGAGAGATCGAATGTGTGTGCAAGTGAGTGCAACCGTGAACCCATCTCCACAATTCCCTCCAAATCTCACCTATTGCCTGTGAATGATAAACAGAAGATGGAAGAGGGACTCATGCGATCATCGTGGTGCCTTGGTGGAGGGATGCCGTGGACGGTGGCCAGGGAACCGTGAGAAAAACAGAGTACCCGTGACATCCCCCTACAGAACCACCCTCAGAACTCATCGATTGTTAGTTCCTTGTGAACGAAGATGAGAAAGAAAGGTGAGATGATGATGGTAGTAGCCACGACGTTGAAGGTAAGGTCCAAAACCGTGGAATTCTGTATTTAAATTCAAAATTGGTTAAGCTTGTTTTGGTGAGTATTGATCAAATTGAATGATTGGAAGAGGTTTTGGATGGTAAGGTGAGATGACTGGGACTGGAACGATGGACAACGGTGGCCGAAATCAACGGGATTGAACGAAGGAAAACTGGACTTGTGATCATCAGTTTGGAAGGTAACTTACTAAACTTAATTTCGTGTTTTGATTATGTAGATAGATGGGAAACATTGAGACGAAGCTAATAGGATAAACGGGATAAAAAAAGGGTAGAGGATTGAGTGGAAACTGGTTAAGCCGGGTTGGGTTGGACCAGGTTGCAGAGAACTGGTCTGAACTGGTCTGAATCGGGCTTGACCGAGGTTGAAGATGATGAAGGGGGAGATCCCTATATGTGATATTTAGTTTAAAGACTCGTGAGTTTAAAGAATCGGTTATTGTGATGTCCCCCGGGGCCTGTTATTGATTTTAATGATTCGGAGTTTAAAGACTCGTTGATTACTCGAGAAGGCTTGATATGTGTTTTGAGTTTAAAGACTCGGTTATATGAGATCCAGCAGGTTCGATTGATTGAAATGTGTTTTCATATGTATTTTGAATTTATGTGAGATATTGATGGTTTTCAAATGGATTTCAGATGTTTTGGGCTAAGGCCCTGGATTTGATAAAGGAAATGATTTCTGGTTTTAATAAACAGTTTGATTGTATTGAAACTGAAATGGTTTTGATGTGCATGCATTCGTTTTACGTGGAGGGTATACACGTCTTTTCATATAAAATGTGTTTTAAAACTTATTTATTTTCTTCCACTCATAGTCTTTTTCTGTTTTTTGATGCCCTCTTGGTTGATACGGTGCGGGCTGTTGTTAGTGAGACGGAGACATCACACACAATCCACGGTGGTTCTACGCACTCTGGGAAGCCGGAAGGTGTTTTTGGATAGTTGACCGGGTATCCCTTGTCTGACTTATGTGTTACATGGGAGTTAAACTGGCGTTTAGCCTTCGCGTCGCACGTGGGTTAGACGGGAGCATGGCTTATCCCTTAATCCAGGGGGATTGGGGATGGGTCGTGTCAAATTGGTATCAGAGCGAGGTTTATGCGCTTTGCGTGAGATTATAGCTTCCAGAGCAGGTGGTTCGTCGACTAGTGTTTTGTGATGTTGCTACGGATGTGATATCTCAACGCAGAACAGCCCGTCATCAACCTGAACGCTAGAGTGATAGCGTAGTAGTTAGTGATGAAAGCTAGCGAACGGGAAATCATCCCCGCTACGCGGTGCATGGTATGACGTACGCCGGCTTTAGGCCGGAAAGGATAGCGTGCTTGGCGCTGGATCTGATCGAGAGTTGGTTGGACCATAGGGTCGCATGTGTGTCGAGAGGTTAACCCGGATGGTAACCAGTTGAGTTAGATATGATTTATACGATAGATGGTTGGCCAGCTAGCCGGATTCCCCGAAATTTCTCGAAATTTCCCCCTTAGCGATGATTGTTGGTATTGATGATCGTGATGATTGTGAAGACCGACCCGAGTGGTGTGGTTGTTTTGAGTTAGTGGATGTTCCTTGCCGAGTTAGTTGGGTTTGATGACCCTAGTAGTAATGATGATTGGAGAAACCCCAGTGTAAGTGCTTAGTCTAGTTTTTTTAGCTTGGATCGACGATTTAGGAAGATTGGCGACTGTTCTGCTTGGTGCAGTCGAGGTTATGGATGATATAGTGTATGACTCTGGTCGAGTCTAGTGAGATTGCGGCAATTGGTTGGCTTGACTTGACCAGTAGTGTCGTCAAGAGTGTTGTGCAGTGGATCTGGTTGCGGTCTGTTGACCCTAGGTTTCCCTAGATGTGACCGTGGAGCTTTGAGTTGTTAAGTATTTTAGAATACGAGGGAGGAGAGTTTCCCCGGCCCGAGTGTAGATATGAGATGTGGCTCGGTATGAGCGGAGAATCAAACTTCATTTGCTGTGAGCACGAGATAGGAGATGATGTGCCAAGAGCTGAGATGTCTGGTTTTGGGTTTAAAGACCCGGTTATTGATATGACGGAGGATGGCCCTATATTTGATATTTAGCTTAACGACTCGTGAGTTTAAAGACTCAGTTATTGTGATGTCCCCCGAGGCCTGTTATTGAGTTTAAAGACTCGTTGATTACCCGGGATGGCTTGATATGTGTTTTGAGTTTAAAGACTCGGTTATATGAGATCCAGAAGGTTTGATTGATATGAAATGTGTTTTCATACGTATTTTGAATTTCTGTGAGATATTGATGGTTTTCAAATGGATTTCAGATGTTTTGGGCTGAGGCCCTGGATTTGATAAAGGAAATGATTTTTGGTTTTCATAAACTGTTTGATTGTCTTGGAACTGAAATTGTTTTGATGTGCATGCATTGGTTTTACGTGGAGTGCATACACGTCTTTTCTTATTAAATGTGTTTTATAAATTTATTATTTTCGTCCACTCACAGTCTTTTTCTATTTTTCGATGCCCTCCAGGTTGATGTGGTGCAAGCTGTTGTTAGTGAGACAGAGACATCACACACAATCCACGGTGGTTCTGCGCACTCTGGGAAGCCAGAAGGTGTTTTTAGACAGTGGACCGGGTATTCCTTGTCTGGCTTACGTGTTACATGGGAGTTAAACGGTCGCTTCGCATCGCACATGGGTTAGACAGGAGCATGGCTTATCCCTTAATCCAAGGGGATTGGGGATGCTTCGTGTCATCTGACACCTTCTTACATGTTGGCACATGGCACTACCCCACTGGTCCACGTGGACTAACATGGCTAACATGGATCTTCCACGTCAGCAGCTGACTAGACTTGACAACTTCTAACAACTCACCACGTGGCACCACCTGATTGACCACATGGCTTGACAAGTCTAACAGATGATGACGTGGATTGCTACGTCATCATCGTCTTCCTTCATATAGGTTGGTCTGTTTGACTATAACGGGTCGATTTGACCAGCGACCTTGACAGGGCCATATCTCTGTCGTCCGGCCACCATTTGCCCCCATTTTTTTCCTTACGACTCGTCTCTAACCGAGGAAGGGTTCTATGACCTGAAAATCACAAGAAAAGGCCTAGAATTTACCTAGTCAAGCTCGATCCTCACGACCAACCTTCGAACTTGTCCCCTGTATGATTCTAGCAGCCTTAGCCTTCCATTTTTGGTTCCTCAGCCTTACAAAGACTCTATAAATATGACCCAGGCTTTAGAACATGCCCCAAACGTTTCAAAATTAAAAACCAATTCAAAGGGGTTACGGGTTACCAGGTTTCGTGAGTTTCCGGCCACCTCGCGACCGCTCTGCCGTCCCTGCCTTCTTCCTTGTCCATCTCTCCATCTCACTCACTCATTCTGCCCCTTTCCATTAGGTAACATGAAGAAGATGAAGGTTTGGGGGTGGGTACGAGTTGGATGAACAAATGAAAGGGAATGGGGAATGATGCATGTATGTATGGGTTTGGGCCAAAGGATGAGTGACACTTGTCACTCATCTATTGGTCCAGGCTAGATCTTTTGGGCCCACTAAGGACAAACCAAAAGTCAAATGTCTCGATTTTTGTGCAACTATGAATAGTTTGCAAAACCATTCTTCATTCGTAACTTTCTCGTACGATGTTCGATTTCGACGTGCCGCTTATCTACAAACTCGTATCATCTCTATCTACGTAATGGTCCTCGGTCCATGTGCATTGGACCTCCTTGGTCAAAAGTTAACATTTTCATCCTTTTTAGGGGTAAAATCGTCATTTACCCTGATTGTCCGCAAATCCTCGATTAGTCCTTAATTAATCATCGATAATCCATCATTAACCTTAATTAATCTCGTAGATTCGGGACGGGTCCTTACAAGTAGGCCATCATCATAACATCACCTGAGTTAAATCCCATAATAGTACCATCATATCATCGAGACAAATATTCCCCCATGGTATTTTTGACAGGACCTATCCCAATCCCCCCGGGATTAGTGCGGGATGACCCTGCTCCCGTCTGACACGGAGTGTCAGACAAGGGATAATTTCGACCTTTGCCCCCCCGGGCTATCAGAGTACGCCAGGATCCGGAGGAGGTATGTGATATCTCGGTCTCTACTACAGTCCACATCCGTTGTCAACCTGAAGGGCAGTCAAAACATTAAAAACTGTGAGCGGACAAAACAAAAGTTTATAAAAACATTTAACAAGACATTTGTACCCTCCACTAAAAAGCATGCATGCATTCAAAAACCATTTATCCAAAACAAACCATATGTGGGACTAAGCCCAAAGCAGATGTAAACCAAGGTCGAAAGGACCACAATGAAAACGACCATACGGGCCACTGCCCAAATCCATAAGGGACTCGGCCCCAAACCATAAAGAAACCAGGTACACGAGCCACTGCTCAAATCCTGTGCACACCTGTGCACACCACATATCATATATCATATATCATATATAGAAGTCACACAACCAATCCTGTCACGGTATCCAAAGCTACGCGCGTGCTACCCGGGTCTCAATCCGAGTCATCTCAAAGTCAAGGTCAATGTCCGCAGACCACTGACCCTACCCGAGGTAATAGTAACCATAGCCTTCCTGAGAGTAAGGAACCCAACTGGGGGGTGACTCTACTCAGTCGGTGCTCCGTGACTACTCCGGGGTCCACCTAGGCCAACGACCCTCCCCGGAGGAGATAATAGAAGTAAAGGAAGGTAGATGAACATATATATACATAACACAATATCCATGCCCGGTTCCCCTGAACCGTCATGATCCATAATATTCATAACCAAGGTAACATGCCGGTTCCCATAAACCGTCATGTACCGTAATAACATAACCAGGTAACATGCCGGTTCCCATAAACCGTCATGTACCGCAATGACCAACAAGGGTTCATGCCGATTCCCATAAACCGTCATGAACCATGATACCATATTAAGAGTTCATTCCGGTTCCCATAACCCGTCATGAACCGGGAAATCCATTTAAGGTTCCCTGACCTGAAATCAAAACCGTAAAGTAGCTTGGGTCTCGTACCCGAACATAGGACATCAGTTGGGCACTGTGCCCGATATCTGAGGTCATATGCCCGAGACAAAACCAAATGGGTCTCATACCCGAGTTTATCCTTTTGAAATCCAAATCCAGTTCATTTAAATCAATAAAGAAATACAGACCTGTATAAGCACCGTATAAGGCCGAAACTTCGAAATACGTGCTTATACGTAACCACATAGAAATGCACCCATGGCATCATTAAACATGTATTAAAACATATAACAAACATTTATGCATGCACCAATTTAGAAAACAAGGTCCACTCACAGACCGTCTGAGCTGCCGCCTCGATTTGTGTACCATACGGCTCCCCGAGCCGATCACCATCACCGGGACTCCCAAACCTGTCCAAATCGTAATAGAAGGTTACTAACTACTTAATTAACCTCCTACCAAAGCCCCGTAATTTTTCCGTATTTTTAACTATTTTTAATCCCGAACCTAAACCTTCCGATGCCCCGAAACATATCGAGACGGTGTCCGATCGACCCGAAACCAGTCCCAAAATGTTCTATACATCGAATAGATGATTTCACATGTTGAACACATCCCCAAATTCTCCCCCACGCGCCCACACGCGCCGCCTGAAGTGGCTGCGCGTGGGCTTCACGCGCCATCTACAGTACTTGCTGACGTCATCTGACAGCTGTCAGGTCTGACATGTCAGACTCTGACAGGTGCCACGTGTCAAGCTCTCATTAGTCCACGTCACTGTGCTGTCAGTGCCACGTGGCAGTCTGACATGTGCCACGTGTCATCACGACACTGGTCCACGTCAGTGCCACGTGTTAGCCCCTGATTGGGCCACGTCACTGACATGTCAGTGCTGACTGTGCACTGACATGTGACACGTGTCGGCTGATGAGTGGTCCACGTCACCTGACAATCTGACAGGTGCCACGTCATCATGCCACGTCACCACCTTCAACCACTCGACGGGTCGACCCGAACCCTGCAACCGGGTCGTTCAGACCCGCGGGTTGACCCGGTCGGTTCTCCACCGTCCGACCACCAAAATGCTTCCCGTTTGTCCATTTTCATCTTCTAATCCTAACCTCAGTCCTATGACCTTAAAATGGAAGAAAAACATCGAAAACCCGTACCTTCAATTTGGCCATGGCGGCCGTGACTTCTCCCGCCGTTCGCGGCTGTTCCAGGCCGTCTAATGCCTCGAAACCAATCCCATTCATCTCCTGGGATCCCTAGAAACCTTACCCAATTAATGGAATCGAGTAAAAACCATTAAAATCCAATTTTCAAAATTTGAATATTTCCGTACCTCACGGGTTCACTCTGCCGTGGCCTTCACCGTGGGCCACCGTCCTCAGCCGTCGTCCTCAGCCCCTCACACTCCTCACACGGTCACTCCTGGCTCAGATAAGGGAAGGTGTGGTGTGGTGTGGGTTGTGTTTCGGGTTTGGGAAGGAAAAGGAAGAAAATGAAAAATGAAGAAGAATGATGAAGGTGATGTCGTGGAAGAGAAGGGAGAAGGAAATGATGTGATCAGATGAGGGAATGAGAGATGGAGGGTGAGGATTTAAAGATGGAACTGAAATGGATGGCTAGGATTGAATTAGGTATGGATTGGATTATAAAATTAATTAAATAAAATTAATTAATTATGTAGATCCACAAATTGGGGGTCTAAGCCAATGGGATGAGTGACACTTGTCACTCATCCATGGGGCCCACTAAAATATCTGCCCAAATCAGATTTCGCCGAATCGTCCCCGTCTCGAAGTTCGTGCATAGTGAAATCGAACTTCCGTGACCTATAACTCTCCCGTTCGAAGTCCGATTTCAGTGTGCCGCCTGCCTATGGATTCGTATCGTCCTTATCTACGTAACGGTCTTCGGCCCTCGGCCATCGGACCTCCCGGTAAAAAAGTCAACTTTTGACCTCCTATTCACCCAAATTACCAAAATGCCCCTAAACTTCCGAACGTCATAACTTCCTCCTCGAACGTCGGAATTGAACGTGCCACCTGTCTATGAACTCGTGACGTCACGAACTACGTCACGGTCATTGGTCAAAGTCCATTTGACCACCCAATTGAAAAGTCAACGTTTTGCCACCACTAGGGGCAAAACGGTCATTTCGCATCGTTCGTCCGATTTCGCCCCAACTAATCACGGATTAGCCTCACTAATCGTGATTAGTCACTAATCTAATCCTGAAATTTGGGACGGGTCGTTACAATTTGTACTACTGATAGGTAAACCACTGTCCATGTAGGAATCGACTCAGGATACAGAGCTTAGCTTGACGTCTAAGTCATCACCACAATGCTAGTCTCAAGATACATAGCTCAGCTCGATGTTTGAGACTATCCATTATCCATATATACACCACTTGGGACATAGAGCCCAGCTTGACGTCCGAGTGTATACTGACTCAGGATATAAAGCCCCCATCGAGGTTTGTGTCAACACCAGTCTCAGGATACAGAGCCATGCTCGACGTCTAAGACTACCAATTACAATGCCAGTCTCGGGAATTGGAGCCCCAGCTTGACAACTGAGACTGACCACCACTCAATGACAGTGTCTATCCACAACATAATAATACACAGATCTTGAGTGAAATATGTTTATAATATACTGATAAATTCCTCAACATCAACTGCACATTTACAACATATTTGCATTCTTTAAAATTAAAATTATAATTTCAAATTTCGAACTTTAAACTCAATCATAACTTCTGTAAATCCTTGTAAAACATGCACAATTAAAAACTTTCATAAAATTGTAAAAAATGGCATGAAAATCATAATCAACCAAACATCACCAAAATCACAATGAGCCATCACACATCACGAATTATCGAGAAAACATTCTTATAACACACATCGATTCCATAACCCAAACCCAAATCTCAAAATATGTCTAAGCCCAAACACACTTTTTTTCATTTATCCTCGTAAAACGTGCATTCAAGCAATCAATCATTTCCAAAAAAAATCATCAAGCAACTTATTCAAAAGTCATATTTAAATTATTTTAACATGAATTCATTCCTTAGAACAAATTGCCATTTTGAAACCCAATTCTCAACTCAACATTACTTCCACAAACTCGTATAAACGTATACTCTAGATCCGTTTACAATTCACAAAAATCATTTTGAAAACCAAATTCAACTCATTGTCACATAAATCATGTAATAACTTGGGGCTCGTATTTCAAGTCAAACCAAATTCCAACCTAGAAAACATATTTTCTGAATAATTCCATAAAATTATCAAATATGCTAAGTATATGAATTGGGAGCCGAATTCGATTTTAAAATTCATAAAAATATATTTAAAATTCATTTAAAATTCCGAAAGGTCTTTCGAAAACCAATTCAAATCGTTATTACATAGATCATACAACACCTTTAACTTCACATTGTAGATCAAACTTAAATCCCAGACCAAGCTTCGTTTATAAACCGTATACTTCAAATAGTTCATAAGATTATCAAACACCATTTGAAAATCACAATCGAACCACCATATCTTAACATATTCAGTACCTATACTCTGATACCAAGTTGATAGGATCCGTCCCTAATTTCCGTGAAAACCGGACTAGTATTGCTCCCTTCTGACAATTATTGTCAGACAAGGGATATTACCACATTTATCGGATGCCTGCATCTAATTAAATAACCAAATTAAATCCGTCATCGTGGAGTTATCGCCCACATTCAACCCACTAACTCCCGTCAAGTAGTGAAAACTACCATTTGACTTTTTCAGATCATGGGTTCACTATATAATTTTAATGAATTATGCTTAATAATTTTAGAAACATTTATTGACCATAATATGACCATTAACAACATGTCCTTATCGTCCCTTATCATATTATTGTCATGCCATCATTGTGTCACCATATCATCTCATCATAACATGTCATTATATAACATCATAGGATCTTCATGTTATCATATATCACTTTGTACATTCATCACCATAGAAGTCTATTTATAACAATAGTCTTTCTTATTACCAACACAATCTCTCATTAATTCATACAAACAATAGTTATAAACCATCTTTCCTCTTATTACTTTCATAAAGTTACCTTCTTTCAAAATTATAAATACTTATTAATACCCAAATATAACTATAGGACTCTCATAGTGAAGTTCTTAACCATATACACATATCTTCTAGTTGACTTAATTATATACATAAAATCCTTTAATCAAATTCTTTACATAGTCACCCCTTTTCACATGCCCTAAATACTTATAAACACAACAATCTAATAAACACATTTTCCAAATTCTTTATATAGCCAACAATAATACAAATCAAATACACCTTAAACCATGCCCTTATATATTCATTCTTTAATTTTACACGATTTTTTTGGTAAGCACATATATATATATAGCTAATTTCTTACTTCTCAAGTAAATAATATGATTTCCTAATTACCTTATATTAGTAAACATAAACATATGCACTTACATCAAGCCTTTTACCGCTCAATTTCTTTAGTGCTCCTCCTTTCATGCAACTCGGTTCACCATAACTCACCATACACACCCATTAGTATCCTAATTATTATGGTCACCAAGTTCCCCAGTTTCCCAATTTAAAACATGAACTATAACATAACACATAAGAATAGATATATAGAACTATACGCAAATGTTATTCAATGAGCTCAAATATCATTAAACTCATGATTGCAAAACCAACATTTTTTTCGTTTTGAATGTATCCCAAAGTATGGCAAGACACGCCCTCATGGGCCGCCTGAAGCCTCTTCGCGTGGGCTTCACGCGCATCACAAGGTCACCTTTAACCTTGGGTTTTTGACCTGTTTCACTGTGTTTCAGGTCGTCCGACCTGGAGTCATGACCCCGGCTAGAATTTCACCATTTCTCAATCATAGAATTTCACAATTTCTCTATCATTTCTTGTATTTTAACCATCAAACTTCATCTAGTGGACTGACGTGGCTTAAACTAAGCATTTAAGTAAACACAAAATAACATTCAACACTTCATTCAAGCATATTCAATTTAAACCATTTTTTTGTAGATGCAATATTGGTAAATATCGATTGTTCTTAACTAGGGAAATTAGAGAACATTAAATAATGGTTAGTGAAAAAAATAATAAATAATAAAATAATAAATAATTAAAGAATAAAAAATTAAAAGAATAATGGATCGTTCATAGATATAACCCACACTTTTACATAAGTAAATCTGAATTAACAATCACATTATTTAAACCACTTATACTTTAACCTTTGTACAATGGACTTTCTTTAAACACAAATTTTACCAACACTCTAATATTTTGCTAATATTTAACCAATCATGAAATCCTACCTTCATCATCTCAATTACATGCATACAATTTTCAATATTATAAATGCATCGAACAACGGTCATAAACACTTACAATATGATTCACCTTACATTTTTTATTTGAATGCGCGTCAAATATTTAAATCTCTTGTATCCTATTCTAAGTGCACCGAATAACGGTCATAAACACTTATCGTTGAATTGAAGTTTATGCACTAAAACATAAAACATATGAAGCAAATGAAATTCAGAAAGTAAAACACATGGAGAATGTATCCATATTGAATTATAAGTAAAACCGAAAGAATAACAAGAGTTTTAAGTAGATGGAACAAAGTTACACTTTCGGAATCTAAGAACAGCTTGTGATTCCTAGATAGATGGAAACAATGGAATGTTATTCACAAAATTATCTGACAGCAGAAGGAACCTTGTGAAGATGGTGGAAAAAACATGAGGGATTATGGACTTCAAATCTAGAATTACCTCGGAAATACTCAGCCTAGGATTTTCTTATGGAAAGCATAAAAGTGTGTACAAAGAGACGTCAAAGAAAATTTAAGAACAAAGTTTAAAAACAAAGTTTAAAAGTTTAAAGAAAACTAAGAAAATCTAAAAGAAATGTATAAAAAGAGCTCTAAAAAAAGGGAGGAGGAGAAGAGGATTTTACAATGAGAGTGGCCTCTCTATTTATAGAGAAAGTGCCCCAAAAAGCTAGAAATAAAATACAAATGAAATAATAATAAAACAATAAATATTAAACGATGAAAATACTGAAAAATACTGAATTTTAGGGTTGTATTATGCTGGAAACAAGGCAATCTGGAGCAGTTGGACTCAGCAAGGTTGTGCAGAAAAGCAGGGCATGACTTTGGTAAGGGCTGCCTAACTAGACTGGTTAATTTCAGTAGATCAGGCGCTGAGCAGTGCATGTGGACTTCGGCGTGGCGCTGCTAAATGGAGCAGGTGGACAGCGGCTGATGCGCTAACACGACCGTGCTGGAGTTCGACACATGCTTGCAGAAAAGGGCATACTGACTTTGGTACATGCGCGCAGAATTGATTTTGTTGGGCTGGTCGCGACTCTAGGCTGGGCTTCGTAGTTTTTGGGTTGCGCCTCGCGATTTCTGTCAGGACCCGATCCTCCTCAGTTAGGACCCGACTCATCTAGCACAATATTGTCCGCTTTGGGCCTCCTCGCCCTCATGGTTTTATTTTCGGGAGCTCAAGGTGCAACTTCCCAGGGGGCCACCCATCATGGAATTGCACCAACCTCAACTCGCTTAACTTTGGAGTTCCAACCGAACCCAAAGCCACTGAGCTCCCAAAAGGCCTTATGCTAGATAAGTGCGTGCCTACACTTTTAAGGCGCACCACTATTCCCCTCCCAGACCATTCTCCCCTCGCAGGAATGTGGGATTGTTCACCGTTCCCTCTAGGACACGAGTCTTACAATCCACCTCTAGGGCTCAGCGTCATCGCTGGAACACTTCCCGGTCGGGGTCTGGCTTTGATACCATTCTGTTAGAACCCGACCCTCCTCGGCCATAACCTGAACCTCCTCGGCCAGGACCCGACCCTCATCGGTCAGGACCCGACTCTAGCACGATATTGTCCATTTTGGGTCTCCTCCTCCTCACAGTTTTGTTTTCGGGAGCTCACAGTGCAACTTCCCAGGGAGTCACCTGTAACGACCCGTCTAGGATTTCAGGATTAGATATTGGGGGTGGGACGTGTCATCACCCATCATGGAATTGCACCAACCTCAACTCGCTTAACTCTAGAGTTCATATCGAACCCAAAGCCACTGAGCTCTTAAAAGGTCTCGCGCAAGATAGGTTTAGGCCTACACCTTGAAGGCACACCACCATTCCTCTCCCAGACCATTCCCCCCTCGCAGAAATGTGGGATCGTTCACCGTTCCCTCCAGGACACGGGTTTTACAGTTTTTGGGTTGGGCCTCTCGTGTTGATGCGCTAGATTGGATTTGGGGCTGCACCAAATGACCTGGGTTGCTGAATCTGGTAGTCTCTTACTGAAGTTTCATGTCTAATTTAGTGGTTATCCTTCTTTTGGCCGTAACGTTTTCGTTATAACTTCGATTGAGACGATTCTTTTACCAAAATGCTCAAAATTCCAAGATTTATTTATTTTTGAAAATTTCACAAAAAAAAAATATTTTCTCCAATTGTTTGGAAATTTAACATTTAAAGATAAGTATAAAGGGTATAAAATAATATAAAATAAAGCTCAATTCAAGGCCTATCATGGACTCCATTAGAAGATCTACGAGTCCAAAATGAAGGGAGCTTACCTCGAAAGCCATGTCTAAAAATCCCAGTGTGCGGACATGGCTTCCAAAACCGTGACGAGGCCTTTCCAGCATTCATACTTGCTTCTTCTTGTCCTATAATGATCCCAGGGATTACACGAACATCCTAGCATCCATAACTATACACTAGGAACTTCAAAACTTCTTTGATGGTCCATGACTAATTTTTGGACCTTCACAGGTTGGGTTTTGGGATCCTCTAACCCTTCTTGTTCTTCCTCTTTTTTCTCTTCTTGTTCTTCTCTTCTTTTTCTCTCTTCCTCCCTAATTTCCTTTTCATCTCTCTCACGATTTCACTTTTTTTTTCTTTTCGACCTACAACCACCGAACCACACCCCATGCATCTCACACACATACATATATAGGAGTGAGAAGTCAGTGGGGGAATGAGAGAGAAAGGACCAGACTTCTCTAGACACTTGTCCACATGAATCACATGTGAAATTGTAAAATTATCAAATTACCCTTTTTTCCAAAATTTCCAAAATTCCCATGATCTTTTTAGACTTGTATCGAAAACATTGGACTTCTGATTTCAACGTACTGCCTGCCTATGGACTCATGGTGCTGAGACCTACCCAATGGTCCTCACTGTTCTCCCAGAAAATACTGTGGTAAAAAAGGCAATCTTTTGACTTTCATAGGCAAAACCATAATTTTTATTTCCTTAAAATTCTGGATCATTGCTAAAGGGGTGAAGGGTAAGGTAAGGCTATTGGGTAGCCTAGTGTTAAAGTGGTGAAGTGTATTGCTTTAAAAAAGGGATTTATAGAGCCAGGTTATTTCTAGTACAAGTGAGAGTGAAGATGATGATGGTGATGGTAGTGATGATGATGATGATGATAATGATGATGATGATGATCTTGAGTATGTTGATGAAGATTATGCACAAACACGGGAGGTTACTCTGGAAGAAGATGATGAAAACTTATTTGCGGCCTATGTAAACCTTGATGCCTTTGATTGTGCACCTTCTAGTGTTGGTGAGGAAGCAGGTGATGGTCCAAGCTCTCCATGGTTGGATTCATTTGATCCAGAACCAGAAGCAGATGTTGGGGGGAAGATGACCTTTTTCAGAAGAAGTCAATGAGGAGGCCAATTTTAGGTATCCAGTTCAACCCTGAAACTGGTATGAAAAATCCCCAATTTTAGCTTGGAATGATGTTCTTAAGTGGTGCAATCTTTAGAGAGGATGTGAGAAACTATTCATTGAATTCTAAAAGGGAACTTGTTTCCAAAAAGAACTGCTCAGAAAAAATAAGAGATGTATGTATCCAAGCTAAAGCTAAGACAGCATAGTATAGAGCAAGAGGATGACCTTTGTAAGTTTGGAAGGGACATACTTGAGCCAATATGGGAAGTTGAGAGATTATTATGAAGAGCTTATGAGGGTAAACATTGGTAGCATAATGAAGATCAAATCTGAGATGTAGGGTGATGGTGAGCCAAGATTCCAAAGGCTTTATGTGTGCTTAGGTGTGTGTAAAGAGAGTTGGCTAAAAGGATGTAGGCCATTTATTGGATTGGATGGTGCTCACATCAAGAAACCTTACACAGACCAGATTCTGAAAGTTGTTGGTATTGATGCTAACAATGACATGCTCCCAGTAACGTATGCCATTGTTTAGGTAGAAAACTACTCTACATGTAAAAAGTTCCTTGAGTTGTTGGATGTGGACTTGAAGCTTGCAAACAGGAAATGACACTTGTTCATGACTGATAAAACAAAAGGATGAATTGAGGCTGTCAATGAATGGTTTCCAAGGGTTGATTATAGGCACTATACCAAGCATATGTATGGGAACTTCAATGCATTACATAAGAGATTAGCACTGAAGTTGCACTTTGAGAAAATCACAAAGGCAACTACTATTGCATGGTACAAAGAAGAGATGAAGGCAAAGAAAAAATTGAGTAATGTAACCTATGCTTGGTTAAGTAAGATGGATCCAAGGCAATGGACAAGGTCTCATTTTAGCACTAACTATAAAGTGGATATTCTACTCAACAACCTTAATGAGGCATTCAACAAGTCAATATTGTCTGCTTGGGACAAGCCAATTATAACTATGCTGAAGAGAATCCGAACTTATATGATGTTGTTGTTCTCAACAAGGAAGTTGGAAGATGTTAATTGGAATGGGGAATTTGGGTCAAGGATACAGTCTATTTTAGAGAAGAAGAAGAAAGAGCGGTAGTGGTTTATTCTAAGACATGCAGGGAATGGAGTCTTTGAAGTGACTCACCAAAATGGGAGGAAATTTAGGGTGGATTTGAAGGCCAAAAAATGTTCATGTAGGGAATGGGGTCTTAATGTAATCCCATGCCCACGTGCTTGCTCATCAATTAGTAGCTTAAGTAGGAAAGCAGAAGAGTATGCACATGAATGCTACAACAAAGTGACCTACTTGAAGTGCTATGAGAGGATTATTGAGCCTATGACAAGTCAAGATCTATGGGCATTCACTGGGTTACCTGCTTTGAAGCCACCAACCTACCATAACTAACCAAGCAAGCCAAGGAAAAGTAGGAAAAAGTCAACGGGTGAGACAGAGTTACCACAAAATCCAGCCAAGCTTGGACGGTACCACACTGAGCTTAAGTGCAACAATTGTGGTGAATTGGGCCATATGCTTAACAAGTGCAAGGTAAACTTCTAATTCTTTCAAGGTCATTGAAATGTGAAATATGATATCTTGTTTATTGAAATGTTTAGTGAAAGGTGCTTTGAAATGTGAAGTGTTCTTTGGAATGTGAAATGTGACATGTGACTTGTTTATTGAATTTTTTTTTTTTAAATGTGATATGTGCTTTGGAATGTGAAGTGTGCTTTGGAATGTGAAATATGACGTGTGACTTGTTTATTGAAATGTGTTTTGGAATGTGATATGTTCTTTAGAATGTGAAATGTGTTTTGGAATGTGAAATGTGCTTTGAAATCTGGATACTTGCTGTCATATGTGTATGATGCGCTTTAAAATCTAATATGATGTGAATATGGTGTGTTGTGAAATAGTTTAGATAGACTGAGATCCAATATTGGTATTTGATTATACTATAGGGTGCAATATTGGTATTTAATTATACTATAGGGTGCAATATTGGTATTTAATTATACTATAGGGTGCAATTTGAGTTGAGTTTAGGGTGGCAGTTGCGCTTACTTCTCATTGAACATTCAAGCCCTATTACAGAGAAGGATGAGACTTTGAGGAAGAAAAGGAAAGAGGTAAAAGACAGGATGAAAGCAAAAGCTACCTGAACTAGTAGGCAGTCAAGAACCACAAAAACTCCAGCTCTAGCACAAACACATACAACAGAAATAGCTTCAACACCGCAACAGGAATAGCTCCAGTACGTGCAACAAGAATAACTCCAGTACCTATTGCAGGACCAGCTCCAACACTTGTAGCAGAACCAGCTCCAGCACCTCCACCATCCTTTCCTAACCGCCTAGAGCTCAAATGAACTTGGAAAATCTCTTGGCAACTCAACACAGTCATTCACAACCCTCACCACCACCAGCTCCCTTAACTCAAGTTTCTTCACCAAGAAAATTGAGGTTCAAATCCCCAGCAAAGAGGAAGAAATATAGGGTTGTCTACTGGTCTACTAACAATGGCCTTGTGTAGTTTGGCCTTACATCTAATTTTAGGTATAGTGAAGTTGTTGTAATCTAGCTTTCTTGCTTTTGAAAACAATGTAGCTTTGTTACTTTGGAATCAATGTAGGTTTGTTGCTTTTACACTCAATTTAATTTTGTTGCTTTTTGACTCAATTAAGGTTTCTTTATTTTAGACTCAATTTAGTAAAATAACAAAAAAGAGTAAAAGGGCAAAGTAACTTAAAAGAGTTTCATTCATTCCTTCAGATAAGTCATTCTTTAAAACAATTATTACAACAACAGATTCCAACTACACTGTCTAACAACCTAAAATGTAATACAAAATGGGAATTTTAGGAATTACACAAATTAATTCTTCCTCAAGCCTTCATGAAAATCATCACAATCTAGGATACAATGAGAGCTACACATAGCTTCATTTTTCTAGTTTTGCTCTTCTTGAGCTCCACTTCCATTATCCTATTCTTCCTCAACAGCCCGGGTATTATTGTCTTGAATCTATGACAGTTACCAGGATCATACCATTCCTAAAACCCACAATTAGCTCCCTACAATCAATGTAAGGAATCCCATAAAATGAAATCAACCAACATTCAAACATTTAGAAAACAACTGAAACCCCTAAATTCAACATTCAAACCACAAAGATTAAATTCAACACTCACTCAAAACTAATCAATGTTTATACCATAAGCACCAAAATCGACAAAAACCCTAAAATCAACACAAAACCCAAATCAATCCTTACGCCGGTTCTTGGACAAACTTGGAACCGCTTGCCAGGATGTCTATCGGTCCAAGATGTCCTCACTTTGAAAATTTTTCCACAAAAATACATTTTAGCCTCAAGGCTATTCTGTCAGGAACCACCCCTAATCCCCCGGGATTAAGGGCTAAATCCCGATCCCGTCTGACTTACGCATGACACGAAGGCTAAACTGACGTCCAACCTTCATGTGACACGTAAGTCGGACAAGGGATTCTCTATCCGACCGTCCAAAAGTTTCCGAACTTCCCAGAGTGCACAAAGTCTACTGTGGATCGTACGTGTGATGTCTCTGTCACTCTCGATCAACAGCTCGTGCGCAACAACTTGGAGGGTATCGAAAACACGAAAAGACTATGAGTGGACAAAAATAAAGTATAAGTTTAAAAAAAATTCGATAAAACAAGTATAGTTATACCCTCCACGCAAAAACTAATGCATGCATATCAATTTAAGTCATGAAACCACTTAAATCAAAAAACCATCCACGAAACCATTTGAAAACCCGTATCAAAACCGTTATTCAAATCCAGGCCTTAGCCTCAAATCAATCTCAAATCCGGGAACTCAGTCCCAAAACTCATCAAATCCACTTCATCCGGGCCATTGCGCAAAACTTCAGAAAACCAGTGAAAAACAGCAATCATACAAGTTTACTGGATCTCAAGTGTGCCCGAGTCTTTAAACTCAAAACACAATGCGCAATAACTAGGCCTTCTCGGGATATCAACGAGTGTTTAAACTCAAAACACAATCACATGCCTCAGGGGGGTATCATATCCGAGTCTTTAAACTCAAAACCATACCGAGTCTTTAAACTCAAAACATCAATCCAGGGCCCTCCCCCGTCAATCATCCGAGTCTTTAAACTCAAAACCAGATCAGTGGTTTTCTCTTTTTCCGGGTCTTTAAACCCAAAACCATTTTTCAATCAACCGTGAAAACCACAAAAAATCCATCTCCGGATTCGCAACAATGATTCCGTAAGCTGGCATCTGGAACCACTGTCCCGAACCCAAATCCAGACTTCCTTTCCAAACCTAGAAAACCAAAGCCGAAACATCATTTCCGAAATCACAAGAACAGGGCTCCCAGCCCGAAATCACTTTTCCGAAAACCATTTCAAAACCTTGAAATCAAATCATATTTCAAAACCCGAAGTCAAATCATTAAAACCATCGTCAAATCATAAGAAAAGGCGAGACCTCGTAAAACGTGAATTTCCGTTATTTCCTCGAAAAACGTGCACAAACCGTAAACCATCACAATCATAAATCAAATCATAGAATCAAGTATAGAAAACATATAAAAACATATATGCATGCATCAAGAGTTAGAAAGAAAAGTCCACTCACAGACCATTTCGGCGTCGCCTCGATACGCACACTTACGCCGTCCCCGGCCAATCCGCTATCCTCGGCTTTCCCGAACCTGTCCAAAGCCCATAACGAGGTTACTCATTACTTCACAAAAGTCCTACTCAAGTCCCATAATTTTTCCCAAACTTAAAACGTAACTAAACAGAACCCTAAACCTTCGACCACTTAGAACTAACCCGAGACGACATCCGATTGTCCCGAAACTTGTCCCAACGGATTCGTTACATCGATTAGACCAAAAACTATGTTGGAAGGTTCGTCGGAATCCTCCCCGCGCGCCCCCACGCGCCGCCCAAAGTGGCTGCGCGTGGGCCTCACGCACCTGCACACAGTCACTGTTCATCGTATTCTTCGATGGGTCGACCGGTCTGAACCGGCGTTCCCGGTTCTCCGTCCTTCCTCCACCATTTTCATCCTTTTTTCCACCCGTAGTTTCGTCCAACCCTAAACAACTAATCCCAATCCTCAAAACTAAGAATCACGGCTTCAATCCCATCTTCCCAACTCGAAACATAAACCCGTCCAAAACCCTGTTTGCTTCCCGGCCAACCGTGCAACCCCCCATCACGATTTCGAGTTTAAACGACTCCTAAAGACCTACTGAACTCATTAGAACCTATAGAACACGTCGACTCATCCCCAAAAGTCACGACTTCCAAATTAAAACAAAACGGAAAAACTGAGGAAATTGAAATTACCTCACCTGCCGCTCACCGCCGTGGGCTCCTCCGTGTCCCTAGGTGTCCACTCAACTCCTCAGGTCCTCCTCTGTCCTCTGAACACCACCACTCGACCGTTTTGATAAAAACACGGCAGCACCCCACCAAACTCCCTCTCTGTTTTCCTGAGAAACTCACACCCTCCTCACACACTCACTCGAACTTCTCAATTCCTCTCACCACCTTCCTTGCACTCTCAGCCTTCCCCTGATCACACTCACACACTCAAGCACTCACACACTCACCCAGAACCCGATCAATTTCCCTCCCAAACCTCACTATGTTTTCTCTCGAATGCACGACTACACTACACACAGCCCAAATTAATTTACCCGTGAAACTTTGTAGAACCCACTAGATAACCCCCACGTGTCAAAGCCCTGTGGTCCCAAACTCAAAAATATCCAATATTTGCTGTACACTTGTCCCAATCTGGTTTGCACAATTCCCAATGTGCAAAAAGACCAAAATGCCCTTGTGAGTCAAATTACGATAATGCCCTTCGCCGTTCTAGACCCGTATCGCGCTCGTCCGACGTCCGATGAAGGCATGCTGCTTGTCGTTGAACTCAGGACGACGAGATCTACCTAACGATCCTCGGTCTACGTGAAAACGACAAGTCTAGAAAAAAGTCAACTTTTGCCCTTTCGTTTACTCAAATTACGGTAATGCCTTTAACCTTCCGAACATCATAACTTCCTCCTCGGATGTCGGAATCGGGCGTGCCACCTGTCTACAGACTCGTGACGTCCTGAACTACGTCACGGTCATCGGTCAATGTGCAATTGATCACCCGAACTAAAAGTCAACATTTTGCCCAACCCAAGGGCAAAATCGTCATTCTACGCCAAACGTCCAAAAGTAACCAACTAACTACCGATTAACCCAGTTAATCCACCACTAATCACCTCAATAATCCTAACTTCCGGGACGGGTCCTTACATATTCATCACTACATACATTGGAAGAATGATGATGATTTGGGGCTTTTGATGATTCTGGGTTTTTTATGATTCTTTGCGTGGCTTCAAAGTTGCCCAAATTGGAAAACGAAAATGAAGATAAGAAGAACACAGATAAAGAAGAGAAGAACGACGATGAAGACGAGAGGAATGGAGATGATTTTGTGTTTTTTACGGTTTCCCAGATTGAAGAATGGCGATGAAGACGAGAAGAACGAAGAAGATTGTGGATTTAGGGATCATTTTATGTATTTTGGGATTTTGGGATGAATTTATGTGTTTGAGGATTTTAGGCTCAATTTAGGTATTTAGGGATTTAGGGATCAAATTCCACTTCTGCCCTTATCTAAATCGTCTCCTGATCGTCCATGTCAGCGCCATATCAGATACTTGACGTCCATTTAACAAAAATGATGGAAAAATACTGATTTTCCCAAACTCGGACGTCTACTTAACAACGAGAATGAGCATATGATGCAAAGTAGAACTTAATCTTGAGAGTAGAGTGCATTTGAAGTAAAAAGTCTATAAATTAAATGCCCATTCCTTTTTGGGTTCTCAAAAGTTTGACTCATTTGGTAGTGGAGGTTATTAACAAATGTCAATTTCTTTATATAATAATATTGGGAGATGGGAGTGTATATACATTGGGGATAAATATAATATACAGAGTGTTCTTTTTATATACATATAAAGAGGAAGATCACTAAGTTGAACCATTAAGTCATATCATTAAGTATGCAATTATATTGGGGGATGAGGATAACATACGGAATCGAGAATTTTTATCACGAAGTCATAATACTAAGCAAAAAAATGAGAATTAATTGCATAGGTTTTTAGATTACTGAAAATATTGTTAACAAAAAAAAAAGGGAAAAAAGAATAAAGAAACGTGATTACACAGAATGCGCATCCAGGGAATCAAACCCGGGTCAGTACCGTGGGAGGGTACTATGACACAACTACACCAGATACGCTTGCAGTAAATGGGGGTAACAGATTTTCTATATTTACTAAGCTTAATAACTCGAGATGATTCATCAGTGTTATGACCATATATAAATCTTGGGCTTAATACTCGAAAGCCCAATTCAAAGTTTTAAACTAAATTAGCAGGCACCTATATAAATCGAAAATGCTCGTCATCCTCTCATTTTAATATTTGAGAAAGTGAAAAATGGAAAACGGGAACAGTATCGTATCTCGGGAGACCCTTGACCATGTGGCGAGCTGGCTAAGCGCCACCGTGTCCAACGCCTTCTTCTCCTCTCTCGAGCGCTGCTCTTGCGTCAACCTCGCCACCACTGACCCCGACGATGAGGACGAGGACGAGGACGAGGCCAAGGATCGCCCTCTCACCCTGACGAATTACAGCGACCCTCCAAACGACGTCGCTAAGCTCCCCGTCTGATGTCTCTCGGTCTCTGCGGTATTCTTGAACCAGATCTTGGTTTGTGCCTATTGTAATTGTAATTAGCTTTTGTTAGAAACAGGTTTTGGCTCTGAATTTCGCGTGGGTGCGTCAATGTGACATGTCTGTGTATGAGTACCCTAAACAACATATCGAATTTGTTGATTATCAAATTTTCTTTTGTTAAATCCGGATATTATTATTGTATGCTTGTTTAATTGGAATTGAATTCTGTTTGATTGAATATTGCATGACTCCTGGGAACTGAAGAATCAATTTTTACATTAGATAGGCCAAGATTCAAAAGAGGGATTTATATGTCTGACCCCTAATTGCCAATTATTCAAATTTAACGTTTTGGTTGATTTGAGTTGAAGTATGTGCATCTTTGGATTGGAGGGGCTTATAATGATTGGTGATTTTGAGAATAGAAACAAACTAAATGGATAGAGCCTTCTCCAGTTGATGTAGAATTATTGACTTCATCGTTTCCTAATTGGATTTAAGATTTTATATGTCTAGTGAATTATACTCTTAGAGCAGTATGCTTTGTAAATTATGCATCCATTGCAGTTTAGAAAAGAATGACATATTTGCAAATACTGGGACATGGTCCCCTCAATTTCTAATGCCAGTGTATAAGATACTGCTGCTGTATTTGTTCAATGTTTAACAGCTCATTTAAAATGCTTTGTAAATTATACATTCATTGCAGTTTAGAAAGAATGTCATATTTGCAAATATTGGGACAGGGCCCCCTCAATTTCTAATGTCAGTGTATAAGATACGGCTGCTGTATTTGTTCAGTCTTTAACAGCTCATTTAAAGTAATACACTCTCACATGATCAAGTTAGAACATAGAGCACTGAATTATTCTTATTCACGCCTCTGCTGGTAATTGTAACTGTTGGTGACATGGTCTCACAGGTCCCGTGTTCAATTTAGAGTTTCTGTAGACAGTTCAAACCCTGTTTTTGTTTTCGGTTCTCTCCAGGTTTTCATCCCCGTAGTTGTGACTGAATTTCTTGAGAATTTATTGCTTCTAATTGTCTCCGGACTGTGACAATGTCAAGTTTCAATTGTCTTTCATCCATCTCCATCCATCTAACTTTCTGAGGAAAGCCGGAAAGCCATATTTTCACAGCAGATCTAACACTATTTACTGGTGGATTTCATCCCACTTCCTAGTTTTTGGTAACTCTAGTGGTCTCTAGGGGCTGAGGTTATTTGTGATCTTCCCAAAGTGAGCTACCTTTAACAAATGAACATTTCTGGAACTCTATCTGGAATGTTGATGTATCTAAGATTCCAAGAAAGACAACTTGAACGCATTCAAAAATGTGAAAAAAGTACTCTTTTGTGTTATGATTTTACTAATCACACCTTCAAGCTTTCTTATTGACAATTTTTTTTTGGTTGATCCATCCTCATTTCTGTCTTATCTGTCTCATGTTTCTGCATGCGTTCATATCTGTATCTATAATGTGCAAATGATGCATCTTACTGGCTTGATGCTCTTTTAAAAAGATATTGCTGCATCAAATACTGAAGAAGCTAGTTATAGTCACTTGGAATACTCAATCGTTCAACCTTACAGCTTTATCTTTATACTTTGATGGTTCACCTTCATCTCTCTCCCTCTCCCCATATTCTCTCATACACAATCGCACAAGCCATAAATCCCGGTGCCATTAACAACAGTGCTACAAAATACACAAGAATAAACGTTTGAAAAATTACCTACTGAAAACAACACTAGAACAAAAATAATAGTAAAAATGGATGGTGAAACTTTACCGCCATTGTTAATCTGCATGATCTCTCCAACATAGCAGCATCAAGACACATCGCTTGATGATGTACAACCTTGCTCTCTTCTCCCTGAGAGATCTCTTTGGTGCCTGGACTTTGCTCTGCTTTTGTAGGGAAGTAGTGGACTGCTCCATGAACTTTGCTTTGCGCTTCTCTGCTCTTTCCTTCTCCTCTTATAATCAATGACCCCTTTGTGTCTAGCTCAGGTTATAAGGAAAGAAGAAGAAAAAAAGGAAAGGAATCTTTGAGTGTGAGTTACATGGTTATTGTTGTTTTCAGTTTCAGTTTGAAAGTCAGAAAAGTTATCTCATGTGTGGTAAAGGCCTGGTGACTGAGGCTCTGACTCCACGAGTCAACCAAGGAGCTGCTGCTGCTTTTCTGCTTCCGAAGGCTGTGCCCGTCTGCTTCCGGCTGGTCTAAAATCCAGACTTCCAGGTTAGTTGTCTCCAGAGCCCTACCATTATTATTTTTACTGGTCTTCTGCTTCCAGGATTTATTGCATAAAAGGACATGGACCACAAATAAGGGTTTCTAACATTTTAGGAAGGTCTTTGGGTTCGTGAAAATATTTACTTTTATTACGTTTTAAAATTGGATTTACAAAGTTGTCCTTACGACAACTTTTGAGTCTCATAAGTGAGATATTGTACCTCCATTTTGACCACCCACATTTCCCTTCAATTGTTGAAACAACTTTTCAGTGAGTTGGATTGTGAATGTGGTCATCATTCTTGGTTATTAATTATCCTATTCAACTCAGCTTCTGACAATAGCGTTACAATTTCCATTCATTGCCTTAATCTTCAATCCTTCAATTTAGACCGAAAGACTCTGCACAGCTACTGGTCCTCTAAAAATGTTTACTACCTATCGCCCCGGGCTGGTTTACCCGTTGTGTAACGGGATATCTAAAAAATGTTATGCGGTCCCAAATTCAAATATTTTTTTGTGTAAGTGTCTGAAAGTGCAACTGGTCTCCCGCAGCTTGCATTTACGAATTTTCCTTCCTAAATGGATAAATTTAGGAACGCTTTCGCCCCATGGGACCAAAAAAAAAACAAAAAAACAAATTGGACTTGTGGTTGCAAATTGAATTTTCGAGAAAACTCCTACAATAATGAGCCCACGATTGGATATGGCCTTTTAACTTTTTTCAAAGGGCATTCTGGGCTGTATAGGCTCGCCTGATTACCATTACCTTTTCGAATGTCCAAGGCTCTGCTGCTGATATAACCGACGAGGAAATCTGTAAATTTTTCTGTTCCTTGAAACCTAGCAAGGCGCCTCAGCGAGACGGCTTCAATGCCCTATGTTTTCTGAAATCTTGGGATGTTGTCGAGAGGCATGTTACAAGAGCACATCTAATGGTAGAGGCTAAAGGCAAGAGGTAGAGGCAAAAGGCAAGAGGTAGAGGGGCAAAATGCAAGATTTAGCCCCTCAAATAATACTATTCTTGACATCTTTCTCAAAGCAAGATTTAGTATTTCTAATGGGGTGGGGCAAGAGTTAAGAATTCAAATTTTGATTTGAATTATTTTCTTAAAAATAATTAAAACATATATTACAAAAAAGACAATGTCCTCTTTAGGAGGCTCTGCTAGGGTTTCGTGTGTCTAGGGTTTTAGGATTTTGACGGCCGCCGTTTATTTTCCTCCTCTTGACGGTTGTTGGTTGCCTTCGAACTGGGCTTTCTTTAGGGGTTGTTCTCTTGTGTGCAGGAGAAGAGAGTGAGTGGTTCAGGTAATAGGTGGCCAAGCTTGCGAGAACGGTTTTTGGCGTCTGGTGTAACGCCCCGGAAATTCGAAGAATGTAATTTTGTAAAATAATAAATGAAATGACGTTTTTACCCCTGTGAATAGTATGGTCAAATTGTTGACTTTTTGATTGGTAGGTCAAACGGACGTTGACCGGTGACCGTGACGTAATTCGGGACGTCATGAGTCCATAGACAGGTGGCACGTCCAATTCTGACGATCAGGGAAGAAGTTATGACGTTCAGAAGTTCAAGGGAATTTTCGTAATTTGGACGAAAATGGGGAAAATGTTGACTTTTTGATCCACAACTGATTTCCACACAATTCGAGGACTATTAGGTAGGTCACAATGCCCTGAGTCCGTAGACAGGCGGCACGCTGAAAACGGACATCGGACGGTTGAGTTACGGGTCTAGAAAGAGAAGGGCATTTTGGTAATTTTGTGCAGAAGGGCAAAGTGGTAATTTGCCAAGCCCAGTTTGAAACAGCCGTGGGAATGCTGTGCAATTGTTTAATCTATCCTCTGATCAAGGATTGGTTTAACCCTTTCTCTGATTCAAGGAATTGTTTAAAGGTTTTGAGGTAATGGGAGCATTCTGGTATGGTTTGGACAGAGAACCAGTGCACGGGCACCATTTTAAAACTGGATTTTTGGGACTGTGCGGGAAACAAAATTCTCAGTGGGACTGAGAGATTCCCACGAGTGTTGGCTGAACGGCTCAATTAATAGAGAAGGTTGAAGGGTTGAGGGCCATTTTCTGGTGAAGAGAGCTTGAGAGTTTGAGAGAAAAATAGACGGGAAGAAAAAAACTGGAATTTGGAGGGAAAATCAAAATTTGATTTGTGAGTCGAGTTTGACAAAACCAAGGATTGAAATAGTCTTCTGGGACCATTTGGAGTTCAACCGTATCAATTGGAAAGGGAATCGATCACGGTTTGGCCAAGAACAGAAGCCACTGGTTCTGGAAATTTTCAAGGTTGAGGACGACTACTTCCAGGTAAGCTTTCCTGAAATTGGTTGTGTTCTAGTGTTCGTTTAGGTCCCATAAAGCTTCTGTCTAAGTTAATTTGGGAATGGAGCTGAGTTGGGTGAGTTTCAGAAGTCGACCCGTTTGTTTGATCACGGGTCGAATGAGTGATTTAGGGCTTGTTGACGATAATTAAGGACTGAGAACCTAAATTAAAACGCTAAGGAAGGATTTAGGTGAGAAAAGGAAAGGATTCGAGTGAGAATTGTTGGAGATTTGGCCGGGTTGTGTCGCGGGTCGAACAGCCCCTTTGCAGGCCAGTCGAGTGAAGATGGTGACACTGTAGCAATCATTGTAGCAGGCGCGTGACTTTCACGCGCAGCTACTTTGGGCGGCGCGTGACGGCGCGTGAGACCGTGTCTCCGGTCACGGTCAACAGATAAGTTCATCCTTTCAACTTAACGAACATTTTAAGTTAAATTTCGAGTCGAGCGAACGTCGTTTCGGGTTAGTTCTGAGGGTTCGAAGGTTTAGGGCTTTAAGTTAATTACGTCGAAAAATCCCGAAAAATTAGGGAAATTAATGCAAGCTTTTTGGGGATGTTTGTAACCCTTATTGTACTCTTTGATGGGCCCGAACATTCCCGAGGCTACCGAGGAGCGCACGGGGCTCGATTGACGCGTCCGAAAACCGTGAGTGGACTTTTGATTTCTAACCGAGCATGCATAACTGTTTTTACTCACTTGTCTTATGTTTTCATATATGATTTTATGGTGATGATTATGATATTTCGGTTTTACGTGATTGCACGTTTTTTAGGAGATTATCATGTTTTACGTATTTCAAGATTACGTTTTTCTCCTGTGCAATGATGATGGTTTGATGAAGTGATTTGATGTGATTATGCATGTCACGTTTTAATGATGATTCGATTATGTTTATGAAGTAAGTTTTGGAATTTGCATGTGAAATTCGGACATAAGTCCTTTATGACGAAATGTGATTTTGGAATGGTTTTGGAAAATGGATCCCGATGGATCTTGGTTTGTTATGATTTTCCGCGTGATTTTGGGTTTAAAGACCCGGTATGATTGTTGGATCTGGTTTTGGGTTTAAAGACCCGGTTAATTGATGACGGGGGCGAGCCCGGATTGGGTTTAAAGACCCGGATTGAGTTTAAAGACTCGTGAGTTTAAAGACTCTGTTATTGTGATACCCCCCGAGGCCTATTGATTATGTTTTGAGTTTAAAGACTCGTTGATATCCCGGGAAGGCCTAATATATGAGTTTAAAAACTCGGATAGATCCAACGGCTTGATTGTGATTGTTGATTCAGTTTTACATGATTCGGTATGATTGATGTTTCGATCTGACGATTTCTAGATTTTGGGAATATTATATTATTTTACATGATTTTGTGGCTGTTTACTGTAACATTTTCCATATGATTCGTAAAAGGGTTTTCAAATGTTTAGTTATGTTGTTTTCGAATATCTAATTATGCATGCGTGTTGTAAAACTGGAGGGTGAACTCCGATTTCATGAAACTGTTTTCTAGAAACATTTGTTTTAGTCCACTCACACTTTGCTATTTTTAATACCCTCCAGGTCGTGGTACAAGTTTTGTAATTTATGCTCTGTGAAACTATGGACTTGATGTCCAGTCGATTGTACTGTTTAATCTCCCTGGTCTGAAAATGGGTGTGGTGTAATGTATTTGGTTATTCTGGTCTTTTGTGTTCGATTGTCAGACGGGAGCAGGATGCTTCCCGATTATTGAGGTGATAATCGGGGTGGGTCCTATCATCTGGGGTGTGTGCTCTATTACCACGATCAGCAGGTTCTGGTGTAGTCTCTGATGGAAGCTCATGCAGATTCCCTAGGACGTACCCTACGTCTGTCTGATAGGGAGAAGATGGGAGTGGTCCTAAGTAAGCAGGACACAGCTGGAGTTTTGGTTGGTGCAAGATTTCATCTCGAGGTGGAGATATGCACGTGGAAACCAGTGAATCGGGAGGCCTATATCTCGATTTTCATAGGATTATGGAAAGGGGCTGCTGGTGTCTCATTCAGGGAGCTGGCCGAGAAAAAGTTTCTAGTTCGGTTTGGGGAACTACGTGACAAGGTGAGGGTGTTGGAGATGGAACCCTGGCTGTTTAAGGAGTCCCTGGTGTTGGTCAAGGATATCCAGGAGGGGCAAGGGTTTTTGTCTTCACCATTGTCTATGGCAGTCTTTTGGATCCAACTGCATGGGGTGCTGGCACTGTGCATGACGGTGGCAGTGGCATAAAGGAATGGGAGCTGCATTGGCTTTGTTCTAGACGTTGATCAGGCAGATGGGGATGAATGTGTGGGACGTTTTGTTCGTATATGATGTCGACTGAGTGTGAAGGAACCCCTCATGCGTGGAACTTGTGTCGACTTCCCTGACTTGGGAACAGTATGGGTCGTTTTTAAATACGAGTGCCCGCCAACGTATTGCACGCGTTGTGGCATGCTCTCGCATAATTCCAAGGGATGCTCGGAGTTGGATAGGACTAATGACAGAGGTCTCTCTAATGTTCGTAGTGATGGACCTGACCTGTTTGCTGGTCTAGACGCAGTCGAGGATCTCAAAAGGGGGGGGGGCACAGACTGAGGTTGTATGGTCGACGAGAAGGGTTTCAGACCGCCTCTAGTTCGACTGGCAGTAGGCATGAGAGGAGGAAAGCCGTTGTGCCTTCCTGGGCTAATCATGAGGACTGGTGGCGTCGTGACTTGCAGGGTAAGGCTCCAACCACTGCGGTTAATCCAGTCACTGATGTGGTGCAGCTCTCTGCGTCGTCCTCCGTTGACGACCTGAATGACAGGGAGGGGGATCGAACACTAGTGGAGCCTGCTCTGGCCGTCCAGCTCAGGGACACCCTGGAGAATAAGGCCCAAGCTACCCGGGTTCTGGAGTCGTCGTTTGATGCAACCCGTATTTGGCTTAGGGGGACTATCCTGCCGACGGGAAAAGAGGGCTCTTCGCTGGGCTGTGGAAAATTTTGGCAGGGGGACTCGGCTAATTTGTCACGTACTGGGCCCCAACAGCTGGAACGGGCTGGGCTTGTGGGTTTGATTTTAGGGCCGAACTTGGGTCCCCAACAGATGCAGATGAGTGGATGGGCTAAAGGCCGTGAGTAAGGAATTGGGGTGGGCCATGATATTTTGCTTTCTGCAGAGTCCCAGGGGCCGTCCTGCGAGGTTGTTTTGGACAAAGTTTAGGATCAGATTATGGGCAACCGTGAACCACAACTGGGGCTTGCGGGCCAGGTTTCTTCTTGGCCACTCCGCCGGTCCTACAAGCACATTGACAGGCCTCGGGTGATTAATTCGAAGGGCACCCACTTGGGTCAGGAGGTTATGGTTGAGCCATTGACTCTTAGTGTGAGTGGAAACAACCGCAGAGGTCTTGAGGTTGAAATGGTTGAAGAGGATTTAGAGGGTGGATCTAGGCACAATAAATTAAATGTGGCAAATGTTGATTGTCAGGTGGTCGGGACCTCCCGTAATGGGTCTCTTGAGCGGAGCGGTGATATATCCACCTCTTCCGAGGGGCTGTGAGTACCATGAGCATTTTATGTTGGAACTGTCAAGGCATCGGGGGTGTCTTGACAGTCCGAAGCTTGGTGGACCAATGTCGGCTCTCCAGGTTTGATGTTGTTATTTTATTAGAAATGAAAAAATAAAAGCTTGAAGTTTGAATATGTGAAGTGTAAACTGGATTTTGATTGCATGCTTGTTGTTGAGCCTAAGGGCCGTAATGGTGGTTTATGTATTTTTTGGAAGTCAGTAGATTTTGTGGTTTTGCTTAAATTTGGTACCTTCTTTATTGAGGTGTTGATACATGATGGGTCTCTGAGTAAGGTTTGGAGACTATATATTGTTTATGCCAGTACTAATGATCTGATTAGGGAGAAACAGTGGGAGTATTTGCAGGACCGTATCAAAGGTTTTGGGGAGGCTTGTCTGATTATTGAGGATTTCAATGATATTTGGAGCATGGGGGAAAATTTTGGGGGCAATACTCGTACTGAGAATAGCATGCGGTGCTTCTGAAGGTTTGTATCTAATTGTGGCCTTTTAGACCTTGGTTACAAAGGGTATCCCTACACATGGCGAAACAATAGAGAGGGGGGTTATATCCAGGAGCGAATTGATAGGGACTTTGCTACTGATCAATTGATTCATTGGTATCCTGATACCCAGATAACACATGTGGTAGTGGAGGGGTCTGATCATGTTATGCTTAGCCTGGACACATCCCCTATTGTCAGACATAAGAGACGTCAATTCATTTATGATCAGAGATGGGGTCCTGATCAGGGTTGTATAGAAGTTATTAAGAAGGAATTGGGGAAGCCAATTCCTATGGAAGGTATGGCCTCTATTGAATGTAAACTGAATGGGGTGAGACGGGGGATCTTGCCTTAGAGGAAGAAAGTTATTCCTAATCCCCAACTCCACATTGGTGCCCTCAAGAAGGAGTTACGGGCTGCTCTTTAACAATCATCTTTTTTGGGGAGCCGTATCAGAACACTAGAATCAAATATGATGACAGGACCCATCCCAATCCCCCCGGGATTAGTGCGGGATGACCCTGCTCCCATCTGACACGAAGTGACAGACAACGGATATTTCCGACCTTTGCCCTCCCGGGCTATCAGAGTACGCCAGGATCCGGAGGAGGTATGTGATATCTCGGTCTCTGCTACAGCCCACATCCGATGTCAACCTGAAGGGCAGTCAAAACATTAAAAGCTGTGAGTGGACAAAACAAAAGTTTATAAAAACATTTTAACGAAGACATTTGTACCCTTCACTAAAAAGCATGCATGCATTCGAAAACTATTTAACCAAAGAAACCATATGTGGGAACTAAGCCCAAAACCAAGATTGAAAGAACCATAATGAAAATGACCATACGGGCCGCTGCCCAAATCCATAAGGGACTCAGCCCAAATCATAAGAAACCAACCATACGGGCCACTGCCCAAAACCTGTGTTACACACATCATATATCATCTCATATAGCATACATCATATATACATATAATTCACACAACCAATCCTGTCACGGTTTCCAAGGCTACGCGCGTGCTACTCGGGGTCTCAAACCCAAGTCTTTTAGGAACCAAGTCAATGTCCGAAGACCAATGACCCGTCCTGAGGTTATAGTATAAGCCTTCTTGAGAGTAAGGAACCCAACTGGGGCGACTCCCACTCAGTCAGTGCTCTGTGACTACTCCGGGGTCCACCCAGGCCAACGACCCTCCCCGGAGGAGATAGAACAAGTAAAGGAAGGTATATGAACATATATATACATAACATAAACATTCATGCCCGGTTCCCCTGAACCGTCATGATCCATAACATCCATTAACCAGGGTTCATGCCGGTTCCCATAAACTGTCATGAACCAGAATGACCTGACAAAGGTTCATGCCGGTTCCCATAAACCATCATGATCCACAATGACCTTTCCAGAGTTCATGCCGGTTTCCATAAACCGTCATGAACTTGGAAATCCATTTAGGGTCCCTGACCCGAAATCATCAGTGTAAAACAACTTGGTCTCGTGCCCGTACATATGACTCAACTGGGCACTGTGCCCGATATCTAAGGGTCAGTCATGACTCCGATCAGAGTGATGCGTGCAACCATCCATTCAGGACCGCTCTCAATCGTGGTATGTCACCGTGAACGTATCAACCGACGCAACCACCACAAGATCATGGTGCACTCATCACTGATCGATATCCTGAACCGTCAGAACTCCGAAGTCGAACCTCCCCAAGCTGCTAGACCAAGAATCGTGCATCGTGACCTCTCCGGAAGAAACACATCCCAATCCGGAGGCGAGCGTCATATCGTCGATCGCCGTGCACATAGCACCCGTCGCGACCACGATTTAGACCTGTAGGTCGTAACTAGAGTCATATGCCCGAGACCAAACCAAATGGGTCTCATACCCGAGTTTATCCTTTTAGAAATCCAAAACCATTTAATTTAGACCAATAAAAGAATACATACCCGTATAGGCACCGTATAGGGCCGAAACCTCGAAATACGTGCCTATACGTAACCACACATCCAAATGCACTCATGGCATCACAAACAAGTATTTAAAACATATAATAAACATTTATGCATTCGCCAATTTAGAAAACAAGGTCCACTCACAGACCGTCCGAGCTGCAGCCTCGATTTACGAGCCATAGGCTCTCCCAAGCCGATCACTATCACCGGGACTCCCAAACCTGTCCAAATTGTAATAGAAGGTTACTAACTACTTAATTAACCTCCCGCCAAAGCCCCGTAATTTTCCCAAACTTTTAACTATTTTTAAACCGACCCTAAACCTTCCGATGCCTCGAAACATATCGAGAATGTGTCCGATTGACGCGAGACCAGTCCCAAAATGTTCGTTACATCGAATAGAAGATTTCATATGTTGAACACTTCCCCAAATTACTGTTCATGTGCCCCTAGAAGGCTCGGTTTACTGTTCATCATCCCTAACCTTGTACGAACCGGTTCACCTGCAACTGAACCGGCCTGGACCGGTTCAGCACCTAAAACCCGTCCATTTTTGGTCCTTTTCCTTCCTTTTTAATCCCTAAAGCTTCCTACGTTCATTTCCTATCTTTTAGACCATTAAAACGAAGCATAAACCGTAAAACCCGTACCTTAACCCGTCGTTCATGGCGGCCAGAGTTTCCCCCGCCGTTCACGGCCATTTCCGCCATTTCAACCTTCAAAAACAATCCTATTAGACTCCTAGAGTGCCCAGAAATATTTCCCAATCCTTAGAATTAGCTAAAAACCTACAAAACCAAAACTTGGATTTTTGAATATTTTACCTTACGGTTTGGCCTCCCCGCCGTGGCCACCGCCTTAGGCCACCGTCCTCTGTCCCAGTCCTTCATCATCTCAGCCCTTCCTCATTCCTCACACTCACTCACGAGCTCACAAGAGGAAGGGTGGTATGTGTGTGTGTGCTTGTTCGAAGAACAAAGAAGAAAATGAAGAAAATGGAGAAGTATGAAATATGGGGGGTTCGGGTTTGTGAGGGAAAACAAAGAAAATGAATTGATCAGATGAGAGGAAAGAAATGGAGGGTGAGGATTGAGAGATTAAATGGAGTGGATGGCTAGGATTTAATGTGGGGTGAGATTAATTATATAATAATAATTAAAATATTATTTAATTAGTTAGATCCACAAATTAGGGGATCTAGCCAATGGGATGAGTGACACTTGTCACTCATCCATGGGACCCACTCAAAATATCTGCCCAATCAGATATTGCCAAATCATCACCCTCTCGAAGAACGTGCATAGTGAAATCGACCTTCCGTGACCTATAACTTCCCCGTTCGAAGTCTGATTTCAGCATGCCGTCTGTCTATGGATACGTATCGTCCCAATCTACGTAACAGCCCTCGGCTCTCGACCATTGGACCTCTCGGTCAAAAAGTCAACATTTGACTGCTTTTAACCATAATTACCAAAATGCCCCTAAACTTCCGAACGTCATAACTTCTTCCTCGAATGTCGAAATTGAACGTGCCACCTGTCTATGAACTCGTGACGTCACTAACTATGTCACGGTCATCGGTCAAAGTCCATTTGACTACTCGAATCAAAAGTCAACATTTTACCCACGCTATGGGCAAAACGGTCATTTTGCATCATTCGTCCGATTTCGCCTAACGAATCACGGATTAGCCTCACTAATCGTGATTAGTCACTAATCTATTCTAGGAATTTGGGACGGGTCGTTACAACTGAAGCAAGCCCTCTTCGATGAAAAGATTAGTTGGAAGCTGAAGTCTCGAAATCAGTGGTTGAATGAGGCTGACAAGAATACGAAGTTTTTTCATGAAAAACACGTTAAGCGTCGATGGAAAATCGGATTTTGGGTATCCATGATAAGAAGGGGCGTTGGACGGAGGACCCTGGTGGGATTCGTGCCACTGCTGTGGATTATTTCCAGTCCTTGTTCACGACATCTCAGCTCTCGGAGACTACTATGGTAAGTGATTGTATTCTTCCTTGTATTTCTACTAGTGAAAATAGTACGCTTACTTGTCAGGTTCAGGATGAGGATATTAGACATGCAATGTTATCCTTACATCCCACTAAGTCCCCCAGCCCTAATAGATTTACAGCGACTTTTTTCCACAAATATTGGGGAATAATTGGGTTAGATGTGATTGCTTTCGTTAAGGATTATTTTGCCACGAGCCACCTGGGAGGGTGTTAAAATCACACAAATATTGCCCTGATCCCAAAGGTTGCCAATCCTACACATATGATGCAGTTGAGACCTATAGCCTTCTATAATGTCATCTATAAGATCATCTCCAAGATTTTTACTAATCGGTTGAAGAGAGTGCTTAAACGAGTTATTAGCCCAGTTCAATATGCTTTTGTTGAGGGAAGACAAACTACTGATAATATCCTAGTGGTACATGAAATTTTACATACATTGCAAATGAAAAGAGGGGTGGAGGGGGAAGAAATGGTTTTGAAGCTTGACATGGCTAAGGCATATGATCAATGTAACGACCCGTCCCGGAAATTAGGGTTAAGACCGTGATTAAGATGGGATTAGTGAGCTTAATAATTTATCGGTTTTCCTTCTTCTGTATGAGTACTACGCTCTGTAAACTTTAACTTCGGAATGTTTTATATAGTTTCTTCTGCGTCTGACCGCGTTACTTTAGTGGTTACTTTTGTTTGTGTCGGGGTGTCAGACAGGAGCAGGATTTACCTCGGTTTTCGGGGTGAAACCAGGGTGGGTCCTGACAGTCAAGCTGAGTGGAGTTTTTTTTTTTACAGAGTGTGATGCAGAGATTTGGTTTTGCTGAAGTTTTCATTTAGTGGATTATAGGCTGTGTTACGTCTGCCACTTACAGTATTGTGGTTAATGGAGAATCCTCTGGTTTTGTTCGGCCTTCCCGGGGCATACGGCAAGGGGATCCTCTGTCACCCTTCTTTTTTGTGATATGTGCTGAAGGCCTTACTTGACAGGATCCGTCCCAACTAGACTTTGATAACCATGCCCGGTCCTGCTCCCGTCTAACAAGTCAACTAAACTCCCGAAACTACCCTTCAGCACCTGTCAGACAAAGGATGACTGCACTGATTTCCGCTCATGCCTCCGCCTCTCGATCAGCCCCGAACGTTGTGCCATGACCTGGAGGGTCATCAAAACAGGAAAGGTGCGAGTAGACAAAAATAATATCATTTAAAACACATTTCAAAATATCTCATTTACCCTCCAGTTTATCAAACCATGCATGCCTAGGGAAAACATATGCATAACAATCATCGGCTTTCCAGCCAAATAACATAACAAGTACCAAATCCCGGCTCTCAAGCCAAACATGTGAAAACATAATCACCTGGCCACACAGACCAAAAACCTTACTCAATACCAGTACGTATTCACAATCAATATCATCCAGCACTACTCACAAGTGCACAATCAATCAATCAATCCGCACTATTCACAAGTGCACAATCAATCAATCAATATGCACTATGCACAAGTGCACAAACAATCACACAGTCACATCCGCACTACGCGTAGGCCAACCTCAGGAACTGCACTCAATCACCATCCGAGTCATATCCGTCATGTCTGGGAACTGCATACGCACCATCTAGACGTACCACATACTCGGGAACTGCACTCACGCAGCATCCGAGTCATGTCTCGGGACTGCACTCGCACCATCCAGAACATGATCCAGTATCCACAATCACAAGCACAATTCATTCCACAAACACATATCAATCATATCCATGACTTCAAACCAAGTCAAAAGCATTCTCGACAAGGTCTCAAGCCCAAGTGCCATTTACACACAATTTTGTAAAATCTCATTTTAAAACAATAAAATAATCCAGAAATCATTCTTGACTCACCAATTAAGTCAAAATATCCATTTTGAAACCATTTTGACTCCGGGCCTAGCCCAAAACATCATTCGCATATTTCTCGTAAAACGTGTCCGAAAGACCGATTAAAATAATCATTAAATCACAAATAATCATGCCACATCATCAGGACATCATTGCAACTCAAATCATGCAATCAATCATGTAAAACATTTAACTATGCATGCACAATGGTTTATAAAACAAACGTCCACTCACACACCGTCCAAACTGCTCGCTTTCCGAGCTGCACGCGTTTCTGTAATTTCTGATATTTTCCAGGAATCTCGAATCCTGTCCAAAATCATTACTCAGGGTCGCTAATGACTTAATTAACATCGTACTAATTTCCCATAATTGACAGGACGGCCTCTGAATGGACATTGATAACTGTACCCGGTCCTGCTCCCGTCTGGCAAGTCGACTGAAGTTCCCGAATTACCCTCAGTAGTTGCCAAACCAGGGATAGCCACACACGTACTCGCTCATGCCTCCGCCTCTCGGTCAGCCTCGATCAACGCGCCACGACCTGGAGGGTCAATAAAAACACAAAAGGTGTGAGTGGACAAAAATGAATCAGTTTATAAAACAGTTACAGAAAGCGTTTCTACCCTCCATGTAAAACCAATGCATGCATTCGAAAATAATTTCGCAATCCATTTCATTTCCAACATAAGAAAACATTGTATGAAAATCAAAATCATTTTTCATTCCTTAACCTTCGGGTCTTAGCCCGTAGACATAAACACAGGGCCTCATCCCAAAACCATGAATCAAATCCAAGTACACAACATAATCCTAAATCCATCAAACCATATAAACCGGGCCATTGCCCAACACATTTGAAAACATCATAAATCAACAATACTTCAGAAGTCAATCAATCTGCTGGATCTCAAGTGCGCCCGAGTCTTTAAACTCAAAACCATGCGTATAATCAGGCCTTCCCGAGATATCAACGAGTCTTTAAACTCAGAACATAATCAATAGGCCTAGGGAGGTATCATACCGAGCCTTTAAACTCAAAACAGTAACCGAGTCTTTAAACCCATCAAGGGCCCTCCCTCGTCATCAATTAACCAAGTCTTTAAACTCAAAACATGATCCAGCGATAGCAACGAGTCTTTAAACCCAAAACCATTTGTAAATCACACAATCCAGGATCCATCGTGATCCATTTTCCAAACCATTCCGAAATCACATTTTGTCATAATAGGACTTATGTCCGAATTTCATATTCAAATCCCCAATCATATCCGTCATCCATTTCCAAATCCGAATTCGCAATAATGATTCCGTAAGCTAGCATCCGGAAACATCATCCTGACCCAAACCCGGAAATCCATTTTCACGTTTCCGAAATCTGAATCTCATTCATCAAAATTACTTTTATGCCCTGGGCATCAAGCCCAAAATCACCTTTTCCAAAATCCATTTTAAATCTTTGGAATCACATCATATTCCAAATCCCAAGGTCAAAGCATCAAAACCATGATCAAAACACAATATACTCGAAATCTCGTAAAACGCGCAAATCCGTAAAAGTCTTGAAATCCGTGTCAACACCGTAAGTCATACTCACAATCATAATCAAAACATCCTTAAACCATTATACACACAAATCATGTAAAATCGTTCATCAAACCATCATCAAAACATAAGAGAAATCATAGTCTCGAAATACGTGCAATTACGTATTGCATACCAAAATACGTATAAATATGAAAATCGTAATTATCACTAGTCATAATCATAATCGTAGAAATCATAAAAACATTTATGCATGCATTAAACTTTAGAAAGCAAAGTCCACTCACACACCGTCCATAACGCCCGTTTTCGCGCTGCGCGCGTTTCCGTAATTTCCGACATTTTCCAGGAAACTCGAATCCTGTCTGAAAACATTCCTCAGTGTCACTAAGGACTCAAATAACATCATACTAATTTTCCAAAATTTTTCGGGAATTAAATATTAATTAAAAATGGAACATAAACCTTCGGACCCTCGAAACAATATCGAAACGGTGTCAACTCGAAACCAACGCTAAAATGTTCGTTACATTGTATAGGACAAAAGTCATGTTGACCTCACCTCGGGATTCCCCATCACGCACTCCCACGCGCCGCCGCAAGAGGCTGCGCGTGAGGTTCACGCGCCTGCTATAGTAATCTGGTTACTGTTCATCGTCACCTCTACCCGTTTCCCCTGCAAACGGGTCCTGCGACCCGCGTTTTGACCCGTTTTAATCCTGTTCAATTCCAGCTCTTTTCCTGTAATCAAAATATCCAAAAGCATCGTAAATGTACGAATTAAAGGTCTGTCATCTCAATTCCAATTATAGTTACTTCTAACTATCCAACTGAATTCAAATTTTCGAAGACTGTTCTTCATTCGATCCCTTCAATTTTCGTTGATTTCGTTAAATTGATCAATTAGAAAGCATCCTACGCTCATTCTAACCATGAATTCAAGTTCAATTTGATTTGAACATACCTCTGTATGATTGAACTCCATCATGAAATCCCAAACTATCGCGGGTCCAGTCCCAGGCCATCACCTCCTTGGTTGCTTCTGTTTTCGATTGCGTTCGATTATTCCAAGTCCCAAAAGTCTTATTCGAACCTTAATTTGGCTTGGGCTGTCCTCTAATTCAAAAATCGAATTCTCCCTCTCTCAAAGACCCGTTTCGGATTTGAACTCTGCTTCCACCATCTTCATCACTCTTCTTCCTCTCTCATCCCCAGTTCTCTGTTCTCCCTCTCTTCCTTCTATTTCGGCCCTTCTTTTCCTCTCAATTGATAGTGGGGAAGGTCGATTAAGCCAAGTTTATCAAGCTTTGTTTTTCTCCCTTTTTCTTTTCCATTTCCAGCATCACCCACGAGCTTCAATTTCCAATCCCCTGACCTTGCACCTATTCCAAACACACTAACACACACCGTGCACTTCCATCTCTGTCTCTGTTCCCTCACTCAAATTCATAAACAAATCAACTCGTGCACACACTCATGCCCATACTCTGTTTCTTTTTCAATTTTCAAGCATCAGCACAGCACCTGTTCCCAAACCCACCAGTGCATACACGTGCTCAGCCCAAACCACATAATGGAATAAACAATTCACCAGTGCTCCGCCCAACCAGCCACTAATCCATCCTTAGTTAAAAAATTCCCTCAAAATCCATTCACGGCAGTTTCAAATTGCAGCATTGGAAAATTACCATTTTACCCTTCCTTCACCAAATTACCAAAATGCCCTTCACGCTTCTAGACCCGTAATTCAACCGTCTGAGGTCCGTTTTCAAAGTGTCGCCTGTCATTGCACTCAGGGTATCGAGACCTACCTAACGGTCCTCGAATTACGTGAAAATTAGTGGCCAATAAAAAAGTCAACACTTTCCCCATTTTCGTTCGAATTACGAAAATGCCCTTCGACTTCCGAATGTCATAACTTTCTCCTCGGATGTCGGAATCTGACGTGCCACCTGACTATGAACTCGTGACGTCCCGTACTACGTCACAGTCATCGGTCAAAGTCCGTTTGACCGCCCAAATAAAAAGTCAACCGTTCACCCATTACTTGGGGGCAAAATCGTCTTTTTCTTCAAAATTTCCAAATTTCCCTTTTTGAACGTCCGGGTCGTTACATAATTTTTCGGGAATTAAATATTATTTTATAATATAACATAAACCGTCGGACCCTCAAAACAATATCGAAACGGTGTTCGATTAACTCGAAACCAATGCCAAAATGTTCGTTACATTGCATAGAACAAAAGTCATGTTGACCTTACCTCGGGAATCGGGCCCATGTGCCCTCACGCGCCTCCGTGAGTGGCTGCGCATGAAACTCACGCGCCTGCTATAGTAGTGCTACAATGTTGTCTCTTCTACCCGTTTCCTCTGCAAACGGGTCCTGCAACCCGTAAGGTGACCCGGCTCAATTCCTATCAATCCTGCATCATTTCTTTCAATTCAATCATCCAACACCATCGTTTAATCCTTAATTAAGGATCTGTAAACTCAATTACATAGAACCTTACCTCAGTTCTTCCATTCGATCTCGAATTCTCGAAGAACAGTCGAGCTCTGTTCATCCATAGCAGTCCACCAATTCGACCCATTTTCTTTCAATTAATCCAGCCAACAGCTTCGTAGGGCTCTTCTAAGTTAAATTCCAACCTCAATTTAATCCTCCAATTCCTCTAATTACTCGACCACAATCTCAACAATTCAAAGTCCTCACCTCTTCGGTTCTAAAGCAAAACGTCCCCAATTCGTCTCAATTTTGATCTGGTCTTGATCGAATTGATCCCAGAAGGCTTAATTCAATCTCGATTTGAAGCATCTCAAGCTCTAAATGCAAATTCGAATTTTGAAAAGTATAAACTTCACAGGTTGGGTCTTCAGGTTTCTCTAGGTTTTTCTCCCTCACTTCACCTTTAATTCCCACTTGTTTTTCTCTGTAAATTCATCCCACCGTCTCAGGCTTCACATTTGCTTCATTGATCAATCAATTTTGATGAATTTAAACGAAGGGTGGGCGGGTTTGTTTTGTCCTTGTTGGGCATTCAAACAAAGCCACTAATCTTTCAAATATGGTGACAAGTGTCACCAAGTGACCAATCCTCATCCAAATTAGCTGAATCAGCCATGACTAGTTAAATTACCATTTTACCCTTACACACATAATTACCAAAATACCCCTCACAGTTCTAGACCCATAACTTCCGCATCCGAACTCTGATTGACGCATGACACCTGTCTACAAATTCAGCGTCCCAAGACCTATCCAACAGTACTTCCGAAAAGTCCAAACAAGGTTCCGAACAAAAATTCAACTTTCGGCCCTTATAACTAGGGGAAAAATCGTCATTTTCTTACAATTTTTCCTTTTTCGAATTTCCGACTCGTCACATTACTACACTCATTCATAAGAGTGAAAAGATTGTTTACTTAGAGGGATCCAGCTGGTCCCCAACAATATTTCTCTTACTCATCTCCTTTTTTTGCTTATGATTCGGTTTTTATGTGCAAGGCCACTTGTGCTGAGGCCTCTAGTGTTAAGGAGATTCTAAACACATATGATTCCGAATCAGGCCAACTCATCAATTTGGATAAGAGTGCAATTCTATTCAGTGGCGATGTTGATGTGTCTACTAGAGGGGAGTTGTCTACCATTCTTGGGATTCAGTGCAATGATGGTTTTGGAAAGTATCTGGGGTTGATAGCGAATTTTGGGTCCTCGAAGAAGAAGGTATTTGAAGACACCAGGAATCGCATTGAAGGTTGCATTCAGGGGTGGGCTGAGCATTAATGAGGTACTTTTGAAGTCTATGGCAATAGCCATGACCATTTACTCTATGTCCTATTTTCTATTACATGTGGCTGTTTGCCATGATATTACCAGGATTACGGCTGACTTCTGGTGGGGCAGTACTGGCAAACAGACTGGGATTCATTGGGGCAGTTGGGATAAACTGTCCAAACCAAAACAGGAGGGGGGTTTGGGTTTCAAGGATTTACGATGCTTTAATGTTGCTATGCCTGCTAAGATTAGTTGGCGGATCCTAAATCATCTGGACTCTCTGTTAAGCCAAGTTTTGTGTGCGACGTATTTCCCAGATGGGGATATCCTCAGGGCTAGAGAGGTTTGGGAAGCTCCTGGGGCTGGAAGGGGATTTAGCAAGGCCTCTAGGTACTCCAAGTAGGGATTCGATGGCGGATAAGGGATGGTAAACAGGTTCGGACACTTTTTGACCCATGGGTCAACACACATAGACCCTTTAAACTGCTCTCTCGGTACCCTAGTATGCCTCATCTTGTGGCGGGTCTAATTGATGGGGAATCTCGAGGGTGGAATGTTGAGCTAGTGACCGCAGTTTTCAGTCAGGAGGAGGCTCATAATATTCTAGCTCTATCCTTTCGCTATTTGGGATGTTCTGATAGATATATTTGGCACTATGTTCGGAGCGGTCAGTTCACTATGAAATCAGGGTATCATGTGGTGCTTGATCTTCTCAAAAGTGGGGAATGCCGACGAAAATAGGGTTCGAGGGAGACTAGTAATACTAATTCGCAGAAGGAACTTTGTAATTCCATATGGTTAGTGAATGTTCCCCCCAAGATCAAGCTTTTTCTTGTGGAAATGTTGTAAACAGTTTGAGGCAGTACGTGTGAACCTGGTCAAATGTCAAATCTTGGTGGACATTATTTGTCCTCAATATGGTGAAGCAGAGGAATCTCAGGTACACCTTTACTTCCAATGTCTGTTTTCTAAACTCTTTTGGTATGGTTGTCCTTTATAGCTTGATATGAGTGCAGTTGGGGGTGGAGACTTCTCGGGCTACTAGCAATTTTTTGTTAAAAAACTCTCTCAATCTGGACATGGGAAGGAGAATAGTTGGTTGTTCGGTTTTGGGCTCTAGCAGATATGGAAGTGTCGAAATCAACGGTACTTTAATGGTATCCTCATTGATCCGGGTGCTGCTATCCAGATGATGATGGCAGAATTATATGAATTCTGTACGGCTAGTCTCGTAAAACCTCCTCTCATTCAGATGCTCCATTTGTCGGTGGTGGCCCAGCCAACTGTTTCCTCTTGGAGGCGGCCCTCGGTAGGTTTTGTGAAAGTAAATTGTGATGGGGCTTATTGTAGTCCAGAGGGTCAGGGAGTTTTTGGGTTCAGCGGTCCTCAATGGGAGAGTTCATTGATGCTGGGGGTGTTGGTAGTTTCCTCTATAATAGTCCCTTATAGGCAGAAGTTTATACCCTCCGTGCTGCTATGGTGGCATGTACCGATTTTGATTGTAAGAAAGTCATCTTGGAAACAGATTCGCGTTTGTTGGTTTAGTATATTACATCTGGTATCTGTCTGGAGGCAACTATCGAATGAGTGATTCTTGATATCGTGGCTATGCAACCCTTCTTTGAGACTGTACAACTGAGATTCACCTCCCGTATGCATAACATTGCGGCTCACGAAATTGCAGCTTTCTGTAAGTGTTCTAAACGCAGTTTTATGTGGGAATGCCTTGAGCCCCTATGGTTATTTGATATTTTAATTTATGATGTTAACATTTCGGTTCAGTTGGATTAATAAAGTTCTATTTGAGGAAAAAAAAATTAAAACAAATATTAAAAATTAAAAATATTACAATAAATATAACATTACATGTTTCCTTCCCTTGCCCAAATGTGTTCAACTAGATCATCTCGAAGGGCGTTATGAACAATATCAGAGTGAATTTGTGCATATCGAGACATAAAACCCTCAAAATTATGTCCATCTCTTCCCACAGGCTCGAAAGCCTCTGGTGGTTGCTCATATATTCTTTCTCTCCTTGATGTCAATAGTTCCGGATCGTCATCCTCTGAATCATATTTATCCCATTCATCCTCTACAATCATATTATGCATAATTACACAAGCCATCATGATGCTCCGTAGAGTAGATTTATTCCACATACGAGCAGCCCCCTTGGGAATAATGCCAAAACGAGCTTGTAGTATACCAAAACATCTTTCAACGTCTTTACGATATGACTCATGATACCTAGAAAATAATTTCTTCTTCTCATTAACAGGATTTGGAAATTATTTAACAAGCTTACCCCATTTCGGATAGATACCGTTCGCCAAATAGTAGTCCATATTGTAGTTGCGGCCGTTGACATTGTACACCATCTGTGGTGCCCGTCCTGTTGTGAGTTCATTAAACATTGATGAAGCTCATACAACATTAATATCGTTATGTGATCTTGGAGTTCCAAAGTAGGCATGCCAAATCTATGTGTTATATGAAGCAAATGCCTCTAAAATTATCGTAGGAGTTTTTTTGTGGCCACGATAAGCTCCTGCCCAACCAGTTGGACAATTTTTAAAAGTCCAGTGCATACAATCAATACTACCAAACATACCTGGAAAACCCTGCTACTCAACTATCGTCGTAAGCCTTTGCAAGCCTATGTATGTCGGAGATCGGAGGTATTCGTTGGTGTAAAGATCTTCAATTGCTTTGCAAAAACGCGTCATGGATTCAATGTCTATTTGAACCCCCAACCTGTAGATCTCATCACATTGATTTACTGAGGATCCATATGCTAGCATTCTAATTGCACATGTAATCTTTTGATGAGGTGATAACCCGAGTACACCTACGACATCTGGCTTTTGTGTGAAGTAATTGTTATGAGCAACAATATCTTGAAATATATGGTCAAATAGGTGGTGCTTCATTCTGTAGCTCCTACAAAAATCATGATCGAAATATCCGGTCGCGGCACAAAGTAATCCTCCATGAGTAAAGGGGCATATACATGCCTATGCCGATTCTTAACTTCTCGGCCAACCTATGAAACTAGTTGGGTGGATGAATTGGAAGATTCGGATTAATATTCTGACACAGCGCCAACGATAAGCATGTTTATTTGACTCCTACATTCTTCATCTTTCTCTCGATCTTGATTCATTTTTTTCAACAAACGTTTCATGGCTAATAATAATAATAATAATAATAATAATAATAATAATAATAATAATAATAATAATAATAATGATAATGATAATGATAATGATAATGATAATGATAATGATAATGATAATGATAATGATAATGATAATGATAATGATAATGATCATCATAATCATAATCACAATAATAATGATGATGATAATGATAACAATAATAATAATAATAATAATCTCGACGCCTACGTTCTTCATCTTTCTCTCGATCTTGATTCATTTTTTTCAACAAACATTTCGTGGCTAATAATAATAATAATAATAATCATCATCAAAATAATAATAATAATCACAATAATAATACTAATAATAATAATAATGAAAATAATAATAATAATAATTATTATTATTATTAAAAATAAAAATAAAAAGATAAAAGAGTGAGGGGTCAAGACACTTCTTATTTTGCTCCTCTCTTCGTTCTCTTTTCAATTGAGTCCGAGAGAGAGAGGGGTCGAGATGGGAGATGAGAGAGGTCGAGAAGGGAGATGAGAAAGGCCAAAAGGGGTAGAAAGAGAGGTCGAGAAGGGGAGAGACCGTGAGGAAGAGAAAGAGAGGTCAAGATGAGGCCGTCGAGCTATTCGACCGGCGGTTCCAGAGCCGTCGAACTGTTCGAATAGAGGTTCCAGAGTCGTCGACTAGAGTTGCGAGGGCTTGAATCGAAGAGGGAAGGAGATGGAGAATGGAATTTCAAGGGTTTGAATCGAAGGGCACTGGGTCTGCATCAGGTGAGTTTGATTTTGCCCAAATTGATCAATTTATCGTGTGAATTTTACTGTGGAATTTTTGGTTTTTTGTCTGAAATTGTTCACTTTCTGTTCATCCGTGAAGGATGAAATTGGTTTTTTTTTTCCTCTGAAATTGTACCAATTTCTGTTCAGATTTTGATTTTTATCTCTGCCCCTGTTCAATTGTTGTCGTTTCTGTTTTGGTGTTTATGTTTTTGTTCATCAGTGAAGGATGAAATAAGGATTGTTCTGAAGCAAAGTAGCCCGTTGGTTGCTCTTTACTTGGTGGGCCAAGTGCCTAACCCAGCTAAGGAAGGAGGTAAGAATAGCCCCAGGGCAATCCTTGCCCTGGCCAAACTAGAACAATTGTCCCAAGGGCTAAAGGCCATATGAAACCTTTGTTAGGCTAGATGGCTCCCGTTAGACTTGCTCTAAGGGCTGTTAGGGAGTGATTTTCCTCCTCTTAAAACCAAATTCTTCCATAATCAGCCTCAAAATCTCTAACCCAATCACTATGGGGGATTTTCGTCCCATCGCATGTTGTAATATAACGTACAAGATCATAACCAGTCAACTTTTTTGGGTGGTACATGTATTGGGGACAAACATACTGTTGATCAAGAAATTGGTTGAGGGTTTCCATTTAGATTCAAGATTTCTCAAGTGGGTTTTAATGCTATGTTTGATTGAAGAATTTAAAAGTACTAACGAAATTAAAAATAAAAAACTTCAAAGAAGTTTTAAATAATATGATACATGGCATTTAGATGAGAATCATAAGTAACACTTTGATAGGTGTTACTTTGGAAATTCCTTGTTTAGTAGTTTTGCTATGCTTGTGTGTTGCATGTGGTCTGTTATTAGTTATTCTTCTAGTTATTTACAAATACCCTATTTAATTGTTGTTAGTGTAATTTTTTTAATAACAGAGTATAAATTCTTTTCAAGTTCATTGCCCAAACATATCGTACAGGTGGATGTTTGTTCTTGATGCCTTAGCTTTTCCCTTATGTCCCAAAGTTCTGGAGAAATCCAATATCCTTGAGCCAACTAGAGATTCCAAGGGCTGCAGGGTTTCGTCAGCAAGAGGAGTTATGAAAGTGTCACGACTGCATGGTCTTAATGAAGGGACAAAATGTAAAAGTATGTTCCGTTTGATAGGAAAAACTCAGACCTCGAACGTTGTTGGGAAACAGCGTTCACGGGAGAGCAGGTACCTGAAGCGGGTCTCGTTTGCTGGCACAGCAGAGACACTATCTACATGTTTCCAGGTTTCAGACAATGGTGAGAAGGATAATCCTGCTAGGGAAGAGGTAAAGTCGAGGATCCGCTTTGGTGCCAACTGGTGATTGTTGACTTGGAGCAGCTACCCATAGCATTGGCCATTTTGAATCAGGGGGAGCTAGGACCGTATGCAACTGATTCGGGGTATGTGTAACTGGTACAAGAATAAAGCCAATGGAATTCTTGTGGGTATATCAAGCGGTATCTCAATTTGAGATGGACTTCAGGGATTGAAGTGACGGTGCGACACTATTCACCTAAGTGGGCTTGAAGGGGGAGATTGTAAAATATCCAGGCCCAATACTAAAGTATAATAGGAATTTGGGCTTCCATATTATTAGGCTTTATCTAGAACATATTTGTAGTTCTAGATTAAAGTGTATGAACCCAAGAAATGTGTAGAAGGTTCATGAAGGGAATATGTGGAAGATTCATAAATAAGGTAGGTGGGTGGATGAAGTTTTGATGAAGGGATCTAGAGACTTTCTTAAGCACTATATAAGGAAGAGATCTTGACCTCATTTGAAAAATCAAGGAGTACACATCACAAGTGAGCGAGTGAGAGCAACTCTAAGGGTCTTCGGGTATAGAAGCAAGGTGAGTTGTGAGTGTTTCAAGAGTGTGCATAGTTCTTGTGGTAGAGTGATCTTCTAGGTTGAAAGAAGGTATACAAGGGGTATCCTATTAGATACAAGGGCTCGGGTTGGGTATAAATTTGAGTGGTGTATTCTTGTACTTTCTATTCTCTCATAGTGAAAGTGAAAACTCTCTGAGGACGTAGGCAAGTTATTTGGCTGAACTTCATTAAATCTGTTGTGTTCTTGGTTTCTTTATTTCCTTTTTTCATCTTTATTCCTAATACTTGCGTGACGGAAGATTAATTTCCTTACACAAATTCACCTCCAGCATTTGTTGTAATTCCCAAGATAATAAACTCATCAAACCCAGAAGCAAATTTACCAACATCAACAAATGGGCACTCGAAACAGAGCCAAACAGGGCTCAAACCGGCGGCCATTGTCGAAATCATAACAGGGGACATAGCTGGGATTTCAATTTTAGCTATGATATTCATGTACATATATAGATTGAAGAAAAAGAAGAAGAACAATTCCAAGCCTGAGATAACTGCCACACTCAAGAAAGAAACTAACTCAAGAAATAAGTAATTTGGAATGAAACTCGAATTTTGGGGTTCATTCTAACACAAAAACGAATTCTTAATGCATTTTAATAAGATTTTAGGATGCATTTTAGCACCAAAACGAATTCACTGTACATTTTAAGACAAAATTAATAATTTAAAGTACATCTTAACTAAAAAAAACCATATATTATACATTATCATACTTTATAATACAAATACTAGACATAACCCATTTTTAAAGTGAACCACTATAAATTGTTGGATGATTAATTTATCCTCATACCTCAGTCTATTTCACATGGTTCCGACCCCACATAACTTTGCATACGTCGACAGGCCGTGGAAAGCCATGAAAAGAAGGAAACCAAGTTCAAGTCAATATCCTAAACTGGGTGCCGGCTTTTGTCTTCATTCGGATTCTAGTGCCTGTCGTCTCCTCCATCACCTTCTTTATTCTCCTGCCACCTCGACCATGTGCTCTGATTCTCATTCCGTTACCAATCCCATTCCCATCCCAACTCTCCACTCTTTCCCTCCAACAATGCCGGACTCTCTGTTTCCCATTCCCACTCATGATATAAAAACCAATACAAAAAACCAGCCTTCATTATTCCCATTCCTCTCTTCTATTCTTTTTCTCCTTGTTTTACTAACGACAATGATCAATACAACAAAAGCTTCCAGCACATCGGATTCCGGCCCGGTCAAACCAACAACCCCATTGGTCGCCTTCCTCGAACGTCTCCAGCAAACCGCACTCACCACTTTTGGGAAAACCAAATTCGACCCAAAATTCTACGTCGATTTGTCGTTGAAGTTCGAATTGTCTGCCACTCAGCATGCATTCGATCAGCTACCGAGGTCGGCGAATGGGTCCGCGTCGGCGAAAGATTTGAGGCAGTACATAACAGAGTATTTTGAGGGTCCAGGCGATGATATGGTGTTGGCGGAGCCAGAGGATTATGTGCCTGAGCCGGAGGGGTTCTTACCCAAGGTGAAGAACCCAGAAGTGAGGGCTTGGGCTCTGGAGGTCCATTCCCTTTGGAAAAATTTGAGCAGGAAAGTCTCTTCTGGGGTCCACGAGAGGCCTGAGCTTCATACTCTGCTTCCTCTGCCTCACCAGTTTATCATTCCTGGCTCAAGGTTTAATGAAGTCTATTATTGGGATTCTTATTGGGTAATAAGGTAATTTCTCTTCATTTGATCATGTTATTTTGAATGCCACTGATTCTACGAAGTGTTTGAGGTGCATATGGCTAAAACAGGAGTGTGGAAATCATTATCCAATCATGTGCATTGTAAATATGAATTGAGAATCTAATTCTAGTCTATATTGATTTGAATCTTCACCTTGTTGGAATCAAAATAATAACAGAAAGTGCTAATAATACATACATCAGATTCGTATATACATATAGATGAAAAATTGATCGCACCAGTGACTCTTGTTCCTCTGACACCCTTTTCATCTGGGTAGGGGCTAGTTGCTTAAACACTGATCAGAAATTTCACAGGAAAAGCTTTGAACAATTTGACATTTGAAAAAGTTTAATGCATAATTATATTTACTTGATGTTTTCTGAGTGTATAATTTCTGGGCAGGGGATTGCTAGCAAGTAAAATGTATGACACAGCAAAAGCAATTGTAGGCAATCTCATTTTCTTGATAGAAGAATATGGGTATGTCCTCAATGGTGCTAGGGTCTATTACACTAACAGAAGGTAGTGCTGCATTCAATTCATATTCCTTCATTGAATTCATATGCTGCGACTTCAAAATTTGATCTTGGGGGGAATTTTTGCAGCCAGCCACCACTTCTGAGTGGAATGGTTCATGAAATATACAAGAGGACAGGCGACGTGGAATTGGCAAGAAAGTCTCTCCCTGCTCTCATCAAAGAGCATGAGTTCTGGAATTCAGGTAATATGAGACGCTTGTTACATAAAAAGTTGACATTCTTCTTCCTTGGTTCGGGGTTTGCAGTTCGTCGTGAAAATTTGTGAATTTAGGATTGATTTGTGATGTTGTAGGCATTCATAAGGTGACTATTGAGGATGTTGAAGCTCGGAATCACACTTTAAGTCGATATTATGCAATGTGGAACACACCTAGGCCTGAATCTTCAACCATTGTGTGCCTTCCTTCCTCTGCAGCACCTTTATATATTAATGGTATCCAAATCAAACCCACAAAAATCTAATTATTCCTATCAACATCCTTCAGGACAAGGATTTTGCTTCCAGGATCCGAGATGCATCTGAGAAACAGCATTTTTACCGGGAAGTGGCTTCAGCTGCAGAATCTGGATGGGATTTCAGTACAAGATGGATGAGGTACATTTTTGGAGTGACAAGTGGTTTCTGTGTGGCCTTAACTTTAGGAAGTTGGGATATGATTAAGGTTTGAGGATTTTGTTGTGTTCTTGTTGTCAGGAACCATTCAGATTTTACAACATTGGCCACCACATCAATTGTACCTGTTGATTTGAATGCATTCATACTAAGGGTGTGCCTTTGAAATCTTAATAACAAATAATTAAGACCTATAAATTACTATCTGCTTCAAACGTTAAGACAATTAATATCTGTTTTTTTTTTTCTCTGAGAATGCAGATGGAACATGACATTGCCTTCCTTGCAAAAGTTACTGGAGATCACAACGTCTCTTTGCACTTCCTGGAAGCTTCTGAAGCAAGGCACAAGGCCATCAAATCTGTTTTCTGGAATGCAAACAAGGGCCAATGGCTCGACTACTGGCTCACGTGCAACGCGGTATCTCATCATTCATCAACAACTTAGATTTTCTGATACAGTACTAGTCCTGGTTGTCTTAACCTCTTCGCATTCATGCTTGTAGGAAGATCAAACATGGGAAGCTTCAAACCAAAATCACAATGTGTTTGCTTCAAACTTCGTCCCCATTTGGGTTGAGCCATTTTTCTCAAGTTTGTGCTTCTAAATTCCACCATAAAAGTGTTTTATACATTGTTTACTGAGAAAGCTGGCTCTTAGCCTTTTTAATTTTTGTGAATGAAGATCCTTCTCTGATGGAGAAAGTTACAAAGAGTCTTCAAAGTTCAGGACTGCTTTGTGATGCTGGAATTGCAACATCCCTAACAAACTCAGGACAACAATGGTAATTGAAGGGAAAAAATTCCCCTTTCAAATTTTAACTTTGTCGTGGGAGTAGCCACATTAGTTAGAGCAGATTGTGCTCGAAATGGAACTTGATTAGATTAGTAGAAAACAGAATACATAATGGAACTTGCATGATATATGAACAGGGACTTTCCAAATGGTTGGGCTCCAATTCAACACATGATCGTTGAAGGTCTGGGAAAATCTGAATCAAAAGAAGCAAAGTTGGTGGCAGAGGACATTGCTGTTAGGTGGATCAGAACCAATTATGTGGCCTACAAGAAAACAGGCGCAATGCATGAAAAATATGACGTGGAAAAGTGTGGGGAATCTGGAGGTGGTGGTGAATATATACCTCAGGTATGCCTAAAAAATTTCAAGAAAAGAAATATTATTTCCTGCTTTTATTTTCATTTAGATCGATCTTGAAGTGGCGTCAGACTCAGAGTATAAATTAGCATAATTTGCTGTAATCTGTTTTCTGTATGTGGAAATGCAGACTGGATTTGGGTGGTCAAATGGAGTTGTATTGGCATTCTTGGAGGAGTTTGGATGGCCTGAAGACCGAAACATAGATTGTTGACTAATGACTATACCTATGTATTAGCTAATTCATTAGGAGTTAGGACCAGATGAATCAATAAAACACACTGCAACTAAAAACCTTGTAGCTCTAAATAGTTAAAAACGTTTATTCTTCCATGTAAATTTTATTATACAAATAATTAAACGCGTTTATCTTTCCACTTGATTTCCTATTTATGAATCCCAAGTAATCTTTCCACTTGATTTCCTATTTATGAATCCCAAGTAGTAATGCTAGGGTGATGCGGATTTTATTGTCTGATACACTTTCGGGGTTTCAGCTTCCACTAAGATTCTTAATACATAATTAGTGTTGTGATTAGGGCAGAGAGGTTGGATTTGCTCTATGAGCGGCACTGATTGGGGGCTTGATTGTGTGTTCAATAATATTTTAAGTGAATTCATTTTCACAATTAAGTAGCATATTATATGTGACGACTCGAAAATTCGAAAAGAGGTAAATTCGAGAATTTGAAAGGGAAATGACGATTTTACCCTTGGTTAATGGGGTCAAAAGTTGACTTTTTTCTCAGGACACATTTTAGACCTTCCGTAAGAACCGTTTCATAGGTCTCAGGATCCTGAATCCGTAGACAAGTGGCACGCCAAAATCAGGGTTCAGATGTGAAAGTTACAGGTCTAGAAAGGCCAGGGGCATTTTGGTAATTTGTACTTCATGGGGTATTTTGGTCTTTTATCATTGTGCTAAGTCAATGGGTGTGACTCACCCCTCTGATTATGTGACATATGTCACCTTATGAAGGGGATTAGTGGCTTGGCCGCATGTGTACGTATATTTTGTGATAGTTTGAACAAAAACCCAAAAAGAAAACAATCCCAATTGATCGATGAACACACCAGCCATTTAAGAAACTAGGAGAGACAGATAAATAGAGAGAGGAGAAGAGAGAAAATAGATAGAAAAAGAAGAAGAAAATCTGAAACATACCTGAAACCCCATGTAACGACCTGTCCCGAATTCCTAGATTAGATTAGTGACTAATCACGATTAGTGAGGCTAATCCGTGATTAGTTGAGTGGAATTAGACGAACGATGCAAAATGACCGTTTTGCCCTTGGGCGTGGGTAAAACGTTGACTTTTCATTCGCGTGGTCAAATGGAATTTGACCGATGACCGTGACGTAGTTTAGGACGTCACGATTTCATAGACAGGTGGCACGTTCAATTCCGACGTTCGAGAAGGAAGTTATGACGTTCAGAAGTTTATGGGCATTTTGGTAATTTTGGTTAAAAGGGTCAAAATGTTGAATTTTTGACCGGGAGGTCCGATGGCCGAGGGCCGAAGACCGTTACGTAGATCACGACGATACGAATCCGTAGACAGGCTGCACGTCGAATTCGGACGTTCGACGACGAAGTTACGGTTCACGGAAGTTCAAGTGCACTATTGCACGAATTACGAAACGGGTTAACTTTTGGACTTTAGTGGGGCCCAGATATTTAATTCCTGCCCTATGGATGAGTGACAAGTGTCACCCATCCACTGGCCACCATCACACATACATGCATATCATCCCTTCCATTTTACCCCGTGCATTCCCATTTCCTCCAACCCATTACCCGATCCCATTTTCAATATCCAATCCAAACCCTTGACCCTATAAACCATTGGTGAGAGACCAAGGAGTGAGAGGAGGACCGGTGGGCTTGGTGGCCGGCCAGGAACGGCACCGCCGTGGACGGCGGAGGGGCAAGCACGGTAAGCCCGATAAACCCATTTTTCTTCTCATTTTCGATTGTGGCATTATGGGTCATTTTGGACGGTTTTCTTTTGTAAATAGGTTCTTAGGGTTGTGTTAGGATGTTTTTGAGGGAGCTTAGGTGGCTGTGAAGCCCTAGGAGAAAGGGAGAAAACTGGACCGTGAGCTTAGGATTAGACCGGTCGATTTTGGGGCATTTTAAGGGTTTTAGGTATTGGATTTAGCTTCCTAGGATTAAAATAGGATTTATAGGATTGAAATGGAGGAAAACGGACCGGAAAATAGGAAGAAAATGGCCTGGACCGGTCACGCCGGTCCAGTTGCAGGGGTTGGACCGGACCGGCCGGCCCGGACCGGCTGCGCGAGGTTGAAGACGGGTACTGTAGCAGGCGCGTGAAGCCCACGTGCAGCCACTTCAGGCGGCGCGTTCGGGCGCGTGGGGAAGAATTTGGGGATGTTTTCAACATGTGAAATCATCTATTCGATGTAACGAATATTTTGGGACTGGTTTCGTGTCGATCGGAAACCGTCTCGATATGTTTCGGGGCATCGGAAGGTTTAGGATCAACTTTAAAAATAGTTAGATATCGGGAAAATTACGGGGCTTTGATAGGTGGTTAATTAAGTAGTTAGTAACCTTCTATTAAAATTTGGACAGGTTTGGGAGTCCCGATGATGGTGATCGGCTCGGGAGAGCCTACGGCACGCAAATCGAGGCGGCAGCTCGGACGGTCTGTGAGTGGACCTTGTTTTCTAAATTGGTGCATGCATAAATGTTTATTATATGTTTTAAATACTTGTTTGTGATGCCATGAGTGCATTTGGATGTGTGGTTACGTATATGCACGTATTTCGAGGTTTCGACCCTATACGGTGCCTATACGGGTCTGTATGTATTTATTGGTCTAAATGAAAAGGTTTTGGATTTCTAAAAGCATAAACTCGGGTATGAGACCCATTTAGTTTTGTCTCGGGCATATGACGCTTTTTACGACCTTCGGGTCTAAATCGTGGTCGCGACGGGTGCTTTGTGCACGGTGATCAACGATACGACGCTCGCCTCCGGATTGGGATGTGTTCCTTCTGAATGGATGGTTGCACACATCACTATGATCAGAGTCGTGACTGGCCCTTAGATATCAGGCACGGTGCCCAGTTGAGTCATATGTTCTGGCACGAGACCCAGTTGTTTTACACTGATGATTTCGGGTCAGGGACCTAGGTGGACTTCAAAGTTCATGACGGTTTATGGGAACCGGCATGAACTCTAGAAAGGTCATTGTGGTTCATGACGGTTTATGGGAACCGGCATGAACCTTTGTCAGGTCATTCTGGTTCATGACGGTTTATGGGAGCCAACATGAACCCTGGTTAATGGATGTTATGGATCATGACGGTTCAAGGGAATCGGGCATGAATGTTTATGTTATGTATATATATGTATTCATATACCTTCCTTTACTTCTATTATCTCCTCCGGGGAGGGTCGTTGGCCTGGGTGGACCTCGAAGTAGTCACGGAGCACCGACTGAGTGGAGTCACCCCCCAGTTGGGTTCCTTACTCTCAGGAAGGCTATGATTACTATTATCTCGGGTAAGGTCTGTGGTCTGCGGACATTGATCTTGACTTTGAGAAGACTCGGATTGAGACCTGGGTAGCACGCGCGTAGCTTTGGAAATCGTGACAGGATTGATTGTGTGAATTATATGTATATATGATGTATGCTATATGAGATGATATATGATGTGTGTTCACACAGGTTTTGGGCAGTGGCTCGTACGGTTGAGTCTTTATGATTCTTTCACTATGGATTTGGGCAGTGGCCCGTATGGTCGTTTCATTATGGTTCTTTCAATCTTGGTTTTGGGCTTAGTTCCCGCATATGATTTCTGGATAAATGGTTTTCGAATGCATGCATGCTTTTTAGTGAAGGGTACAAATGTCTTCCTATGAAATGTTTTTATAAACTTTGGTTTTGTCCACTCACAGCTTTTAATGTTTTGACTGTCCTTCAGGTTGACATCGGATGTGGACTGTAGTAGAGACCGAGATATCACATACCTTCTTCGGATCCTGGCGTACTCTGATAGCCCAGAAGGGCAAAGGTCGGACATATCCCTTGTCTGACACTTTGTGTCAGACGAGAGCAGGGTCATCCCACACTAATCCTGTGGGGATTGGGATGGGTCCTATCACCCCAAACTCGAAAATCTCCATGGAACCTTAAATTTGATTTTCAATTTTGATGATTAACGGGTGAAAGTGAGCATAGGATTATGATTCTTAATCCCTGGCGACTTGTACTGAGTTGGGAATCAATAGATTTGAGCCCAGAATGGCTGAGACTAACGATCGAAGTTTTAGGCCAAAATGGGAGATTGCGATTCTTGATGTTGGGTAAGTATTTCATGGTTTTGAGACCATATATCCTTAATTGGGATTAATTTGATGCTATTAGACAATTAAAACGGAGAAATTGGACTGAAATTAGACGAAATTTAACCGGGTCAGATCGCGGGTCAAACGACCCGTTTTGCAGGAAACGAGTGAGGAAGACGACATTGTAGCAGTTACTATGCAGGGGTGTGGGCTTCACACGCAGCAGCTTACGGCGGCGTGTGGGGGCACGTGGGCACGTTTCTTGAGGTATGGTCAACATGAATTTTCATGTAATCGATGTAACGAACATTTTGACGCAAGTTTCGAGTCGATCAGACACCATTTTGATATAGTTTCGAGGGTCCGAAGTGTTATGTTACGTTTTCAATACGTATTTTAATCCCGGAAAATTAGGGGATTTTAATGTGACATTATTTGGAGTGTTAGTGACCCTTAGTGGTGGTTTTTGATAGGGTTCGTGTAACGACCCGTCCCGAATTCCGAGATTAGATTAGTCACTAATCTTGTTTAGTGAGGTTGAACGGTGGTTAGTAGGGCGGAATCGGACAAAATGTGCAAAATGACCGTTTTGCCCCTGGTATTGGGCAAAATGTTGACTTTTTGACCGGGCGGTCAAATGGACTTTGACCGATGACCGTGACGTAGTTCGGGACGTCACGAGTTCATAGACTGGTGGCACGTTCGATTCCGACATTCGTGGAGAAAGTTATGGCGTTCGGAAGACGAGGGGTATTTTGGTAATTTTGGTCAATTGGGGGCAAATGTTGACCTTTTGACCGGGAGGTCCGATGGACGAGGGCCAAGGACCGTTACGTAGGTATCGTCGATACGAATCCAATGACAGGCGGCATGTCGAAATCGGAGATTCGACGACGAAGTTATGGTCAAGAGAACGAATTTACGAATCGAGGCTCGGATTAGAATAATAATATAATAATGAATAGTGACTGATGATTGTGCACATCCGGATGAGTGACAAGTGTCACCCATCCCTTGTTTCCAGCTCCTTGTTTCCCTCCAAACACAATCATTCCTACACCATCATTCCTTCTCCATCTTTTTCCCCCATTTTCTTCTTCTTTGTTTTTCTTACCCGTGGACGATTTCAAAACAGAGAGAGTGTGAGGGCTGGAGGATTTGGTTGCCTTCTCACCGCAGAATTGAGGGAATTGAGAGGCTAGGGAGACTGGATTCATTTCGGGAAACACTGGGACTGAGTGTGGGTGGTGAGACAGAAAATTCGAAAATTAGAATATTGGAGGGAAAATTCGAAATCAAATCCTAAGGCCGTGAGGATCGAATTGGAGGTTACATTCAGCTTTCTGGGAATGCCACGATCAGAAACGTCGAAAGAACGAAGGAAATTGGCAACGTATTGGCTCTGAACACACTTGGTGACAGAGGAGGAAATTCGAGCTCGAGTCGTGGAGTTTGAGGCTTCGATTGATTCAATTGAGGTGGGGAAACTACTTCTCATGATCCCACGATGCTTCTGGGTTCATCAATTGAGAGAAAACGGTTGTGATTGGCAGACTTCCATGGTTGCACAGTGACGGCTATCGAGTTTGAGTCGTGAAGTTTGAGCAAGGGATTGATGCAATTGAGTTGGGGGAAATGTTTAACTGAGTCCATGGAAGCTTCTGGTTGAATCAATTTAAGGATATCGATCGTAATTGATGGGGTTCGAAGGATGAACAATGGACGGGTGTTCTTGGTGTTCATCATCGAATCGTGGGATTGTAGGTAAGGTCTTGTGTAATCAATGTTACAGAACTTAAATTAAACTTATAAAGAAGCTAATTGAATGATCAATTGATGTAATTAAGGTTGAATTGATAGGATTGTAACCGGGTCGTATCGCGGGCAAATTGGTCCCGTTTACCAGAGATACGGGTTAGATGGTGACACTGTAGCAGGCGCGTGGGTTTCACGCGCAGCCACTCACGGCGACGCGTGACGGCGCGTGGGCATGAATCTCGAGGTGAGGTCAACGTGACTTCTGTCCTATTTAATGTAACGAACATTTTGGGATTGGTTTCGTGTCGATCGGACACCGTTTCGATATTGTTCGGGATGTCCGAAGGTTTTAAATCAAGTTTAAAAATAGTTAAAAATTCGGGAAAATTACGGGATTTTGATAGGATGTTAATGTGGAGGTTAGTAACCCTCTAATGTGATTTGGATAGGATTGGGAGTCCCGGTGATAGTGGTGAAGCCCGGGAGGGCCGGTGGCACGCGTATCGAGGCATACCGTTAAAACGGTCTGTGAGTGGACTTTGGTTTTATAAATTCTATGCATGCCTAACTGTTTTATGTGGATTATGATTGTGATTGTATGATGTTGATTTGGTTATTGGTAAATTGTACGGTTTCACGTATTTCGAGGTGATTTACGTGCTTGCACGTAAATCGAGGTTTTCCAGTTTTACATGAATTTTCCATATTTATGACTTGGATATAATATTATGAAATGATTTTGAAATTGGAAATATAAACTCGGGCTTGAGGCCCGCTTGTTTTGGAAATTTCGGACTTGGAGTCCATTTGAGTACGTAATCGGGCTGGGGGCCTAGTTGGTTAATGAAATCGGGCCAGGGGCCCAGTTGATATGAAATCGGGCTGAGACCCATTTGAGTTATGTTATCGGGCCAGGGGCCCAGTTGATTTACGAATTCGGGCCGTGGGGCCCAGTGGGTTTATAAAATCGGGCTGCGGGCCCAGTTGGTTTACAAATCGGGCCGTGGGCCCAGTGGTTCATAAAATCGGGCATGAGGCCCAATTAGATTATAATGGTGATTTCGGGTCAGGGACCCTATGTTTAATAATTGTGATTTTGGGTCAGGGACCCTAAATGGAATTACGTGGTTTTATGGAAATTTCGGGCAGGGCCCATTGTAATGATGTGATAAAAGGATTTAATAAAACTGTTTTCCATATACCATCTGGATACAAGGATATATGATGGTCTCCTCCAGATGTCTGGGACACTGGGGAAGTCACGGTGCATTGCCTGCGAGGGGTCATTATACGGAGCAGCCGGACCGTATGATGACTCAGGAGCAGGATTGCTATGATTGACGTCAGGGACGTCAGACATCAGGGATGTCAGATATATGGACCCGGGGAGACCCCGGGCAGCACGCGTACCTTATTAAACCGTGAGATATGACGTCAGGGACGTCTAGCGTCTGGGACGCTAAGCATCTGGGATGCTGGTGATGGTAATGGTAAAATATGAATTAATGAATCTATGAAATGGCTTTTCGGTTGGATATGTGTTAGGTGGTAAAAATGGATTATTGGTTATGAAATGGTATGTCGGGTCGGGGACCCTAAATGGTTTTGGATTTATGGATTTATATTTATGGCTTTGGGCGGTGGCCCACATGATTTTAATATGTCTGGTGGTGGTATTCCACAGTTTTGGGCTGAGTTCCCACACTTGGTTTTTGGTTAACGGTTTTTGGGCTAAGGCCCTAATGGCTCGGTTGAGCAAACGTTTTGGTTACTGGTTTTCGTGGAATGCATACGTTTTTATTGGAGGGCATAAATGTCTTATAAATGTATTTAATAAACTCATTGGTTTTTGTCCACTCACAGCTTTTGGTTTTAATGCCCTTCAGGTTGATTATGGATGCGATTGCAGCAGAGACTGAGACATTGCACACCTCCTCCATCGATCCTTGCGCACTCTGGATGCCCCGTTTGGGCAGTGGCTCTTGGTTATCCCTTGTCTGACACCCTTTGTTGGACAGGAGCAGGGCACATTCCACGGTAATCCCAGGGGGATTGGGATGGGTCCTGTCAGTTCGTGATTCCTGGAATTTACGGAAAATGGTACGGCTCAGAATCGAACCGTGTGGACGGTGTGTGAGTGAACTTTTGTTTTATAAACTGTGATGCCTGCACAGTAAATGTTTTCTATGATTTATTGTATGATTTGAGTTGCAATAATTGGATTGATGATTTGATATGATTACTTGATGATTTTTTGGATTTAATAATCGCTTTCTGAACACGACTTACGATGAATGGTGAAAAATGATGTTTTAGGCGTAGGCCCAGGTTTGAAAATGGTGTTTTGACTTGCATTATGGGTCAAGAATGACTTAATGAATTACTTAATGATTTTCGGATGTGATATTACGGATTTGCGTGAAAATAGTATTTCGAGCTTGAGACCCTGTTGGAAATAGTTTGACTTGGTTTTGAGTCAATGATTTTTATACAAGCCTAGTGGTTGGTTTTGTGAGTTGTTTTACATGGTATGCTATCTTCCCGGATGCGATTGAGCCTGGATGTACCGTTCAGATGCGCCTGATCTTGGGGATGTGTTCGCTCAAATGTGACTGATCTCGAGGGTTGAGCCCAAGTGTGTCTGATCCCGAGAATGTGGTTTGTTTGCTGCCTATGCGTAGTGCCGATGTGATTATGTAATTGATTGTGCACTTGGGAGTAGTGCGGGTATTGTGATCTTGTGACTAATGTCTATGCACTTGTGAATACAAGCCTAGTGGTTGGCTTTGTGAGTTGTTTTACATGGTATTCTATCTTCCCGGATGCGATTGAACCTGGATGTACCGTTCAGATGCGTTTGATCTTGGGGATGTGTTCGCCCAAATGTGACTGATCTCGGGGGTTGAGCCCAGGTGTGTTTGATCCCGAGAATGTGGTTTGTTTGTTGCCTATGCGTAGTGCCGATGTGATTATGTAATTGATTGTGCACTTGGGAGTAGTGCAGGTATTGTGATCTTGTGACTAATGTCTATGCACTTGTGAATAGTGTTGTTGAGTATTGTAATTGATAATTTAGGATTGGTGACTAGTACTATTATTGACAGTCATTGTGACTGGTTTGATGTTGAGGGTTGTGTCTAGATGTTTTATAATGATTCTTGGAAATGGATTTATGGAAATGTAGGCCACAGGCTTTTGATGAATTGTGGATCCCACGGTTTTCTATGTGATTTGGTTTGAGAATCAGGTGTTCATCTATTTTACTCGATGCACGCATGTTTTAAACTGTAGAGTTAAGAGTTCGTTTCGAAATGTATTTTCAAACGATATTATTTTTGTCCACTCACACTTTTGTTGTTTTTATTACACTTTAGTGTCAGGACACGTCCCAAATATCACCTCGATATCCGGGATGAACCCTGCTCCCGTCTGACAATCACACTTACAGCACCACAATTAACCTTAATACAACTATAAGCATAACTATCAGATGAAGGAGTAAATATATACAACAGTAAGTCAGAGCATAGTTCTACAAAATGGGCACAAAAAGTCCTACAATTCTAAGTTCACAACGGAAGAACGTCGTAAGCTCTATGCCTCGATATCTGCCTCAACGTTCACCCCAGCGCTATCACCACGACCTGGAGGGAAATTTAAAAACAGAAGGTGTGAGTGGACTGGAATGAATAGAAGTTTCAAAACAGTTTCTCGTCAAATCAGAGTTAAGGAAAAGTAATAAGTTGTTCCCTCCGTTTTGAAAACAGGCATGCCCAACTAAATATTAGAAAATCAGAATATGGAACATCATAAGAAACAGAAACACTATAAAACATCATAAGAAACAGATACACTATAAAACAGATATAGAAAGCAGAGCATGACATCAAATCATCATTTCCGATCAAACCTGCTGGACCTATCCGAGTCTTTAAACTCAACCAGGCCTCAAATATAAATCCGAGTCTTTAAACTCCCGTGTCTTTAAACTCAATGGGCCTATGGGGGTAATATCATAAATATCTGAGTCTTTAAACTCTCGAGTCTTTAAACTCAATCCGGGCCCGTCCCCCGTCAATCAATATCCGGGTCTTTAAACCCATATCCAGATCCAGCAAATCCAATCCATTTCAGTGTAAAACCGTTCCGAAACCCATCACCAAACTCGAATTCGGAATCCCCAGTTCGAAGCCCTTCCGGCGTTCAGAACCGACATTCCGAACCCAAATCCGGAAAATCCATGTTCATACCAAAAACCATAGGAAATCCCAAATCATGTTTCATAACTCATTTACCATCATTAGTAAACGTTTATAGGGTGAATTTCTCACATATGACATCAAAATCTGAAAACCGGCTTTTTCTGGAAAAACGTGCAAAATCCGGAAACGTCTCGAAAAACATGCAAACATTTCAATCACGTATAACCATCATTTAAAGCATAAAAACACACATAATATCATAAACATCGATAGAACAGTTAGGCATGCTCGAAAGTATGAAAGAGTCCACTCACAAATCTGAGCAAGTCAGTCGCGCTCCGTGCGCTCCTCGACCGTCTCGGCTGCCTCCCGTCCTGTCAAAATGCACCAAATAGGGTCACAATTACATCAAGGATCCTAATCCTAATTTCCCCAATTTTTTGGGAATTAAATAATACTTTAATCCTAAACCCGTAACCGTCTGGATTCCCGAACAACCCCGTAACACCGTCCGATTCACCCGAAAACTATACCATTGGATTCCTTAGAACATTTAGGACTAAACTCATGTTGGAAGCTTGGCCGGATTCCTCCCCACGCGCCTCCACGCGCCGCCCAAAGTGGCTGCGCGTGGGCCTCACGCGCCTGCTACAGTGCATCTCCTTCCTCGAGTCACCCGGTTCAACACAGTTGAACCGGCGTGACCGGTTCTCTGTAATCCGACCACCATTCCAGTCCAATCCAATCCCATTCTCTTCGTCCCATTCTAAGCAATCTAACCATGTCCTAACCTTGAAGAATCACGGCCGGAAACCCACAGTTCACGGCCTCGAAACAGACGGCCCGTAGCCCCTGTTTTGGCCGCCGGCCGCCCAGGTCCTCCCCCGTCACGGCGTTCATCTTAATCGACGCCTAGGACCTTCCTGAACTTCACCCTAACCTCCTAATCCCTCGACTCTACACCCAACTCCACGACTTTGCATTTGAACTTCACGGCCAAACAGAGTACAGAGTACTCTCGATCGACTGAGCTCCGCCGTGTACGCCCCCGTCACGGCGATCGTCCTACACCACTCCTAGAACCTCCCTGAACACCACTGCACTCACCAATCCCCTCGATTCTCATCCTACCTTCACGACTTTTGAATTTAAAATCCACGGGAAAACAGGGGAAAGGAACTTACCCTTCGATTCAGGCTCCGCCGTGAGCACCGCCGCTTACCGCGGTGCTGGTTGGACTCCCCGTAGTCTCCTGAGTCTCCTAGTGGCTTGAATCGATCCACCACACGGCACAGCAGCCACCACAGTCCACCGCCTTCTCTGTTTTCTTCAAAACCCAGCCGTCCACCGTGTAGCCTCCGTGCACGGTTGCAGCTCCAAACCGCGATCACCAACACCTCCTTGCCTCGCTGTCCTTCTCTCAACTCACTCTTCACTCTCCCTTGCACTGAATCGATCACCGCCTCTCCAAACTCTTCTCTCTGTTTTCTGCGTTTGTCGAAGGATTGCACGGTTCAAAAATGAGCAAAGTGTGGCTGTGCACACTTGAGAACCTTATGGAACAATCCAGTGCCCCCACGTGTCCACAATCCTATGAACAAGCAGAAAATATCCTACCCCACTCAGCCACTTGTCCTCATCCAATTGGCTGAAAGAAAATGACCAAAATACCCCTTGTGTAAATAATTACCGTTTTGCCCTCGAACGTTCTAAACCCGTATCTTTTCCGTCCGACGTCCGATGACAGCGTGCCGCCTGTCGTTGAACTCAGGACGTCGAGACCTATCTAACGGTCCTCGGTCTACGTGAAAATCACAAGTCCTCCAAAAAGTCAACATTTTCCTCGTTTACTCAAAATTACGGTAACGCCCCTAATGTTCCGAACGTCATAACTATCCCTCCGGTTATCCAAATCGAACCTGCCACCTGTCTACGGACTCGTGACGTCCTAACCTACGTCACGGTTAAGGGTCAACACTCATCCAATCGGTAATTCAAAAAGTCAACTTTTCGTCTACTATTCACAAGGGCAAAATCGTCCTTTATATACAAAACTTTATAAAATTACATTTTTACCCTTCCCGAAGGTACGGGTTGTTACATTTAGGCTGTGGCACAAAGATCGGGGCTGATCCAGAGGCGGAGGCATGCGTGGGAATTAGTGCGACTATCTCTTGTTTGGCAAGTGCTGATGGTATTTTCGAAACTTTAGTTGACTTTTTAGACAGAAGCAGGACCGGGCACGGTTATCAAATTGCATTTGGGACGGATCATATCATCATACAATACAAAATATATGTAAGGTCATCGACCTATAGGTAGTTCAGTATTTAGGGCGAGTTTGCATTAAGCGGGAGGCTGTGATGGTGGGTTGCACAACTAATTTTTCTGAATTTCAACTGACATAAGTTAATGAAATGTGACTTTATTTTAAAGAGATCCTCTGTAATTAAAAATAAATAAAAATAAAAGATCGAAGCACTATAATATTGAGTACGATGTAGAAGTAGAGATGACAAGTAACGTCGGAAGATTCCTCAAACCAAACGAACTGTTGCTCATAATACAACTCATTTGTGACATAATATATTGAGATTGATCTTTATGGATTCATTCCAATTTACATGGCAAAAGCATTTAATAATTAATTGATTAATTAATTAAATAATTAGAGCCTAATCTTATGCATGTAGTGGGCGGTGGGTCAGTGTAGCCCTCACCATTTGGCCCAAAAGCCCATGGGCTTATGGGGGCCCGATAAGTCCGATGGACAAAAGTTCGGCCCAACCTGCTATGGGTCGTGGGCTGGCCCGACCCGAGAGTTAGCGGGCTGGGCTTGGCTTTATGGTGTTCAAACCCGATAGGCCTGATAAGGCCGAGCCCGATAAAACCCGGTAAGCCCAGCCCGACCTGCCCTTAATAAACCCGACTCATAAGCCCGAAAATATAAAATACTAATTATTTAAAAATTAATACTCAACCCATTCTTAATACTAATATTTCAACTCAAACCCAAATCTCAGCCCCAAGCCTACCTAACTTATTTTAAAAAGCCCAATACCCAATACCTAATATAAACCCTAACCACTCATCCACCTACTTAATAGGCCCAACGTTTTTGCATCTTTGAGTATTTTATTTTAACGAAGCCACGTTTGTGCACCCTTGAGTATTTTTTTTTCATTATTAATATTTTTTTTCATGCATATATTTTTTTGTAATTTTAAAATTTGAGTCATAGTTTATTGCAAAAGCCCACGTAAGCTCGATCCAAGTGGGCTTAATAGGCCCGACCCGAAAAGCCCGATATAAACTCGGCCCGATAAAAGCCCGTGGGCACTTTTTTATGTCATTAAGCCCGTCTAGCCCGGCCCATAAATTTAAAAATTATTAGTAAGTCCGAACCGGCTCGGCCTAAGCCCAAAAAATTTGGACCGGGCTTGCCCGGCCCATCCCAATGCCCAGGCCTAGGTCATTGATATTGGATGATAGAACCTCTAATGATAGATTAGAGATCTTTGTTTAAATAAGAGGTGGATGGATGATCGATAATGATCGACTTAACAATAAGAGAAAGCCAAAACACACAACTCATCACACGTACATTATTCTAACTCTAAAACGACAAAAGATTCCCAATTAATATTCCATTGGTTTCCAAATATTACTACCATTAGGATTTTCTCAACCAGAAAAGATGAGTCATTTTCAAATACAAATAAAAAACAATATTGTTCCTTAATTATCAGATAAATATGTACTTATCATGTTAGAAGATGAATTTAATTATTTGAATGAAATATATACAGTACAGTTTGGTAAAATTATCGTAATTAATTATTTAAATTTACAATCAAACAATATAAACACATATAAAACAGTTCGTATATATGTATAAGGGAGGGATCAGGATCGGCCCTAAAGGGGGCAACAGGGACCCAAGCCCTGGGTCCAAAATAAAATAGGGCACAAATTTTCCAAAATTGTCTATATTAAAAAAAATAGAAATCTGAAATCCGAAAATCGGATGAAAGATGCAACGGATTGAAGTGAAGCAGTTGGAAGGTCGGCCGACAGCTGTAGAAACCAAGAAAGCGCTCTTGGTTTAGATGAAAATGTTTCAATCAATGATGGCAAGGACTCCAATGTTTCAATCAATTATTCTCACTTCCCAGGTTAGTAACTTATTAATACACTCAGTCACTCACCAGTCACCACCCTCCAAATTCCAATTCCTTTTTCTTCTCAGTTCTCACTTTTCAGTAATCAATCTCACAATCTGTCCAATTCTCACTTCTCAGTGTTCAGTGAGTTTCATAGCTTGCCGCTTGCAAGAGATTGGGGTGCCGGGTGCGGGAAATGGAAATTGGTTAGGCTTTTCCGTCAATCCTCTTTATATGATAGTTAATTGAATAATGGAATGAAATCCTAGCTTAATACTTGATTGCATGTTGTTATCAATCTACGATTCATGTGTTCATGTGTTTTGTCGAAGTTCAACAAAAAAAAAAAAACCCCCAATTTTTACGATTAAACCGTAAGGTGTAGGTGTTTTAGAGGATAGGCTATAATTACGGCACGAAACTATCTTTTTATTTGGATTCAAGCACGAAGTTAGGTTTTGCCTGGATAAGGGCACAAAACCATTTGCATATGGATAGAGGCACAAAGCCTTTTGTGTTTGGGGTGAGCTCTCATTTTTATGCCCTCTGTGGCTCTGTGCTTCTCTTCTTTACTTACACTGTTGCTTTGATTTAAATCTTTAAATTACTACACTCTATTGTTTTGATTTAAATCTTTAAATCACTTGTTGCTTTGAAATCAAATCATCATGTAGTAGATAAATTTGCATTTTCATTATTCGACTTTGACCCCATTGAAGGTGTTTGTGGGTTTTAGGTGGTAAAATTGCAGTTTTAATTTTGTGGGATTTTAACCCTGACATGTAGGAAATTTCGCGATTAGCTGCTTTGATCTCATTTTTCTTCTTGTTTGTTTGCTTACCTGTTTATACTGAGCATGATTGTGTAAATAGTGATAAGCTAATAGTTTAGTCTATGGGTTGTTTCCTTTTTGGGTGGATGATCAAACGAATTTATGGATTGGTTTTGGAAAATGAAGTGGATGAATTTATATATTGGTTTTGGAAAATGAAGTGGATATTATATCTGATATATCTGATTTTAGTATTAGTTTGACTGGACATTGAAGAAAGTTGGCTGTTATGGTTCTATTAATTTACTAATTGCTCCGCTTATTTTGGTCTCTAAGCTCCTTGCATGTGTACTTCAAATTGCATCCTTTCGGTTGTACTGGGATATTTGATTAGTTATCATCTTGATCATCTTCCCATATGTTTACATTTACTTCTGGATGTGTGACACTAACATTTCATTTTGGGCCTACCATATATGAATGATTTTCTCTGAATTGTACATTTACCCTTATTTCGATTATCCACTTGATTCTCCGATGTTTTCCATTGGAAAATTATTTTCTAGCTTATCAGTGCATACAAGCTTTATCATTTGTAGTTAGGTTGATGTTGCTTTCTTCACACTGTTTGTGATGTTTTATTTCCCTTTTTATGACAAGATTTGAACTTAGATTGTACCGATTTCCCACCCTACTCTAGCTTTGGTGGTTATTACTATATTTTATGGTAAGCACTTGTTGGTTCCTGTTAGGAGAAGCTAAACATGTCAGATGTGATGGTGATCTAATGGCTGGCTCTAATACGTTAAGCCTGAAACACCAAACAAACCAATAAGAGTTTGTACAAAATTGATGATATTAGTGTTTTGAATGCAAAATTGTTAGTGCAAGAATAAGACATTTGAAGTGGTAAATTATGTGTTTGTTATTTCATTGTTTTTTTTAAAAAATTTTTTTTGTAGGAGCATGATGCTGGTTAAATGGTGGACCGCTTAATTGAAGACTATTTTTGTATTGAATATGGAAGTTTGTAGTTGTATGGAATGATAGAACCTTGCTGGTTTGAGCAGCCTATTGCTATTAGTTACCTATGTTTAGAAGTGATAGTTTTAGTTGTCTCAGGGATGTTATGTAAAGTATAGGAGTTGTTGCTTTTCTTTTAGAAAAGACTGAATGTAGTGTTAAAAATATGAGGTACTATTTTTCTTTTGTTTGATATTTTTTCCCAATGGATTTTCTCCTAACAAAGGTTTTAATGAGGCCTCATAATATTAAAATAATATAATCAATTTGTAAAAAAATTTATTTTTAATAATTAAGTATTTAAATTGAGGATCCATTTTTTATTTTTGCCTTAATGCCATCAAGTGGAGATTAGTTTAGAATTTAGAGTAAGACATTGGAAGCGCCGTGAACCCAAACTTTAAGGGATGAAGGACCCTGCAAGATTCGGAGATACATACAAAGACACACTGGAGAGAGTGGAAATCTTTGAATCATGCTTCTTTTCAAATGCTTTCGAGTTTTGATACCAAATAAAAAATTCGAATTTTTTATATTTGAGTTGGGAAATGAAAAAAAAAAGTATATGGTGACCGAAGACTTGGGACGATTTTGCATATTTTTTTAAACAAAATTGATATATCTCGTTATCAATATTACAATATAATAGTATTATTAAATTTTTAGAAAATAAAATAATATTTCAAAATTAATTTACATCGATAAAAAATATTGATTGATTTTTATGTGTTAAATTTCAAATTTAATTATAACCAACTTATTATTTAGTTTAAATTCTCTGTATTTTGTGTAGTAGAATATAATTGCAGTGAAAAATAGTGACATGGGATTTGGTGCTTTGAGAATCTGCTTCAATTTGATTAGTCAAATAGAGTTGGCGAGCTAATCAAACACCCAATTCCATGGTTTAATGTGATGGGTGAGGTAGGGTTTATTAATTAATATGAAATGATAGGGGGAAATGAGTAATTAATGAGAGATATGGAAAAGCAAGTTTAAGAAGGGATTAGGGAATATATTTAAAGGGCACTGAGTTTAGAGTCTTTTCTTCCGGTGTCGTTTTCGTTTGAGTGTCCTGAGAAGGGGAAGACTCAGATCTAGATCCAGTTCCATTTTTGAGAAGCAATTCTCGCTCCCTCAGATCCAGTTCTTGATCTCCGCCCAACCGTCGTCTCCTTTGCGTCGGTTCTGTCTTTCTCCTCCAATGAATTCGTCTCTGCCTGTTGACTCTTGCGTTAGGCTGCTTGCATTCACGCCGAGTGAGAGAGTCAAGAAGCCTACTATTGTTCATCCAAGTATATATGTGTGTGTTCGCCGAGTGTCGCGTGCGTTGAGTAGCTTTCATTTCTCTCTTTCCCTTGTGTAACTGATTCTGGATCTCTGCCTCACTGTCGCTTCCATTGCTATCTCCTGTGTTCTTCCTTGATGTCTACCTTTGGCTCCCTTTGCTCCATTCTCCTTCTTTAATTGGGTTTATTCATCCTCTCGACTTGATGGCCTCGGTGGGTACTCTGCACCAATCCCTTCACCCTACACCTCCTTCCAGCTTCTCTGAATCCCTTCCTCTGTGCCCAGGCATGTTCCCCTGGTCAGGATGGGCCTTCATTTCTTGCTACTGGCCATCCCTCTTGTAGCCTTGGCAATTTGCATTATGGTTCTCGTCTTGTTGATGGGATTGTTATGAATTGTATATTCCTGCAGAATGAGGTGTCTGGTGGTGATTGCCCTTCTGTTGCTATGTGTGGCGTGAGCCCAAATGTCCCCACGCCTGTGGGCACGCCTGTGGTCCAATGTCTTCAACATGATGCTTCTGTGAGTTGTGTTGGTAATGGTTCCTCTTTTGAGAACCTATTCGGCGATCGGTCTAATGATCAGGGCGATGGGGTTTGCGTGGGTGCTATTCGAAAGGGTGGGCAGGATTCGGTGGTTTGCCCAACTGTGCAGGTTGTGGCATCGGAACAGTGTGGACTTAGGAAGCGTGGGCCTGTGGTGGGCGAAGTGAAGGATAAGACTAATGATTTGGCTCCGAGTACTTTGAGAGTTAGTCCTAAAGCTTCTTATTGCTCTGTTGCTGCTGGTGCTGATATGCAATTGGGTGGGAAACAAAATTTAAAATTCTTCCAACGGCCCCCCCCCCCCCCCCCCCCCCCGGGCAAGAGACTGGAACAGCTGCTTGGTAGGCTATTTTGTTGGCCGTCACCTACCTTTTAATTCTGTTAATCTGTTGGCTATGAAGCTGTGGGCCTCTTGGGACCTTATAGAGGTGTTAGCGGACGATAAAGGCTTTTATTATTTCAGGTTTAAGGATATATGTGCCGGCTTGAAGGTCTTAGAAGGGGGGCCTTGGCATTTAGCTGGACGTAACTTGTTCTTGTCTCAATGGAAACAAGGTATGCAGTTAAATAAAAACGCTCATATGAAGATTCCTCTTTGGGTTCGCTTCTTTAATGTGCCTCTTGAGCATTGGAATGACGAGGGATTTAGTCATATTGCAAGCGTTGTGGGGAGACCTCTTTATGTGGATTCTTATACGCATGCTAGGAAACGTATTGCTTTCATGAGGATTTGCATTGAGATTGATGCTAAGGAACCTCTTATTGACTCGTTGGATATTCTAGAACCAATTACTGATGAGGGAGAGATTGCTCGGGTTATTGATGTGAAAGTGGAATATGAGAGTCGACCTCGATTGTGTTCGCAATGCAAATCATTCGGGCATAGTGAGCCCAAATTTCATTTGAAGCCCATTGTCAATTTGGTGGAAGGTACGTGTAGTGGGCCAAGTTCTAAGCCTGTGGTGTTGGAGGGTGTGACTAATGGGCTTGTGCTATTGGACGATTCAGCTACTAGGCCTTTGCAGGTTTTGGTGGAGCAAGGAGTGAGTCAAAGTGACCTTATCCTTACTAATCTCTTCAAGCCTGTTTGTGTAGGATTAAATGAACCTATTATGGAACCAAGTGTGGAACCGAGCTCTCCCTTCATTGTCGTGGGGCCTAGGGTTTCCAAGCTTGGTGGTAAGCCCTAAGTGAAGAAGTCTGTCGAGGTTGTTGTTGTGGCGAGCGATATGGCTGTCATCAATACCCATAATAAATTTCAGCATTTGGAGTCTAACCAGGAGGTTATGGAGTCTGTTGTGGAGGCTTCGGTGCATCCTCAGTGTGTGGACCTTTCTGTGCAGGTTCATGGGGGAGGTGTTGGGGCAAAGGGTATAAGGAAAAAGTAGGGTAAGAAGAAAAACGGGAAGAAGATAAATGTTAGCATTAAGTGTTAGGACCCGTCCCAAATCCCCCGAGATTAACGTGGGACGCGCCTGATCTTGTCTGACACGAAGTGTCAGACCAGGGATATTTTCGTTCTTTGCCCAACTGGGGCTATCAGAGTATGCCAGGATCCGAGGGAGGAATGTGAATGTGTCGTCTTTGCAACACCTCGCCTCCGCGATCAACCTGAAGGGCATTCAAAACACAAAAGCTGTGAGTGGACAAAATAAATATTTTATAAAAACATTTCATAAAAAATCTTTATGCCTTTCATTAAAAACATATGCATGCATTCAAAAACCATTTCTAGGGTTCATGCCCGGTCCCCATAAACCGTCATGAACCATAAAACCATTTGGGCCTTAGCCCGAAATCCGTCAATCAATATATGGGACCTCCCGTCCAAACCAAAACACGTGGGAACTCGTCCCAAAGCCATCTCATAAGGGTCTCAGCCCAAAACCAATACGCGTGAGTCTCAGCCCAACGCCGACTCAGTGAAATCTCGTACACATATACATATATACATATATAACCCATCCTAGGCACTTCCGGAGAAGATGCCAACTCGGGGCACACAGCCCCTAGGGAACACATCCCCGATATAGTCACGATGTCTCTATATATATAAGTATGCATACTACTCGGGGTCTCACTCCGAGTCTTCTCCCAGGAATTCTCCATCTGGGAGGCTCATCTTCGGACCTAGTCTGATCATCTCTCCGGAATCTGGTCCGGGAGCACATCATAACGCCTACTCCTGGAACGGGATACCTATGGGGATACTCACTCTGGTCTGTGGATCGTGACTCTTCAGGTCGACGTCTGGAGGAGACCAATCAATAAGCTCATAAGGAGGATATATACATACCAGTATACAAAACCATAAAACGGGACTCACGCCCGATAAAACAAAGCAAATGGGCCTCCAGCCCGAACATATAACTCAATAAGGCCTCTAGGTCGATTTCACTATAATTGGACATCGAGCCCAAACTCGTAAATCAATGGGGCATCAAGCCCGATATCTCAAGGTCAGTCACGATCCCGATCATAGCGATGCGTTCAACCATCAATCAAGAACCGCTCTCAATCTTGGTATGTTACCGTGAACACACCACTGCCGCGACCATCTCGAGACCATGGTGCACACGTCGCCGATCGATCCTCTAAACCGGCAGCACTCCGAAGTCGAGCCTCCAGTGGCTGCTCGACAACGGGACGTGCATCGTGACCTCTCTGGAAGGAACGCATCCCAATCCGGAGGCGAGCGTCACGTCGTCCTTAGCCGTGCACACAGCACCCGTCGCGACCACGACTCGGACCCGTAGGTCATCAATAGGGCCTCATACCCAAGTCAAAACCAAATCTAAATGTGTCTCATGCTCGGTTTTACCTTTTCAAAACCATTTCATGAAAATCGAAAACCTCGAAGTACGTGCCCATACGTAAACACACACCAAAATGCACTCAAGGCATCACAAAACATACATTAAAACATATATAATACATTTATTCATGCATCGATTTCAGAAAGCAAGTCCACTCACAAACCGTTCTCGCTGCCGCTTCGATACGCGTGCAATACGGCTCTTCTGGGTCAATCGTCATCACCGGGACTTCCAAACCTGTCCAAATCACTTTAGAGAGTTACTAACTACTTAATTAACCCCTCATTAAAGCCCCCTAATTTTTTGGGATTTTTAACTATTTTTAAACGCGCACCGAAACTTTCGGACAGCTTTAACCATATCGAGACGATGTCTGATCGACTCGAAACCAGTCCCAAAATGTTCGTTACATCGAATAGATAATTTCACATGTTGGAACCACCCTCAAATTCTTCACCACGCGCCGTCACGCGCCCTGGGATGGCCCTGCGTGTGGGCCTCACGCGCCACTGCACAGGGTCGTCTTCTTCCTTAAGCCGACCGGTCCGACCAGCCGGTCTGGTTCTCCCTGTAACTTGGACCGGCGTGACCAGTCCAGGCTCCTACACGGTCCAGTTTTCGTCGTTTTCCTTCCTAATCAATCCTAATCTTCTTGTTTTGATCATAAGAACTTGAAACTATGAATTAAATCCCCTAAAACCCCTAAAATCCAACCGGTCCAACTATCCTCCACTGTTCAGTTTTTCAAACACCTCCCCACGGCTTCCACAACCCCTAACTTTCCTCAAAAACATCCTAACACTCTTACTAACCCAATAAAGCCATCCTAATCATTAAAAACAGGTCATAATGATTGAAATCGAAAAATGGAGAAAATCGGTTAAAATCGATACCTTGCTTGGGTTACTCCTCCGCCGTCCACGGCGGCGCTGTTCCTGGCCGGCCACCAAAATCCTCAGTCCTCCTCTCACTCTCTTGGTTCCTCAGACAAGATCATAATGATTTGGGGTGAAGGTTTTTGATCGGGTTTTGGGTTGGTGAGGGAAAATGATCGATGAAGGGGAATGGGATATGCATCAAAGAAAGGTGATGGGGAATGGATGAATGACACCTGTCATTCATCCATTGGGCCTGAGAAAGATCTGGGGCCCACTAAATGCCAAATAGGCTTCTGTCTTGAAAAACGTAAAGATCTGGGGCCCACTAAATGCCAAATAGGCTTCTGTCTTGAAAAACGTGCAATAGTGCACTCAAACTTCTGTGAACCATAACTTCGCTGTCGAACGTCCGAATTCGACGTGTCGCCTGTCTACGTATTCGTATCGTCTCGATCTACGTAACGGTCCTCGGCCCTCGGCCATCTAACCTCCTGGGTCAAAAGTCAACTATTTGCTCGTATTCAACCAAATTACCAAAATGCCCCCAAACTTCCGGAAATCATAACTTTTTCCCCGAACCTCAGAATCGGGCGTGCCACCTGTCTATGAACTTGTGACGTCCCGAACTACGTCACCCTGAATGAAAAGTCAACGATTCACCCATTCCACAGGAAAAATCGTCATTTCACCTGCTCGTTCGTTAATTATCGTCTAATCCCTGATTAGCCTAGCTAATCCGTCATTAATTCTTAATTAATCCCGATAATTCGGGACGGGTCGTCACATTAAGCCTCGGTTGTATGCTTTTATTATTTCTGATGATGATTAAACTTGCTTTCTGTTATATTAGGGGTGTGAACTAGTTTTCTCTGCAATTGGAGGTTAGTAAGTTCATTCGTGATCAGAATTTACTGGTGGTGGGTTTAGTTGAGACTCGGGTGTGTTATCCTAATGTGCCCCGTATTATGTGTGGGATCAATCATAATTGGAGTTGGGTGGAGAATTATAGTGAGCATGTAAATGGTCGAGTGTGGGTCAGTTGGGATGCTACTCGTGTGAGGTTGCAGGTGCTTAAGGTCACTGATCAGTGTATTCATACATCCTTGGAATTTATGGACTCAAGATTGTTAGTTTTCTCAACCTTTGTCTATGGGTCTAATGATGTGAGGCAGAGGCGGCTCATTTGGGCTGATCTTCTCAATTTCAGTACGGCTACATGTATTATTCCTTGGACCATTCTTGGGGATTTTAATGAAATTTATAAACTTAATGAGCTGGTTGGGGGTAGTGGTATTTGGGATGCTGGTATGCCGGAATTTTGTAATTGTTTGCAGGAGTGCCATCTTGAAGATTTGTGGTTCTCTGGTCCCCTCTTTACTTGGTGTAACAAACAAGGTAATGGGGAATCCATATCCCGTAAGCTCGATAGGGTTCTTATTAATGAAGGGTGGTTAAATCAGTTCCCTAGCTCTTGTGCAACTTTCCTTGATCTTCTGATCATTCTCTTGGTATTGTGCAATTTGGTTCACCTTCCCCTATGTGTAAGATCCCTTTCAAGTTTTTTTATTTTTATGCTGAGTGGGAGGTTTTTTTATCCCTGGTTGAGCAAGCTTTTAATACTCCATATGTTGGTTCCTAGCAATTTAAACTTGCTTTTTGGTTAAAGAAAGTGAAGATCGCTTTAAAAGGGCTGAACAGTGTGCCTCTTGCGGATGTTTCACTGGCTGTTAATTATGCTAAATGGGCTTTGGATCGCTGTCAAAGTGAGCTGGTTACTAGGCCTAATGACTTGGGGTTGGTGAATCAGGTGCGTTGCCTGATGAAGAAGTATGCAGACTGTCTTCTTGTTGAAGAAAGTTTGCTTAAACAAAAGGCTAGGGTGCAAAGGTTGGAAAAAAGGGACATAAATACTGCTTTCTTTCATAAGGTGGTTAAAAAAAGGTTGAACCGAAATAAGATTGATTCCATTACTCGGGTTGATGGTACCGTGACCTGCGATCTCAATGAGGTTAAGTATGAGGCTGTTTCTTTTTATCAACAGTTATTTGGTAGGGAGGTAATGGTGGAGGAATTTCAAGTCAGTGATGTTATGGCCAACACTATTTCTAATGAGCAAGCATCTAGAATGGTTCAGGAGGTTTCTGATGTGGAAATTAAGTGTGCTTGTTTTAATCTTAAGGCCAGCAAGGCCTCCGGTCCTTATGGTTTTAATGCCCTTTTCTTTCAGCAGGCTTGGCCAATTGTGGGGCCTCATGTGATCAATGCTGTGAGGGAGGTCTTTACTTCTGCGAATTTATTGGGTGAGACAAATTCTATGATCATTACTTTGGTCCCGAAAGTCCCTAATCCGACTATGATGGGGGACTTTAGACCAATCTCTTGATGTAATACCATCTATAAGGTGGTTACGAAGATTATTGCGAATCGAATCAAACCTGTGTTGTCTTCAATCATTTCTCCTAATCAATTGGCTTTTGTGAGTGGGAGACATATTGGTGACAATTGACAAGACCCATCCCGATTATCCCTCGATAACCGTGACAGATCCTGCTCCCGTCTGACAATAACTCGAAAGTACCAAAAGTAGTTTCAAATATATACATATAACACATATAAACGATAACATTGTCAGACAAGGGATAGTTCAGTATTCCGAGACCGTTGACCTAGTCAACAAGTTTACACCGACTATGATGGGGGACTTTAGACCAATCTCTTGATGTAATACCATCTATAAGGTGGTTACGAAGATTATTGCGAATCGAATCAAACCTGTGTTGTCTTCAATCATTTCTCCTAATCAATTGGCTTTTGTGAGTGGGAGACATATTGGTGACAATTGACAAGACCCATCCCGATTATCCCTCGATAACCGTGACAGATCCTGCTCCCGTCTGACAATAACTCGAAAGTACCAAAAGTAGTTTCAAATATATACATATAACACATATAAACGATAACATTGTCAGACAAGGGATAGTTCAGTATTCCGAGACCGTTGACCTAGTCAACAAGTTTACAGAGCATAGGAAATATTTACATGTAGGGAGTAAAATCCTACGCTGCAAAGTGTCTGAGTACGCAACGGTCCGTTTATTCCTCAGCCTCGATATTAGCCTCAGTACCTGTGCACTGGCCTGGAAGGCAAATAAAACATCAAAGGTGTGAGTGGAAAAAAATAACCTTTAGAAATACATTTATCAAAATATAGTCTTACCCTCCAGTTTTCACAAACATGCATGCATATCATAACTTATAAATCAAATAATTAAGATATGAATATAAATCTCAAACATCAATAAAAACATAGGATCCAAGTCCAATATAGAGTCACGTTATCCCTGCAACGCGTGTAAATCAATAGGCTCAAGGACCGCTCAAATCCCAAGCATCCGCCGCTGTGAACACATCACCAGCCGGCAATCCGGATCTCGTGAACACATCACTTACCGATCCATATATAATCCAGCACATCTGATCTGAGTCAAGCCTCCCTCGGCTGCTCGACAAAGATCGTGCTACGTGACCTCTTCGGGGTAAACACTTCCATCCCGAAGGCGAGCGCTATCTCCAGGGTCTATTTCGGGGGAAACATATTCCACACCGAAAGCCCTCATATATCATCATCACGAAAACCAGTGAAAACAGTTGCATGTAATATCAAAACCATTTTTGAACTGGGCTTTAAGCCCAAAAAACACTTTTCTCAAATCTATAAACCAATCCACGCAAACCTGCGCAATCACAATCTTATTTATGACATAAATCCATCAAATCCAATATCAGACTCATAATCCGAGTCAAAATCAAGTTCAAACCCCGAGCCTTAGCTCAAAATATCAGTTTCACAGATTTCTCGAAAATCGTGCCCAAAAGCACATAAAATAATATAATATTCCCAAAATAATATAATATTCCCAAAAATCCAGAAATCATCATATCGAAGTATAAATCATACCAAATCATTTCCAATCATATTATAAAGCATTTAAAACATATATGCATGCATTCAGGGTAGAAAATAAAAGTCCACTCACACACCGTCCAGATTGTTCCGTTTCGAGTTGTTCGTATTCTTCCGACGTCCTGAAAGTATTCGGGCCTGTCAAACAAGTAATATAATATTACTAACTCGTTACATAATCTCTTGTACGAATTTCCTAAGCGTCGGAATAAAATAATATTATTTTAAACGTAACCTATACGCCTCGGGTATACAAACTACTCTCAGTTCATATCTGATTGTCCCGAAACCAACGCTAATAGGTCCGTATCATAGAGAGTATCAAAATTACTGCTGGACCCTTCCTCGAATTCCCGGCCACGCGCCCTCACCCGCCGCCCCAAGCGGCTGCGCATGAAAGCCACGCGCCGTGAACAGTGCCTGCTACAGTGTCTCTCTCTCGCCCGTTTCTCTAGTATTCAGGTCTGTGACCCGCGATCAGACCCGACTCGTTTTCTATCGATTTACACTCAATTCATCTCGTTCTTTCACTCATTAATATCTATCCAATCTAACTGATAGTTCTGTACCTTCAATTGAATCAATTAAACCATAAAACGCCTCGACTCACGAAGAACACTCATCGGATCCTAATTCGGGTTTGACCTCAAATCGACCTGTTTTCTTCAATTGTTCATACCAGAAGCATCATAGGACTACTCTAAACACGAAATCGAGATCAATTTCATGAAATTTTACCTCTAAGTAACTCGACTCAAGCTCGATTTTCCGAAACAGTTGCAATGTCTATTCTTCCCCAATTCAGCTCCAATTCTTGTTCCAGTTAATTGGATTCAAGTCGTTAAGCTCCCAGGAAGCCTAATATCACGTCCAATTGGAACGAAATCGTCTGGAAATCCAAATTCGAAAATGAAGATTTTGAATGATTTTCGGTTAAGGGCAGTAGGGTGTTTTCTTAAGTTTGTTTGGTTCCTCCTCGGTTTTTCACTCTTCAATTTAGCTAATTGGGCAATCAATTTCTCTTGTTGCAACCGAAATCGATTAAGGAGAAGGAGAAATATGGACGTCCTCTGTTCTGTGTTTGAAGGTTTGGTCGTGTACGGTTACTGTTCATCAGTTAACAATCCCATTTATTTGTTAACCTCCATTAATTCATTAATTTAACTCCTTAAGTGCCACTAATCATCCCTAAGAAGTGACATTTGTCACTTGATGAATTACATGAGTCATTTAATGGCATGAATCAGCAAGTAAAGTGGATTGATAATTATCCTTCCACCGTCCAAGTATAATCCACCCAAAATTACCATTTTACCCTTGTGGTCACAAATGACCATTTTACCCCTAGACTTCGTAGACCCATAATTTCCTCATACGAGCTCCGTTTTCGACGTGCCACCTGTCTACGGATTCAGCGTTCCGAGACCTACACAACGGTACTCGAGAAATGTGCAAAAAGTATTTTAAACAAAAAGTCAACTTTTAGCCATATCGTTCCAAGGGTAAAAACGTCATTTTCACATTATTTTAATATTTTACAATTTTTGGATTTTTCGGGGCGTTACAACCTTCCCCCCCTTAGGGAATTTCGTCCCCGAAATTTCACGGAAATAAATACGGGTACTGCTCCCGCATCTGAGCTTCGGGTTCCCAAGTAGCCTCTTCTACATTCTGATTTCTCCAAAGCACTTTTACTAGAGGAATTGTCTTTCGGCGGAGTACTTTATCTTTTCGATCCAAGATCTGCACAGGTTGTTCCTCAAAGCTTAGGTCTTCCCTGAGCTCAATAGGTTGCTCTTCTAATACATGGGACTCATCGTATACATATTTCCGCAGCATTGACACATGGAAGACATTATGAACTCTGGAAAGCTCCGATGGTAGTGCTAATCGGTAAGCAACTCGGCCAATCCGCTCGATAATCTCATAAGGTCCGATGAAACGAAGGCTTAATTTCTCGGGCCTGCCAAATCGTACTATACCTTTCCAAGGGGATAACTTCAGAAAAACCCAATCTCCCACTGCAAATTCAAGATCCCTGATCCGTCGATCCACGTAGCTCTTTTGCCTGTCCTGGGCTGCCTTGAGTCTATCTCGAATGAGCTTAACTTTCTCTTTCGTCTGATCAATCAATTCGGACCTAGACAATTTTCTTTCACCGACCTCTGTCCAACACAAAGGGGTTCTGCACTGACGTCCATATAAGGCTTCATAAGATGCCATTCCAATACTTGCTTGGTAACTGTTATTATAGGCAAATTCCATCAATGGCAAATGTGACTCCCAAGTACCCTGGAATTGCAAAACACATGCTCTCATCATATCTTCCAAGGTCTGGATGGTTCGTTCCGACTGTCCGTCTGTCTGAGGGTGGAACGCCGTACTAAAATGCAATCTCGTCCCAAAAGCTTCCTGTAAACTTTGCCAGAATCTAGATGTAAATCGCGGATCTCGATCTGAGACAATAGAGGCAGGTGTACCATGTAACCGAATAATCTCATTAATGAACAAGTTAGCGTACTGAGTCATCTGAAAGTCTTCCTTCACAGGTAAGAAATGTGCTGACTTGGTAAGTCTGTCTACAATCACCCAAACGCCATCGTGGCCTCTGGGCGTCCTCGAAAGTTTAAACACAAAATCCATGGTTATATGATCCCATTTCCATTCTGGGATAGGAAGAGGTTGCAGTGCTCCATAAGGTCTCTGTCTCTCCGCCTTTACCTACTGACATATCGAACATTTACTCACATACTCAGCAATTTCTCGTTTCATACCAGGCCACCAGTAATGTTCTCGGAGCGTACGGTACATTTTTGTTCCTCCCGAATGCATAGCATATGCAGAACTATGAGCTTCAGCCAGAATCTCCTTTTTCAATGCTTCATCTGCAGGTACACATAATCTCCCGTCTGTGGTTAAGGCTCCGTCCTCATTCACTGCATAATCATGCCGTTCTCCGGCTTCTACTTCAATTCGAAGGATACATAAAGTTGCGTCTTGAAATTGAGCATCAATGATCTGATCAATCAGGATTGGTCGCACCTGGAAACTCGCTACCAACCCCTCTTGACTATCAAGTTCCAACACAACACCAGTCTTGTAACGACCCGTCCCGAATTCCGGGATTAGTTTAGTGACTAATCTTGATTAGCGAGGTTGAACGGTGGTTAGTAGGGCGGAATCGGACAAAATGTGCAAAATGACCGTTTTGCCCCTAGTCGTGGGCAAAATGTTGACTTTATGTTCGGGCGGTCAAATGGACTTTGACCGATGACCGTGACGTAGTTCGGGACGTCACGAGTTCATAGACAGGTGGCACGTTCGATTCCGACATTCGTAGAGAAAGTTATGGTGTTCGGAAGTTGAGGGGTATTTTGGTAATTTGGCTTATTAGGGGCCAAATGTTGACTTTTTGACCGGGAGGTCCGATGGACGAGGGCCAAGGACTGTTACGTAGGTCTCGTCGATACGAATCCAACGACAGGCGGCATGCCGAAATCGGAGATTCGACGACGAAGTTATGGTCACGGACGTAATCGCGATTAACCGAGACTCGGAATAAAATAATAATATAATAATGAATAGTAATTGACGAATCTGGACCCTTGATGAGTGACACATGTCATCATCCCCTTCAATCCCTAAAATCTGGATCCTTGTTGGCCATTGGATTATTTAATCCATTTCCTCTCCTTAAATCCTCACCATTCATTTTAAACCTCAGATTGAATCTGGGCCGTTGATTCATTCCCTCTCCCATTATTTGATCAGACTACACTCAATCTCACTTGCATTTTCTCTCAACCCGTGAGCACGACTTGCTCCCTTGAACAAACACACATCCAGACAGCCACCTCCTTTGCCTAGCTCCACCTCCAGATGACCACCACCACCAGCCACCTCCAGACGGCCACCACCGCCCCACAGCCACCCTGCACGGCCCAAAATCTCCCCAGACCCGAGAGGAACCAAATCGGCCCAAAACACCCAAACGTCCAAACCACCTCACCAATCTCCTCTGTGTTGGTGTGTGTGAGAGTTTAGCTGCACGGTAAGGCTTGAGAGATGACGGGAGACGACGGGAGACGGCGAGGTTGGCGGCGGAGAGGAAAACATGGGAGGTCCGAAAACTCAGAAATTGGAAATCGTTGTGGGATGGTGTTTGATCGTTTTGGAGAGGTGAATGATGTTCCTGGAGTCGAACTAGGCGTGCTGGTGGCCACGGCGGGAGCCACGGCGGCGAGGTAAGCCTCGAACCCGTGAGTTCGTTTCGGGTATAAAAATGGCAGCCTGAGTTTTACGGTGTGTTAATCAATCTAGTGGCCAGGATGTTGATCTTGGGGATGAAACGAGTTGGTAGAGACCGTTTTCGAGGAGAATGGTGGTCGGAACTGGGAACAGTCGACGGTGGAGTTTTGGCCGTGAGCTTCTCGATCGAGGAGGTACAATCTAGACGTGTTTTCTAGTTTTTAATTCCACAGAACCCTTAGTTTAACTTGGACGATCTTGTAGGAACAAACAGAACTGAAAATGGTCGAGGAATGGCGGAGAACCAGTCGGGTTGGGCCGCGGGTCACGGTGACCCGTTTATCAGAGAAACGGGTTTGAACGGTGACATTGTTCACGGCGCGTGAGTTTCACGCGCAGCCACTCACGGCGGCGCGTGGCGGCGCGTGGGCACGAATCTCGAGGTGAGGTCAACATGACTTCTGTCCTATTTAATGTAACGAACATTTTGGGATTGGTTTCGGGTCGATCGGACACCGTCTCGATAGTGTTCGGGATGTCCGAAGGTTTTAAATTAAGTTTAAAAATAAGTAAAAATTTGGGAAAATTACGGGACTTTGATAGGATGTTAATAATGAGGTTAGTGACCCTCTAATGTGATTTGGACAGGATTGGGAGTCCCGGTGATAGTGGTGTGGCCCGGGAGGGCCGGTGGCACGCGTATCGAGGCACACGGTTAAAACGGTCTGTGAGTGGACTTTGGTTTTATAAATTCTATGCATGCTTAAATGTTTTACATGGATTATGATTGTGATTGTATGATGTTGGTTTGGTTGTTGGTAAATTGTACGGTTTCACGTATTTCGAGGCGATTTACGTGCTTGCACGTAAATCGAGGTTTTTCGATTTTACATGGATTTTCCATATTTATGACTTGGATATAATGTGATGAAATGGTTTTGAAATTGGAATTATAAACTCGGGCTTGAGGCCCACTTGTTTTGGAAATTTCGGACTTGGAGTCCATTTGAGAATCGGGCCGGGGGCCCAGTTGGTTAATGAAATCGGGCCAGGGGCCCAGTTGGTATGAAATCGGGCTGAGACCCATTTGAGTTATGTTATCGGGCCAGGGGCCCAGTTGATTTACGAATTTGGGCCGTGGGCCCAGTGGGTTTATAAGTCGGGCTGCGGGCCCAGTTGGTTTACAAATCGGGCCGTGGGCCCAGTGGTTCATAAAATCGGGCATGAGGCCCAATTGGATTATAATGGTGAATTCGGGTCAGGGACCCTATATTTAATAATTGTGATTTTGGGTCAAGGACCCTAAATGGAATTATGTGGTTTTATGGAAATTTCGGGCAGGGCCCAATGGTAATGGTGTGGTAAAAGGATTTAATAAAACTGTTTTTCCATATACCATCTGGATACAAGGATATATGATGGTCTCCTCCAGATGTCTGGGACACTGGGGAAGTCACGGTGCATTGCCTGCGAGGGGTCATTATACGGAGCAGCCGGACCGTATGATGACTCAGGAGCAGGATTGCTATGATTGACGTCAGGGACGTCAGACATCAGGGATGTCAGATATATGGACCCAGAGAGACCCCGGGCAGCACGCGTAGCTTATGAAACCGTGAGATATGACGTCAGGGACGTCTAGCGTCTGGGACGCTAAGCATCTGGGATGCTGGTGATGGTAATGGTAAAATATGGATTAATGAATAAAATGGCTTATTGGTTGGATATGTGTATGTGGTAAAAATGGATTATTGGTTATGAAATGGTATGTCAGGTCAGGGACCCTAAATGGTTTTGGATTTTTGAATTGATGTTCATCTATGGTCGTGGGTGGTGACCCACATGGTTTTAATATATATGGTGGTGGTATTCCACGGTTTTGGGCTGAGTTCCCACACTTGGTTTTTGGTTAACGGTTTTCGGGCTAAGGCCCTAATGGCTCGGTTGAGCAAACGTTTTGGTTACTGGTTTTTGGTGGCATGCATACGTTTTTATTGGAGGGCATAAATGTCTTATAAATGTATTTGGTAAACTTATTGGTTTTTGTCCACTCACAGCTTTTGGTTTTAATGCCCTTCAGGTTGATCACGGATGCGATTGCAGCAGAGACTGGGACATTGCATACCTCCTCCATCGATCCTTGCGCACTCTGGAAGCCCCGTTTGGGCAGTGGTTCGTGGTTATCCCTTGTCTGACACCCCTTGTTGGACGGGAGCAGGGCACATTCCACGGTAATCCCGGGGGGATTGGGATGGGTCCTGTCAACTTGGTATCAGAGCATGGTTGCTCTAATTGTGCGCGCAGGTCGAGGGTGTGATGTCTCATTGGGCTGCAATTCGTTATCAACCTGATAGATAGTGTTTGGGTTTGGATAGTGGATGGAGTGCGATTGGCCCGATATGCCATGCGTTAATGTGATTCGACCCAAGTGGGGTTGATTGTGGTGAACTGGTATAGTGGGACCGTCGGTTCGGTCATGTGATATTGGATTGTTGTGCTGCTAGGTGCAGCCAGGTTCGGGGAACCTCATGTGAGTAATGGTCTAAAATGTGAACCCTTGTGGTGGTTTCTAGTGTGAGGGATGTTGGTTCATCGGAGTTGGCCGATGACCTAGTGGTGGAACCCACGTTGATGGGATGGTAGGATTGGATTTGACGTCTATTCGATGTCAGGACCGCGGGGTCGGTCAGGTTGTGGATTTTATATTACGAAAAACTGTTTGGTTCGGTTGAACCATAGGGTGTGATTGTGGAACCCTAGTGTTAAAAGGTAAACCATAATAATGATTAGCGGGTGAGAACTTGTGCTGCGACGAGCGGCTGAGGTCATGGATGACCATGCGGATGGCTCTGGTGAGTCTAGTCAGAACTATGGGATTCGATTTACGGATACGGTTCTGAGATAAATTATAGGATCCCGTGTTGGATCGGGTATTGGTGTGATGTGTGGATGCGGATCTCGATAGCAATGACAGTTAGTCGGTAGTCATATGGAGATGACTGGCTATCGAGGGTAATTGGTGTGGTTATAATACTTGGGAATCAGGGGACGTTCAGGGAACGTTCATCTTCCTGATGTGGATTGTCAGAATAGTGGTACCCATAGTCGTGAGGTACGGGATCGTCGTTCGGTATGAACGGAGATCCAGGGTTGTCGTATTTGCACACGGTGTGCAGTATGGATGTTTGCGGGTTGGTACTTTTGTGCTGATGCTAGTATGGATGCCTGTGTGCTGATACTAGTGTTGTTGATAGAGTGTTGGTGCCGGTACTAGCGCTGGTGCTAGTGTCGGTAATGGTGTTGACGATGAGCCACCAGTCGGGGTGTGACTCCGTCATGATGGACATATGTTCGGTCTTTGGGATTCGGTAGTGGTTGAGTGATGGACTGGATGGGTTCCAGTTAAGATCGTAATGTGTTGGGATAAGTTCCAATAGTGGTGAGATAACCAGTAAGGAGTGGATTAAAAAGGGTATAATTGAGACTTGAGTAATCTTGGGATGACGCCCCCTACGTCATGATAATTGGTGGATTTGGGGGAGTTGTTGGCAACTCCGAAATTTGTGTGATTTTATATTTTTAAATATCCCTAAATGTACATGGAAATGATTAAAACTGGAAAAGACGAGGAAAAACCATTAGTGGTATAAAGGTAGGAATTTGTAATTGAGAACTTGGGAAACCGAGTGTTGAACCTGGAAAGGTCGGGATGTGCGAACGGAACAATAACGGATTGATTGTGGACACGGGGTTGCCCAAGTGAATTGAGGAGGTAGGAAGTTTAGTGGTTAGACTTGACGTCTTGTTGGGAGCATATCTGTTTCCAACATGGTTGGAACCTTAAATTCGAGAAGCGTTGTGATTGGGGAACGAGAGTGGTGCTCGTTTTTGGTGATTGGTATTCCGAAGTCATTGGGGTTGACTTCTTGCTTTCTGCCCTGGCAGACATTGACTGTAGTTACCAGTACGTTGAGCGTGTATTGGTTGGTGAGCCCGTGTGTGTTGTGAGGTCCTTAGGAGGAGCTACGTGTTCGAAATTAGGTAAACGAGATTTCTCATTTTCTGCTTGGTGGCAGACGATGTGGTGTCACATGGCGTGGTGAGTGCAGTGAGTTTTGTTGCATCCACGTAGGATGAGTTTTGGCGTCATTGTGTTGGATCATCCTTGGTTTTTCCTAGGTGGAATGACAAGGATTGATACGAACTTGGGTGTGTGAGTCGAAATGACGGGATTGAACTTCTTTTCGAAGTGGGGCCCGTAGGGTATTCTACTCGGGTGAGTAGGTTATCAAGGTAGTTGAATTTTGTCAACCTTAGACGTGTGGAGGTTGGATTGGCTTCCCTATGAAGTCAATTGGAGGTATCAAACGGGTAACCGATAGGTTCGGTTTTGGTGTGTCTTGGTAAATGTGAATGAGATTTCGGGATTTAGAATCGAATTTCTAGGTGACGATTCAGGATTCGATTTTGGAACTTGAAAGTATATTTCTGGATTTGGGTACGGAATGATTATTCCAAATGCTAGCTTACGGAATAATGATTTCGGATTCGGATTTGGATATGAATTAAAATGGGGTATCTGGGTTTGGATCCGGAATTTCTTACGAAGTTGCGGATTCAGATTCGGAAGTGGAACTAGATGTTGGGTGGAGTTTCGATTTGTCTCATGCTGGATTGGGCAAACGTACTCCATTATTGGAACGTGTTCGGCTATGACCTAGGTGGTTGTAGTCTGGTTATTAGGTAGATGTGTGTACTTCGTACTTGGTTCGAGGTACAATACCTTGTAGACTTGTGATGCCTAGTTACGGTATACGGGATATACCCGAGGTTTGTCAGTGAGCGTGATGGTAGTCGGATTGGTTCCGATACCATGGGATTGGTTGTGGACCGGACATTACTATGCAATGGGTCATGGTAATTCCGATATGTTTAATTACACACAGGTCGTGTGAAATGTCGGTAAGGGTATTGGTGAGTCGAGTACGTTGGTGGCATGTGTAGCCACGAGTGAGTCTAGTGTCAGTTTTCGACTGACAACAACTGTGTGGTGACAGTTTGTCAGGATGTGTCAACATAGATTGTTGAGTGGGGTCAGCTGACTCCTAGTGGGAGTGGGAAAGGAACCGTCGAGTTGTTGCGTCAACGAGAGGGTTGATTTGACAAGTGGTGTCAAATTCGAAACAAGTAGTTTCAGTCATTCGACGGGGTCGAATGTAATCGTTGCGTTTTGAGTATTAGTGGTACGTTTGGGTGTAGACAAGTTTTGTCCAAATAGTTGGTGTACGGGTGTACACGTGTTGCGTGGTCGATTCCACTTTCCACGGGGTGTTTGTGGAATCAGGATAGTCGAGTTTCGAGAGCGAAACTTATTAAGGAGGGAAGTACGTTGAGATTAGAGCGGTTGGAATTTCGAGGACGAAATTTATTAAGGAGGGAAGATTGTAACGACCCGTCCCGAATTCCGGGATTAGTTTAGTGACTAATCTTGATTAGCGAGGTTGAACGGTGGTTAGTAGGGCGGAATCGGACAAAATGTGCAAAATGACCGTTTTGCCCCTAGTCGTGGGCAAAATATTGACTTTATGTTCGGGCGGTCAAATGGACTTTGACCGATGACCGTGGTGTAGTTCGGGACGTCACGAGTTCATAGACAGGTGGCACGTTCGATTCCGACATTCGTAGAGAAAGTTATGGTGTTTGGAAGTTGAGGGGTATTTTGGTAATTTGGCTTATTAGGGGCCAAATGTTGACTTTTTGACCGGGAGGTCCGATGGACGAGGGCCAAGGACCGTTACGTAGGTCTCGTCGATACGAATCCAACGACAGGCGGCATGCCGAAATCGGAGATTCGACGACGAAGTTATGGTCACGGACGTAATCGCGATTAACCGAGACTCGGAATAAAATAATAATATAATAATGAATAGTAATTGACGAATCTGGACCCTTTATGAGTGACACATGTCATCATCCCCTTCAATCCCTAAAATCTGGATCCTTGTTGGCCATTGGATTATTTAATCCATTTCCTCTCCTTAAATCCTCACCATTCATTTTAAACCTCAGATTGAATCTGGGCCGTTGATTCATTCCCTCTCCCATTATTTGATCAGACTACACTCAATCTCACTTGCATTTTCTCTCAACCCGTGAGCACGACTTGCTCCCTTGAACAAACACACATCCAGACGGCCACCTCCTTTGCCTAGCTCCACCTCCAGATGACCACCACCACCAGCCACCTCCAGACGGCCACCACCGCCCCACAGCCACCCTGCACGGCCAAAAATCTCCCCAGACCCGAGAGGAACCAAATCGGCCCAAAACACCCAAACGTCCAAACCACCTCACCAATCTCCTCTGTGTTGGTGTGTGTGAGAGTTTAGCTGCACGGTGAGGCTTGAGAGATGACGGGAGACGACGGGAGACGGCGAGGTTGGCGGCGGAGAGGAAAACATGGGAGGTCCGAAAACTCAGAAATTGGAAATCGTTGTGGGATGGTGTTTGATCGTTTTGGAGAGGTGAATGATGTTCATGGAGTCGAACTAGGCGTGCTGGTGGCCACGGCGGGAGCCACGGCGGCGAGGTAAGCCTCGAACCCGTGAGTTCGTTTCGGGTATAAAAATGGCAGCCTGAGTTTTACGGTGTGTTAATCAATCTAGTGGCCAGGATTTTGATCTTGGGGATGAAACGAGTTGGTAGGGACCGTTTTCGAGGAGAATGGTGGTCGGAACTGGGAGCAGTCGACGGTGGAGTTTTGGCCGTGAGCTTCTCGATCGAGGAGGTACAATCTAGACGTGTTTTCTAGTTTTTAATTCCACAGAACCCTTAGTTTAACTTGGACGATCTTGTAGGAACAAACAGAACTGAAAATGGTCGAGGAATGGCGGAGAACCAGTCGGGTTGGGCCGCGGGTCACGGTGACCCGTTTATCAGAGAAACGAGTTTGAACGGTGACATTGTTCACGGCGCGTGAGTTTCACGCGCAGCCACTCACGGCGGCGCGTGGCGGCGCGTGGGCACGAATCTCGAGGTGAGGTCAACATGACTTCTGTCCTATTTAATGTAACGAACATTTTGGGATTGGTTTCGGGTCGATCGGACACCGTCTCGATAGTGTTCGGGATGTCCGAAGGTTTTAAATTAAGTTTAAAAATAAGTAAAAATTTGGGAAAATTACGGGACTTTGATAGGATGTTAATAATGAGGTTAGTGACCCTCTAATGTGATTTGGACAGGATTGGGAGTCCCGGTGATAGTGGTGTGGCCCGGGAGGGCCGGTGGCACGTGTATCGAGGCACACGGTTAAAACGGTCTGTGAGTGGACTTTGGTTTTATAAATTCTATGCATGCTTAAATGTTTTACATGGATTATGATTGTGATTGTATGATGTTGGTTTGGTTGTTGGTAAATTGTACGGTTTCACGTATTTCGAGGCGATTTACGTGCTTGCACGTAAATCGAGGTTTCCGGTTTTACATGGATTTTCCATATTTATGACTTGGATATAATGTGATGAAATGGTTTTGAAATTGGAATTATAAACTCGGGCTTGAGGCCCACTTGTTTTGGAAATTTCGGACTTGGAGTCCATTTGAGAATCGGGCCGGGGGCCCAGTTGGTTAATGAAATCGGGCCAGGGGCCTAGTTGGTATGAAATCGGGCTGAGACCCATTTGAGTTATGTTATCGGGCTAGGGGCCCAGTTGATTTACGAATTTGGGCCGTGGGCCCAGTGCGTTTATAAGTCGGGCTGCGGGCCCAGTTGGTTTACAAATCGGGCCGTGGGCCCAGTGGTTCATAAAATCGGGCATGAGGCCCAATTGGATTATAATGGTGAATTCGGGTCAGGGACCCTATATTTAATAATTGTGATTTTGGGTCAAGGACCCTAAATGGAATTATGTGGTTTTATGGAAATTTCGGGCAGGGCCCAATGGTAATGGTGTGGTAAAAGGATTTAATAAAACTGTTTTTCCATATACCATCTGGATACAAGGATATATGATGGTCTCCTCCAGATGTCTGGGACACTGGGGAAGCCACGGTGCATTGCCTGCGAGGGGTCATTATACGGAGCAGCCGGACCGTATGATGACTCAGGAGCAGGATTGCTATGATTGACGTCAGGGACGTCAGACATTAGGGATGTCAGATATATGGACCCGGAGAGACCACGGGCAGCACACGTAGCTTATGAAACCGTGAGATATGACGTCAGGGACGTCTAGCGTCTGGGACGCTAAGCATCTGGGATGCTGGTGATGGTAATGGTAAAATATGGATTAATGAATAAAATGGCTTATTGGTTGGATATGTGTATGTGGTAAAAATGGATTATTGGTTATGAAATGGTATGTCGGGTCAGGGACCCTAAATGGTTTTGGATTTTTGAATTGATGTTCATCTATGGTCGTGGGTGGTGACCCACATGGTTTTAATATATATGGTGGTGGTATTCCACGGTTTTGGGCTGAGTTCCCACACTTGGTTTTTGGTTAACGGTTTTCGGGCTAAGGCCCTAATGGCTCGGTTGAGCAAACTTTTTGGTTACTGGTTTTTGGTGGCATGCATACGTTTTTATTGGAGGGCATAAATGTCTTATAAATGTATTTGGTAAACTTATTGGTTTTTGTCCACTCACAGCTTTTGGTTTTAATGCCCTTCAGGTTGATCACGGATGCGATTGCAGCAGAGACTGGGACATTGCATACCTCCTCCATCGATCCTTGCGCACTCTGGAAGCCCCGTTTGGGCAGTGGTTCGTGGTTATCCCTTGTCTGACACCCCTTGTTGGACGGGAGCAGGGCACATTCCACGGTAATCCCGGGGGGATTGGGATGGGTCCTGTCAAGTCTTACGTAGTTCAACTAATAGAGGCAAGTGTATCATCCGTAAATGAGCTACCGAATGTGCTGATTTCCGACTCAATGCATCAGCCACTACGTTTGCCTTTCCAGGATGGTATTCGATCGTGTAATCATAATCCTTAAGTAATTCCAACCATCTTCTCTGCCTCACATTTAGCTCATTCTGGGTGAAAAAGTATTTCAAACTTTTATGGTCCGTAAACAATCGGCAATTCTCACCATATAGATAATGTCTCCAGATCTTTAGCGCATGCACTACTGCAGCCAATTCCAAATCATGGGTAGGATAGTTGCGCTCATGCGGTTTTAATTGCCGAGAAGCATAAGCAATCACTTTCCCATGCTGCATCAGCACACACCCTAAGCCGTGTAAGGATGCATCAGTATACACTTCAGATTCTCCACTGTCATCTGGAAAAGCTAATACTGGAGCGGATGTCAATCGTTTCTTCAATTCCTGAAAACTCTGCTCGCAAGTCTCATCCCAAATGAACCTAACTCCCTTCCTGGTCAAACGAGTCAAAGGAGCAGCAATCGTAGAAAATCCTTCCACGAAACGCCTGTAATAACCGGCTAACCCCAGAAAGCTCCTCACTTCAGTCACTGTTGTGGGTTGTTCCCAATTTGCCACTGCTTCAATTTTCTGGGGATCAACACAAATTCCTTCTGCAGAAATCACATGTCCTAGAAATCCCACACTCGTCAACCAAAATTGACATTTACTCAGTTTAGCAAATAGTTGATTCTCCCTCAGAGTTCCAAGCACAAGTCTCAGGTGCTTCTCGTGTGCTTTCGCAGTCTTTGAATATACTAAAATATCATCAATAAACACAATGACAAACTGATCAAGATATTTCCGGAATACTCGGTTCATCAAGTCCATAAATGCTACCGGAGCATTGGTTAACCCAAAGGGCATCACGAGAAACTCATAATGACCATACCGAGTCCGAAAGGCTGTTTTCGGAATATCCTCTTCTCGAATCCTCAACTGATGGTAACCAGAACGAAGATCAATCTTCGAAAAATATGTGGCTCCCCTTAACTGATCAAACAAATCGTCAATTCGAGGCAAAGGATACTTATTCATGATCGTCATCTTGTTTAGTTGCCTGTAATCCATACACATTCTCAAACTGCCTTCTTTCTTTTTCACAAACAGTACGGGGGCTCCCCACGGTGATACACTAGGTCGAATGAATCCCCTATCGACTAGATCCTGTAATTGCACCTTTAATTCCCTTAACTCAGCTGGTGCCATGCGATAAGGAGGCAAAGAAATAGGTCGTGTACCTGGAATCAAGTCAATGGTGCACTCCATCTCCCTATGCAGTGGCACTCCTAGTAAGTCCTCAGGAAACACATCTGGGAACTCACATACGATAGGGACGTCCTCGACCCTAACTGGAGTATCCCGTACATCAACCACATGTGCTAGATAACCCTGGTAATCCTTTCGCAACAACCTTTCTGCTGTAAGAGCTGATATGACTTTAGCGGGTAACATTTGCCGCTCTCCCTGGAATATCACCTCCGGTAATCCTGGACTCCGGAGTATCACCCTCTTATCGAAACATTCGATAGAGGCATGATGGGTTGTCAGCCAATCCATCCCAAGGATAACATCAAAATCACATAAATCTAACAAAATTAAGTCAACCACGAGATGCTCACTCCCGATCAAGACAGGATACTCTCGTATCACTTGGTTGACTACATAAATATCACCAGTCGGTGTACCGACTCCCATATCACAACCAAGTGCAGAAATTTCTCTATCAGCTAAGGTTGCATACGTGCGAGAAACAAATGAATGAGTAGCTCCCGGGTCTATCAAGGTACGTGCATGATGCCCAAAAATAGGAAGCATACCTGTCACCACTCCTGGGGTAGATCGAGCCTCCTGTTCAGTAACAGTAAATACTCGAGCCTGTGGTCCCGAAGTCTGACCACGTCCTCGACCAGCTCCTCTCCCCCCAGTCGTATCAGAAGTCGATGCCGTACTCCGACTCTGCTCGGCAGTGCCCCAACCGGTACCACTACCAACCAAACGTGGGCAATCCTTCTTGAAATGGCCCGGCTCCCGACAGTAAAAGCAAACAAGTACATTTCCCCGATTGGGTCCGCTGTTCTGTCGGTTGGCTGATCCCACTGATGCTTCACTAGACTGGACTGTTGCCGAAGATTGAGACCCAAATCTCGGTGCATTCCCACGACCATAACTTAAACGAGTACCACCAGATGATCCAGAACTAGAACCACCCCTTTTTGGCCATCTCTGACTCGGCGCTCCCTGATACTGTCGCTCTCGGCGCCGACCATAGCCTGAAAACTGTTGTGGTGCTGGTAAAGTCACCTCAACTCTGGCAGCTTCATCGGACAACTCCCTCAGAGAAGCATATGATCCCACTGTCACGGCACCACGGATCTCATTCTTTAACCCCTGCTCAAACCTCCTACACTTGTCCTCCTCGGTAGACACATACAAAGGGGCAAAATTTGCTAGGTTCAAGAACTTTTGCTCATAATCAGCCACAGATAGATCTCACTGTGTCAGTTGAAGAAACTCCACTTCCTTGGCATTACGAAAAGAACGAGGATAAAACTGATCTAAGAAACAGTGCCTGAAGTCCTCCCAACTCAGGGTGTTGGCATCCAATCCCGTCAATTGTAATCCACGCCACCATCGATACGCCTGACTACTCAGCATAAACGTGGCTAAAGGAACCATGTCTCCTGGTGGACATCGCATGATCTCAAAAATCCGTTCCAACTGTGTAACCCAATCATACGCCTCATCTGGGTTAGTCTGATCCGTAAAACTCATGGCCCCCAAACGTTGAGCTCTCTCTACGTCTGGACCCTCCATTTCTTCGCCAGGCTGTGCACGAGGCTCGCGTCGCGGAGGCATCTTGAGGTATCTGTACGTAAAACAGATCAGTTAACAAGACCTGCACACAATGTGCAAGACTCAGACCACAACATAGTGCTCTGATACCAATTGACAAGACCCATTCCGATTATCCCTCGATAACCGTGACAGATCCTGCTCCCGTCTGACAATAACTCGAAAGTACCAAAAGTAGTTTCAAATATATACATATAACACATATAAACGATAACATTGTCAGACAAGGGATAGTTCAGTATTCCAAGACCGTTGACCTAGTCAACAGGTTTACAGAGCATAGGAAATATTTACATGTAGGGAGCAAAATCCTACGCTGCAAAGTGTCTGAGTACGCAACGGTCCGTTTATTCCTCAGCCTCGATATTAGCCTCAGTACTTGTGCACTGGCCTGGAGGGCAAATAAAACATCAAAGGTGTGAGTGGACAAAAATAACCTTTAGAAATACATTTATCAAAATATAGTCTTACCCTCCAGTTTTCACAAACATGCATGCATATCATAACTTATAAATCAAATAATTAAGATATGAATATAAATCTCAAACATCAATAAAAACATAGGATCCAGGTCCAATATAGAGTCACGTTATCCCTGCAACGCGTGCAAATCAATAGGCTCAAAGACCGCTCAAATCCCGAGCATCCGCCGCTGTGAACACATCACCAGCCGGCAATACGGATCTCGTGAACACATCACTTACCGATCCATATATAATCCAGCACATCTGATCTGAGTCAAGCCTCCCTCGGCTGCTCGACAAAGATCGTGCTACGTGACCTCTTCGGGGTAAACACTTCCATCCCGAAGGCGAGCGCTATCTCCAGGGTCTATTTCGGGGGAAACATATTCCACACCGAAAGCCCTCATATATCATCATCACGAAAACCAGTGAAAACAGTTGCATGTAATATCAAAACCATTTTTGAACTGGGCTATAAGCCCAAAAACACTTTTCTCAGATCTATAAACCAATCCACGCAAACCTGCGCAATCACAATCTTATTTATGACATAAATCCATCAAATCCAATATCAGACTCATAATCCGAGTCAAAATCAAGTTCAAACCCCGAGCCTTAGCTCGAAATATCAGTTTCACAGATTTCTCGAAAATCGTGCCCAAAAGCACATAAAATAATATAATATTCCCAAAATAATATAATATTCCCAAAAATCCAGAAATCATCATATCGAAGTATAAATCATACCAAATCATTTCCAATCATATTATAAAGCATTTAAAACATATATGCATGCATTCAGGGTAGAAAACAAAAGTCCACTCACACACCGTCCAGATTGTTCCGTTTCGAGTTGTTCGTATTCTTCCGACGTCCTGAAAGTATTCGGGCCTGTCAAACAAGTAATATAATATTACTAACTCGTTACATAATCTCTTGTACGAATTTCCTAAGCGTCGGAATAAAATAATATTATTTTAAACGTAACCTATACGCCTCGGGTATATAAACTACACTCAGTTCATATCCGATTGTCCCGAAACCAACGCTAATAGGTCTGTATCATCGAGAGTATCAAAATTGCTGTTGGACCCTTCCTCGGATTCCCGGCCACGCGCCCTCACGCGCCGCCGCAAGCGACTGCGCGTGAAAGCCACGCGCCGTGAACAATGCTTGCTACAGTGTCTCTCTCTCGCCCGTTTCTCTGGTATTCAGGTCTGTGACCCGCGATCAGACCCAACTCGTTTTCTATCGATTTACACTCAATTCAACTCGTTCTTTCACTCATTAATATCTATCCAATATAACTGATAGTTCTGTGCCTTCAATTGAATCAATTAAACTATAAAACGCCTCGACTCACGAAGAACACTCATCAGATCCTAATTCGGGTTTGACCTCAAATCGACCTGTTTTCTTCAATTGTTCATACCAGAAGCATCATAGGACTACTCTAAACACGAAATCGAGATCAATTTCATGAAATTTTACCTCTAAGTAACTCGACTCAAGCTCGATTTTCCGAAACAGTTGCAATGTCTATTCTTCCCCAATTCAGCTCCAATTCTTGTTCCAGTTAATTGGATTCAAGTCGTTAAGCTCCCAGGAAGCCTAATATCACGTCCAATTGGAACGAAATCGTCTGGAAATCCAAATTCGAAAATGAAGATTTTGAATGATTTTCGGTTAAGGGCAGTAGGGTGTTTTCTTAAGTTTTTTTGGTTCCTCCTCGGTTTTTCACTCTTCAATTTAGCTAATTGGGCAATCAATTTCTCTTGTTGCAACCGAAATCGATTAAGGAGAAGGAGAAATATGGACGTCCTCTGTTCTGTGTTTGAAGGTTTGGTCGTGTACGGTTACTGTTCATCAGTTAACAATCCCATTTATTTGTTAACCTCCATTAATTCATTAATTTAACTCCTTAAGTGCCACTAATCATCCCTAAGAAGTGACATTTGTCACTTGATGAATTACATGAGTCATTTAATGGCATGAATCATCAAGTAAAGTGGATTGATAATTATCCTTCCACCGTCCAAGTATAATCCACCCAAAATTACCATTTTACCCTTGTGGTCACAAATGACCATTTTACCCTTGTGGTCACAAATGACCATTTTACCCCTGGACTTCGCAGACCCATAATTTCCTCATACGAGCTCCGTTTTCGACGTGCCACCTGTCTACGGATTCAGCGTTCCGAGACCTACACAACGGTACTCGAGAAATGTGCAAAAAGTATTTTAAACAAAAAGTCAACTTTTAGCCATATCGTTCCAAGGGTAAAAACGTCATTTTCACATTATTTTAATATTTTACAATTTTTGGATTTTTTGGGGCGTTACAACAATATTCTTCTGGTTCAAGAAATCTTTAAGGGCTATCAACTTAATTCTGGAGTTCCTAGATGTGCAGTTAAGGTTGACATTCAAAAGGCGTATGACTCATTGTCCTGGGACTTCATTTTATTCTACTTTTGAGGTCTTTCGGTTTCCTCTTGTGTTTATTTCTTGGATTAGAACGTGTATTTCTAGCACTCGATTCTAAGTTGCTATTAATTGGGAGCTTGCGGGTTTCTTTCCAGGGAAGCGGGGTATTCATCAAGGTGATCTTATGTCCTCTTATATATTTGTTATTGCCATGGAGATTTTCTCCTTATTTTGAAGAAGGGTATATAGTGCAATCCTACTTTTAGGTTACATTGGAGGTGTGGGAAGGTAATGCTCGCACATTTATCATTTGCTGATGACCTCATGGTTTTCTCCCATGGTGATACTTTCTCTCTCTCTGTTATTAAGGCTGCTCTTGATAGGTTCTCTGGTATGTCAGGGTTTTATCCTAATTTGGCGAAATGCCCTTTATTTACGGCCGGGGTGGATGATTGTGTGAAGAATCAGTTTTTGAGTTGCTTTGGGGTTCAGGAAGGTTGTTTGTATGTTCGTTACCTTGGTATTCCCATTATTACCTCGAAGCCTAGTTTAGCGAATTCTGCTCCATTGATTGAAAGGATTCGTAATCGCGTAATGGCCTGGGAGCATCGTGCTCTTTCTATTAGTGCGAGGGTGGTTTTAATCCGATCTGTTCTATATATCATTATGGTGTTTTGTGCATCCCATCTTGTCTTACCTAAGAATATTGTTAGGGATATTGAGCAGATTCTTCGTCGGGTTTTGGGGTCCGGGAAGAGCGATGGTGACAGGACCCATCCCAATCCCCCCCGGGATTAACGCGGGATGACCTTGCTCCCGTCTGACACGAAGTGTCAAACAAGGGATATTTCCTACCTTTGCCCTCCCAGGCTATCAGAGTACACCAGGATCCGGAGGAGGTATGCGATATCTCGGTCTCTGCTACAGTCCACACCCGATGTCAACCTGAAGGGCAGTCAAAACATTAAAAGCTGTGAATGGACAAAACAAGAGTTATAAAAACATTTCCATAAGACATTTGTACCCTTCACTAAAAAGCTTGCATGCATTCGAAAACCATTTAACCAAATGGAATTATCTGTGGGAACTAAGCCCAAAACCATAATCAAATCAAATACACGAGCCACTGCTCAACCCTGTGCACACCACATACCAAAGAATCATAAAGATTCAACCATACGGCCCACTGCCCAAAACCATACGGGACTCAGCCCAAAACCAACATGAAACCAACCATACGGGCCACTGGCCAAAACCTGTGTAACCACACATCACGTCCATATATCATATCATATATCATATATCATATATACATATAAGTCACACAACCAATCCTATCACGGTATCCAAAGCTACGCGCGTGCTACCCGGGTCTCAATCCGAGTCTTCTCAAAGTCAATGTCAATGTCAATGTCCGCATACCACTGATCCTACCCGAGGTTATAGTAACCACAGCCTACCTGACAGTAAGGAACCCAACTGGGGGGTGACTCCATTCAGTCGGTGCTCCGTGACAGTAATAGAAGTAAAGGAAGGTATATGCATATATATATATATATATATATACATAACATACATATCCATGCCCGGTTCACCTGAACCGTCATGATCCATAATATCCATTTACAGGGTTCATGGCGGTCCCCATAATCCGTCATGAACCATCATAACATAACCAGGTTCATGCAGGTCCCCATAATCCGTCATGAACCACGATACCATAACAAGGGTTCATGCCGGTTCCCATAAACCGTCATAAACCACGATACCATAACAAGGGTTCATGCTGGTTCCCTTAAACCGTCATGAACCGAGAAATCCATTTAAGGTTCCCTGACCTGAAATCAAAATCGTAAAGTAACCTGGGTCTCGTGCCCGAACATAGGACATCAGCTGGGCATCGTGCCCGATATCTGAGGTCATATACCCGAGACAAAACCAAATGGGTCTCATACCCGAGTTTATCCTTTTAGAAATCCAAAACCTTTTCATTTAGACCAAGAAAGACATACAGACCCGTATAGGCACCGTATAGGGCCGAAACCTCGAAATACGTGCCTATACGTAACCACACATCCAAATGCACTCAAGGCATCACAAACAAGTATTTAAAACATATAATAAACATTTACGCATGCACCAATTTTGAAAACAAGGTCCACTCACAGACCGTTCGAGCTGCCGCCTCGATTTGCGTGTCGTAGGCTCTCCCGAGCCGATCACTGTCACTGGGACTCCCGAACCTGTCCAAATCGTAATAGAAAGTTACTAACTACTTAATTAACCTCCTACCAAAGTCCCGTAATTTTCCGGTATTTTAAACTATTTTTAAACCGATCCTAAACCTTCGAACACCCCGAAACCTATCAAAACGATGTTCGATTGACACGAAACCAGTCCCAAAATGTTCGTTACATCGAATAGATGATTTCGTATGTTGGAACCATTCCCAAATTCCTCCTCACGCACTCGTACGCGCCCCTAGACTGGCCTGTGCGTGGGTCCACGCGCCGGCTACCGTGGATCATCCCTGTCCCTGCGACGGCCGGTTCAGACCGGCGTGACCGGTTCAACTCATTTCCTCCCTCAATTTTCGTCCGTTTGCCTCCATTTCAATTCTAAAATTCCTCTTTCCTCAATTCCTATGTAACCCAATCCCTACACCCAAGAAAAACCACCTAAACCGTTGATTCGAAATGGACCTCACGGTCCTGTTTTCCCCAGCCGTTCCCACGGCCTCCTCCGCCCTGAACCAGCCTCCCAATCCTCCTAAAACCTCCATAGCAACTCCCTAATCACCTCCCAACCACCCACAACTAACCATAATGCAAGAATCGAAAAAGAAAGGAGAAAATTGGCAAACCGAGTTACCTCTCGGTTTTGTCTCCTCCAGCCGCCGTCCACGGTGGTTCTGGCCGTCCAGCCACCTCCTCAGTCCTTTCATCACTCTCTGGAGGGGGAGAGAGGGGGGGAGGGGGGGGGGGGGGGGGTTGAGATTGGGTTTGGTGGGTTGAAATGGGAATGATCAATCGATGAAGGGAGGGTGGATATGAATGAAAGAAAACTGATGGCCAGTAGATGGGTGACAAGTGTCACTCATCCATTGGGCCTCCATAAAATATCTAGGCCCTACTAAATTCCAAAATGCAACCGTTTCGTAATTCGTGCAATAGTGCACTTGAACTTTCGTGAACCGTAATTTCGCTGTCGAACGTCCGAATTCGACGTGCCGCCTGTCTATGGATTCGTATCGTCCCGATCTATGTAATGGTCCTCGGTCTTCGGCCATCGGACATCTTGGTAAAAAATTCAACTATTTTCCCCTTTTTAACCATAATTACCAAAATGCCCGCAAACTTCTGAACGTCATAACTTCCTCCTCGAATGTCGGAATTGAACGTACCACCTGTCTATGAACTCGTGAAGTCCTAAGCTACGTCACGGTCATCGGTCGAAGTCCATTTAATCACTTGAATGAAAAGTCAATGTGTTGCCCACACCTAGGGGCAAAACGGTCATTTTGCATCGTTCGTCTGATTTCGCCTAACTAATCACGGATTAGCCTCAATAATCGTGATTAGTCACTAATCTAATCTAGGAATTTGGGACGGGTCGTTACAACCTTCCCTCCTTAATTAATTTCGTCCTCGAAATTCCAACCGATTTAATTCTAACCGTTCTTCCCTCCTTAATTTAGTTTCGTTCTCGAAACTCCATCTATCTCGATTCCACATCCACCTCGTGGAAAGTAGAATTGACCTCGAAACTCGTGTACACTAGTACACCTATTAACCATAACAATACTCGTCTGCACCCAGACATACCACTAACACTCACGTTGTATCGACTACACTCGACCATGTCAAATGATAGTAGCCATACGGTCCGAATTGACATAAGTTGCCAAATCTACCAAGTCTCTGACACAAACACTCGAAGGTTCCCTTGCTCCATCACCCATCTATCCTGACGTCTGCTCCCACTGGTAGTCACGAAATCTCACTAACTGATCCACGTTGACATCTTCGACAAACCGTCACCACTTGACAGTCGTCAGTCGAAAACTAACACTATACCCACTTGTGGTTATACTAACCACCAATTTACTCAACCTGTGTGCACACTAACCAACAATTCACCCGACCTGTGTGTAACTAGACCCATCAGAAATACCATGACCCAATGCACAATATCTCATGTCCAGTCCACGACCTCAATTAATTCGATGGTATCAGAACCAATCCGACTACCAACACGTTCACAAACGTACTACTAGTATAACCTATATACCATCACCAGGCACGACAAGTCTTCCCGGTATTGTACCTCGAACAACGTACAAGGTACGTACATCTACCCATCAATCAGACTACAACTATAACAACAACAACGACCTAGGTTGTAGGCAATCACGTTTCAATAATGGAGTCCATCTGTCCAATCCAGTATTAGACAAATCGAAACTCCAACCCATAATCCATTTCCAAATCCGAATCCGAATCCGCAATTTCGTAAGAAATCCCGAATCCAAACCCAGAAATCATATCCATAATCATGTCCAAATTCGAATCCGAAACCATCATTCCGTAAGCTAGCATTTGGAATAACCATTCTGAACCCAAATCCATAAAAGGAAATCCACTGTCAAGCTCCAAAATCAAATCCTGAATCGTCACCCAGAATCCGATTCCAAAACCCAAATCCAGAAATCCACTTTCAAGTTCCAAAATCAAATCCTGAATCGTCATCCAGAAATCTGATTTCAAAACCCGAAATTTCGTTCACGTCTACCGAGACACTATATCCGAACCTATCGGATACCCGCTCAAATGATTACCACAATACAATCGATTGACTTTATAGGGAAGCCAATCCCAACATCAACACATCTCTAAGGCTGACCATATCCGACCAAGTCGGAAAACTACTCACCTGAGTAATATACCATAAGAGATTCACTTCGAAAAGAAGTTCAATCCCAACATCCTCAACTCAAACATCCAAGTAAGAGCGATAAACTCTCCACCCATCTGGATCATCAAAATCACGATCCAAATCCGTCACTACGTCAACCGACCATAGACGTCACGATCCCCGATCGTCACGACGTCCAAAGTCTTCAACATCAAAATCCGGATCCATAACACGATCCTAGATGGATCCACACAAGCTCACTCAGCTAACAATCCGCTTAAGATCTGATCATAGGGTCTTGCACCCTTCTGAATCCTTCGTAAGTCACAGCACTCCTTAACCACTTCCTACATCTAAACAGATTAGTCAACGACGAGACACGTCGAGACTGTGGGTTCTCCCCAATCTCTTCGTATCGATCCTTGTCATTCCACCGAGGAAAAACCAAGGATGATCGAATACAATGACATCAAAATCCATCCTACGTGAATGCAAACAACAATCGCTGCACTCACCACGTCACGTAATCCAACATCGTCTGCCACCAAGCAGAAAATGAGAAATCTCAGTCACCTAACTTCGATATACTCAACTCCACTTGATGACCCAAGACAAACCACAGGTCTACCAACCAATACACGATCGGTGTACTAGTGGCAGCCAACAACATCTACATCATCAACATCATCTACCACCATCAATCATGGTAGAATCTGAGAAGTCACCCTAATGACTTTGAATTACTCATTACCAATTCGGAAAACCCGCATTCCACTCGTCACCTCAATCGCAACCTCTCGCGATTCCGAAGTTCTAACAAGATTGGAAACAACATACTCGGACATCAACCATGTGTCCATCACCAATTTAACTCTATCCGTGATCCAATCCTGAACCACAGATACCGAACATATGCCCATCTCGACGGAGTCATATCCTCGCGACTTACCGTCATCACAATCAACGGCACCAGCACTAGCACTAGTACCAGTACATCACCTGTCAGCATCAGCATAAAGTGTGCGAATCAGACAACCCTGGATCTCCGCTCATACCGAGCGACGATCCCATACCTCTACTCAAATTGGAGAAACTCTGCCTCCCTCGTACGCAACACCTCTGGGTACAGTCACCCTCTACGAGAAAAGGAAACGTCCCCTGAACGTCTCCGTCTCATTTCCGCGATCGCACTCAGCCGTAACCGAGTCGAATCCAGAATCACTGCTCGTACATATGCGTTACTCACGCACCTCGTATTATCGTCACGACTGACAATCCCATCGTCACAATCGTCACGGCTACCTGAGTCTACTCGACCTGATAAGACTCGACTACGTCCATCGATAGTAGCGTCTGCCACAGCCTCGTGCAGACCTAACTACCAGGCATATCGATATCCAGGTTCCGCATCCAACGGAATCAACTGCTCGTACTACTACTCCGTATCCCCAATCTGGGGTTCCATCGATAAGTACCAACCCTGGTAACCTGTCCAACAATCTCTAACCTGCCGTACCTTGACTAAATCGATGTCGTCTACCAGGTCATCCACGAACTTAGTTGCACCAACAAGCCATCACAACTATGGTAGCACGACAACCAACTAGGTCTAACCGATAAGTACAACCCCGACTGCAGATTGCAGTCCCAACACAAGCTGACATGACTAGACCGACTAAAGAATCCAAATCCGAATAGTCGTCCAAGTCAAACCACTCGTCAACTCACGTTTCTGAACCATACAACCCAATGTAGGGTTGCACGATCACGCCCTAGGGTCACTCTGAACCCAACCGCTAACTGCCAACCGCAGTACACTCCACAATCTGACCGACTACGCGGTCTTGACATCGTAAGACGTCAATCCAATCCTACAGTCAAATCAACTAGGATTCCTCGAATCCGACTGCTAACTTCCGACTGTAGTAAATCCAGTTAACTTACCAATATCGATCATCGGATAGTCACGATTTTGAAACACGTCAAATTGATCCTACAACATCGTGAAGACGATCCTAACTAACCGTCTCACAATCGAACGCTAACGTACGACTACGTTCACCCTTACTATGGTCCCACACTGTCAACCATGACAGAACTATGGAAACCCCGACATCAAGTGCCGAACCAAGACATTCTACGATACAGTCCTACTAACTATCTATCGGCATCTCAACTATTAGGTTGATAACGAACTGTAGCAACTTGAGATATCACATCCTCGACCTGCGTACCACTCCGAGAGCTCCATGGTTGCTCGAATAGAGACAACCCCGCTCTGATACCACGTTGACAGGACCCATCCCAATCCCCCCGGGATTAACGCGGGATGACCTTGCTCCCGTCTAACACGAAGTGTCAGACAAAGGATATTTCTGACCTTTGCCCTCCCGGGTTATCAGAGTACGCCAGGATCTGGAGGAGGTATGCAATATCTCGGTCTCTGCTACAGTCCACATCCGACGTCAACCTGAAAGGCAGTCAAAACATTAAAAGCTGTGAGTGGACAAAACAAGAGTTATAAAAACATTTCCATAAGACATTTGTACCCTTCACTAAAAAACATGCATACATTCGAAAACCATTTAACCAAATCGAATCATCTGTGAGAACTAAGCCCAAAACCATAATCAAATTAAATACACGAGCCACTGCCCAACCCTGTGCACACCTGTGCACACCACAAACCAAAGAATCATAAAGATTCAACCATACGGCCCACTGCCCAAAACCATACGAGACTCAGCCCAAAACCATCATGAAACCAACCATACGGGCCACTGCCCAAAACCTGTGTAACCACACATCACATCCATATATCATATCATATATCATATATCATATATACATATAAGTCACACAACCAATCCTGTCACGGTATCCAAAGCTACGCGCGTGCTACCCGGGTCTCAATCTGAGTCTTCTCAAAGTCAAGGTCAATGTCCGCAGACCACTGATCCTACTCGAGGTTATAGTAACCATAGCCTTCCTGAGAGTAAGGAACCCAACTGGAGGGGGACTCAACTCAGTCGGTGCTCCGTGACTACTCTGGGGTCCACCCAGGCCAACGACCCTCCCCGGAGGAGATAATAGAAGTAAAGGAAGGTATATGCACATATATATACATAACATACATATCCATGCCCGGTTCCCCTGAACCGTCATGATCCATAATATCCATTTCCAGGGTTCATGCCGGTCCCCATAATCCGTCATGAACTATCATAACATAACTAGGGTTCATGCCGGTCCCCATAATCCGTCATGAACCACGATACCATAACAAGGGTTCTTGTCGGTTCCCATAAACCGTCATGAACCACGATACCATAACAAGGGTTCATGCCGGTTCCCTTAAACCTTCATGAACCGAGAAATCCATTTAAGGTTCCCATAGGACATCAGTTGGGCACCGTGCCCGATATCTGAGGTCATATACTCGAGATAAAACCAAATGGGTCTCATACCCGAGTTTATCCTTTTAGAAATCCAAAACCTTTTCATTTAGACCAAGAAAGACATACAGACCTGTATAGGCACCGTATAGGGCCGAAACCTCGAAATACGAGCCTATACGTAACCACACATCCAAATGCACTCAAGGCATCACAAACAAGTATTTAAAACATATAATAAACATTTATGCATGCACCAATTTAGAAAACAAGGTCCACTCACAAACCGTCCGAGCTGCCACCTCGATTTGCGTGTCGTAGGCTCTCCCGTTCTGATCACTGTCACCGGGACTCCCAAACCTGTCCAAATCGTAATAGAAGGTTACTAACTACTTAATTAACCTCCTACCAAAGCCCCGTAATTTTCCAGTATTTTTAACTATTTTTAAACCAATCCTAAACCTTCGGACACCCCGAAACCTATCGAAACGACGTCCGATTGGCACGAAACCGGTACCAAAATGTTCGTTACATCGAAGAGATGATTTCGTATGTTGAAACCATTCCCAAATTCCTCCTCACGCGCTCGCACGCACCCTTGGACTGGCCAGTGCGTGGGTCCACGCGCTAGCTACTATGGATCATCCCTGTCCCTGCGACGGCCGGTTCAGACCAACGTTGTAACGACCCGTCCCAAAAATTAGGGTTAAGATGGTGATTAGTGTTAGATTTGTGAGCTTAATCGGTGGTTAGTTGGGTACTTTTGGACTTTAGCGTAAAATGACGATTTTGCCCCTAGTTTGGGCAAAATGTTGACTTTGGGTTCGGGCGGTCAATTGGACATTAACCGATGACCGTGACGTAGTTCTGGACGTCACGAGTCCGTAGACAGGCGGCACGTCCGATTCCGACATCCGAGGAGGAAGTTATGATGTTTGGAAGGTTGAGGGCATTACCGTAATTTGGTTAAAATTGGGGGGAAACGTTGACTTTTTGCTAGACTTGTCATTTTCACGTAGACCGAGGACTGTTAGGTAGATCTCGTCGTCCTGATTCCAACGACAGGCGGCATGTAGCATTTGGAGTTCGGAAAATAAAAATACGAGTCTAAACGTGCGAAGGGTATTATGGTAATTTTGCAAGATAAGGGCATTTTGGTCATTGTGCTGCCTTGGGAATTGTGCCCAGTTAGTACTGGACACTTGGCTGTTTGGGGGTGTGTGTCCATTAGATTGGGGACAAGTGTCCCACACTGGAAGGCTGTGGAAATCTCCCTGCCGCCTCACGCGAGTTCAAATGAGGCTGAGTTACGGGTTGGACAACTCGTGAGAACTCAATGAAAAACTGAAAACAGAGTAAGCATGAACCCTTACTCCAATCCACCCTTTTAGTCTTACGTTTCTGCCTTTGAGTTATAAACAAGATAGTTAAGGAGGGTTGAGCTGCGAAGGAAGACGGACACGGTAGTGTTCACGGCGGTGAGGGGAGGTGGAACTATGGAACCGTAGGTGTGCTCTGTTCTCCTTCGAAGTGGAAACTGGTCTACGAAGGTTGAGGTGCCAAATTAAGGTTGAAATGAGGTTCAGTGAGATTCTAGGAATGTCTAGCGTCAGGTTTCAAGACCTGCCGTGGACGGCGGTAGGGAAACCGAAGATGGGTAAGTTTTTCTTCAAAATGGTGTTTTATGATTTCGTTACAAATACTCGGATTTGATGTTTGGGTTATGGTTTGGACGTTGCAAGCATTCGTTTTGGATCAAAATCGAGGAGTTTGGAGGTCAGAATAGTGACGACTCGAGAAAACAGAGATTGTGCACAAAATGTGTTTTTGGAGGTAATTGTTCAAACCCGATTTCTCATAATTGATTAAATAGAATGACTCTACTTGAAAGGACGATCCTAATAGGCTAAAAAGGACAGAAAATGGCTTGAAAATGGAGCAGAACTGGCCTCACCGGCTCGGTTGGACGGGACCGGTCTGAACCGGGTTGGCTGGAGGTTGACGATGATGAACAGTGGAGACGCGTGGCTCCCACGTGCAGCCCCTTTGGGCGGCGCGTGTGGGCGCGTGGCATGGTTTTCGAGGAAGGTTCCAACGCGACTTTTAAAGTATTTGATGTAACGAACATTTTGGCACTGGTTTCGAGACGATCGGACATCGTCTCGATATGTTTCGGGGTACCCGAAGGTTGTAAATCGAGTTTAAAAATAGTTAAAAATACGGGAAAATTATGGGGCTTTAGTATGAGTATCGTGAAGTAGTTAGTGACCTTATATTGGGATTTGGACAGGTTCGGGAAGTCCGAGGATAACGAATGGCTGGGGATGGCGTAAGTGCGCGCGTATCGAGGCGACGCTGAAATGGTCTGTGTGTGGACTTTGCTTTCTAACTCTTGATGCATGCATATATGTTTTTATATGTTTTCATATGTGATTCTATGATTTGATTATGACTTGTGATGATTTATGGTTTTTGCATGTTTTTCGAGGAAAGGACGGTTCTCACGTTTTACGAGGTTTTGATAACTATCGTGATTTGAACTTGGTTTAATTAATTGATTTCGGGATTTGAAATACAATTTGATTTTAAAGAAAGTAAAAGGATTTTGGAAAGGGTTTTTGGGCTTGAAGCCCAGTTCAAAAAGTGGTTTTGAGAAAAGTGGATTTCGGGTTTTGGAATCAGAATTTCGGGTGACGATTCGGGATTCGATTCGGGACTTGAAGTGAATTTCATGTTTGGGTTCGGAATGGTTATTCCGGATGCTAGCTTATGGAATGATGGTTGCGGACTCGGATCTGGAAAGGAATGGATATGAGTTCTGGATTTGGATTTGGAATGACGGTTCTGGATGCCGGAAGGGCTTCGGGCCAGTGGTTTCGGATTCGGGTTTGGATATGGATTTAGAAATGGTTTTAAAATGGTTTTGCATTGGATTTTTTGGATCTGGTTATTGGGTTTAAAGACCCGGATATTGTGATTGACGGGGGACGTGCCCAGATTGGGTTTAAAGACCCGGATTGAGTTTAAAGACTCGGGAGTTTAAAGACTCGGATATACTGATATTTCCCCCATAGGCCTGTTGAGTTTAAAGACTCGGAGTTTAAAGACTCGGATTATTAAGGCCTGGTTATTGAGTTTAAAGACTAGGAGTTTAAAGACTCGGATAGATCCAGCAGGTTCGATGAATGAGAACGTGGTTTTAAATGTGTTTGGATTTCACTGAGATGTGATGATGATGATGGTTTATAAAAATGGTTTTCCGAAGTTTGGGCAGTGGCCCGGATGAAATGGTTTTCGATGGTTTTGGGCGGAGGCCCGGGATTTGGAAAAAAGAAAAATGTGTTTAGTTTTTTGTACACGGTTTTATGACATGAAATTGATATGCATGCATTGGTTTTACGTGGATGGTATAAATGTAATTGTTTTATGAAATTTTTTTGAACTTAAAATTTATTTTTGTCCACTCACAGTCTTTTCGTGTTTTCGATACCCTCTAAGTTGTTGCGGCGTGGGCTGTTGATCGAGAGAGACGGAGACAACACACGGACGTTCCACAGTAAACTCTGCGCACTCTGGGAAGTTCGGAAGTTTCTGGACGGTCAGATCGGAACTCCCTTGTCCGATTTACGTGTCACACGGAGGTTAGACGTCTGTTTGGCCCTTGTGTCATGCGCAAGTCAGACGGGAGTGGGGTTTAGCCCTTAATCCCGGGGGATTATGGGTGGGCCCTGACAGGCGTGACCGGTTCAACTCATTTCCTCCCTCAATTTCCGTCTGTTTGCCTTCATTTCAATTCTAAAATTCCTCTTTTCTCAATTCCTATCTAACCCAATCCCTAAACCCAAGAAAAACCACCTGAAACCCTTGGTTCGAAATGGACCTCACGGTCCTATTTTCCCCAGCCCTTCCTACGGCCTCCTCCGCCGTGAACCAGCCTCCCAATCCTTCTAAAACCTCCCTAGCAACTCCCTAATCACCTCCCAACAACCCACAACTAACCATAATGCAAGAATCGAAAAAGAAAGGAGAAAATGGGCAAACCGAGTTACCTCTCGGTTTTGTCTCCTCCAGCAGCCGTCCACGGCGGTTCTGGCCGTCCAGCCAGCTCCTTAGTCCTCTCATCACTCTCTGGATACTCGGGAATGCTCACATGGAAGGGTTGGATTGGTTTATTGGTGGGGGGGGGGTGTGAGATCGGGTTTGGTGGGTTGAAATGGGAATGATCGATCGATGAAGGGATGGTGGATATGCATGAAAGAAAACTAATGGCCAGTGGATGGGTGACAAGTGTCACTCATCCATTGGGCCTCCATAAAATATATGGGCCTCAGTAAATTCCAAAATGCAACCGTTTCGTAATTCGTGCAATAATGCACTTGAACTTCCGTGAACAGTAACTTCGCCGTCGAACGTCCGAATTCGACGTGCCGCCTGTCTATGGATTCGTATCGTCCCGATCTACGTAATGGTCCTCAGTTCTCGGCCGTCGGACATCCTGGTTAAAAAGTCAACTTTTTTCCCCTTTTTAACCATAATTACCAAAATGCCCCTAAACTTCCGAACGTCATAACTTCCTCCTCGAACGTCGGAATTGAACGTACCACCTGTCTATGAACTCGTGACGTCCTAAGCTACGCCACGGTCATCGGTCAAAGTCCATTTGACCGCCCGAACAGAAAGTCAACGTTTTGCCCACGTCCAAGGGCAAAACGGTCATTTTGCATCGTTCGTCCGATTTCGCCAAACTAATCATGAATTAACCTCACTAATCATGAGTAGTCACTAATATAATCTAGGAATTTGGGACGGGTCGTTACAGATGGTCCCTATCAGTCCAAGTTTGCATAGGAGAGGGTTTGTAAGCCTCAAGGAGAAGGTTTGTAAGCCTCGTGGAGAGGGGGGCTTGGCTTTCGTAATCTACAGCACTGGAATATTTCGATGATGGCTAAGTACATATGGTATATTTTTTACAGTGGCTCTTCTAATTTGTGGGTGAGTTGGGTTAAGGCAGTGTGTGACGACCCATCCCTAATTTTAAGGATTAGTTAAGACTAATTACGGATTGGTAGGACTAATCAGGGATTAGTCGAGGATTAATGGACGTTCCAGGTGAAATTACGATTTTGCCCCTAAATGAGGGTAAAAGTTGGCTTTTGACCTGGGAGGTCCAATGTCCGAAGGCCGATTACCGTGATGTAGATCGGGACGTCACGAGTCTGTAGACAGGAGGCACATCGAAATCGGACGTTCGACGAGAAAGTTACGGTTCACGGAAGTTCTGAGGAACTATTGCACGTTTTACGAGATGGCTTGACTTTTGTCTCAAGTGAGCCCCAGATATTTTCTCAGGCCCAATGGATGAGTGACAAGTGTCACTCATCCATTGCCCACCTTCCCACATACATGCATCGACCATCTCATCTGTTCCATTCCCATCCAAACCCAAAACCATGAAAACCCAGACCCCATGCCACCCTAACCCTATACTGATCGAGTGAGAGGGTAAGGATAAGTGAGAGGATGAGTTGGTGATGGCTGATGAAGGCAGGACCGTCGTGCACGGCGGCCATAGCCCAGGTAACCCGATAACGTTCATTTTCATTTTTCGAATTTCCATTTCAAGTTTGGGACGTTTAGGTTGTTATCTAAGGATTAAGGAGTGGTTATTGGGTTGATATGATGGCTAAAAGATAGGTTTGGATGGTGGGAAGTGGCTGAGCCACCCTAGGTTCGAATTGGAAAAATGGACCGTGAAAGAGAGTTTTGAATGGGTCGGTTTTTAGGGGTTTTTGTTCATTTTCTTTACATGGTTGGATTACTAGGATGAAAATAGAAGATTGGAATCAAAATTGAAGCAAATGGACCGAATTTTAGAGAGTTAGGATGGTGAACCGACTTCGCCGATCGGACCAGACCGAAAACTAGCAGACCGGTTCAGACCTGGTCTGCCAAAGGAAGAAGACAGTACATGTACGGGGTGTGTGGCTCCCACGCGCAGGGACTTCTGCTGGTGCGTGTGGGAACGTGGCCCACTTTTTGGGGATGCTACTAACACACGAAATCGTCTATTCGATGTAACGAACATTTTGGGACTGGTTTCGTGTCGATCGTACATCATTTCGATAGGTTTCGGAGCGTCCGAAGGTTTAGGATCGAGTTTTAAAAATAGCTAAAAATCCTGGAAAATTACTGGGCCTTATTGAGGGGTTAATTAAGTCGTTAGTAACCCTCTATTACGATTTGGACAGGTTTGGAAGTTCCGGTTACGGTGATTAGCCTGGGAGAGCAGTTTTGCACGAGTATTGAGGCGGCAGCTTGGACGGTCTGTGAGTAGACTTTAGTTTTCTAAATTGATGCATGCATAAATGTTTTATTTGCTTTTATGAACATTTTTTGTGATGCCATGAGTGCATTTGTGTGTGTTCACGTATTTGCACGTATTTTGAGGTTGCAGCCTTATACGGTGCTTATACGTGTTTGTGCTTTCTGTGTTGGTTTCAATGAAATGATTTCGGATTTAGAAAAAAGGAATCAGGCATGAGACCCATTTGGTTTTGTCTCGGGCATGTGGCCCTATTGATGACCTACAGGTCTGAGTCGTGGTCGCGACGGGTGCTATGTGCATGGCGACGGACGATACAACGCTCGCCTCCAGATTTAGATGTGTTCTTTCCGGAGAGGTCGGGATGCACGTTCCGTTGTCGAGCAGCCAATGGAGGCTCGACTTCGGAGTGATGACGGTCCAGGATATCGATCGGTAATGGATGCATCATGATCTAGAGGTGGTCGAGTCAGTTGATATGTTCACGACGACATACCAAGATTATGAGCAGTCCTGGACGGATGGTCGCACGCATCACTACGATTGGAATTGTGACTGACCTTGAGATATCGGGCACGATGCCCAGTTGAGTCATGAGTTCGGGCTTGAGGCCCCGTTGGTTTACATTTATAATTTCGGGTCAGGGACCCATATTTGAATTTACGATGGTTTATGGAAAACCCAGGCATGGCCCTTTGAACGGTTTTGAGATGATTTGAAAATGGTTCTTTCGTATACCATCCTCATGAACGGATGCCCTCCAGACGTCTCGTTGTATCCTAGAGTGGCAGGTTGTCTCCTCCAGACGTCTCATAGTATCCTGGAGTAGTCACGGGGCATTTTCCTGCGAAAGGTCATTACACGGAGCGACCGATCCGTATAGTGACTCAGGAGCAGGGATTGCCAGAGGTTAAAATTTACCCCCAGGGAGGGTCATTGGTCTGCGGACATTGACCTGGGTGGACCCTGGGAAGACTTGGGATTTGGGACCCCGGGTAGCACACGTAGCTTGGAACCGTGACAGGTGAGATTGTGACATCTCGGATGTCAGGCATCAGGGATGCCGAGGATTGGTTTTTGGGGCTGAGACCCCATTGTTATCGATTTTCGGCTGAGACCCACATGTATTGGTTTTGGGCTGAGTTCCCATGTACTTAATTTACGATTTTGGGTCAAGTCTCTACTGGTTTATTTGGTTTGAGAAATGGTTTGATTAAATAGTTTTCGAATGCATGCATGCTTTTTAGTGAAAGGTATAAATGTATTTTCGATAAAATGTTTTAATAAATTATTTTTTTTATCCACTCAGCACTTTTAATGTTTTGAATGCCTTTCAGGTTGATCGCGGATGCGGGCTGTAATAGAGACCGAGACATCACACTCCTCCTCCGGATCCTGGCGCACTCTGAAGCCCCGAGCGGGCTAAAGTCGGAAATTCCCTTGTCTGACACTCCGTGTCAGACGGGATCAGGCACGTCCCGCGTTAATCCCGGGGGGATTTGGGACGGGTCCTGACCCAGTGCATATTTGTGACCGTTGCATATGGACTATTAAAATTCCTTCATCATGTTCTTGGAATTGGAGGAAATTATTGAAGATCCGGGATATTGTTAGGCCTTTCATTGTTAGTAAGGTGGATAATAGGGAGTGCACCTTTCTGTGGCATGATCTTTGATGTTCTATTGGGAATCTGCTTGGAAAGTTCAGGCATGGGCTAGTGGAGGAGGTGGGAAGCCACATCAATGTCAAGGTTAGTACTGTTATTTCTTCTGGTCATTGGAATTGGCCTTTCTCTCTTAATCCTACTATGGCTATAATTAGACAGACTTGTTACAATTCTTCGTGTGATTAGACTCGACCTGATGGGTTCTCTTGGTCTCTTAGTGTTAATGGCTTGTTCTCTTTTAAATCTTTGCAATCTGTGTTGATTGGTAGAGGGGTTAAGGTGTTGTGGTCGCATATTGTGTGGTCACGGGCAACTGTTCCTAGAGCTAGCTTTATTCTTTGGATTGCCCTAAATGACCAGCTTGCTACGTTTGATCGTATTGTTAGATTCTCGATGAGACTGAATAACACATGTGTCCTTTGTGATGGTGAGATTGAGAGTCACGAACACTTATTTTTTCAATGCATGTTTAGTCTCTATATCTGGAGTAAGGTGTTATTGAAATGTGACGCTCAATGGAGTAATTTGCCTTGGCCTGTTTCTGTGGACGTGGTTGCTGTGTTATGGAGGGACCAGTCTTTGGATGTAGCCATCAAGAAGCTTACTTTGGCAGTCACTGTCTATTATATTTGGGGGGAGCAAAATAATCGTGTTTTCGCTAATTGTCGGTGTTCTTCTTTTGTTGTCTTTCGACAAGTTATTAATATGATTCGGTTAAGATTGAGTAGTTATGATTTTAAGATTAATGTAGCTAATCTTAATTTTGTCAGGGTTTGGGGTATGCCTTAAGGCTGGCTAGTTTATTTTGTGGCTTTCCTTCTTTGTTGGTGGCCATCTGTTGTGATCTTTTTTAAGATTCTTGTTTGATCTTTGATTCTAGTTGGTTGAACCGTTGAAGTTTTGTCTTTAATATATTTTTGACTTATAAAAAAAAAAGGGCACTGGGTAGTAGGCAGGTCTTCTAATCTAGGGAAGTCGCATTGCCATTGGATTAGTGCTGGTGCAGCAGATGATCATGGATGTGTTAGTGTTGTTACTTCACCTTCATTTGCAAAATGGGACCATATTTCCATTACTTAATTCATTTATGCATACCTCTTTTTTTTTTTTTTTCCTTTTGTCTCTAGCTACTAATTATGTAATCAAAGTGCTCCAATAATGAGCATTTAAACTTAAAGGTAAAGCGACTGATTTTAAACCTTTTACTCCAAAAATTATTCATTTTTTATTATTGCATGCTATACGAGCCATCACTACTATTACAGTTTATTAGTTAGCAATATTAATATTTTTGTAAAAGCATTATACAAAAATAGTTTTAGTAAATAATTAATTTATATTTTTGTTGAATTTTATTTTGAAATCAGAACAATCTAATAACCGAAACAATTTAATAATTTTTTTTTGCCACTTGTAAGTTTGAAGTTTCCTTTCCTTTTTGTTATTGTTGAAGGTAGGGGAAACAGATTCTCCAGATATTGTCAGATTAGGAGAGTCCGAAACTTTTAATTATGATCGTTCGATTTCATCCTACGGCCAAGAATAAAATAAATTTTCTCACTTCTTCACGCCCACAATCAGGCGCATTTCCCTTTTGCTTCTTCATTCTTTCCATCTGCAGAGCGTGTGCTCTTCATCTTCGTCTTCCTCTTTTTTTTTTTTTTTTTCAAACTGCACAATGTTTGCATAATTGATTGACCTAGGCTTGGACCTGGGTTTGCTCCCCCGTATCTCCTTTTTCTTTTCTCAAAATTTTCTTCTTCATAATTGATTGAAGAATCGAAGAATTTCTGGGGTGGTGATGGGGATAACGACTCGCTTCTTGGGGTCTTTATCACGATGCGGGACGAACACGGTGGAGGAGGAAGAAGCGGAGATGAATGAGACCCATTTGGGAGTAGTGGATTTGGTAGTGCCAATGGGGAAATGCGAGGTCGGCTTTTGTATCGGGTCCAGGGAAAGGGATCAGAGGGTTGAGGATGGAACGGCCTACATGATGATTTGAATGAGTGAGATTGTGAGGAAGAGAGATTGGGCTGGTGTGGCAAGCGTTGGACCTGCTGGTGTATACAGACTTGCGTTCCACTTAACATGGAAAGAAAGAAAAAAAAATTTAGCTAATTCTGACTATTTGATTTGATATGTAGGTCAATATTATAAAGTTCGGAACATCCGAAATTTATTAAATCCGTAGGAGGATTTTTAATTCTGACCATTTAATTTAATATGGTAGCCAATATTATAAAGTTCGGATCATCCGAAACTTATTAAATTCGTAGAGGATCCTTAATTCTGACTATTTAATTTAATATGGTGGCCAATATTATAAAATTCGGACCATCCAAAACTTATCAAATCTGTAGAGGATCCTTTCCCGTGGCAATAAGGGAGAAACAGTAAAGAAAATGAGAAAGCTGTAGGAAGTGGTGCCAACTTTGAGTGTTTGAGAGATAAGCAGATAGCAAGACATGTCCAACATGATAATTACTTGAGCAAAGGGCAAGATAATTAAGATGCTATTTTGGTATTGCCAATTGCCAATTGCCAATTGCCAATTGCCAATTGCCAATTGCTGCCATGCCGGCATGATAAGATAGGATAACAAGTACTAACACTTTTCTTTTCCCCTCCTTTCAAAGACCCCTTTACATATTTGTGGCCTTTCAAATTTACAGATAATATCTTTTCTTCAAAAATTTATATTAATGCTTTCCTATGGAATTTGTATATGGACTGGGGCCGATGAATTGGATTTGTAGTGTACGTTAGGACCTACTAGCTTATGTCGTTCCTCCTCGTTCCATCCTGTATTCCTTAATTTATATATCTTCTTCGTTTCGTTTTATCATTATTAACTTAATATAATAAACACCGTAACTATTTAAACAAGTGTATTTCAAATCAATGTAAATTCCATATCCATTAATACATATACATATTAGATTTAACCTCTCAGTTTTACTCAAAAACTTGTAAGCAAGATCTTTATCTTTCACGTAATATGAGAAATAATATTAAAATATTCATGAATCACACAAAGCATCCCGGAGTATGAACTATTCATGTATGAACCACAATCTATTGCTTATGAGTCGCTCGAGGCATACGCTCAAGTCATACTAGGTATCTATAATGCTTGTGTACCACGATCACGTGAAAGTTGGGTACTAGCCCCCTAGAACTCAGGGACAAAATGTTGCTGTTTAACTAGTAGTACAAGCAGCATATGTGAACAATCATGTGGAGACTAGTATGTGGCCATACAATCGGGTACTAAGATACCAATGACTCCTTGGTGGTTCTAAAATTACTATCTCAAATTGTAACGCCCCGGAAATTCAGAAAATGTACTATTGTAAAATATTGAATAAAATGACGTTTTTACCTCTGTGTCTCGTATGGTCAAATTGTTGACTTTTTGATTGGAGGGTCGAACGGACGTTGGCCGATGACCGTGACGTAGTTTGGGACGTCACGAGTTCATAGACAGGTGGCACGTCCAATTACGACGTTCGTGGCGAAAGTTATGACGTTCGGAAGCCCAGGGGCATTATCGTAATTTGGACGTTATAGGGGGGAAAAGTTGACTTTTTGTTTGACAATTGATGTTCACAAGACTCGAAGACCGTTAGGTTCGTCTCGAAGCCCCGAGTATAACGACAGGCGGCACGCTTGAAACGGACATCAGGTGACCAAGTTACCGGTCACGGAAGTTGGAGGGCATTTTGGTAATTATTGCCCTGAGGGCATTTTGGTTATTTGCACGGCAGTTACTGTAGCACCACCATGAAAAACAGAGTGCACGGCCATGCCATGGTGTTTTGTGCGTGCAATTGTTTATGGCTTTAGTGGAATGAAACAGACGTTTAGTTTATGTAATTTGAGGTAGTGGGAGCTTGGTTGGGCAGTGTTCAGAGCACGGGAGGAGTAAAGAATGGCCATGGTTTCTGTGTTTGCGGGAAACCGTTTTCAGAGACTTCAGAGTGTCTCCCACGGGTTGCTGGCTGCATTGATCGATTAACGGTGTGCCTTTGAGTCTGAGAGTTCATTTGGAATCGTTCTGCTGTGGAGAGACTGAGAGGGATTGAGAGAAACCGTGAAGAACCATTTTCAGGTTTTTGGGGGGGAAAATTCAGAGTTCAATTTCTACGGGTTTTGGGACCAATCTAAACACTGAGGAAGCTTTCTGGGAGTGACAGGAACACAACCGTGCAAGAGTTGAAGGGATTTGATCAAGGATTGCTCAGGAACTCAAGTTTCAGTTCAGAGAAAAACCAGTTTGGAGGGAAAATCGAAGATCAAATTGTGAGGCCTTTTGCGCGAAACCAAGGGCCGTATTAGTCTTCTGGGAGCAAAAGGAAACCGACCACATCGATTTCGAAGGACATCACTCACGAATTGGCCAAGAACTGAGGCCCCTGGTTCTGAGAATTGTCGAGCATGAGGACGACGAATTCCAGGTTAGTTTGGGGTCAATTGATTGGATGTTTTGGTTCGTCTAGGTCCCCTTAAGCTACTGTCTGAGTTAATTGGATAATGGAACTGTTTTGGGTGAGTTCTAGATGAAGACTTGTTCGACTGTGCGAGCTTGGGTTGATCGATCTAGGGACAGTCGAGGTTAATCATCAATACAGACCTAAAATTAATGGATTAGAGAAGAAGTTAGGATAAAAAACGAGAGGAATTGATGGAGAATTGAGGGTTAGCTGGTCGGGTTGAGTCGCGGGTAACAGACCCGTTTAACAGGCTATTCGGGTGAGGGAGAAGACACTGTAGCTAGGCGTGTGGCCTTCACGCGCAGCCACTTTGGGCGGCGCGTGTGAAGTCATCTCTAGTCACGGTTAACATGAAACTTATTCCTTTCAGTCTAATTAACATTTTACCTTTAGGGTTCGAGTCGATCGGGAGTCGTTCAGGATAATTTCGGGAGTTCGGAAGTTTAGGTCCTTAAGGTTTATTTCGTCGAAAAATCCGAAAAAATTAGGGAAAATCATATGAGTTATTTGAGGATAATTGTAACCCTCCTTGTACGTTTTTACAGGCCCGGACATTTCCGAAGCTACTGAGGAGCGCACGGGGCGCGATTGACGCGTCCTAAAATCGTGAGTGGACTTTTGGTTTCCAAACTGTGCATGCATGACTATTTTACTTAATTATCTTGTGTTTTCACTCATGATTATATGATGATAAATATCCTATTTCAGTTTTACGTGGTTTCACGCTTTTCGAGATAAATATCGTATTTCACGTATTTCGAGGTTACGATTTTCGCCTATGCATGAATGATGTTTTGATGAAGTCATTGGATATGATTATGCATGTTACGTATTTATGACGTTTGATTATATCTGTAAAGTGATTTCGGAAATTTCATGTTTTGATATTGCATGTGAATTCGGACACAAGTCCTATTTTGACAAGTTATGATTTCGGAATGAATTTTTGGAAAATGGATCATGAAGAATTGTGTTATAAATGGTTTTGGGTTTAAAGACCCGGTTGATTGTTGGATCTGGTTTTGGGTTTAAAGACCCGGTTAATTGATGACGGGGGCGGGCCCGGTAAATTGAGTTTAAAGACTCGTGAGTTTAAAGACTCGGTTATTGTGATACCCCCGAGGCCTATTGATTATGCTTTGAGTTTAAATACTCGTTGATATCCCGGGAAGGCCTGATATTGAGTTTAAAGACTCGGATGGATCCAACGGCTTACTTGTGATTATTGATTCACTTTTACTTGATTTGCTTAATTGACGTTCAAATGACGATTTCTGGATTTCGGTAATATTATATTGTTTTACATGAGCTATGATAGTTTTTTGTAGTGTTTTCCATGTATTTCGGAAAAAGTAATTTCGAATGTTTAATACACGGTTTTCGAATATTTGGTTATGCATGCGTGTTATAAAACTGGAGGGCGAACTCCGATTTCTTAAACTGTTTTCAGTTAACCTTTGTTTCGGTCCACTCACACTTTGTTGTTTTAACTACCCTCCAGGTCGTGGTACAAGTTCGGGGGCTAGCGCCGAGGCAGAGGCAGAGGCATAAAGTTTTCCGTTGCGGAGTAGTTAGTTCGCAGAGTAGGATTTGTTCTTTAACTTGTTTTGTAATATTGTGCTCTGTGAAACTATGGACTTGATGTCCAGTCGGTTGTATTCGTTTAATCTCCCTGATCTGACAATGAGTGTGATGTAATATTATTTGGTTTTCCGGTTTTCTGGTGTTGATTGTCAGACGGAATCAGGATGCTTCCCGATTATCGAGGCGATAATCGGGGTGGGTCATGTCACAAATAACTGTCTCAAGCCTACTATGCACATATCACCATCAATAATAATTAAGCATGCAATGCATCTTTAAATAACACAATCGTGTTCAAGAATCATCAAGTAAAATCATGACTAGCATGTTCGGGAAAACATCAAGTAACATCATAAACTAACATGTATCCTAATTAAGTAAATAAACAAAAGTAATAAACAAGTTAAGGATGTTCAATCACAAACTTGAAATCACCCGACACTCAAGTTAGCATAAGCTCAAACTAATTCTACCCTATCAAGACCATGCCTAAAGGTTACTGATCAATTTCCAAGTCAAACTCTAAGAAAACCTCACTAGAGTTATCCAAAATGGTCCTTATAAAACCCTAGACAGGTCTTAAGCGTGCTTAAAATGGTATGAAAGATTCTAAAACTAGGCACACGTGGCGCCGTGGGTCGAAAAATAGCCCCATGCACTGGGGAAGGGTTGGGAAATGACCTCACGCCCTAACATGCACTAACTAGAGGTCAAAAAACCACCTCACGAACCACCAAGTGTCATGACTCAACTCTCCTAGCACGATATTGTCCGCTTTGGGCCTTACCCTCATGGTTTTATTTTTGGGAACTCACACACAACTTCTCAGTAGGTTACCCATCCTGGGATTGCTCAAGCCCAAACTCACTTAATTTTGGAGTTCCAATCAAACCCAAAGCCAGTGAGCTCTCAAGATGCCTCGTGCTATATAGATACGTGCCCACATATATAAGACACTTCGCCTCGTGCAATATAGATACGTGCCCACATATATAAGACACTTCGTGTAACGACCCGTCCCGAATATCGGGATTTAATAATATTTAATTGTGATTTACTAATCTGGGATTAGTTGGGTGATTTCGGACGAATTGTGCAAAATGATCGTTTTGCCCCTGGGCGTGGGCAAAACGTTGACTTTTATTTCGGATGGTCAAACTGACTTTGACCGATGACCGTGACGTAGTTCGGGACGTCACGAGTTCATAGACAGGTGGCACGTTCGATTCCGACGTTCGTGGTGAAAGTTATGATGTACGGAAGTGCAAGGGCATTTTCGTAATTTGGACGATAAAAGGGGAAATGTTGACTTTTTGATCGGGAGGTCCGATGGCCGAGGACCGAGGACCGTTAGGAAGGTCTCGATGCCCTGAGTTCGTAGACAGGCGGCACGCATCAATCGGAGTCCGTATGACCGAGTTACGGGTCAGGATGCGTGAGGGGCATTTTGGTAATTTTCTGCACAAGGGCAGAATTGTAATTTCACACGGGGCACTGTTGGATTGATCAGCCGTGAAGTGGGATACTTTGTACGATCGATCCCATGGTTTGTTTATCAATTAAGGGACTGAATTGGGACAGTTTGAGGTATGTTTCCACATGTATTTGTGCTGGCCACTGACTTGAAGAACATGGACACCATTTATATATGGTTTCGGGTCAGTGCAGGGAAGCTTTACACAGTGGATTATGGGCTACTTTGGGATGCCTTTAACGGCTAAATTGAATTAAAAGAATGGAGAGTGAGTCGAGAGTAGTACTCTGTGATTGAGAATGAAAGGAATGAGTGAATTGGGTGTTGGATTTCTCTGAAAACCCGAAACTGGTTTTTGTGAAATTCAAATTCGAAATCCTAGTTTTAGGCCAGCCCAAGCCTAATTGATGATGGATTGAGCTTCCTGGAACTTCAACGAGTCGAACCAGATCAAATGGGGCAAGCTTTGGGGCTCCTAGGGCCTTGGACGGACGAGGTGGACGACCGGAAAACTCAAGCTTGAGTTGTGGTGATTGAGGTAACGTCGTGTTCAATTAATCATGTGAATTGGTTCGTATTAATCCTTATAAGCTTCCTGTGAAGTTAATTTGACAATGGTGGAGGATTGGTGGAGTTTTGGTGATCGACCCGTTTTGGGTGATCACGGATTGGTGGCACGATTATGGGTTAGTTGTTGTTAATCGATGTCACAGACCTGAAATTCATTGGTTAATGATTGTTATAGGATCAAGAACGGATTGAATTGATGTCGAATTGGGTGTGATTGAACCGGATCCTATCGCGGGCTTTTCAACCCGTTTACCAGACAAACAGGTGAAGATGGTGACTGTAGCAGTCACTGTAGCAGGCGCGTGGTTTTCACGCGCAGCCATTCACGGCGGCGCGTGATGGCGCGTGGGCACGAATCTCGAGGTGAGGTCAACATGACTTTTGTTCTATGCAATGTAACGAACATTTTGGGATTGGTTTCGTGTCGATCGGACACCGTTTCGATATTGTTCGGGATGTCCGAAGGTTTTAAATCGAGTTTAAAAATACTTAAAAATTCGGGAAAATTACGGGACTTGAATAGGATGTTAATGATGAGGTTAGTAATCCTCTAATGTGTTTTGAACAGGATTGGGAGTCCCGGTGTTAGTGGTGTGGCCCGGGAAGGCCTATGGCACGAGTATCGAGGCGCTCGGTTAAACGGTCTATGAGTGGACATTGGTTTTATAAATTCGATGCATGCATAACTGTTTCATGATTGTTATGATTGTGATTAAATGATTTATTTTGGATATCGGTGAATTTATATGTTTTCACGCATTTCGAGGCGATTTACGTATTTGCACGTAAACCAAGGTTTTCTGGATTTGCACTAATTTCCATAAATGCGGTTGGATATGATTTCATGAAACGGTTACGAACTTGAATAAAGTAAAATCGGGCCAGGGGCCCAGTTAACTTATGAATCGGGCCAGGGGCCCAGTTGACTTATGAAATCGGGCCAGGGGCCCAGTTGATTTATATATGCGATTTCGGGTCGGGGACCCTAAAATGGAATTGAATAAATGATTTTGGATTTAAATCAACTATTTGGACTTATGACGGTTTTATGGAAATTCGGGGCAGGGCCCTTGTGATATTTTGGAAATAAATAATAAAATGTGTTCCATAAAACCATCTCGATATGAGGATATATATCCTGGTCTCCTCCAAGTGTCGGGGACACTGGAGAAGTCACGGTGCATTGCCTGCGAGGGCTCATTGTACGGAGCTACCGGACCGTATAGTGATCCAGGAGCAGGATTGCTGGACGTCATGGACGTCAGACATCGGGGATGTCAGAGATATGGACCCGGTGAGACCCCGAGCAGCACGCGTTGCTTAATACCGTGAGATATGACGTCAGGAACGTCAAGCGTTTAGGACGCTAGGCATCGGGGATGCCGGAGATGGAAAAATAATAAATGAACATTACTGGATTTATGAAATAACTCTTGGATTGACTTTTGGGGATTTGAAACTATGCTTTAGTTTCCGGGCTAAGGCCCTAATGGTTATTTCTAAATAAATATGGGATTATTGGTTTTTGGTGCATGCATATGATTTTACTGAGGGGCATAAATGTCTTAGAAATGTTTTAACAGACTTGTTTATTTTCGTCCACTCACAGCTTTTGTTTTTAATGCCCTTCAGGTTGATTCCGGATACGACTGCAGCAGAGACTTGAGCATCGCACACCTCCTCCATCGATCCTTACGCACTCTGGAAGCCCGTTTGGGCAATGGCAATTGGTTATCCCTTGTCTGACACCTCTTGTCAGACGGGAGCACGTCACATTCCTTGGTAATCCCAGGGGGATTGGGATGGGTCGTGTCACTTCGCCTCGTGCTATATAGATACGTGCTCACATATATAAGACACTTCACCTTTCCCTTCCCAAGCGATGTTGGATTGTTCATCGTTTTTCCCAAAACACAGGTCTTACACCAAGTGTTGGCCAGTGGTCAGAAAATCAACTCATGCATTGCCACGAGTCGACTAGAGGTCGGAAAACTGCCTCACACGCTGCCACGCGCCTGCCATAGGTTCTACAAGTCGGGCACGTGCGAGAATATTCCCTATGGAATGTTCCCTAGAATATTCCAAATGAAATATTCCCAGAAATATTCTGTTAACTTCCGTTATAACGGCTACTGCTAGTCTCTAATGAAATATGCTAATACCGTTAGCATATTCCGTGAAGACTTGAAAGCGTCAATCAAAGCTGACGGGCGGTGTAGTCGCTGGAGTCTCGCCAGAGACGACATCCGGATCATCGTCGTCATCACCTGTCAAGACCCACCCCGGTTTCACCCCGAAACTCGAGGTAAATCCTGCTCCCGTCTAACACCCCGACACAAAAACAGTCAGACGCAGGAGGAAGCACTCAATAAAAACTGAAGTTAGAGTTTACAGAGCATAGTACGAATACAATGAAATAAAAACCGATGACAATTACACGCACGCGGAGGAAAATGTAAACACTCCGGGAACCCTCACGAAATGTCTATGCCTCAGACGCTGCCTCGACGTCAAGACCCCGCGCTATCTCCACAACCTGGAGGGCAAATTAAAACAGAAGATGTGAGTGGACCATAATAAAAGAAAAGTTCTAAAATCACTTATTAGAAAACCGAAATTAACCCTCCGTTTTGAAACCACACGCATAACCCAGTTATGAAAACAGTTAGAAATCGATCATCATAAAACATCATAAGAAATAGAAACACTATAACAGTTATAGAAATCACAGCATATGAATCATAAAACCGTACCAGAAACCATGAACATCCAATCATTATTTTTCCGATCAAACCTGCTGGACCTATCCGAGTCTTTAAACTCCCAAGTCTTTAAACTCAATCCAGGCCTTAATAATATCTGAGTCTTTAAACTCCCGAGTCTTTAAACTCAAAGGCCTACGGGGGAAATATCAATATATCCGAGTCTTTAAACTCCCGAGTCTTTAAACTCAATCCGGGTCTTTAAACCCAATCCGGGCTCGTCCCCCGTCAATCAATATCCGGGTCTTTAAACCCAATAACCAGATCCAGTAAATCCAATCCAAATCATTTGTAAAACCATTGTCCATTTCCATATCCAAACCCGAATCCGAAATTACTGGTCCGATGCCCTTCCGGCATCCCGAACCGTCATTCCGAACCCAAATCCGGAAATTCATTTTTCAACTTTAAAACCAAATCTCGTTTCCCGAAATCCGATTTTAAAACCAAAAACCTTTAATCATCGAAATCATGTTCCAAAATCCCTTTATAATCATTGAAAACCACTTATCATTTGAAGTCCCAAAACTATAACATTATCATCAGAAATTAACCTTTTACTGGAAAAACGTGCCAAATACCGTATTTTCTCGAAAAACGTGCAATTATGTAAAATCACATCATAAATCCAACAATCATGAAATCACATATATAAAACAAGTATAGAAAACAGTTATGCATGTTCGATTTTAAGGAAAGGGTCCACTCACAGTACCGAGCCCTCAATCACGTCCCGAACGTCCTGCACGTTCCTCGGCTTCCTCGGGAAATCCCGATCCTGTCAACAACCACCAAATTACGTTACTAACACGTCCACGAAAGTTCACCTAAATTCCCTCAAAAATCCCCGGGTCCTAAACGTAACGAACCGGAACCCTAAACTTTCACCCTCACGAAACTACTTCGATTCGACGTCCGCTTAACCCGAAACCCATTCCAATGGACTCGTCACAACTCCTGGACCAAAAACCATGTTGACCACTTTCCCCAGAACCACCGCACGCGCCCCCACGCGCCGCCCAAAGTGGCTGCGCGTGGCCCTCACGCGCCAGCTACAGTGCATCGGCTACCTTGAGCAAACCCGGTTCAGCACAGTCTTCTGCAACTTGAACCGGCGTCAGCGGTTCACCGCCGTGCCTGCACCATTTTCCTCCCTTTCTTCACCATTCTCATCGTCCAGTCCTAGGCTATCTTTTCCCCAACTCCAATCACCTCGACACAGCCCCGTACTTGTCGACTGGAACTCGAAAGAAAACCCGTACCATCCTCTATCTACTACTCCGGCCACCCAGGTCACCCCCCGTCACGGTGGCTACTCCAAACTCTTCCCTGGACCTCTCTAAGCCTAACCCGACTCACCTTGACCGTCGACTCAACCCCACACGTCACGACTTCCCGTTTGAACATCACGGCAAAACAGAGCACACAGGTACTCTTGTCGTGCCAACCGTCACCGTACGCTCCCCGTCACGGTAACACACTCAAACGATTCCTAGGACCCCCAGGAGTCTCACCCTAACCTCCAGATCTCTCGACTCTAGCCCTAGGTCCACGACTTAGCTTCTGAATCCAAACGACAAAACAGAGCAAAGAAAGGGGGGTGAGGATTTACCTGTTCTCCTGTCGCCGTCGTAAGCTCAGCCGTGTACCACGGTGTCCAACAAGTCCTCTGCACTCGTCCCAGCCTCCTCTTGACTTGAATTGAGCCACCTCATGGCACAACCACCGTCTCTGTCTCACCGTCTCTCTGTTTAACCAGAGAACTCAGCCTCGCCAACCACCGTGTCTCCGTGCACGATCTCGGTCCCAAACTCGATTATCAACCTCCTTTCTTCTTCCTTTCACCCTCACAACTCACCAGACTCACCAACCTACAATTCACTCTGGTTGAAGAACACACACACACACTTGCACGATTTAAGTCCCAAAATAATTGGACCCGTGCACAAGTGTGTAGAACCCACTACACACTTGCCACATGTCACCAATCTGCCCATGCCTTCACCATCTGGCCCAATCTCAGCCATCCATTTTACCCTCTCTGTGCACAAATCCCCAGATAACCAAAAGACCAAATTACCCTTCTTTTTAACTCAAATTTACGGTTATGCCACTGACTTCCTAGACCCGTAACTCCCACATCGTAAGTCCAATCAATACGTGCCGCCTGTCATCGAACTCAGGACGACAAGAGCTATCTAACCATCCTAGGTCAACATACCTAAACCCGATTACACAAAAAGTCAACTCTTCCCCCCTAATTTACCCAAATTACAATTATGCCCTCCACCTTCCGAACATCATAACTTCCTCCTCGGATGTCGGAATCGAGCGTGCCACCTGCCTACGGATTCGTGACGTCCTAAACTACGTCCTGGTCACCGGTCAAAGTCCATCCGACCACCCGAACTAAAGTCAACATTTTTGCCCAGGTCAGGGGCAAAATCGTCATTCTAAACTTACGGACCTAGCGGGACCACCTAACCACCAATAAACCTCACTAATCCCACCTTAAACACTATCGTAATCCCGGTTCTCGGGACGGGTTGTTACATCACCGCTCACGGCGGACGAATTTTGGGGAAGGTTCTATTTTTTACCAGGATTTCACAATTCAAATCAAAATTTGTTCAAGGTCTCAAATAACAGATTTTTTGGTAGATAAGCTCCCTTTTTTGACCAAAAAAGTAGCCGGAAGCTCACGGTGGTTCTTCGATTCTCCAGAAACTGGCAAGCTCTTATCGAGGCTATAAAAAATGTGAAAGTGCATGCAATTAGAGGATTAGATTTGTCGCGAAGAGGAGAGTACGATGATCTAAACTTCCAAGGACAAATCTTCCCCACGCGCTGTGGAAGCCCAAATTTCTGACGACCTTGCAGATTTCGGTCACCGTCTCTATCGCCGCGTCTGATTGTAAATTGACATGCAATCAGCTCATCAAAAGCTCTCACCGACAATGGTCTAGGTTAAGGGATTCGAGGTTATCTGGTTTGGCCAGAAATCCACCAGAAGGCCACTGTTTTCCAGTTTTCTAATGAGTTTCTGCCGCCGTTCAAAATCTACGTGGAAATGGTTGTTCGTGAAGCGCTAAACGAGACTAAGTCAAAGGTGGGAACAAATAAATGAAAAGTTAGCTAGTCTAGTAAGGAGATCGATCGAGGTGCATCAAAGTCATTCGTCGTCTTGACTTTGTTTTCCGTGACGCCACAACGAGATCATCAAGGTTAAGGTCATCATCACGGTCAGAGGGAGGCGTTGATCATGCACCTGGATTTCAAGGCTTGTCGGAAACGGTGTTTCCGCGGTGGCCGGTTGGACTCCATTGAGTTCTTCGACAATGTTTGGTAGAAGAAACAAGTTTGAATGTGTGGGTTACAATTTTAGAAAGTGAGTGGTGAAAGGGAGAATGGGATTAGATGTTTACTAATGGTTATGGGCTTGTGCTACACTAATTCAAATTTTTGGGTTTCAAGGTTTTGAGCCCTAACTCTACATACAACAAAACCCACAATTTTAAAATAAGCCAAGTCCACCAAGAGCCGTAAAATCCTAGACTATCGAAGGTTCGAAACAAAACTCATAGAGGTAAATTTGGCAATCTCAATTTTTTGGTACGGGATGTATCACACCGTTTTTTGTTATTCTTTTTTCTTTGCTTACATGTTTACAAGTTTATTTTATGATTAATTTCAGCGACGCCTATGGATGGATTTAGAATTTTTTGTTTATAAGCGATGGAGAAATTTTTGGAAAATTTTCTATACAATATGTCTTCGGGGTTCGAATTTGAAACCAATTGTTCACAAGTCAATACTAGACAATTGAAATCGGGTGGATTAAATATATTGCCTTACAAGTTATTTTTATAGTACATTATTTTTTTTTCTTAGGTCATATTTCAAATTAAAGAACAGGAGAATAAAATTAAAAGAATTTTGCTAGTACAAATTATAAGAAAATTGAAGAAACTGTCTAGAAGAAAATATACGCCAAATAATATACATTTATGTATACTCTTTTTTGCCATTAGAAAAAAAAAAAGAATATGGATTTAAAAAGAAGACGATAAGGCATAAGAAAATAGAAGAAAGATTAAGATTTTAAAAAGAAATTTGGGATAAGTATATAAAAGAAAAAGGAAAAATATAGTGACCAAACCACAGAACACGGGAAGGGGATTGACCCTAAAAGGTTCGCTTGGACCTGGTGCCGTCGACAAGCAAGAGCACTAAGGCCATGTGTCAGTGCTGACACCAATAGCCTTAAAGCCATCGCTTACGGCGCCAGTTATAGGTCCCAGGGGGCCGGTCTATGATCTGCTCCTCCAGGGTTCCGATTATCGATTCGCCGTCTCCTAGAACCACGGTAATTTAGTAAAACCTTGTTGAACTCTTGAAGATAATTGTAATTAGCAAAATGGTATTATGGTTGTATTTTTGTTTTCAAAAGAAAACTAAATCATCAGATGGTTGATATATAAAAACAAAAAACAAAATGAACCCCTAACAAACAATATGGTTAGAAACCCTGTCTAAATACCAAACCACGAATGTCCCTCTCACCATGCATGTACGTAATATTCCACACAAAAACATAAACACAAACACAACTCCTAACAACTAACGCACAAATAGATTTCAAAACCCTCCATTTCCCTGACATTGTAATTTATGTTTTAAAAACTAATAAACAAAAAAGTAAAATGGATTAGGACCACAAATATAGAAACGAAAACACCAGATAAATTAACCCCAATCATGGAAAATCAAATTTAAAAAAAGAACTAATCTGATCGATCAATCACTGACAAATAGATAATCCTGTGCCATCCCTTAATTTCCCTAAACCTCTCATTTGATTCTCCACCGAAACCAAACCAAACCAAACCAAGTTAAAGTGCCGAACTCTAGCAGCTCTCATCACCGTTGTAAAAAAATCTCTCTCCGTCTAATCCAATTTCTCGATCTCAGTTTTCCCACTGCCTCCACCCCACTATCTCTCTCACTCTGTATTCTGTGTTGTCTATATTTAATGCAAAGATGCAGCTTCAGACACACAGTGAATAACCAAACCAAACCAAACCAAACACGTACGTACGACGTCCTCCCCTTCTCTCTCCCTCTCGTTTGTTTTTTCTGTCTTATAGTCAACGCCTTATAGTCAACGCAGTCAAATCACTCACGCTTGTCCCACAGATCACCGCAAAAAAATGCTCGACACCGTCAAGTACCGCATCGGCTCCGCCGCCGCCAGCGGCTACGGCTCCAAGAGCACCGCCGACCAAGTCACTGAGAACTCCCCCGATCTGCGCCGCGTCACGGCCATCATCACCGGTACGTACGCACTTTATTACCTCAACTACCGCCGTCCGATTAGTCGATTACAATGATCACTACTCATCACTCATCAAATCGTACTACGTGGTTCATTTTAATGTCTGTTAATTAGGTGCCACGTCGGGGATCGGAGCAGAGACGGCTCGAGTGATAGCCAAGCGCGGAGCCAGGCTCGTCCTCCCGGCTCGAAGCCCCAAAGCCGCCGAGGACGCCAAGGCTCGAATCCTCTCCGAGTTTCCCGGCTCGGAGATCATCATCATGCCGCTTGATCTCAGCTCCCTCACCTCCGTCAGAAACTTCGTCTCCGAGTTCGAGTCCCTCCATCTACCTCTCAATCTGCTCATGTGATTATCTTTCTAATTTTTTTTCTTTTCTGTTTGGCTGCCGAGAAAATGCAGGAAAAATAAACTAACTGGAAAAGCTCCTTTCTGGTTCATTTGTTTGACTCAGAAACAACGCCGGGACGTTCGCGCACGAGCACGCGATTTCCGAAGACGGAATCGAAATGACCTTTGCGACTAATTATCTCGGTAATTATGACTAAATCTGAAATTAATATTTAATTATTCCGTTAATTGTGTAGATGGATTCACAATTATTAATTATTTTCAGGTCATTTTCTGTTGACGAAGCAGCTGCTCAACAAAATGACCGAAACGGCGGCGGAATCCGGCGTTCAAGGCCGCATCGTGAACCTATCGTCGGCCATTCACGGCTGGTTCTCCGGCGACACAATCCGATATCTCGGCGAGATAAGCCGAAGCGGAAGGTACATAATTAAGAGAATCTGGAGCTGTAGGTGTTTGACGAAATTGGATTTCATTTTAATTTTGTTCTTTTACTAGTTATAAATAATTGAATTAATTTGTCGTTTGACCTTTATCTTCAGCGAGTACGATGAGACACGTGCGTATGCGCTCTCGAAGCTGGCCAACGTCTTGCACACCAAGGAACTCGCTCGCAGGCTCAAGGTCTGATTCCTCTGATCCACATTACAGACAAATTAAGCATTATCAGATGATGATTCGTATAAATTGATTAAATATAGATATAAAAAAATAAATTTTGTTTCTTTCTTTCTTTGCGTTGTTTTCTAAATTACTATTGCCTTTTTTTTGTTTTTATTTTGAATCAGGAAATGGAGGCCAACGTGACCGTTAACTGTGTGCATCCGGGGATCGTTAGGACCCGCCTCACCCGAGAACGTGAAGGCCTCGCCACAGGTTTTTTTTTTGGTTTTTAAAGAAAAAACAAAACATTGTTTAATTAATTTTTTCTTTCTTTCTTTCTTTCTTTCTTTCAATTTATGTGTAATAATGAAATAACGAATTAAGTAATTTTACGTAGCAGATTTAGCGTTTCTCTTCGCTTCAAAGCTCCTGAAGACAATTCCTCAGGTTGGTTAAATTTATTTTCCGAAAAAAGTCATGCTCTTTCGTATAAAATTTTAGTAAATAAAGAGAGTAATACATGCATGATGATTTTAAAAAAAATATATATATATATATTTGATGTATTTTTAGGCTGCAGCAACGACATGTTATGTTGCGACTCACCCAAGGCTGGTGGGAGTGTCCGGGAAGTACTTTGCGGATTGCAATGAGACCTCGCCATCGAAATTGGGGTCTAATTCCGGCGAAGCTGCTCGGCTATGGTCGGCTTCTGAAATCATGGTGTCGAAATACCGAAATGCTAGTTTTTGAACCTAGCAGTCACTTGGAGTACGTACAAAAAGAGATCAGTAAAAGTCATATAATCGTATATTTAATTTTAGATATATAAATCAATTAAGTACGTAGGTTTAGAAACGGATCTCTGAAGAGTGAAACACAAAAGGCATCTTATACATAACTAGTTACTTCATTTTAATTGATCCCTGTTTTATACTTTTATTAAATACCAGCATATAAGAGAGGAGAGTACGTTATATATATATTAGAAAAAGTAAGGCTTTTGATGTAATGTATATATGAATGGTTTTCTTAGTTGGTACCAAGTCGTGTAAGATGTTACAAATAACATAGACAACTTACATAGAAAACAACTAAGCTTTTAAGATCACAAGCAAGGATTTGCACCAAGAACACTAGACATATCAAGGTTAATGATGTACATGTTGATGGCATCGTCTTCTTGATTATAAGTAGTCTTCTCCTCTCTACCAATGAGTAATTGCCCTTCACTAATCAATAGGTCTATAGCACGTGAGAAAGAATTAGTAATTGGCAAGAGTAGGGACTTTCTTATAGTAGTCCAACCCTAACGTGATTTCCTATCATAATCACATTACGATTCTTAGAGACTAAATAAGTAATCAAGGCAAACTGTATTAACTTAACATATGTCAATTACCATATGCAGTCCTAGTTTAATGATTTAATGACAATGACTCTATTACTCCAATAATGATTAGGAATTTGCACTTTAGGTGATTAATCCATACTCAAACTCTAACATTCTCCCACTTGAGTATAAAGTGATCACATTTTCCGGTCCTAACCAAAATTGAAATAACAGTGTACACTGAGTCCATAAGTGTCATCAAGTCCACTCCAAAACACAGCAGTCATGATTAGCACAAAATCACAGAATCACAGCACTCGAATACTCATGTGCATTGTTGTACTGCCATTACTGTTATCCTAAATTGTCCACACAAGTCTGTTTGATAGTTATTACAGCAAGGGGAAGTTCTCAATCCAAAAGGAATTCCCACACATTGGTCCAACCAGGAAAATTAATCATGTGCCTTGTTACCCAAACAACAATCGTGATCAATTTACAGAAAAAACAAATTGACCATATAACCGTGCAATCAAGCATTGCATAGCTGTCTCACAAGTTCATACCAGATTCAACATTCACATTGATCAAAACAATAGATTAGAACTACCAATTATCAAAATGATCAAGGATATGGTAAGAATCCTCGAAACTACAACACCTAATGCAATCAAGCATTGCATAGCCTTCACAATGAATCAAAAGAACATTCAACATTCCATAACTCTTCACAATGTTGAAGATAGCAGTTTTAATTAGCTTTAAACTATAAAGTGACATCAATCTCAGCTATGAACCCATTCATGAATCAGAGTGAAATCTAACAGCCATACGATGCATCAAAATTTTAACAGTAGGTAAGAAAAACCGCATAATCAAATGAGACACTTACTTTCAGCTACTAAGGCTCCCACTGATCAGCACTCCCACTTATCAAAGTCATCCACTAATCCTATTTTGGAAACATGATCCTTGAATTCTTTGATAGGCAAAGCCTTTGTGAGAGGATCTTCCAGCATGTCCTTGGTGCTAATGTCTAGCACCTTAATCACTCTCTCTCTGACCTTTTCTTGAACTAAAAGATGCTTAACTTCCATAAGTCTAGTAGCATAAGGTTTCTTTTTGTTCTTGGAGAAGAACACTGTACTTGCATTATCACAGTACAACATTAGAGGTCCTTGGATTGAGTCCACTACTCTCATGTCCATGATTAGATTTCTCGTCCAAATGGCTTGCTTTGTGGTTTCATAAACTACAATGAACTATGCTTGCATTGTTGAGGTTGCAAGTGTTGTTTGTTTTGCACACCTCCAAGACACGGCACCACCAGCTATTGTGAACACATAGGCACCTATTGATTTCCTGTCTATGGAACAACTAGCTAGGTTTGAGTCAGAAAAAGCCACTAGTTTTAGATCATCAACCCTTCCATACACCAACATAAATGTCTATGTCTTGGTCCTTTGAAGGTATCTCAGGACCTTCTTTCCTGCAATCCAATGATGCTCACCTGAATTTGATTGAAACCTGCCCAGCAAACTAACCACAAAGACCAAATCCTAGTACATACTTGAGCATACATCAGGCCCCCTACTAGAGATGCATAAGGTTTATCACTCATCTTTTGCTTTTCTAAGTCAGTCTTAGGGCACTAGTCAACATGCAGCTTATCTCTTTTGTTGACAGGGACATCTCCTTGTGAGCAGGAACTCATATTGAAAAATTTGAGGATCCTTTCAATGTAGTTCCTTTGAGACAAACCTAATAGTTTTCTTTTTCTATCCCTCACGATTCAATCCCTAATACGAAATGTGCTTCTCATAGGTCCTTCATCTCAAAACTACTAGTCAAGAGAGTCTTGGGTTTCCCATAACAGACTAAGATCTGAGCTAGCTAGTAGTATATCATCAACATACAGTACAAGGAAGATGAAGTTGGGACCATTGACCTTTAGATAGATGCAGTCATCTAGCTTGTTTTATGAGAAGCCAAAAGATGTCATGGTCTTGTCGAACTTAAGGTACCACTGCCTTGAAGCTTGCTTGAGGCCATAGATCAACTTTTTTAGTTTGCAGACCATTGCTTCCTTCCCCCTTTCAAAAAATCCATGTGGTTGTTGCATATAAATGTCCTCATCCAATGTTCCATTCAAGAAGGTAGTCTTGGCGTCTATTTGGTGTAGCTCCAAATCATAGTGAGTTGTGAGAGCCATGATGATCCGCATGGATTCCTTGGAAGAGACTTGGGTAAAAGTATCAGTGTTGTTGATTCCAGCCCTTTGTGTGAACCCCTTTGCCACTAATCGTGCCTTGAACCTCTCAATCTTTCCTGCTGAATCCCTTTTGGTTTTGAAAATCCACTTGCATCCTATAGTCCTAGTATCTCGTGTAGGTTCCACGAGTGTCCAAACCCCATTCTTTGACATTGAATCAAGCTGCTCTTGCATAGCAGTCTCCTATAGGGCAGATTGCTTGTCATTCATTACCTGGTTGTAGGTAGTACGATCGTCCTTATCCCCTATATCATAGTCTATTTCTTGCAGATAAACCATGTAGTCAGTAGGGATTGCAGATTTCTTCTCTATGGTTGATCTTCTTGGTTGAGGTGGTGCTGGTTTCAATTGAGATATCTCAGGTTGCTGAGGAGCATGATCTGTAGTTGCTGAGGGTGGGAACAAGCTTTCTTCAATGCATGAGTCAGCTAGTTGTGAAGAAGCTGATGGCAGTGGAGGAGGTATACTTGCTGTCAAAAATTTTGCATTGGATGTTTGTACTGTCTCATTGTCTTGAGAGGATAGTTCTTCAAATTCAAACTCATCATCATAAAGAGAGTCCAAAATTGAACTCTCAATGAACTTGGAATTGTAAGTTTCTTGTATTCTAGTTTGAGCTCGAGGACAGTAAAACTTGAAACCTTTGGATTTCTCAGAGTATCCAACAAAGAAACAAGAATCAGTCCTTGAGTCTAGTTTCTTCTCCTGAGGATTATATAACCCGGCTTCTGCTTGACAACCCCAAATATGGAAATGTGCATAGTTGGGAGTCTACCAGTCCAAAGTTCCAAAGGTGTCCTGCTAACAGACTTACTAGGCACACAGTTGAGGATGTAGTTTGTTGTTTTAAGTGTCTCACCCCATAAGAAATCAGGCAGACTAGATCTACTCTTCATGCTTCTAACCATGTTCATTAGGGTCCTGTTCTTTCTCTCTGCTACCCCATTCTGCTGAGGGGTCCCTAGGGTAGTGTGTTGTGAAATGATGTCGTGTTGCTTAAGAAAAAGTGTAAAAGGTCGCTTTTACTGTCCCGCCTCTGTGAACTTGGCATAGTACTCACTTCCCCTATCGGATCTTACAATCTCAATGTGTTTATCAAGCTTTTCTACTTCAGTTTTGAAAATCTTAAAACAATTGAGAACTGCCGATTTTCAGAAATGAGTTAAATGTAAGTGTATCTGCAAAAATCATCAATGAAAGTCACAAAATAATAATTTCCACAAATGGTTCTATATGGGAATGGACCACAGACATCAGTGTGTATGATCTCAAGAAGGTAATGACTTTGATTAGAACCCGTCTTTTTAGGATTAGTCGTTTTTCCCTTAAAAAAAATCAACACATTCATTAAAGTCTGTTGGACTAAGCTTAGGCAGTAAGTCTCTTTTTGTTAGTTTCAAAATTCTTTCATTAGAGATGTGCCCAAGTCTCTTATTCCATAAGGTAAATGAGGTATCATTAGTGAGCAATCTTTTAGAATTGTGGTAACTAACAGTGAGACATTCATCAATGTAAGTGCAGTTCAATCTCCACAGGTCACAGGTTTCATCAAGAGAACAAAAACCAAGAGTTTGTAATTTATTTGAACTATGAAATAAATTTAAGGTGTTCAAATCACCAGTACAACAGAAACCAGATTTAACAAGTTTTGATGCAGAAATTAAACTCCTTCTCATTAAAGGTACATATAAGACATCTTCTAGCTCTAAAATGAAACTAGTTGATAATCTAAGCTTAACACGGCCAACAAACTTGACAGCAACTTGTGATCCATCCCCAACATAGACTTTGAAAGAATTTTTATTTTGGCTGGTAAGTTTTAAACCCTGCAAATTATTTGTGATGTGAACAGAACATCCAGTGTCAAACCACCAAGAATTTTTAGGTATTTCTACAAAATTAGTTTCAACACAAATAAAAACAGAAAGTGTTTTACCTTTCTTGACTAGCCAGGTTTTGTAACCATCATAGTTTTTCCTAATGTGACATGATTTTCTACAGAAATAGCACTTCAGTTCTCCCTTATTTACTTTAAGATTGTAAGATACAGATTTCTTAGGGGCATTAGTGAGTCTAGGTCCAACAAGTTTAGAGGATGAAGGTTGGAACTTTTTACCCTTGCTGTCGTGAGAGGTTTGAACCAAATTGACCACATCTGGCTTTTCCTTCTCCTGTCTGTGTTCTTCCTTAACACATTGGGTGATCAATTCATTCATGGTCCACTTGTCCTTCTGGCAGTTGTAGGACATTTTGAGATGGGCAAACTTTGTTAGCAGGGAGTTGAGAGCCAAGTGCACGAGGAACTGTTCCTCAATCTTTATACTGAGGGCTTCCAAATGGTTGGAAATGTTGATCATTCTGAGGATATGCTCTTTGATTGTGCAGATGCCCTCAAACTTTATGGACATCAGTTGTGAGAGGTAGTTGTTAGTCTCAGCTTTCTCAGATTCCTAGTACTCTTCTCTCCAACGGCTGCCATAAATTCCTTGGCAGTCATTTTTCCACCTTCCATTACATACCTAATGTTTTCTGTCATGGATTTCTCCATGATCAGGATGCTGAGCATGTTGGCCTTTTTCCACTTCTCATATGCAGTTATCTGTCTTTCATCACTACTGGATGTAGGTGTTGGTGGTGCATCTTTGAGTAGTGGATCTTCCCATCCACGAAAAGCTAGATAGAGAAGGATGTAATGACCCGTCCCGAATATCGGGATTGAATATTAATTAATTATAGTTTAGAATGACTAATCGGGGATTAGTTGAGTGAAATCGGACGAAACGTGCAAAATGACCGTTTTGCCCCTAGCGTGGGGAAAATGTTGACTTTTAGTTCGGGCGGTCAAACGGACTTTGACCGATGATTGTGACGTAGTTCGGGACGTCACGAGTTCATAGACAGGTGGCACGTTTGATTCCGATATTCGTAGAGAAAGTTATGGCGTTCGGAAGTTAAGGGGTATTTTGGTAATTTGGCATATTTGGGGCCAAATGTAGACTTTTTGATCGGGAGGTCTGATGGACGAGGGCCAAGGACCGTTACGTAGGTCTCGTCGATACGAATCCAACGACAGGCGGCATGCCGAAATCGGAGATTCGACGACGAAGTTATGGTCACGGAATCGGGCTCGATTAACCGAACGAACTGGGATTAAAATAATATTTTAATATGAACAGTACTCGGTGACTGAACACACTTGGATGAGTGACAAGTGTCACTCATCCCCTAATTTCAGGCCCAAAACACTGATCCATGTTTTTTAGGGAGACCTCATGATGATGTTTAATTAATTTTTAATTAATTAATTTATCCTAATTTCCATTAATCTCCCATATTTTCTTCAACCGTGTACAACCCACAAATCAGTTTTCTCCCAACCTCCAATTCTCTTCCATTTCTGAACCAAAGTGTGAGCAATTGAGAGTGAATTGAACTGGGAAACACAAGGGATTGACTGGGAGCTGAGGACTGGGATTTCAGGTTTTAGAAAATTTGGAGGGAAAATCAAATTGGAAGAATTGAGCTGTGATGATCGAATTGGAGCTTGGAAATAGCTTCCTGAGGTTGAGACGAGTTGTTTCAAATAAAAAAACGAGATGAATTCATGCCCAATTGGCTCTGAACGGGTTTGGTAACAGTGAGGAACTTCGAGCTTGAGTCGTGGAGTTTGAGGCTTCGATTGATTCAATTGTTGTGGGGAAACGACTTCTCATGATCCCACGATGCTTCTGGGTCCATCAATTGGAAGAAACTGGTTGAGATTGACGGAACTCCATGGTTGCACAGTGACGGCTGTTCTTCGAAGAATCGAGATTGAGTCGTGGCGTTTGAGCCATGAATTGATTCAATTGAGTTGGGGGAAATGTTTACCTGAGTCTATTGAAGCTTCTTGATGAATCAATTTAAGGAAATCGTGTGAATTGAGGGATTTCTGATGATGAACAGTGTTCGGGGTGTTCTTCGAATGATCAACGGTGATCGTGAGGTTTGAGGTAGGTTCGATTGTAATTGAGTCCACAAATCTTTAATTGAACTTAATTCGAAGCTGTGTGAATGTTCAATTGATGAATTCAGTGTCGAATTGATAGGATTGGAACCGGGTCTGATCGCGGGTTGAATGGCCCGTTTTACAGACAAACGGGTTAGGCTGGTGACACTGTAGCTGGCGCGTGGGTTTCACGCGCAGCCACTCACGGTGGCGCGTGAGGGCGCGTCCGGCCTAGTCTCAAGGTGAGGTCAACATGACTTTTGATCCTCTCAGTGTAACGAACATTTTGATGTTGATTTCGAGGAAATCGGATATTGTTTCGTTAATGTTCCGCGTATCCGAAGTTTTGTTTTACGTTAAAAATACGTATTTAAATCCCGGAAAAATTGGGGAAAATTATATGTTGTATTTTGAGATGTTAGTAAGCCTCTATAATGATTTTGGGCAGGAGTTGCGATTTCCAGATTTTATGGAAAAACGTGCAGCTCGGAAACGGACCGTTTTGAACGCTGTGTGTGAGTGGACTTTGTTTTCTAACCGTGATGCATGCATATATGATTTAAAATGCTTTATTATATGATTTGATATGCTTTGGCATGATTGGTATTTCAATTCGGTGATTTCTCGGTTTTATGATTATTATATTATTATATTTTGGCACGACTTTCGAGAAATCGTGAAATTGGTTAAAAATGGTATTGTGGGCGTGAGAACCCAAGTAAATAATGATTTTGATTCGGATTTGGAGTTACATGTGAATTTGATGATTTTTGGTATTCTCGTGATTTTGTGATTATTTTAATCAGTCTTTCGGGCACATTTTACGAGGAACGTGCAAATGATGTTTTGGGCTAGGCCCGGATTGAAAATGATGTTTTGACTCGGGTTATGAGTCAGGAAATTGAAAATGATATTTGGACTCGGATTATGAGTCAGTGATTGATTTTATGGATTTACGTGATCGTGGCAACTCGGGTTTACGGTTGCACGGATTTACGTGAAAATGATATTTTGGGCTTGGGACCCATTGGAATTGTGTTTCTGATTGGATTTGTATTTCCATGTGATTATATGATGATATTGATGATTTCGGATTTATAAAGTAAATCGGGACTTTGGTTATTTTGGGGCTGAGACCCTGTGTGGATAAATGCTTTGGTTTTCAATGCAACTGTTTTCACTAGTTTTTGTGATGATGATATGTTGCGGATAATTAGGGCTTTCGGGTGGAAATATTTTTTTCCCCGGAGTGCACCCTGGAGATAACGCTCGCCTTCGGGATGGAAGTGTTTACCCCGAAGAGGTCACGTAGCACGATCTTTGTCGAGCAGCCGAGGGAGGCTTGACTCAGATCAGATGTGCTGGATTATATATGGATCAGTAAGTGATGTGTTCACGAGATCCGGATTGCCGGCTGGTGATGTGTTCACAGCTGCGAATGCTCGGATTTTGAGCGGTCCTTGAGCCTATTGATTTGCACGCGTTGCAGGGATAAACGTGACTCTAAGCAACAGGATATGGAAATAAGTCCCGTGGATTATGGAAAATGATTTTGAGGAAACCGTGGTTTAGCGGTTAAAATGATTTAAGGAAACATGTTTGTGATTATGTACTGGTTTGAGTACGGGTTTTTGGTCTTTGTGGCCAGTGATTATGTTTTCACATGTTTTGGCCTGAGACCCGGGATTTGATGTTTTATAACATGAACTGTTTTGGTGAACATGAGTTTTATGGACCATGGGAAAAAAATGTTTTGATTTTATCGGTCCACTGTTCATACTATTACTCATATTTTATGATATGCATGCAAGTTTGTGAAAACTGGAGGGTGAGAATGTATTTTGATAAATGTTTTTATAAGAGGTCATTTTTGTCCACTTACACCTTTTCTGTTTTATTAACCCTTCAGGTCGTGGTGCGTTGATCGAGGCTATTCCAGAGGTGGAGGTATGTGTGGGCACAGGCGCAAAATTCCCTTGTCTGGCAGGTGCTGAAGGGTTGTTTTGGACTTTCAGTTGACTTGTCAAACGGGAGCAGGACCAGGTACGGTTTTTGACGTCCAGTTGGGACGGGTCCTGTCAAATTGGTAACAGAGCACTAGGTTGTTGATGCTGTTGCCACGCCATACCTCCGGAACGTGAGCCTCGTGCGCGACCTGGTAGTGAGATGGGTATATTAGGCTATTTGAGACCTTGTGATTAATCTCGGAATGTAATTGACCTTGGTTTGTGGGTCAGATATTAATTTGTGTAACTACGGCTTACTAATTGTCGAATCGGTATTCTTGTGGGTCCCAGGATTTGTTGGATCCAGAGGCTTGGAAGGTAGCACAATTGGGGTAGGTTGGACCCAGGATGAGATTATTCTCAGTAAATTCCTTGTGCGAAATATGAGTTCCCAACGTCTAGAGTGTGTTGGGGTATTCCTAGGCTTTGTATATGGTATATGATGTGGTTCACCGGCGGTAATTTGCTAGGTGACCGGGTATGCCAGGGATGGCATGGACGAATGAGTCAAGACTTCGGTTAGGACTCGAGATGAGTCATGGTAATATCTTAAGTCTCAGGAGCTGTCGGGTTTTTAGGAACCCTAGGTAGTAATCGCGGAACCCTAAGGTGGGATGTTTGGTTTGGAAATGTGTGCTGGCGAGTGGTTTGACTCTTAATGACTTTTCGAAGTCGAGACCGAGTGACGATTGTGTCAGGTCATGTCAGCTTTAGTGGTGGAACTGCAATCCACAATCGGGGTTGGTACATGTCGATGGAATCCCAGAGTGGGGATACAGGGTAGTTGTACGGGTACTTGATTCCATTGGATGTGGAGTCTCGATACCGGTGTCTGGTGGTTAGGTCTGCACAAGTTTATGGCAGGCACTACTACCGAGAGTGGTTATTGAGAATTGGGGGACGTTCAGGGGACGTTTTCTTTTCTCACATGAGTTGTCAGGATGACTGTACCCAGAGTTGTTAGGTACGGAGGAGGCAGAGTTTCTCCTATTCGAGCAGAGGTACGGGGTCGTCGCTTGTTATGAGCGGAGATCCAGGGTTGTCAGTTCTGTACACGGTGTGCTCATACTGATACTGTTGTCTGTATGCTGGTGTTGGTGCCGGTGTTGTGCTGACGATGAGTCACGAGTCGGGTTGTGACTTCGTCGAGTTGGGTAGGCCTCTGTAACCAGTCTAAAGGGGGCACGTGGTTGGTGTCCGAGTCCGATGGTTCCAACATGGTTGGACCTACGGAATCGTGAGAGGTTGTGTTTGAGGAGGATTGCGGGTTTTCTGCATTGGGACTAGGTAATTCTGAAGTCATCAGGGGTAACTTCTTATTTTCTGCTTGGTGGCAGACGATGTTGGGTTACATGGCGTGGGGAGTGCAGTGAGTTTTGTTTGCATCCACGTAGGATGAGTATTGGTGTCATTGTTTTGGATCATCCTTGGTTTTCCCTAGGTGGGATGGCAAGGATAGATACGAGGTAATCAGTGAAAACCCACAGTCGCGGCGTGTCTCGTCGTTGACTGAACTTTTTAATTGTGGGCTTTGGTTGTCAAACGTTGTGACACTACGCAAATTAGATGAGGGTGTAAGACCCTATGGTTCCTAGTAGTTAACCGTGTGGATCCTAGGTGGATCGGGTTTGTGATGTTGTGGACATTGGGCATCGTGACGATCTAGGATCGTGATATTCATGGTCAGCTGACTTCGTGATGGATCTGGGTCGTGATTTCGATGATCCAGATGGGGAGAGAGTTTGTCACTCTTACTTTGGTATGTGAGTCGTAAATGGCGGGACTGAACTTCTTTTCGAAGTGGAGCCCCTTATGGTATGTTACTCGAGCGAGTAGGTTTCAGACGGGGTTGAATTTGTTCAGCCTTAGAGTTGTGACTGATGGGATTGGCTTCCCTATGAAGTCAACCGAGTATAGTGAACGGTAACCGATAGGTTCAGTTTTAGTGTGTCCGAGTGGACGTGAACGAGATTTCGGGTTTTGGAATCGAATTTCTGGGTGACGATTCAGGATTCGATTTTAGAACTTGAAAGTGGAGTATTGGATTTGGGTGCGGAATGATTATTCCAAATGCTAGCTTATGAAATAATGATTTTGGATTCGGATTTGGACATGAATTAAAAATGTGATGCCTGGGTTTGGATTCGGGATTTCTTACGAAATTGCGGATTTGGATTTGGAATTGGAACTAGCTGATTGGTGGAGTTTCTATTTGTCTCTTGCTGGTTTGGGCAAACGGACTCCATTATTGGAACGTGTTTGGCTATGACCTAGGTGGTTGTAGTCTGGTCAAGGGATAGATGTATGTACCTTGTACTTGGTTTGGGGTACGATACTTTGCAGACTTGTGGTGGCCGGGGTTGATGTGAATCCCGGGAGAACTAGGCGTTCTTCCCTGTGGACACGTTGATGTGTCATTTTGAGTGCTGTCATTTGGCGAGGTGTTTTTGGGAAGCATAGGACAAGGATTGTCAATGTTAGCTAAACCCTCAGGATTTTTACTTTTTCCTTACCTGGTTTGGGATCGACCATATTGGTCTATGGGTCGAGTACTAAGGTCCAGCTGTAGGATCTTGATTGGTGTACGACGTGCTGTATCGTATGGACGAGGGTACTTGATACCTAGTGACGGTACATGGGATGTACCAATGATGTGTCGATAAACGTGTTGGGGCTTGGCTTAGTTCCAATACCATTGGTTTTGGTTGTGAACGTGAACTGGACATTGAACACGATGCACTGGGCAGGGTGGTTCTGATGCATTCAGTGATTGTTTGAGCAGGTGCTCTTAGCCATGGTTGGCTAGTGTAACTCTAGTGTTGAGTTGTGTGATCACTGCTAGGCTTGTGTTCAATGTGTTCCAGTTACACCGTCTGCTTGAGTGTGATGACGGTATGCGTATACTCAGGATGAGTGAGTTGGTGGTTAGTGTAACCGCAAGTTGCTTTGCGGCGAGATATTACCATGCCGTGACCTTACCAGCATCTAGGATCGCTGAGGGGGTGACAGTTGTGGTTACTGCTGTTGGTATTGTCGCAGGATTGAGTTTTCCCTGCTAGGGGAGATCATGTTGTTGATCTTATACTACATTGACGGACGTTGTAGCATGATGTGTTGTCACTGATTTATTACTGATTGGCGCTTTACTAGGGTGGTAAAGCTTGGTGGTGACAGTGTGGCTTGTGGTGTCGGCATGGACTGACATGTGAGTTTTGGTGACTCTCGATGAGAGCGAAGGTCAGGGCACATTAGTGAGTACGTGGGGCCATCAAGCTGAAAGAGTCAGCTTAATGGTGACATTGCCAATTTCTGGTGATCATTTTCACTCGGGGTGGTCGAGTGTAGGTAGTACGACGTGCATCTGTGATGTGACGTCTCAATGCAGACGAGTTCTGTGTTGGCTAGTGGGTGTACATATGTACACGTGATGTGAGGCCATTTGTTTTCCACGAGGTAGTTGTGGAATACGAGTAGTTGGAATTTCGGGGACGAAATTCTTTAAGGAGGGAAGGTTGTAATGACCCGTCCTGAATATCGGGATTGAATATTAATTAATTAAGGTTTAGAATGACTAATCGGGGATTAGTTGAGTGAAATCGGAAGAAACGTGCAAAATGACCGTTTTGCCCCTAGCGTGGGCAAAATGTTGACTTTTAGTTCGGGCGGTCAAACGGACTTTGACCGATGACTGTGACGTAGTTCGGGACGTCACGAGTTCATAGACAGGTGGCACGTTCGATTCCGATATTCGTAGAGAAAGTTATGGCGTTCGGAAGTTGAGGGGTATTTTGGTAATTTGGCATATTTGGGGCCAATTGTAGACTTTTTGATCGGGAGGTCCGATGGACGAGGGCCAAGGACCGTTACGTAGGTCTCGTCGATACGAATCCAACGACAGGCGGCATGCCGAAATCGGAGATTCGACGACGAAGTTATGGTCACGGAATCGGGCTCGATTAACCGAACGAACTGGGATTAAAATAATATTTTAATATGAACAGTACCCGGTGACTGAACACACTTGGATGAGTGACAAGTGTCACTCATCCCCTAATTTCAGGCCCAAAACACTGATCCATGTTTTTTAGGGAGACCTCATGATGATGTTTAATTAATTTTTAATTAATTAATTTATCCTAATTTCCATTAATCTCCCATATTTTCTTCAACCGTGTACAACCCACAAATCAGTTTTCTCCCAACCTCCAATTCTCTTCCATTTCTGAACCAAAGTGTGAGCAATTGAGAGTGAATTGAACTGGGAAACACAAGGGATTGACTGGGAGCTGAGGACTGGGATTTCAGGTTTTAGAAAATTTGGAGGGAAAATCAAATTGGAAGAATTGAGCTGTGATGATCGAATTGGAGCTTGGAAATAGCTTCCTGAGGTTGAGACGAGTTGTTTCAAATAAAAAAACGAGATGAATTCATGCCCAATTGGCTCTGAACGGGTTTGGTAACAGTGAGGAACTTCGAGCTTGAGTCGTGGAGTTTGAGGCTTCGATTGATTCAATTGTTGTGGGGAAACGACTTCTCATGATCCCACGATGCTTCTGGGTCCATCAATTGGAAGAAACTGGTTGAGATTGACGGAACTCCATGGTTGCACAGTGACGGCTGTTCTTCGAAGAATCGAGATTGAGTCGTGGCGTTTGAGCCATGAATTGATTCAATTGAGTTGGGGGAAATGTTTACCTGAGTCTATTGAAGCTTCTTGATGAATCAATTTAAGGAAATCGTGTGAATTGAGGGATTTCTGATGATGAACAGTGTTCGAGGTGTTCTTCGAATGATCAACGGTGATCGTGAGGTTTGAGGTAGGTTCGATTGTAATTGAGTCCACAGATCTTTAATTGAACTTAATTCGAAGTTGTGTGAATGTTCAATTGATGAATTCAGTGTCGAATTGATAGGATTGGAACCGGGTCTGATCGCGGGTTGAATGGCTCGTTTTACAGACAAACGGGTTAGGCTGGTGACACTGTAGCTGACGCGTGGGTTTCACGCGCAGCCACTCACGGTGGCGCGTGAGGGCGCGTCCGGCCTAGTCTCAAGGTGAGGTCAACATGACTTTTGATCCTCTCAGTGTAACGAACATTTTGATGTTGATTTCGAGGAAATCGGATATTGTTTCGTTAATGTTCCGCGTATCCGAAATTTTGTTTTACGTTAAAAATACGTATTTAAATCCCGGAAAAATTGGGGAAAATTATATGTTGTATTTTGAGATGTTAGTAAGCCTCTATAATGATTTTGGGCAGGAGTTGCGATTTCCAGATTTTACGGAAAAACGTGCAGCTCGGAAACGGACCGTTTTGAACGCTGTGTGTGAGTGGACTTTGTTTTCTAACTGTGATGCATGCATATATGATTTAAAATGCTTTATTATATGATTTGATATGCTTTGGCATGATTGGTATTTCAATTCGGTGATTTCTCGGTTTTATGATTATTATATTATTATATTTTGGCACGACTTTCGAGAAATCGTGAAATTGGTTAAAAATGATATTGTGGGCGTGAGAACCCAAGTAAATAATGATTTTGACTCGGATTTGGAGTTACATGTGAATTTGATGATTTTTGGTATTCTCGTGATTTTGTGATTATTTTAATCAGTCTTTCGGGCACGTTTTACGAGGAACGTGCAAATGATGTTTTGGGCTAGGCCCGGATTGAAAATGATGTTTTGACTCGGGTTATGAGTCAGGAAATTGAAAATGATATTTGGACTCGGATTATGAGTCAGTGATTGATTTTATGGATTTACGTGATCGTGGCAACTCGGGTTTATGGTTGCACGGATTTACGTGAAAATGATATTTTGGGCTTGGGACCCAATGGAATTGTGTTTCTGATTGGATTTGTATTTTCATGTGATTATATGATGATATTGATGATTTCGGATTTATAAAGTAAATCGGGACTTCGGTTATTTTGGGGCTGAGACCCTGTGTGGATAAATGCTTTGGTTTTCAATGCAACTGTTTTCACTGGTTTTTGTGATGGTGATATGTTGCGGATAATTAGGACTTTCGGGTGGAAATATGTTTTTCCCCGGAGTGCACCCTGGAGATAACACTCGCCTTCGGGATGGAAGTGTTTACCCCGAAGAGGTCACGTAGCACGATCTTTGTCGAGCAGCCGTGGGAGGCTTGACTCAGATCAGATGTGCTGGATTATATATGGATCGGTAAGTGATGTGTTCACAAGATCCGGATTGCTGGCTGGTGATGTGTTCACAGCGGCGGATGCTCGGATTTTGAGCGGTCCTTGAGCCTATTGATTTGCACGCGTTGCAGGGATAAACGTGACTCTAAGCAACAGGATATGGAAATAAGTCCCGTGGATTATGGAAAATGATTTTGAGGAAACCGTGGTTTAGCGGTTAAAATGATTTAAGGAAACATGTTTGTGATTACGTACTGGTTTGAGTACGGGTTTTTGGTCTTTGTGGCCAGTGATTATGTTTTCACATGTTTTGGCCTGAGACCCGGGATTTGATGTTTTATAACATGAACTGTTTTGGTGAACATGAGTTTTATGGACCATGGGAAAAAAAATGTTTTGATTTTATCGGTCCACTGTTCATACTATTACTCATATTTTATGATATGCATGCAAGTTTGTGAAAACTGGAGGGTAAGAATGTATTTTGATAAATGTTTTTATAAGAGGTCATTTTTGTCCACTCACACCTTTTCTGTTTTATTAACCCTTCAAGTCGTGGTGCGTTGATCGAGGCTATTCCAGAGGTGGAGGTATGTGTGGGCACAGGCCAAAATTCCCTTGTCTGGCAGGTGCTAAAGGGTTGTTTTGGACTTTCAGTTGACTTGTCAGACGGGAGCAGGACCGGGTACGGTTTTTGACGTCCAGTTGGGACGGGTCCTGTCAAAGGATGTCCTCTTTCCATTTCTTGAAATTGCTTCCAGTCAAGGTTTTACACGACCCATCCTAAATCTGTAACGACCCGTCCCGAATTCCGGGATTAGTTTAGTGACTAATCTCGATTAGTGAGGTTGAACGGTGCTTGGTAGGGCGGAATCGGACAAAATGTGCAAAATGACCGTTTTGCCCCTGGTCGTGGGCAAAATGTTGACTTTTTGTTCGGGCGGTCAAATGGACTTTGACCGCTGATCGTGACGTAGTTCGGGTTGTCACGAGTTCATAGACAGGTGGCACGTTCAATTCCGACATTCGTAGAGAAAGTTATGGTGTTCGGAAGTTGAGGGGTATTTTGGTAATTTGGCTTATTAGGGGCCAAATGTTGACTTTTTGATCGGGAGGTCCGATGGACGAGGGCCAAGGACCGTTACGTAGGTATCGTCGATACGAATCCAACGACAGGCGGCATGCCGAAATCGGAGATCCGACGACGACGTTATGGTCAAGGAAACGAACTAACGAACCGAGGCCGGGATTAAAATAATAATATAATAATGAATAGTGACCGTTGACTCAGCACACCTGGATGAGTGACAAGTGTCACTCATCCCTTGAAACCAGAATCCTTGTCTTAGGGGAAACATCATTATGATGTTTTAATATTAATTAATTAATTAATTAATCATTTTAATTTCCATTAATTCCATTTGTGTTTTCTTAACCGTGTACAACCAAATCCAGTTTTCTCCCAACCAATTCCTCTTCCATTGCTGAACCTGAGAGTGTGATTTTGTGAGCGTTTTGAGTGTGATTTCAACTGGGTAAACACGAGAGAGTGGCAGTGAGGAGGAACTGAGAATTCGAAAGATTGAGTTTTGGGAGGGAAAATCAAATTGGACGAATTGGGCTGCGACGATCGAATTGAAGCTTACAAACATCTTCCTGAGGTTGTGACGAGTCGATCCACATCAAAAACGAGAAGGAATGGTGCCGTTTTGGCTCTGATCGAGCTTGGTGACAGAGGAAGAAATCGAGGCTGAGTCGTGGAGTTTGGGGCTGTGATTGACTCAATTGTTATGGGGAAATGATTTCTCATGATCCCACGATGCTTCTGGGATCATCAATTGAAGGAAACCGGCTGAGATCGATGAAACTCCATGGTTGCACAGTGGACGGTGTTCGTACTTGTGTCGTGATCATTTACTGATCAAACGACGGAATTGATGTGGGGGAATTGTTCCTCGTGGTCCACTGATGCTTCTGGTTGAACCAATTTGGGGAAATCAATCGAGATTGAAGGAATCCCATGATTGAACAGTGACCGGAGTGTTCTTCGTGTTCATCGTTGAATCGTGGAATTGTAGGTAATGTTTTGTGTAATTGAGATTACAGAACCTTAATTTAACTTAAAACGAAACTAATGGAATGATCAATTGAAGGAATTAGGATCGAATTGACAGGATTGGAACCGGGTTGTGTCGCGGGTGAGTTGGACCCGTTTACCAGACAAACGGGTTGGGCTGGTGACACTGTAGCAGGCGCGTGGGTTTCACGCGCAGCCACTCACGGCAGCGCGTGGCGGCGCGTGGGCACGAATCTCGAGGTGGGGTCAACATGACTTTTAATCCATTCGATGTAACGGACATTTTGGAATTGGTTTCGTGTCGATCGGACACCGTCTCGATAGTGTTCGGGATGTCCGAAGGTTTTAAATTAAGTTTAAAAATAAGTAAAAATTCCGGAAAATTACGGGACTTTGATAGGATGTTAATAATGAGGTTAGTAACCCTCTAATGTGATTTGGACAGGATTGGGAGTCCCGGTGATAGTGGTGTGGCCCGGGAGGGCCGGTGGCACGCGTATCGAGGCACACGGTTAAAACGGTCTGTGAGTGGACTTTGGTTTTATAAATTCTATGCATGCTTAAATGTTTTACATGGATTATGATTGTGATTGTATGATGTTGGTTTGGTTGTTGGTAAATTGTACGGTTTCACGTATTTCGAGGCGATTTACGTGCTTGCACGTAAATCGAGGTTTTCCGGTTTTACATGGATTTTCCATATTTATGACTTGGATATAATATGATAAAATGGTTTTGAAATTGGAAATACGAACTCGGGCTTGAGGCCCAATTATGTTGGAAATTTCGGACTTGGAGTCCATTTGAGAATCGGGCCGGGGGCCCAGTTGGTTAATGAAATCGGGCCAGGGGCCCAGTTGGTATGAAATCGGGCTGAGACCCATTTGAGTTATGTTATCGGGCCAGGGGCCCAGTTGATTTACGAATTCGGGCCGTGGGCCCAGTGGGTTTATAAGTCGGGCTGCGGGCCCAATTGGTTTACAAATCGGGCCGTGGGCCCAGTGGTTCATAAAATCGGGCATGAGGCCCAGTTGGATAATAAATGTGATTTCGGGTCAGGGACCCTATATTTTATAATGGTGATTTTGGGTCAAGGACCCTAAATGGAATTATGTGGTTTTATGGAAATTTCGGGCAGGGCCCAATGGTAATAATGTGATAAAAGGATTTAATAAAACTGTTTTCCATATACCATCTGGATACAAGGATATATGATGGTCTCCTCCAGATGTCTGGGACACTGGGGAAGTCACGGTGCATTGCCTGCGAGGGGTCATTATACGGAGCAGCCGGACCGTATGATGACTCAGGAGCAGGATTGCTATGATTGACGTCAGGGACGTCAGACATCAGGGATGTCAGATATATGGACCCGGAGAGACCCCGGGCAGCACGCGTAGCTTATGAAACCGTGAGATATGACGTCAGGGACGTCTAGCGTCTGGGACGCTAAGCATCTGGGATGCTGGTGATGGTAATGGTAAAATATGGATTAATGAATAAAATGGCTTATTGGTTGGATATGTGTTATGTGGTAAAAGTGAATTATTGGTTATGGAATGGTATGTCGGGTCAGGGACCCTAAATGGTTTTGGATTTATGGATTGATGTTCATTTATGGTCGTGGGTGGTGACCCACATGGTTTTAATATGTATGGTGGTGGTATTCCACGGTTTTGGGCTGAGTTCCCACACTTGGTTTTTGGTTAACGGTTTTTGGGCTAAGGCCCTAAGGGCTCGTTTGAGCAAACGTTTTGGTTACTGGTTTTGGTGGCATGCATACGTTTTTATTGGAGGGCATAAATGTCTTATAAATGTATTTGGTAAATTTATTGGTTTTTGTCCACTCACAGCTTTTGGTTTTAATGCCCTTCAGGTTGATCACGGATGCGATTGCAGCAGGGACTGGGACATTGCACACCTCCTCCATCGATCCTTGCGCACTCTGGATGCCCCGTTTGGGCAGTGGCTCTTGGTCATCCCTTGTCTGACACCCCTGGTTGGACGGGAGCAGGGCACATTCCATGCTAATCCCGGGGGGATTGGGATGGGTCCTGTCAACTTGGTATCAGAGCACGGTTGCTCTATTTGTGCGCGCAGGTCGAGGGTGTGATGTCTCATTGGGCTGCAATTCGTTATCAACCTGATAGATAGTTTTTGGGTTTGGATAGTGGATGGAGTGTGATTGGCCCGATACGCCGTGGATTAAGGTGATTCGACCCAAGTGGGGTTGATTGTGGTGAACTGGTATAGTGGGACCGTCGGTTCGGTCATGTGATATTGGATTGTTGTGCTGCTAGGTGCAGCCAGGTTCGGGGAACCTCATGTGAGTAATGGTCTAAAATGTGAACCCTTGTGGTGGTTTCTAGTGTGAGGGATGTTGGTTCATCGGAGTTGGCCGATGACCTAGTGGTGGGACCCACGTTGATGGGATGGTAGGATTGGATTTGACGTCTATGCGATGTCAGGACCGCGGGGTCGGTCAGGTTGTGGATTTTATATTACGGAAAACTGTTTGGTTCGGTTGAACCATAGGGTGTGATTGTGGAACCCTGGTATTAAAAAGGTAAACCTTAATTGTGATTAGCGGGTGAGAACTTGTGCTGCGACGAGTGGCTGAGGTCATGGATGACCATGTGGATGGCTCTGGTGAGTCTAGGCAGAACTATGGGATCCGATTTACGGATACGGTTCTGAGATAAATTGTGGAATCCCGTGTTGGATCGGGTATTGGTGTGATGTGTGGATGCGGATCTCGATAGCAATGACAGTTAGTCGGTAGTCATATGGAGATGACTGGCTATCAAGGGTAATTAGTGTGGTTCTGATACTTGGGGATCAGGGGACGTTCAGGGAGCGTTCATTTTCCTGATAGGGATTGTCAGAATAGTGGTACCCATAGTCGTGAGGTACGGGATCGTCGTTCGGTATGAACGGAGATCCAGGGTTGTCGTATTTGCACACGGTGTGCAAGTATGAATGTTTGCGGGGTTGGTATTTTTGTGCTGATGCTAGTATGGATGCCTGTGTGCTGATACTAGTGTTGTTGATAGTGTGTTAGTGCTGATACTAGTGTTGTTGATAGTGTGTTAGTGCTGATACTAGTGTCGGTAATAGTGTTGACGATGAGCCACAAATTGGGGTGTGACTCCGTCATGATGAACATATGTTCGGTCTTTGAGATTCGGTAGTGGTTGAGTGATGGACTGGATGGGATCCAGTTAAGATTGTGCTGTGTTGGGATAAGTCCCAATAGTGGTGAGATAACCAGTAAGGAGTGGATTAAAAAGGGTATAATTGAGTAATCTTGGGATGACGTCCCCTACGTCATGATGATTAGTGGATTTGGGGGAGTTGTTGGCAACTCCAAAATTTGTGCGATTTTATGTTTTTAAATATTCCTAAAAGGTACATAGAAATGATTAAAACTGGAAAAGACGAGGAAAACCATTAGTGGTATAAAGGTAGGAATTTGTAATTGAGAACTTGGGAAACCGAGTGTTGAACCTGTAAAGGTCGGGATGTGCGAACGGGACAATAACGGATCGATTGTGGACACAGGGTTGTCCAAGTGAATTGAGGAGGTAGGAAGTCTAGTGGTTAGACTTGACGTCTTGTTGGGAGCATATCTGTTTCCAACATGGTTGGAACCTTAGTGTCGAAGAGAGTTGTGATTGGGGAACGAGAGTGGTGCTCGTTTTTGGTGATTGGTATTCCGAAGTCATTGGGGTTGACTTCTTGCTTTCTGCCCTGGCAGACTTTGACTATAGTTACCAGTACGTTGAGCGTGTATTGGTTGGTGAGCCCATGTGTGTTGTGAGGTCATTAGGAGGAGCTACGTGTTCGAAATTAGGTAAACGAGATTTCTCATTTTCTGCTTGGTGGCAGACAATGTTGTGTCACATGGCGTGGTGAGTGCAGTGAGTTTTGTTGCATCCACGTAGGATGAGTATTGGTGTCATCATTTTGGATCATCCTTGGTTTTCCTAGGTGGAATGACAAGGATCGATACGAACTTGGGTGTGTGAGTCGTAAACGGCGGGGTTGAACTTCTCTTCGACGTGTGGAGGTCGGATTGGCTTCCCTATGAAGTCAATTGGAGGTATCGAACGGGTAACCGATAGGTTCGGTTTTGGTGCGTCTTGGTAAATGTGACGAGATTTCGGGATTTGGAATCGAATTTCTGGGTGACGATTCAGGATTCGATTTTGAAACTTGAAAGTATATTTCCGGATTTGGGTACGGAATGATTATTCCAAATGCTAGCTTACGGAATAATGATTTTGGATTCGGATTTGGATAAGAATTAAAATTTGATGTCTGGGCTTGGATCCGGGATTTCTTACGAAATTGCGGATTCAGATTCGGAATTGGAACTAGATGTTGGGTGGAGTTTCGATTTGTCTCATGCTGGATTGGGCAAACGTACTCCATTATTGGAACGCGTTCGGCTATGACCTAGGTGGTTGTAGTCTGGTTATTAGATAGATGTGTGTACTTCGTACATGGTTCGAGGTACAATACTTGTAGACTTGTAATGTCTAGTTACGGTACACGGGATATACCCGAGGTGTGTCGGTGAACGTGTTGGTAGTCGGATTGGTTCCGATACCACGAGATTGGTTGTGGACCGGACATTACTATGCAATGGGTCATGGTAATTCCGATGTGTTTAATTACACACAGGTCGTGTGAAAATGTTGGTAGGTGTATTGGTGAGTCAAGTACGTTGGTGGCATGTGTAGCCACGAGTGAGTCTAGTGTCAGTTTTCGACTGACAACAACTGTGTGGAGAGTTTGTCAGGATGTGTCAACATAGATCGTTGAGTAGGGTCAACTGACTCCTAGTGGGAGTGGAAAAGGAACCGTCGAGTTGTTGCGTCAACGAGAGGGTTGATTTGACAAGTGGTGTCAAATTCGAAACCAGTAGTTTCAGTCATTCGACGAGGTCGAATGTAGTCGTTGCGTTTTGAGTACCAGTGATACGTTTGAGTGCAGACAAGTTTTGCCTGGTTAGTTGGTGTACGGGTGTACACGTGTTGTGTGGTCGATTCCACTTTCCACGGGGTGTTTGTGGAATCAGGGTAATCGAGTTTCGAGAGCGAAACTTTTTAAGGAGGGAAGTACGTTGAGTTTAGATCGGTTGGAATTTCGGGGACGAAATTTATTAAGGAGGGAAGATTGTAACGACCCGTCCCGAATTCCGGGATTAGTTTAGTGACTAATCTCGATTAGTGAGGTTGAACGGTGCTTGGTAGGGCGGAATCGGACAAAATGTGCAAAATGACCGTTTTGCCCCTGGTCGTGGGCAAAATGTTGACTTTTTGTTCGGGCGGTCAAATGGACTTTGACCGATGATCGTGACGTAGTTCGGGACGTCACGAGTTCATAGACAGGTGTCACGTTCAATTCCGACATTCGTAGAGAAAGTTATGGTATTCGGAAGTTGAGGGGTATTTTGGTAATTTGGCTTATTAGGGGCCAAATGTTGACTTTTTGATCGGGAGGTCCGATGGACGAGGGCCAAGGACCGTTACGTAGGTATCGTCGATACGAATCCAACGACAGGCGGCATGCCGAAATCGGAGATCCGACGACGACGTTATGGTCAAGGAAACGAACTAACGAACCGAGGCCGGGATTAAAATAATAATATAATAATGAATAGTGACCATTGACTCAGCACACCTGGATGAGTGACAAGTGTCACTCATCCCTTGAAACCAGAATCCTTGTCTTAGGGGAAACATCATTATGATGTTTTAATATTAATTAATTAATTAATTAATCATTTTAATTTCCATTAATTCCATTTGTGTTTTCTTAACCGTGTACAACCAAATCCAGTTTTCTCCCAACCAATTCCTCTTCCATTGCTGAACCTGAGAGTGTGATTTTGTGAGCGTTTTGAGTGTGATTTCAACTGGGTAAACACGAGAGAGTGGCAGTGAGGAGGAACTGAGAATTCGAAAGATTGAGTTTTGGGAGGGAAAATCAAATTGGACGAATTGGGCTGCGACGATCGAATTGAAGCTTACAAACATCTTCCTGAGGTTGTGACGAGTCGATCCACATCAAAAACGAGAAGGAATGGTGCCGTTTTGGCTCTGATCGAGCTTGGTGACAGAGGAAGAAATCGAGGCTGAGTCGTGGAGTTTGGGGCTGTGATTGACTCAATTGTTATGGGGAAATGATTTCTCATGATCCCACGATGCTTCTGGGATCATCAATTGAAGGAAACCGGCTGAGATCGATGAAACTCCATGGTTGCACAGTGGACGGTGTTCGTACTTGTGTCGTGATCATTTACTGATCAAACGACGGAATTGATGTGGGGGAATTGTTCCTCGTGGTCCACTGATGCTTCTGGTTGAACCAATTTGGGGAAATCAATCGAGATTGAAGGAATCCCATGATTGAACAGTGACCGGAGTGTTCTTCGTGTTCATCGTTGAATCGTGGAATTGTAGGTAATGTTTTGTGTAATTGAGATTACAGAACCTTAATTTAACTTAAAACGAAACTAATGGAATGATCAATTGAAGGAATTAGGATCGAATTGACAGGATTGGAACCGGGTTGTGTCGCGGGTGAGTTGGACCCGTTTACCAGACAAACGGGTTGGGCTGGTGACACTGTAGCAGGCGCGTGGGTTTCACGCGCAGCCACTCACGGCGGCGCGTGGCGGCGCGTGGGCACGAATCTCGAGATGAGGTCAACATGACTTTTAATCCATTCGATGTAACGGACATTTTGGAATTGGTTTCGTGTCGATCGGACACCGTCTCGATAGTGTTCGGGATGTCCGAAGGTTTTAAATTAAGTTTAAAAATAAGTAAAAATTCCGGAAAATTACGGGTCTTTGATAGGATGTTAATAATGAGGTTAGTAACCCTCTAATGTGATTTGGACAGGATTGGGAGTCCCGGTGATAGTGGTGTGGCCCGGGAGGGCCGGTGGCACGCGTATCGAGGCACACGGTTAAAACGGTCTGTGAGTGGACTTTGGTTTTATAAATTCTATGCATGCTTAAATGTTTTACATGGATTATGATTGTGATTGTATGATGTTGGTTTGGTTGTTGGTAAATTGTACGGTTTCACGTATTTCGAGGCGATTTACGTGCTTGCACGTAAATCGAGGTTTTCCAGTTTTACATGGATTTTCCATATTTATGACTTGGATATAATATGATAAAATGGTTTTGAAATTGGAAATACGAACTCGGGCTTGAGGCCCAATTATGTTGGAAATTTTGGACTTGGAGTCCATTTGAGAATCGGGCCGGGGGCCCAGTTGGTTAATGAAATCGGGCCAGGGGCCCAGTTGGTATGAAATCGGGCTGAGACCCATTTGAGTTATGTTATCGGGCCAGGGGCCCAGTTGATTTACGAATTCGGGCCGTGGGCCCAGTGGGTTTATAAGTCGGGCTGCGGGCCCAATTGGTTTACAAATCGGGTCGTGGGCCCAGTGGTTCATAAAATCGGGCATGAGGCCCAGTTGGATAATAAATGTGATTTCGGGTCAGGGACCCTATATTTTATAATGGTGATTTTGGGTCAAGGACCCTAAATGGAATTATGTGGTTTTATGGAAATTTCGGGCAGGGCCCAATGGTAATAATGTGATAAAAGGATTTAATAAAACTGTTTTCCATATACCATCTGGATACAATGATATATGATGGTCTCCTCCAGATGTCTGGGACACTGGGGAAGTCACGGTGCATTGCCTGCGAGGGGTCATTATACGGAGCAGCCGGACCGTATGATGACTCAGGAGCAGGATTGCTATGATTGACGTCAGAGACGTCAGACATCAGGGATGTCAGATATATGGACCCGGAGAGACCCCGGGCAGCACGCGTAGCTTATGAAACCGTGAGATATGACGTCAGGGACGTCTAGCGTCTGGGACGCTAAGCATCTGGGATGCTGGTGATGGTAATGGTAAAATATGGATTAATGAATAAAATGGCTTATTGGTTGGATATGTGTTATGTGGTAAAAGTGAATTATTGGTTATGAAATGGTATGTCGGGTCAGGGACCCTAAATGGTTTTGGATTTATGGATTGATGTTCATTTATGGTCGTGGGTGGTGACCCACATGGTTTTAATATGTATGGTGGTGGTATTCCACGGTTTTGGGCTGAGTTCCCACACTTGGTTTTTGGTTAACGGTTTTTGGGCTAAGGCCCTAAGGGCTCGTTTGAGCAAACGTTTTGGTTACTGGTTTTGGTGGCATGCATACGTTTTTATTGGAGGGCATAAATGTCTTATAAATGTATTTGGTAAATTTATTGGTTTTTGTCCACTCACAGCTTTTGGTTTTAATGCCCTTCAGGTTGATCACGGATGCGATTGCAGCAGGGACTGGGACATTGCACACCTCCTCCATCGATCCTTGCGCACTCTGGATGCCCCGTTTGGGCAGTGGCTCTTGGTCATCCCTTGTCTGACACCCCTGGTTGGACGGGAGCAGGGCACATTCCATGGTAATCCCGGGGGGATTGGGATGGGTCCTGTCAAAATCCCCCCGGGATTAACGCGGGATGTGTCATGCTTCCATTTGACACGAAGTGTCAGACAAGGGATAATTCAAACCTTAGCTCACACGGGGCTTCCAGAGTACGCCAGGATCGGAGGAGGAGTGTGATATCTTGGTCTCTTCTACAGCCTACATCTGAGAATCAATTTGAAGGGCATTAAAATCATTAAAAGCTGTGAGTGGACGAAATAAATAATTTAATAAAACGAATTTCATAATAAGACATTTATGCCCTTCCCTAAAAAGTATGCATGCATTCGAAAACCAGTATTTCAAACCATTTATCAATAATTAAACCATTTATCAATAATTAAACCATTAGGGCCTTAGCCCAAAATTAAGTATATGGGAACTCAGCCCAAAACTAAATCCGTAAAGACTCCGCCCAAATCAAATCACGTGGGTCTCAGCCCAAATCCAATCCTCGGCATCCCTGATGCCTGACATCCCTGATGTCACGATCATTATCACTGTCACAATCAATACCGTCACGGTTCCAAGCTACACGTGCTACTCAGGGTCTCAATCCCAAGTCTCCCCAGGGTCCACTCAGGTCAATAACCCACAGATCAATGACCCTCCTTGGGGGGAGGTTAAACCTCTAGCAATCCTACTCCTGAGTCACTATACGGACCGGTCGCTCCGTGCAATGACCCTCGCAGGCAATGCCCCGTGACTACTCCAGGATACTACGAGACGTCCGAAGGAGACAACCAACCACTCCAAGATACTACGGGACGTCTGGAGGGCAACCACTCGTGATGATGGTATATGGAAAGCCATTTCACAAAATATCTCAAAGTCGTACAAAGGGCTATGCCTGGGGTTTCCATAAAACCATCATTGAAATCCATAAATCCAATTTCCAAACTTACGGGTTTCAGCCCGAAATTCCATTTGATAAATCAAGTGGGTCTCCAGCCCAATATCATAACCAATTAGGCCTCAAGCCCGATCATATCAGTCAATTGGGCCTCCAGCCCAATATCTCACTAAATTAAATGGACATCAAGTCCAATAGTTTCCAAATCAAATTAGTCTCATGCTCGATTCCATATTTCCAAATCCAAAACCCTTCCATTAAACCTTCATAGAATTGCCAGCACGTATTAGTACAGTATAAAACTATAAATATCGAAATACGTGCAAATACGTAAATCATAAATACCACAATCATATGCACTCAAGGCATCTCAAATCATTGATATAAAACATTTAAAACAGTTATGCATGCATTATAGTTAGAAAACAAATGTCCACTCACAGACCGTGCTAGCTGTCGCCTTGAAATGCGTGCCATTAGACACTTCGGGCTAATCATCATCACCGAAACTCCCGGATCTGTCCAAATCATAATAGAGGGTTACTAACTACTTCAATAACCTCACATTAAAGCCCCCTAATTTTCCGGGATTTTTAACATATTTTAAAATGGACCCTAAGCCTTCGGGCATCCCGAACTATATCGAAACGATGTCCGATCGACTCGAAACTTGTCCCAAAATATTCGTTATATTGAAAGGATGATTTCACGTGTTGACATCATCCCAAACAGTGCCTCACACGTCCCCACGCACCGTCCAAAGGCGCTGCGCATGGGCTTCACACGCCAGAAACAGTTTTCTTCTTCCTCGCGCCGAATCGGTCTGAACTGGTTCATTGGTCAGCTGGTCCAACCGAACCGGCGTGAGCGATTCAGGCCATTTTCTCCCTTATTTTTCATCCATTTTCCTCCTTCTTTCCACCAATCCTCTCTAATCTACCCTAGGAGTTGTTCTATGAAATTAAATCGTTGAAAACTAACCTAAAACTCATTTTTTTCATTAAACTGTTTAAAGCCCAATTGTTCATCCTATGATTTGGGCATTCCCAAGGGCCAAAAATTCATCCTAATGGTTCCATTAAGCTCGCAGGATTTTAGAATTGATTTTAGAGGATTAGTTTGAGCTTACCTTTCTAAAAATCGAATTCGGCCGACAGCCACTGAATTCCCTTCACGGCCTTTCCACCGCCATGCTTGCACCACCGTGGCCACCATTGGCCACGTCTCAGTCTCCCCTATCACGTCTCTGTTTACCCCATCAGTAGAGGATGAAGGTTTGTGTGGGGGTTGGGATGGATTGTGGTGGTGTGTTTGTGTCTCGGGTCCAGAAGAACGAAGAAGATGAATGAAACAGAGAAGGGGAGGTTGGTGCATGCATCTGTGTTAGGTGAGTAATGGATGAGTGACACTTGTCACTCATTCATTGTCCTCAACTAAATATTTGAGGACCACTCAAGACAAAAGTCCACCTGTCTCGTAAAACGTGCAATAGTACCTCGTACCTTCCGTGACCCGTAACTTTCCCGTCGAACGTCTGATTTCGACGTGTCGTCTGTCTACGGACTCGTATCGACTCAATCTACGTCACGGTCCTTGGTCCACGAGCATTGGACCTCCCCGGTCCAAAGTTAAAATTTTGCCCTTGTTTAGGGGCAAAATCATAATTTCGCCCTGAATGTTCGATAATCCTCGACTAATCTCCGATTAACTTCGATAATCCATAATTAAGTCTTAATTAATCCGAAGATTTTGGGATGGGTCGTTACAAGATTTCTATCGTGGTGAAATCAGTGGTGTGTTTTCCTGTAACTCAGTTCAATTTAGTGAGTTTCCATGCACACGTGCATCAATGAATCAAAACATAACAAGAGGTATTGATTCATTAACATCAACACATAATCACAAGTTCACCTTCGGGCAGAACTACATCTTGTGTTATTCAGACATAGGAACATCAACAAGCACAGAACCATCACATTTGTGCAGATGGTTTCGTGTCGTCCATGCTCTCATCTCATCCATAGATTGCATTAGACCAGAATCAGGATTCTCTTTGGAGAATTCCAATCCTGTCATAGCATGCAATCCTCCCGCAGAGACTCCTTTAGAATCATGGAGGGACGTGGCATGGTTAACAAGTTGGGTTGAGAATCAGCTAGTTCCTTCATGATTCGAGTCTTACTAATCAATTCCAGAACATCACATATGAATTAACATCATCTAAAACATGGTTTAACCATACGGGAATCAGAAGAATAATTACTAAGTTCTTCTTTCGATGAAACATTGTTTTTATGAGAATATATCAGACAATTTTAGCATGTAAAAGTAGTACATATATGATAGAATCATTACAAAACGACTGCAACTTTACAGGCATAATGTGATAGAAGAAATTCATACCTCAAGCTCTCGATCTCACAATATTCAACAAACATTAGCGGAAACATGGATTTAAGGATCGAGAATCATAAATAAACAGCAGTCGATTGAATATGTGCAGAAGATTGAGGCTAAGCCCAATGAGAATTAAAAACCCCAAATCGAATTTTGGGATGAGGAAGACGACCTAGTGCGTCTGTGTTCTTTTCCTTTTTGAAGTAGCCGTTCGCTTCCAACGGTGCAAAATTAAAACTTGTGCATGTCATTTTTTAAAGGAATTAAAGGAAACGCATGTCGTTTTCATCAAAACAAAAACCCAATTGTGAGGAAAACGAATATGCATGAAAACTTAGGTCAAAACGTTTTTTTTTACAATCATATTGATCCAACAATACCTTAATTATTTAGGGGTCTTAGAGCATGTTGCTGCTCTGATACCACATGTAAGACGTTTGAAATAACATAGACAACTTACATAGAAAAGAACTAAGCTCTTAAGATCACAAGCAAGGATTTACACCAAGAACACTAGAGATGTCAAGGTTCATGATGTACATGTCAATGACATCGTTTTCTTGATTATAAGTGGTCTTCTCCTCGCTACCAATAAGTAATTACCCTTCACTAATCAATAGGTCTATAGCACGTGAGGAAGGACTACTATTTGGCAAGAGTAGGGACCTTCTTATAGTAGTCCAACCCTAACGTGATTTCCTATCATAATCACATTAGGATTCTTAAGAAATAAATAGGTAATCAAAGGAAACTGTATTAACTTAACATATATCAATTACCATATGGAGTCCTAGTTTAATGATTTAATGATAATGACTCTATTACTCTAATAATGATTATGACTTTGCACTTTAGGTGATTAATCCATACTCAAACTCTAACAAGTCGATCATGTCCACTGCAATTTTCTATATGGTGGTTCTGCTCTTAGTCATATTTATATATTGGAATATTAATTCCTCATCGGTGTTCTATATAATGAGCTTGCTGCTAGTATTTTAGTAAAATTAGTATTGTGTAATGTGGAATTTGGTTGAGATGAAAGCGCTTGGAAGTTTAAGATTAAGAATAAGAGCAACACTAAGGTCGATTTAATTATGAAGACGGAGTGAGTTTGTTACACTTGCATGTGGTGGTTGAATTTTTTGAAGAGTAGTATCTTTGGTAGCATTGTAATCAAGGTACGGTGTGGGGCCTACTACGACCATGCGTGGGGTGGTGACCGTGACCGAGACTGAGATCAAGAACGAGACCGAGACCGATGCGTGCGCTCTAGGAAAGGAACTTCAAAACTTCTCGATCAATACCCTTCTAATTATGATATCATCATTTCCCTCTTTCATTTAGGTATATATCGACTGATCAGAACCGACACAACGAGAAGTTCTTATATACGATAGTCATCGATCACATGCTCTTGTACAAGGGTCCGTATGATTTATGAGTAGGGTCAAATTTAGCCACTAAATTAAGTATGTACTTATTTCATTCTTTTGTGTAAAAACAATTGCATAACATACATACTCCGGTGGATTAATTTCTCTGCCACGAGCAAAGCCTAAGGGAAAGAAGAAGATGAAAATGAGTCGATAGATAAAATGGTTTAGTGTGAGGACCTGTGCCTTGGTGGCATGGTTAGCAATCTCATATAGCTCGGGGGATCTGGGGGATGCACCTTATATGTGTGTGTGCGCATCTATCTAACAAGAGGCCTTTTGGAAGCTCCTTGACTTTGGATTTCTAGGGAACTCCAAAGTTACGCGAGTAGGGGTTGGTGCAATCCCAAGATGGGTGTGTTAGGACCCTACTCTAGCACGATATTGTCCGCTTTGGGCCTCCTCACCCTCACGATTTTGTTTTCGGGAGCTCACGGTTCAACTTCCCAGGGGGTCACCCATCGTGAGATTGCACCAACCTCAACTGGCTTAACTTTGGAGTTCCAACCGAATCCAAAGCGAATGAGCTCCCAAAAGGCCTCGTTTAGATCGAAGTTGTGCAGCGGCCCACTCTATCTAACATGATATTGTCCCCTCTAGGTAGGGCGCACAATCACACCCGCAGGGTTTGACCCCAAAACCTTACGCTTGGCAGGGCACACCTTTACCAACGCGGTCAAGGGAGGCCTCGTGCTAGATAGGTGTGTTCCTACACCTTTAAGGCACACCACCATTCCCCTCACAGACCATTCCCCTCGCAGGAATGTGGAATCATTCACCGTTCCCTTCAGGACACTGGTCTTACAAGGTGACTCATTTGGAAGTTGCATGTGAGCTCCTAAGAACAAAACCGTGAGGGCTGGGCCCAAAGCGGACAATATCCTGTTGGAGAAAGTCAGGTCATAACATTTAGGGAAGAGAACAAAATTACAGGCAATATATAGACTATAGTAGGCGAGGGTTGGCATTTGGAAAGAGAAGGTACGCACACACTACACAGAGAGATAGAGGGTAGATATGAGCAGCAGCAACATCAGAAGCATTAAAAGGCAAGAGAAGGTACGGACACACTACATAGAGAGATAGAGCGTAAATATGAGAGTAGCAGCAAAATCATTAAAAGGATATATTAAGATAGAAACCCAACCCTCGATGTCTATATAGGAGAAGGACTTTTGATTCTTACTGTTATCCATGGACACACGAATTCCCAAGGTCAAACCCCGTGTGTTATGTAGACAAAGACCACAACAGAGCAAATAAGTTGTAACAAATAATAGCTACCATGCTTATTAATGCTATATTAATTAGGATGGCCAATTTTTTTTGCTCTTTTCCATTTGAAGTTCAATTTTTGGAAATTATAATCATTTAAAATATTTATGTATAGAAAAGTTTACAGTATCAATGATACATCCCGTATTGGAAAGTTAGTTTGATAAGGATGAAATTACCAATTTACCCCTATTTATCTCTTGCTCGGGCTTTCTACGCTGAGCTATTAGGGTAGGTAATGGAGATCCCAATTAACCCCTTTTAGGCCATCGAACGGATAGAAGCCCATTTGGGAATTTTGGTTGTGTGGCTGGCCCAAGCCCACTCTCATTTTTATTAACACCAAACTTGGTTGTAGAGAAAGGGACCAAGAGGTAACTAAGCCCATTCTCTTATGTTAGCCCAACCCATAATTGTCCTCTTCACTGTATCTTCTTCTTCCCCCACCAAATGGACATGTGTACCACTTTATCCATCAAATTTGCACGACCTGTGGAAAAAGCTTTGAAATCACCTTGAGATTGAGAACCAATGTAACGCCCCGAAAATTCGAAAAATGAAAATTTGGAAACTTTGAAGGAAAATGACGATTTTGCCCCTAGAATTGGGCGAATGGTTGACTTTTTATTCGATCGGTCAAACGGACTTTGACCGATGACTGTGACGTAGTTCGGGACGTCACGAGTTCATAGACAGGTGGCACGTCTAATTCCGACAGTCGAGGAAAAAGTTATGACGTGCGGAAGTTAAGGGTAATTCGGTAAATTGGTTAAAAATGGGGCCATTTGTTGACTTTTTGATCGGGACATTATTTGGACTTTCCGGAAGTACCGTTGGATAGGTCTTGGGACGCTGAATCCGTAGACAGGTGGCATGCCTCAATCGGAGTCCGAACGAAAAAGTTGTGGGTCTAGAACTATGAGGGGCATTTTGGTAATTTGTTTTGACAAAGGTAAAAGGGTAATTTTGTTGCAGTAGGGATAATTGTGATAATTGGCTAGCTGATTCAATTAAGTTAATTAAGCGGTGGATTGGCTGAATCAGCCATATGGGTGAGTCAAGTGAGTAGGTTAATGACATGTGTCTCTTGCTAATTAGGATTAGTGGCACTTTACATAATTAATGGAATTAATTAGCTGTTGCACAGGATCATATGAATATCAGAATCGACCAAGAACAAAAACAGAGCCTTGATGCAAATCCATCAAACCATCAACAATCCTTGTCTGATTTCGCCCAAATTGAGAATTGAGAGGAAAACAAAGAGAATAACGGGGAGGTATAAACCCCAGTTGAATCCAGTTGAAAAACCCAGAAGACCCGAAACCTTGAATGAACACCTTCGGATCGAATTTGAACTTGTGGACGTAATTGAGTGAAATTAACCGTGGATTCAGCTCCCTGGGAGTGAGACGAGTCGAACCAGTGGAAGAAATGATGAAATTGGGGTCGTTTGGGCTTAGAACAGAGACGGGGAAGGTTTCGAAAATTCGAGCTTGAGTCGAATGGATTGGAGGTCGAGGACAATGAAATTGATATTGCAAGCATGTTTCCCATTGTCCCACGATGCTTCTGAATGAATCAATTTCACAAATTTGACGGAAATTGATGCAATTCGATGATGAACAGTGATGGCAAGTCTTTGATCGTTCAAACTCAAAGTCGGCGGGATTGAGGCATGAATTGATGTAAGTCGAATTACAGAACTTCAATTGGGTCTATAACGATGCAATTAGAGTAATCAATTACAGAAATTAGCTGGAAATGGACAGGATCCCAGTCGGGTCACGCCGCGGGCTAACCGGACCCGTTTACCAGGTAAACGGGTGAAAGAGGTAACTGTTCACAGCACTGTAGCAGGCGCGTGGCACCCACGCGCAGCCGCTTGCGACGGCACGTGGGGGCGCGTGAGAAGGAATCTCGAGGTGTGTTCAACATGAAACTTGTCCTATTTAATGTAACGAACATATTTGGTTTTGGTTGCGAGTCGATCGGACGCCGTCTCGATAATGTTTCGAGGGTCCGAAAGTTTAAGTTACGTATTAAATTAATATTAAATTCCCAGAAAATTATGATAAATTAATATGATGATAATTAGGTCCCTAGTGACCCTGAGTAATGATTTTGGACAGGATTCGGGATTCCTGGCAAGTGGCGAAAATTACGGAAATGCGTGCAGCTCGGGAAGCGAGCGATTTGGACGGTGTGTGAGTGGACGTTTGTTTTATAAATTGATAGGCATGCATAGTTAAATATTTTACATGATTGATTGCAATGATTTGGCTTGCAATGATGTCTTGATGATGTGACATGCTTATGTGTGATTTAAATATTTTAATCGGTCTTTTGGGCACGTTTTTCGAGGAAATGTGCAAATGGTATTTTGGGCTAGGCCCAGAGTTAAAAAGGTTTCCAAAAGAGTATTTTGACTTAATTGGTGAGTCAAGGATGATTTTTGGGTTATTATAATGTTTTCGATATGATTTTACGGATTTACGTATAAATGCTATTTGGGCTTGAGTCCCGGTTGGTAACGATTTTGACTTGGTTTGAAGTCAAGGATTTAATTGAGATGTTTTGGGATATGCTCCCGGGATGATTTTCATTGTGATTGTGATTGTGAATACCCAGACGGTCGAAGCTAGGGGTGTTCCCAGACGACCGGAGCTCGGGGATATGATTGTGATTGTTCCCAGGCAGCCGAGGCTCGGGGTGTTCCCAGACGGCTGGTACTCGGGGGGAGATATGTGTTCCCAGGTACCCGAAGCTCGGGGTGTTCCCAGACGGCTAACACTCGGGGTGATGCGTGCCGGGGTAGTCGGAGCTCGGGGTGACTTCCCAGACGACTGAGGCACGGGTTATGGCCTACGCGTAGTGCAGACGTGACAGTGTGATGGTTTGTGCACTTGTGAATAGTGCGGATTGATTGATTGATTGATTGGGTAATTGATTGTGACCTTGTGCATAGTACTATTTGATGTTGCGTACTGGTATTGAGTACGAGTTCTGGTCTATGTGGCCAGGTGACTATGTTTTCATGTGTTTGGACTGAGAGCCGAGAATTTGACTTGTTAGATGGTTTGGCTGAAAGCCAGTGATTGTGTTTCATATGTTTTTCCCTATGCATGCAGGTTTGATAAACTGGAGGGTAAATGATGTCTTTTAAAATATATTTTAACGAATATATTTTTGTCCACTCACACCTTTGTTTTTGATGACCCTCCAGGTCGTGGCACAACGTTCGGGGCTGATCACGAGGCGGAGGCATGAGCAGAAATCAGCGCAGTTATCCCTTGTCTGATAAGTACTGAAGGATCGTTTCGGGACTTCAGTTGACTTGTCAGACGGGAGCAGGACCGGGCACGGTTATCGAGGTCCAGTTGGGACGGGTCCTATCAACCAACGCCTTCTTCGAAAACCCAACACTGATTATCTCCCTCTTGAGCTCATGCGAGGGCCGCCACCATCCTTCCTTCATGCATTGAACTCTTTGTTGTCCACTATGGAGAACTAGTGCTCATGGCTTTAAAACACAGACGTAGTCCACGACCACCGAACTAGGTGGCATGAGTCATGAACCAGGACTCACCAGTGACTTCACCGCGACGGTCTGAGACTGTTGGACTCCTCTAGGACTCCCGAGGATCATCGTCATCCAAAGAGGAAAGCTTGACCCGTATGGGGGCCAAGAATGACCCGATAGGATTAACATGGAAAGAGGTAAAGCCTTAGCCCAAATGATCATTTGATGGATTCTCCAGCTCGTATAGACACTTACTGAACATCTGCATGTGGTATTCGATGCGAGGAGAAATATCAACGACTTGACCTGTTTCAGACTCGAAACTGTGACCCGAGAACGACCTGATAGAGACTAATGAAATTGAGACAATCCCTGAAACTCTAAACTTCACCAATCAATTGGTCTTGACGAGAGCTTTGAGATGAGCTATTTGTATTTCGTTTTCGATCAGGTCCGACAGCGGTCGGAAATCACCTAGTCGCTGGAAGTTGAGTTCTCCACGGTGGCGCATGTGACGATCTGTCCCGAATTATCTGAATTAATTAAGAATTAATGACGGATTAGCGAGACTAATCAGGGATTAGACGAGGATTAATGGACGTTCAGGGTGAAATGACGATTTTGCCCCTAGAATGGGTGAATCATTGACTTTTTGTTCAGGGGTCAAATGGACTTTGACCGATGGCTGTGACGTAGTTCGGGATGTCATGAGTTCATAGACAGGTGGCATGCCCGATTCCGACGTTCGAGGAAGAAGTTATGATTTTTGGAAGTTCGGGGGCATTTTGGTAATTTGGTTGAAAATGGGCAAACAATTGAATTTTGACCCGGGAGGTCCGATGGTTGAGGACCGAGGACCTTTACGTAGATTGAGACGATATGAATACGTAGACAGGCGGCATGTCAAATTTGGACGTTCGACGAAAAAGTTACGGTTTATGGTAGTTCCGAGGAACTGTTGCATGTTTTACGAGACGGATTGACTTTTGTCTCAAGTGGGCCCCAGATATTTTCCCAAGGCCCAATGGATGAGTGACAAGTGTCACTCATCCACTGGCCACCCTTTTACATTCATGCATATCACCCCTTTTACTTGTTCGTGCATACCAAACCCAAACCCGATCAAACATCCAACCCCAATCCAAACCCTTACCCCATATGATCATGTCTGAGGAACCAAGAGTGTGAGAGGAGGCTGATGAAGCTGAGGACGGTGGCAGGAGGCGGTTGGGCCACCGTGCATGGTGGAGAGAAGGTAAGGTGCTCGGTTTTGATTTTTGGATTCAATATTTCGATTTGGGCATCATGAACTGTTTTGAGTGTTCAGATGATGTTTATTAGGTTGTTAGGGGTGAGTAGGGGCTGTTTTTTATGGCTGAGAAGGGAGATGCTGCCCAGGGAAAAAGTGGGAACTTTGAACCGTAGGATTCAAATCAAAACGGGTCGGGTTTAAGGGGTTTCCTTAGGTTAGGGATTTGAATAGATGTGAAATAATGAAATAGGAAATTTAGGATTGATTGGGAAGGAATTGGACGAAAAATGGGTTAGAAACTAGGTCGGACTGGTCACGCCAGTCCAGCAGACCAGCTGTACAGGGCTGAACCGATCGGACCGGGTTCACGCCGGGTTGAAGACAATCCATAGTGCGACGCGTGGCTCCCTTGTACAGGGGCTGTTGCCGGCCCATGTGGGCACGTGGCCCACTTTCTGGTCAAGGTTTCAACATGTCAAATCATCTATTCGATGTAACGAACATTTTGGGACTGGTTTCGTGTCAATCAGACATCATTTCGATATAGTTCGGGGTTGTCCAAAGATTTAGGATCGCGTTTAAAAATAGATAGAAATTTCGAAAAATTACGGGGCTTTAGTGAGGGGTTATTTAAGTAGTTAGTAACCCTCTAAATTAATTTGGACAGGTTCGGGAACCCCCGGAGGTGACGATTGGCCCGGGAAGGGTGTATGACACACGTATCGAGATGCGGCTTCGGACGTTCAGTGAGTGGACCTTTCTTTCTAACCCGATGCATGCATAAATGTTTATAAATGTTTTAATTATATGTTTTGTGATGCCATGAGTGCATTTGTTTGTGATAGCCTAGGATTTATGTATTTGCACGTATTTCAAGATTTCCAATTTTATATGGTGCTTATACGTGATAGGTTTTCAATGAGGGTTTAAAGAATTGGCTTTGGATTTGGAAATATGAACTCGGGCATGAGACCCATTTGATTTACAAACTCTCGGACTTGAAGTTCATTTAATTTGACGAGGAATCGGACCGAGGGTCTAGTTGAGTTATACGACTGGGCCGAGCACCCCGTTGGTTTACGAATTCGGGTTTGAGGCCCAGTTGGTGGTAATCTCGGGCTTGAGGCCCCTTTGACTATGGTATCGGGCTTAAGGCCCTATTGGTTGTGAAATCGGGCTTGAGGCCCCGTTGACTCATGGTTTCGGGCTTAGGGCCCAGTTATTCCTGATATCGGGCTAGAGGCCCAGTTGATTGTGAAATCGGGCTTGAGTCCCAAGTCAATTTGTAAAATGAGAATTCAGGCATGAGACCCTGTTGAACTGCGGATTTAGGCCGAGGCCTGTGAAAATGGATTTGAAACGGATTCGAGGAATCCTGTTGAGATGAATCGGGTATGAGACCCAGTTGAAATATGTTTTGAGAAAGAAAGAAAGTATTTGAAATGTACAAACCCTCCATATGATTTATATGGTCTCCTCCAGACGTCGACCTGGAGAGTCACGATCCACAGACCAGAATGGGTATCCCCATAGGCATCCCATTCCAGGAGTGAAACTTATGATATGGTCCCGGACCAGATTTCAGAGAGATGTTCAGACTAGATCCGGAGATAGAGCTCGGACTAGATCTAGAGGTAGAGCCTCCCAGATAGAGAATTCTTGGGGGAAGACTCGGAGCGAGACCCCGAGTAGTGTGCACACTAGTATAGAGATGAATCGTGACATATATCGGGGATGTGTTCCCTAGGGGTTGTGTTCCCCGAGTTGGCATCTTCTCGGAAGTGCCGCGGATGGGTTATACGTATGAGTACGTATGAGGTTTTATGAAAGTGATTTGGGGGCGGAGACCCCGTGTTCCATGTTTTAGAAAGTGATTTGGGCCAAAGACCCATATTCGATGTTTTGGAAATGGTTTGGGGCGAAGACCCCGTATTGTATGTTTTGGTATTTCACTGAGAATGGTTTTGGGTTGAGACCCACGTATGTTGATTTGGGCTGAGTTCCTACATGTATTGATTTATGGTTTAAGATTGTGATTTCGGGTCGGGAACCCATAAATGGATTTATGGTTCATAACGGTTTATGGGGACCGGCATGAACCCTTAAAAGGTTTTTATGGTTCATGACGGTTTATGGGGGCCGGGCATGAACCCTTGAAAGGTTTGAGAATGTTTTCAAATGGTTTTATGAACGTTTTGATAAATGGTTTTTGAATGCATGCATATGCTTTTAGTGAAGGACATAAATGTCTTTATGTGAAAATATTTTACTAAAATATTATTTTGTCCACTCATAACTTTTACTGTTTTGAATGCCTTTCAGGTTGATCGAGGATGTGGGTTATAGCAGGGATCGAGACACCACACTCCTCCTCCTACGATCCTGGCGTACTCTGGAAGCCCCGGTGAGGGTTAGAGATGGAATTATCCCTGGTCTGACACTTTGTGTCAGACGGGATTAGGTGCGTCCCACGTTAATCCCATGGGATTTGGGACGGGTCTTGATAGCGCAAGTGAGCTTTGAACTTGGAAAGTGGACCATTATGCACCTCTCCTCACGATGAGACTAACCCTTGGATTACATGTGGTATTTGAGTGTGTTTGAGCCATGATCAGAGCTTCATCGATTTTTGGAAACCGCAAAATCATGACGCCCTCACCATGTTTTCGAGGTAGATTCTTGACCCCAACACTATGATTTTTGAAACCCTGACACATTTGCGAGTGGATTGGTGGTAGTGCAGTTGAAATCAGAGTTGTTTTGAAGAAAATGACCACTATGAACAAAAGTCTGGTCATCGTCTTTAGCGAGACTCCAATGATTGGATCAGTCGTAAAAAACTAATAGACATTGTCAGTAGTTGACAGAATATGCTAATGGCGTTAGCATATTTTGTTAACTCCTAACGGCGTTAAAATGATAGTTAGATAGGGAATATTCCATGGAATATGCCACGCGTGTGGCACTATACCGTGCTTATGAGCGATTCCCGCGTGTGCGAGAGTGGCTGGTGCGTATAGCCTCCAACTAGAGCTTGGAGGCGCTTGAGTCATTTTTTCGACCATCTGCTGGCGCGTGGAGCCATTTTCCAACCCATGGCGGTGCGTGGGTACATTTTCTGGTCTTTCAGAACAATTTTAAATGCTTTTCAAGCCCATTCAAGTGTTTTAAGAGTCGTTTTCGGCTACCCTAGTGAAGTTTCCTTAGGTTTTCAAGTGGTATTGGATTAGTAATCTTTAAAGTTGATCCTGGTAGGGTTATTTTGGCAGGACCCGTCCCATCCCTCTGGGACTACAGTGGGACGTGTCCTGCTCTTGTCTGACAATTATACTCAACATACCGAATATACCCTTTATGGGTTCAAATAAAATATACAGAGTATACTACCACATTGTCAGACAAGGGATCAAGATCTATCATACATAATCAAGCACATTCATATGTCAGTACACACAAGTACTAAAACCTACCTCGTAGGGTGTCAGGTACGCAGCGCTACGATCTATGTCTTAGCCTCGGTATTCTCCCTCGTCTTTGTATCACGGCCTGGAGGGTCAAGAAAATAGTCAAAATGTGAGTGGACCAAAAATCAATAAGTTATAAACTCATTTTGAAAACATATACAGTTTAACCCTCCGTTTTACAAACATCCATGCATTTAAGATAAATCGTATAAACACAGTTCAAATCATACATATACATATAACATACATCTGGACACACACACACACACATAAATGAAATACACACAATATAACCAATCCTCAGACATTCGTGATGCCTCGACATCCGCAATGTTTATCAAAACCAGTCATGATTTCCAATGCTACGCGTGCAACTCGGGGTCTCATCTCCGAGTACTTCCCAGGAGTCAACTAAATGACGTCCGGGTGATGTCAACATGAGGTGCCTGTGACAGGACCTATCCCAATCCCCCTGGGATTAATGCGGGACGACCCTGCTCCCGTCTGACACGAAGTGTCAGACAAGGGATATTTCCAATCTTTGCCCTCTCGGGCTATTAGAGTACGCTAGGATCTGGAGGAGGTATGTGATATCTCGGTCTCTGCTACAGTCCACATTCGCTGTTAACCTGAAGGGCAGTCAAAACATTAAAAGCTGTGAGTGGACAAAACAACCAGTTTATAAAAATATTTTAACGAAGACATTTGTACCCTTCACTAAAAAGCATGCATGCATTCGAAAACCATTTAACCAAATGAACCACATGTGAGAACTAAGCCCAAAACCATAATGAAAGAACCAATAAGAACCAATCATACGGGCCATTGCCCAAATCCATGCGGGACTCAGCCCAAATCATAAAGAAACCAAGTACACAGGCCACTGCCCAAAACCTGTATCCATCACACATCATATTTCATATCTCATATCATATACTTCATATATACATATAATTCACACAACCAATCCTGTCACGCTTTCCAAAGCTACGCACGTGCTACCCAGGGTCTCAAACCCAAGTCTCTCAAATTTCAAGGTCAATTTCCGTAGACCAATGACCCGTCCTGAGGTTACGATCCATGCCTTCCTGAGAGTAAGGAACCCAACTGGGGGGCGACTCCACTCAGTCGGTGCTCCGTGACTACTCCAGGGTCCACCCAGGCCAACGACATTCCCCGGAGGAGATAGTACAAGTAAAGGAAGGTATATGAATATACATATATATATATATATATATATATATATATACATAACATAAACATTCATGCCCGATCCCCCTGAACCTCATGATCTATAACATCCATTTAAGGGTTCATGCCCGATTTCCATAAACCGTCATGTACCACAATAACCTTTCCAGGGTTCATGCCGGTTCCCATAAACCGCCATGAACATGAAGTCGAGCCTCCATCGGCTACCCGACAACAGATCGTGCATCGTGACCTCTCCGGAAGGAATACATCCAAATCCGGAAACGAGCGTCATATCGTCTGTCGCCGTGCACATAGCACCCGTTGCGACCACGATTTAGACCCGAAGGCCATCAATAGGGTCATATACCCGAGACAAAACCAAATGGGTCTCATACCCGAGTTTATCCATTTGAAATCTAAAACTATTTCATTTAGACCAATAAAGACATACAAACCCGTATTGGCACCATATAGGGCCGAAACCTCGAAATACATGCCAATACGTAACCACACATCCAAATGCACTCATGGCATCAAAAAACATGTATTAAAACATATGATAAACATTTATGCATGCACCAATTTCGAAAAAAAAGGTCCACTCACAGACCGTCCGAGCTGCCGCCTCGATTTACGTGCCATACGGCTCTCCCGAGTCAATCACAGTCACCGGGACTTCCAAACCTGTCCAAATCGTAATAGAAGGTTACTAACTACTTAAATAACCTCTCACTAAAGCCCCGAAATTTTCTAGAATTTTTAACTATTTTTAATCCCTATCTGAAACCTTCCGATGCCCCGAACATTATTAAAACGGTGTCCGATAGACACGAAACCAGTCCCAAAATATTCGTTACATCGAATAGAAGATTTTACGTGTTGAAAACATTTCTAAATAGTGGGACACGCGTCCCCGCGTGCCCTAGGAAGGCTCCTGCGCGTGAGCCCATACGCCTACTGTAGCACTGTCCCTAACCTTCGACTGGACCGGGTTCGACTGGTTCTGGACCAGCCGAGGGTCTGGACAGGTTCAACACCTAAACCCATCCATTTTCGGTCATTTTCCTTCATTTTTAATCCCTAAAGCTTCCTACGTTAATTTCCCATCTTTTCCACTCTTAAAAACATACAAAAAACAATTAAAACAAACCTTCAAAGGCCGGCCATGGCGGTTGTGTTTTTCTCCGCCGTTCACCGCTGTTCCAAGCTGTCCTAAGCCTCGAAAACAATCCCATTCTTCTCCTATAATCCCCAGAAGTATAAACAAATCCTTAGGTTCGATTAAAATCCACGAAAACCGATTTCCAATTTTGAAAATAAATGAGGTTCCTCGGCCACTCACCTCTGCCGTCCACCACCATGGCTCGCCGTCGTCACTCCCTCAGCCTCTCATTCCTCACGGTCAGCCGCTCACAAAACAAATGAAGGTGAACTGGGGTGGTGATGGTGAGGTGTGGTGTGGTGTTCGGTTTTGAAAGAAAAGAAGAAGAAAATATGGTGGTTTCGGGTTATGAGGAAGAACAAAGAAAATGATAGCATCTAATGGGGGAAGGGAAATGAGATAGATGAGATGAGTGGTGAGTATTTGAGAGATTAAATTGAAATGGATGGTTAGGATTGAGTGAGGATGGATTAGATTATAAAATTAATTAAATAATATTATTTAATTAAGTAGATCCACAATTTAAGGGATTTGACCAATGGGATGAGTGACACTTGTCATTCATCCATGGGTACCACTTAAAATATCTGGCCAGTCAGAATAAGCCACCTCATCATCATCTCGAAGTACGTGCATAGTGAAATCGACATTCCGTGACCCATAACTTTCTCGTTCGAAGTCCGATTTCAGCGTACCACCTGTCTACGGATTCTTATTGTTCCAATCTACGTAACGGTCCTCGGCCCTCAGCCATTGGACCTCCCGGTCCAAAAGTCAACTATTTGCCCCTTTTAACCAAAATTACCAAATTACCCTTGACTTCCGAACATCATAACTTTTTCCTAGAATGTCGGAATTGAACGTGTCACTTGTCTATGAACTCGTGACGTCCTGAACTACGTCACGGTCATCGATCAAAGTCCGTTTGACCGCCCGAACGAAAAGTCAACGTTTTACCCATTTTAGGGGCAAAACGGTCATTTTGCATCGTTCATCCGATTTCGCCCAACTAATCACCGATTAACCTCACTAATCGTGATTAGTCACTAATCTAATCCAGGATTTCGGGACCAGGCGTTATAGCCTGCCCCGGATCCACCGTGTCCGGGACGATATCATAATTAAGCACTCCTGATCTTGAGCCTCACCTCGGAGCTACACATTTCAGGTAGTGCACCGTGACTACTCCAAGTTCCTCGACGTCTGGAGGAGACTAACCAACTCACCCATGATGGTATATGTAGAACCGTAACCAAATACGATGAAAAATCATATTAAAATCATTTATTGCTCAAATATATTAAATACTCCAGGTTCTTCGAGTGATGCGGTGGAAATCGGGCATTACAATTAGTTAGGTAGTTGTATGATCATTATTTGTGTCCATGGTTTGCACTTTCGCTGTTGCAGTGAAATGTAATCAGTTTTGACTGGTTATGTTTCACTCGACCCCTTTTAAAACAATGTGTTTTTGTTAAATGGTTTTTGTCATCTGGACGTCACCGTTTAGATGTCAGCCAGCATGCTGCTAACCTCGATCTTCATGCTCAAGTGGACTTTTTAGATCGCGGTGTGTCAATGGATATAAAGAGATTAGGATTATTGCGCTGTGAGTTTTATGTTTCACCTATGCGTTTTCACCCTTCCCATTAGAGTGGTTGAATTGTGGCTTAATGGCTAGGTAATAATATTCTTAAGGCTAAATAGTTATAGTCGTCTCTAAATTTTATCATAATTTTAGCAAATGTCCATAACTTCAATATTAATAATCTTCATCCTTAGATTTTTACCCTACTGTTTCCGTTAGTTTCTCTATATATTTTCCAATGAAGTCTATTTAAAAAAAGTCACCTAAAAACACATAAATTGACAATTTCACCATTTTTCAATAGAATTTGTTTGACAAATAGATTTTTTCCTTCTATGAATGTATAATCAATTTTCCTATAATTGTTCCATATATAAAAAACATTTTTAGAATTGGGAAATTGTAAATTTCATAATGAAAATGTGAATTTTACACCCAAATATTTTGAAATTTCTCGTTGAATCAAAATAGTTTTATCTTAGAATATTCTAATAAGTTGCCATAAGATTTGTAAAAATTACATTTACATCTTACCAATTCTCCATCTTCAAGGTCAAATTTGGAGACAAGGATCACCATGAGGATCAATGTATCCTGACCACTGAATTAGATCCAGTTGTTAGAAATCTCCATTTTGAGTTTTAATTGTATATGAATTGCACACAGTCCAAATACATTTATCTTTTGGTGGGGATCTTGTTAAATCTCTAATATATCCTTACATATAAAACCTACATATGACAATTAAGCCAAACTACACAATGCGCTAGTTATTGAATCTCAAACTAAAATATATATCAACCTTAGAACATGTCTAGTGGTAAAGGTATAAACAAAGGCCTAAAGGCAAGATTTAGCCCCTCAAATGACATTGTTCATGGCATTTTGTCTAAGGGTGGCAATTTTTGACACGACTCGAAACCCGCACGAAATTTATCCGGGTCAACCCGCACGATTGAAATTTCGGGTCATTTTTAGGTCAACTCGTTATGACCCGTTTATTAAACGGGTAGGTTTTGGGCCAACCTGTTAACCCATTTAATAAATGAGTAGATTTCGGGTTAACAGGTTAACCCGTATATTGGTTTATATATTGACCCATTTAATAAACGTGTCATTACTAACCCATATATCTACCCATTTACCTACCTAAATACCTATTAAATCTTATAATTTAAATAGGTTAAACATGTTATATATGTTAAACGGGTCATAGGTTAATTGAGTTTTGAATACAACCCGTTTATTAAATGGGTTACAAAGGTTACACGGGTTACGCGGGTCATTAACAGGTCGGGTTCGGGTTGGACATTCTTGACACGATTATTAAACAGGTCTGGTTCGGATTAGGTATAAATGGGTAAAACAGAATTCATGACACGATACGAACCCGACATGACACGACCCATTGCCACCCCTAATTTTTCCCAAGGCTAGTTGATTTGTTTCTAATGGTGAGAGGTAAGGGGAAAAAACTCAAACTTTTTGTAATTATATTTTCTTGTACAAATGTAAAAATCTTTTTTTTTTATAATATAATAATAATGTATACATCTTATACAAATTTTATTTTATATAAAAAATAAAACAATGTAAAAATGTTCATCAAATGAAAATTATTCATTAAATGATGTTCATTATCCTTTAAAAAATATTAATTTTTTTTTATGAATTTAGATAAATAAAAAAAATACACAAAACAAATCAAATAACAACACTTAAAAAAAAAAAAAAAAAGGACACATGACACCATTTTATTGGTGCATGTGGATATCAATAGTGGGCTAGGAGCACAGCCCAGACCAAGGGAGAGGCCAAATTAGCCCCTGGACTTGCCTTCGCCTCCCTAGCAAGGTTGGCCCCAACCCATTAGAACAGAAAATGCCCAAGTTAGAGGCTATATCAATACTTGCCCGGGCAACATCAACACCACTAGACGTGCTCTTATCAACAATGTGAATCAATCAAATTCAAAATTTCCGACTTACCAGGATCTGGAAGGGCCGAATGACATGGATTCCAAACAAGGTCCAATCCATATGTAAAGCCCAAATTTGTATACATACATAAACCCCAACAAAGCCCCAAAAGGCTAAAACCCTGAAAAGCTGAAAGTCCCATAAACCCCTTGAAGAGAATAAATGAAATCCAGCCATCTCCAGCTCCCTCACACTCGGTCACAACCCCAACCAGCTGCTCGGCCCTACCGAAAATGGAGACCAACCTCATCCCAGAGACTGTCCAAAAAGTCCTAACCCACGCAGCCCTACGCTCCGCTGCCAAACAATCCCAGCGTTGCCTCACAGCTCCAGTCCGTCTCCGCCGAGCCATTAAAAAATACCTCCGAGGTCTTCACTCACTCACTCACTCACTCTCTCGCGCTCTTTCTGTGAAACCATTTCTCTGTATCTATATATTTATATGTAAACAATTTCAATTGATGGGTTTGGGAATTTAGAGCAGGATGAGATGACCCACATGGAGAGAAAGGTGCTGAGGCTATCGGAATCGTTCAGCCAAATTAAGGATGTTAACTCGCAGCTTGTTACAGCGACTTCACAGCAGCTGGTTGAGGACCCTTTGCAGTCTGTCGACCAATCCCAGAGGTGGAAGATCAAGAGCTCTTATGGAGACATCGGTCTCACCTACAGAGATGACGAGACCATTGCTTATGTTGCTTCTAGAATGCCTGCTGTATTCTCTGCTTGTCGCAGAGTTCTCAAAGAGGTATCAATGAATTGAAGTTTTTATCTGCCTGATATAAAGGATGGCTCTTGGACATCTGTTTGCTAGCTGAGAAAATGGTGCAAAGTAGAGGGATTTATTCTTTTTTTTTCTTGAAATGAGATGCTTAGCTTGAATTTGTTATGAGATTGCACCTTTTGAGTGGAAATTATGAAATTCGAGTTAAAGTTGTCCTGGAGTTTTATTTTTCATGGGATAATTTTGGCAATATTATTATGTTTTGTTTAACAGGTTCGTAGAAGGCTGCCTGAGTTCTCTCCAGCTAGAGTGTTGGATTTTGGTGCCGGCACAGGTTCGGCTTTCTGGTGAGAAGCTCATTTCGTGATCGTTTGATTGTTAATTGAGACCGTGAATTGGGCGGTAATGTGAGTTGAATGCTATAGGGCACTACGAGAAGTCTGGCCACATTCCTTGGAGAAAGTTAATGTAGTGGAGCCATCCCAATCAATGCAGCGCGCAGGGCAGAAACTTATACAAGGTTCTTAAAGACTTTTCTGTTCAACCTAGTTGATTGATATCTTTTAGAGACTATTTCTATAATGATATGTAACGATAAGTTGTTATAACTGATGGGATTGCTGTTTAAAGAACCAATCTACTAACATTTGATTGTCCCTACTGTGATGAGTCTTGCACGATGAAAGACTGCATAAAGTTCAATCCAGTTTTGACCTTTTAATTCCATGGTATTTTAGGTCAGAAGGACTTTCCACTTATTCATAGTTATGGAAGCATCCAATCATTGAGTGAAAGTATCAGCAAGTCAGAGAGAGAACACGACCTTGTAATTGCTGTAAGTTCTACATATTATAAACATAATGTTTTCCTTGGCATGGTTGGTACAAACAATAACAGTTTTTTGTTCCAATGACGTGAAGTCCTATGTGCTTGGAGAGATACCATCTCTGAAGGATCGTATTACTGTAGTACGCCAGCTATGGGATCTTACACAGGATGTCCTGGTATGCTTTCTTTCTGTGGGAGAATTTCATGTTCTCTATTATTTCATGCAATTTGTTATGATCGTATGTTGTGGTTTATGTCATTGACTATCGGTAAAACTATTATATGCTTTTGGAAATCCTGACAAACGTTTTTAGAATGCAGGGTTAAATGAAGAAATGCTTGTTTCTATGTTATAATTATGTTCATGGAATTCTCAGTTTGGACTTCCAAAATTTTATCCTAATTTTACGCTTTGCTTACACATTTTGTAGGTTTTGATCGAACCAGGAACACCACAAGGATCTAGTATCATAGCGCAGATGCGTTCTCATATATTATGGATGGAAAAAAGGGTGAGTAGTCTTCTTTCTTGTCACTTTTCTTTCAGATGATGTTTGATTTAGGCTTTTTGTTCAATTTTGGGAGTGGAAATAATGACATACTCATCACTTCTTAGAAATGCCGTAAATCTAAAGGTGGAACTAATGAAACCACCAAGGACTTGGTGACTCAAAAGAGTGGTGCATTTATGGTTGCTCCTGTGAGTATAATAACTCTTCAACCCATGTTTATGTTCCAATCCTGTTCTCCATCTTATTTCTTTGAAATTTTTAATTCTCTCTTTTTATTTTATAGTTCTTTTGATGCAGTGTTCTCACGATGGACAATGTCCACTGGAGAAAGCCGGAAAGTATTGTCATTTTGTTCAGCGCTTGGAGAGGACATCTGTTCAGCCTGCATACAAGGTTGTTCCTTAACATGTCCTTCAGAATCTTTCTTATTGAAAGATTTAATTCGTTACCGTGTTGTGTGAATCTTAATACCTGATGTTAGGGAGGTGTTGTGTCTTTGGATTTATCCATTCACCAGGCATGTTTAGAAGAAGAAGGCCTATATCTTCTTCTTTTAAGCACATCTCTCACCTATGGCATAGAATCCATTTGATCCATTTGTCACTTGGGAAGACATTTTTCTTCTATCTTTTATTGTCACAATATAATTAACAAGTGCTTTTGAATTGATATTAGCATTGCTTGTTTGAACATTTTGTAGTGTTCCAAGGGTGGTCAGCCATTACGTGTCTTTGAAGATGAGAAGTTTAGCTTCATTGTAGTCAGGCGAGGGCAAAGACCACAGTGAGTGTCTTTTTCTGTCATGTCCTAAATCTTGGATTGTGGGTTTGTATTCTTCTAAGACAGTGGAAGCTGACATTTGAATCTCAAAAAACTACAATGATTTTGTTCTGGCTAATTCAGTCTTTTTTATAAACACATTTAGCTATCAATGATCTCCATTAAGTGATTATAACGATTAAAAAAATGTGAATTATGCCATATAATAATGATTGAATCAAATAACTCTGATCCAAATGTGTCCTTCCTTCCAGTTATCATTTTTTTTATTCTTGTGATTGTTCTCTTTCTTATAGCTTCACTGTTGATACTCTGATTAGGGAACCTTGGCCTCTTAATGGTGTAAAATTTGAGACATTGAAGGAGCAAAACGCTAAAAGAAGGCCAGAAGATCTTGAAATTGACTTTGGTAAGTCTTGCATGAGTACCCTTTTCAGTATAAATATCTTCAAGAGCTCTATAATGAACTTGTCTTTGAGATGATATGCGGCTCCTTGCATTAATCAATTACATTCCGGAAATTGTAATATATATTTTTATTTTGTAATGAACTGATTTTAGCACTCCAGATTTTACTACGTACAATTCACTTGCTTTTTAAGTGTGTCTTTTTCTTTATCTTTCATAGTTTCAGTTTTGCCCATTTGTTTTGAAAAAAAAAAATGTTTTCAATTAAAAATGTTGAAAGCTTTAAAAAAGAACAAAAACAATCCGCCTCTTGCCCTGCAATTCCCTCCGCCCCCTCCTCTCCATCTTTACCTCCACCCTTATTCTTTCTTATTTTTCAATCTATTTAGCATCCTTTTTTTTTTTTTTTTGGTTTCTCTTATTCTTTTGTTTTGACTCACTCATCATTCAAAGAGGGTAGCCTCAAGTATGCAAGATGGGTGCTATGCTACTTGTATATATGAAACTATAAACTCGTCCGAGGCCTGATTTCTTTGTTAGGTTCATATTTAATATCCTATCTGTTAATACTCTTTCAACTGAATTTTTTATTCTAAAGTTAGAATAAAAAAGATGAACACTTAAGTTTGTCAGCTGTTAGTGGATGAGGGAGGGGAAGAGAGACAGAAAGGTGGAAATTACCCCCCTTCTTCTCAGCATTTGTGTTTGACCTGGACAGAGGATGTAAGTAGCTCGCAGCAAGCTGACCTCATTCCATTTGAAGAACCGGATCCAGTTAACCATGATTCTGATGTTATGGAAACTGATGTTGCTGATGAAGATTACGAAGAGGAGGAAGACGAAACAGGTCATGCTGATCTAGGGGGCGGTTGGGGTAGGATTATGTATATGCCTGTACGAAGGGGCAAACAGGTTACAATGGATGTGTGTCGATCAACCAAACGGGATGGTTCAGAAGGTGAGCTTCAGCGAGTGGTTGTCACAAAGAGTTAGAACCCTACATTACATCAACAGGCCCGGAAGACTCTTTGGGGAGACTAGTGGCCATGTGAAGATAAATGTTCATAAATTTTTTCCCATGTAAGTGCAATGTATACGAAACTTTGTTGTTTTGTTCAATTAACCTTTAATTGTGTTATTCTCGACAACATGGCTGGATATAAGTAGCATTTATCTGTATTAGAAATGTGATTTACAACAACGTGATTTTCGCACGTCCTTAATTATTGCACGTTTATTGTGCCACATTTTTTCTATTCTAAATATAAATATTTTTTTTTATCTTGAATTAAGATCTTTATTATTCCAAAATTTTATTCTTATTATCTATACTATTATAAAATTAGGAGGGCGAGTAAGTTTCACCAAAAATTTAATACGAAATTACTTTCACTAACAATCTTTAAAAAAATATATTTAATAGTTAATGATATAATGGTAAATTTAAATATTAAATTTATGAATTAAAAAAAATAATGGTTAAGAAATAGGGAGTAAAAAAAAATGGGTTACATTTATTTTTTTAATTCAATTTTTTCTAAACAAAGATTAAAAAACAAAAAAAGTACATGCGAGTGAGTGCCAAGAGGATAGTGTTTGTTGGTACATGTGTTAGTGAGTGCCAAGAGGTTAGTGTCTGTGGAATCATAATTCGTTTAAAAATTGTAGCTGTTATGTTACCATAATTTATATAATAACTATTTTGTCCTTGACCCAACCTTAACCCTCCCATAAATCGAGCTACAAGTGGCTGTTATTTGATACTTTGATAAACAAAGAACTGAGAATTTTATACTTATTTTCTCCTTGTTAAGATTTTAGAGTAGGTTTTAATGTGTTACACTTAATATCACCTCATCAGTTGATAATTCGATACAGATTCCAACTTAATCATTTATTAATTTTTTGCATGAAATTTTATCTTAAAAAGTCTCTTGATATTACGATAAATAGAATATTACATATATATATATATATATATATTGTATTTATTTAGTTTAAACTTTAATGTGGAATTCATATTCTTAACAATAAAACCCCTCTTTAGAGAATTCCCTAATAAAGTTTCATCAATAAGAGGTTCCATTTGGCTATAATAGGCCGGCCAAGCCTAGCTATGAGCTTAGAGGTGACAATGAGTCATGTCGTGTCGGGGTTCGTGTCGTGTCATAAATTCTGTTTTATCCATTTATGCCCAACTCGAATCCGACCCGTTTAATAATCGTGTCAAGAATGTCCAACCCAAACCCGACCTGTTAATGACCCGTATAACCCATTTAACTCATTTAATAAATAGCTCATACTTAAAACCCAATTAACCTATGACCCGTTTGACCCGTTTAACCCATTTAACATATTTAACATATTTAACCTATTTAAATTATAAGATTTAATAGATATTTAGATAGGTAAATGGGTATCTATATGGGTTAGTAATGACACGTTTATTAAATGGGTCAATGTATAAGCCAATATACAAGTTAACCTGTTAACCCGAAATCTACCCATTTATTAAACGGGTTAACATGTCATTATACGGGTTAACAAGTTGACCCGAAATCCACCCGTTTAATAAACGGGTCATAACGGATTGACTCAAAAATGACCCAAAATTTTAATCGTGCGAGTTGACCCGGATAAATTGTGTGCGGGTTTCAAGTCGTGTCAAAAATTGTCATCCTTATATGAGCTTACTATAGTATGTTATATGTATCTCAAGTCTGAACCTAACAATTATTCTCTCAACCTCTTCATATTTGGTGTTTTCACCATTTATCCAATTACAGTTAATCCCTATTTCTCAACATTATCCACACTTCCGATACTCAAACAAGCCTCCCTCAATCTATGATAATATGATCTCTCTCTCTCTCCCCCATATGAGCAGACAAACAAAAAGATGAAAATATACCACTGTAAATACAGCCAAGTCAAGAGATAATAGATTCAATAAGGTATCCCATAATTTGAGCAACGTCTCCTTACAGCTCAGCTTTAATGTTTCCCATTATATCACCTTCATCTTAAAAGGCTACAGCTGCATGCATAAGAAGATTCGAAGAGAAACGAAACTGAAGAGAAAGAGGTCATAAGCTGAAAGAGTCGAGAGCAACCACAATTCACTCAAAATTTAATTTTAATTTTCAAAAATGATTCAATGAAATGCCAAGACATAGTATTTTCTGAATGCAGGCTCTCTTATAAGATGCCCCTCAGACACCTATATAAATTATACACATTTTGTATTCATATACAAAACTATTCTAAGGGTTCTTCAGCCACTTGGAAAAAAATTCTGTATAATTTCTTCAGCTGCCAAAACCAACAAATTAAAGAATCACATATTTGGCCTGTATAAGATGATCTCCAATACAAAACAAAAACCAATCCCCCAGCCAATGGTGGACACCTGGTGGGGATGGCACCTGGCATGACCTGACTGGACCATATAGTACATTTGATAATCAAGGGTGCATACTAGGTTGTAAACCCATCTTGGGCTCCTCCTAGCAACTGTAAATAATACTGCATTGGACAAGCACCAAGAAATTATTAAACCAATACCAGCGGTGTTTGCAAGGATGCAAAATCACTGTCTAAAAATGCCAGCTTAGGGGGCCTGATGAGATGATTCAATGACGAATAGGTAACCCGTAATTGTGGTAGGTCCTAATGCGTCCGTCCCTGCCAGCAGTGACAATCACAAGGCCCCATACATGAGAAGAACCATACAAGCTCTGACAAGCATTCTTCAAAAACTTGTACTCGGATTTACACATTGTTGGGGAGACAGCTGCTAAACTTGAGTTTACAAGTTTCTCCTCTGGCCAGGTTGCAGTTCCCCTTGGCAAGGCCTCCAGCAGAAACCCACGGCCCAAAGAGAAGCAATCAGGTGAAGAGAGGGGCATTTTCTGTTCTACTTTCTCATCAAAATTGAGATGATTTAGCTGATTATCAAGTCTACTCCTTCCCTGCGTATCTGTGGTGAGTCTTGGGGGTGGAAGCGCTCCGCAAATACTGTTCTCACCATTCCAAGGTACAGCAATCATTGAGTTCTGAGACATGAAACTCTCGCAGGACCATACGCTCTTTGGTCGTGATGAGGTCATGTCCTGGCTATTGTAATTCCAGATGTGGACACTTGAATCCTCACTAGATGAGACAATATGCTTTCCATCTGAGGTAAAAGATGCAGACATATGGCTTCCTCCAGTCCGAAGGCCTAATGAGGAACAACAAAAACAGTTAACAATAAAACCAAGGCAAATTTTTGGGGTTAGAAACAACAATAACTTCAAAAATAAAATGAAAACAAAAACAAAAATAAAAACAAAAACAAAAGATTTCATACCCTTAAACTTGCAGATGATATGACTCCCAGACATTACACGGACAACTGAATCAGCAGACGTAACAATAACTTTGCTTGGGTTGGTTGGACAGAACTGAGGAATCATAATGCATTACTATACCGCAATAAAATATAGAAGTGACAAGGTAAGAAATAACATAACAAATTATTCATAACTACCTGAAAGCCAGTTATCCTTTTTCCAGGTGACTTCTTTTTGCCCTGTATGCATATCTGAGCATCCAATTGCAGATGATTATCTGGAACATTCAAAATCATGATCGTGAACTACTAAAACAGAAAGGAAATATTTTTCAATAAATATCAAAAAAATCATCTCAAGCCAACGGCATTTGCAGGGAAGAAAGGAGATAACTAACGCATTATAGAAGCACAATATTAAGAAAATTTCACCATCAGGTCATCTTACCAATGATGTTACAAAAACAGCAGTTTCCAGTCACGAAACCCACAATTCCCCCCTGCACGCATCAAGAAACAGAGTTGGATTAACAAAATCCATTTAGTTTCAAGCTTAATTTTCATGGCCAAGCAAAAACACTTCAACAGACCTTTCCATCAGGATGATAAGATACAGCAGTGACTATCTCGCGAACATCAATATAATCAACAACCAGACAACGAATAATTTCCCAGATGCGAACTTTTCCGTCTATTGATCCGCTTATGAAATAATTATCATCCAGAGGGTTGAAATCAACACACGTCACTGCAACAAGTATCACATCTTTAAATAATCATTGCAGAACTACTTGAAAATCGGAGGAGAATTGAGATCATGCCTAAATAGATAACCAACATTGACCAAATTATTAATATGCTACTTTCTAAAAGGAAATGTGAACAAAAGGCTAGGCTTACCATAATTACTATGAGAGAAAACTCTCAGGCATCTGTCGCATCCCACTTGCCATAGACGAACCGTCTTATCAACAGAGGATGATAGCAGAAACTGCAGTGACACAAAGAAGACAAAGTGAACATGAGTTTCATCAAGCTTGGTAAACTAACACAAACTTTGGGGAAAAGCATAATTGCAGTAACGAATGAAATCTACCTTCCTACAATGCTACAAAAATAACAGCATATATTAAAATAAGATAGCAAGGCCGTCACTAACCCCATTCTTTGACCATGACAGATCTAAGACCTCACCGCTGTGTCCCCGGAACTCATGAAGAGGCTTCTCCAGTAAACGGAATATCTTTGGAGGGAAAATGACACAAGCTGAGTCTGCTGATTTCCCCAATCTTTGGGCCTTACTTTGTTTTTCTTTATCCGAATTTGGAGTATCTAGCTTAGAAAATGGGTTCAATTTGAAGTACAGAGAAGAAGGATTGCCAGAGATATCAAATTTGTCAAATCTCTCATCCGCAATCACCTTCCAGACACGCACGATACCATCTTCGCCAGCACTGGCCAAGTATTGCCCATCAAGACTGAACTTCATGGAAAAAATTGACCCCTTATGAGCTGCAAAGTTTTGCCCAGAATGAAGTGAAGATAGTTCCTTTGTCCGCTTACTAGTTTGATGAACTCGAATTCTTTGCATCCCTATTCCAGATGCAGATTTAAGACTGATGGGGCTTAATGCAGCCTCATGTTTATCAGCAACACAAATCCCAATACCCAATTTCCTTAACCATCCCCTTTTAACCTTCTTTTTTGCATCAATAAAGTATCTAGCATTGTCAACTTCTCTTTGTAATACTTGCTGGATTGAAGGAGATGGTGCTGACACAAGGTTTGTACGCATCTCCTCAACATTAATCAATTGATTTAGTCCCATTTGACCTAATCTGCAAGGCCTTCCATCATGACCCAAGTCGTTCACAATAACACCCATGCTACGATTTAAATTCCTGATTACACATTCAGAATTCTCATCCAAAGCACCATTTCCTAGTGAATCCCGAGCTTCATTTGCCAAAGAAGATGCTGTGGACTGACTTGAGCAAGACGCCTCTTCCGATCCTGATGTTCTCAACACCGCACCACCACTATCTTCTTTGATTCTATCATCTTTACTTCTATCTGTAACCATTTCAGTTTTTACAATGAAGTCATCTTCTGATTCTTCTGTCATAATCAAATTCCGATCTAAATCTATGCCCATCCATTGCAGGAACTTATGGCGGCGCTCATGAACACTGTCCAGGTTCTTATCCAAAAATTCATCATACCTTAAGAACCCTGAAGTACTAGAACCACAGTCCTCACAGCAATCTGAACCCCAATCCGAAACCGAAGACAGGTCCTCACGGGTATCATAAAATTGTTCCACACGCTCATCAATGCAACTCCCCATCAACTTACTATTTACTTCCTTTCTATTTCAAGTTTCAAGCTTCAACCCAGGAGATCCTGAGACAACAACTAAAAAGACAGAAATTGAAAGAGCAAATTCAGACCCTCCATTATGTTCTAAACGCCTCAATAGCAGCACAAAATTTTAATCTTTTCCCTTATTTAGATTTTAGAACCAGAATCTCATATATTGTTCCAGACAATAAAATCCAGTCAGCAAAAAGCAAAACCAACCCAACCCAGATCCTGCAATGATCTTTATCTTCAGCCCAACCATATGATTTTCTAAAAAGAGGGGGGAAAAAACCCAAATCAAATGACACAAACGGGAGGAAAACCTAACAGATTGTTTCCAAAAACGAAATGAAAATTTGAAACAGAAACAATCGAGACAAAAAGGAGGAATTTTGCTCACCTGGCTCACCACCATAACTTAAGCAAACCCCAGAAATCGAATCCCTCATAGGGATTTCAACTTTCCACACCCCTTCCAATCTCCCTTTCAGCTTCTCTCTCCCTTTCATCAGCAGCAGCCCAGCAGTTCCCACTTGGGGAAGCAAAGAATACTACAACATGAAAATTTAAAGAAATGAAATAAACTAATAAACAAAACCCAAATAAATTAATAGAAAAAAAAAAAACAGAGATAAGGGCAAAAATTTGCCTCGGTTTATGCGCTTGTAGCAAGAGGAGAAGACGGTGGAAGGTGCTCCTTGTTCGCGCTGCGTGTCTTTTATTTTTCCTCTATCTTCCTCGCTCGCATACCAATTTGATTGGTACGGATGGATCTCTCAGCCTTTGTAAACTGTGCTCTTTCTTTTTACCACTTAACTATATTTCTTTTTTTTTACTTTTACCAGATATGTACTTTCATTTTTATAAGTTTCTTATTCACATGTACACTCTCCAAGAGAATAATTTAGAATATGAATAAATAAATAAATAAGGTTAATTGTTTGAATAGTATCCTTTTTGGTTCTTGTTTGTGGCCTTTAATTTATGTATTATTTTAGTTTTCAGTCTTTTGATTGAATATCAGCGGGCAGGAGATTGAAGACCTTTCTAGGTCAACTTTTGTTCTTATTGTATTCAAAGAAAGAGAAAAAATCTTCTATTTATTTCATTTTTTGTTGGACGTATCTCTTTGACCGAATATTGGGATCACGCAATTTAATTTTCATAAATGTGCCAACCTTGTGTAGAAGAAGGTATCCGATTGTGACTCTATCGGCAGGGCGGCCGTGAGCCGATAAAGCCAAAGAAATTGGCAGTTGGAAAAAAGGAAAGAAAAGAGGTACAACTGTGATTCAAACGTGAGTCTTGATATACAAAATTTAAAAATCTTTAACATTCACATTAGGATTATATTTATTTATCTATTACGTAAATAATATATATATAATTGAGGCCCCCGAAAATTAGAGGCCTTGTACGGTCGCACGACCCGCATGGGTCCAGGGTCGCCCCTGTCTATGAGCTAAGAGTCTAAAACTACATTTAGCACGCTGTATGAAAGACTAAATAAAATAATATAATACAAAATTAGTGTTTAGTACTAATTGTACTAATTAGTCATTGTATAAGTTATTATGATTGAGTGTTTTTATGCGGTCCAAAAAAGTTATAATAATACTCTCGAAATTGTCCATATTAAATAGTCAGATAATTAAAAATCTTGAAAAGTGTAATAATAATAATAATAATAATAGTATTAATAATAAAAATAAAAGAATATTTAATTATAATTTAATAAATAGTAATAATTAACTATAATTTAATAAATAATAATAATATAATAATATATCAATAATTAATTAAAATAAATTATTATTATTAATTAATAATTATATACATAATTAATATTTATGATATAAATATTTCATATCACCTACAATAATATAATCTTACTAGTATAATATAGCAGGCATTTTAATCCAGTATAGCACCAAACGCCTGACTAAATAGTTAGTTTATCCGGTGGATAAATTAGTCTATTCGACTGAAATAGTCAGTATAATAAGGTGTACCAAATAAGACCTAAGATAATCTCTTCCATACTTATGGCACATTTATTTATAAAAAATGGAAATAGTAAGTAATCAGATAAGTAGGCAATTTGAGAAGTAGATAATCAAATAAATAGCTAATCAAATAAATAGATAATCATTCACATCAAACTGTTCACTAACGGTATAAAATTAGAATATTATTGTGATTGATTCTCATCGCTAATATTTATTAACCTTTATGAATCAAAATAAAAATTAATTAATTACTAAAATGTACTTTATTTTCCCCAATTTTCTCAACATCTCGTTTTCTTATCTGTTCACTCTCTCAAAACTCATTTGCTGAAAAATTTGACTCATTAAAACAAATCAAGAGTGTTTCTTTCCCTTTACATGCATATGTAACCCTACTTTTAAATTGTCTGAATATCATATAAATTTTTACTTAACAAAATAAATAGCATGTTAATAAAATAAAGAAGTTCAATAAATTAAACAAGTTATAAGCTACCTAAATAGTTCATTAACTCTGGAAATGCACAATTGAGAAAAAAAAATTATAATCTCCATGTAATCATAAACATTGATAAATATTGAAAATCATATTTTTATTTGTCGAAGATTATGGCTTAGAAAATGAGGATTTATTTACATGAGAACATCATTACTAGTTAGAATTTTTGCAATTAATAGATGTAGACTATGTTCCTAGATTTTTCTTTTTTAATATTGGGTTGCGATATTTGGAATTATTGTAGAATTGTAGGTTACTTTTAAAAATTAAAGTAATGAAAAGAGGTAATGGGAATCATTAACATGCTTCCCTAGTTAATGGGAGTACCCCAAAATGAAGAATGGACTACCCCAAAATGGATAATGAAAGTACCTATTATGGATTGATAATGATTAAGTAGTTGCAAATAAACGTAGAAGAAGTAATGAGAATCGTTACCATTGATTTCATTCCCATTACTAATAAGTAAACATGCCCATAAGCTTTTGAAATTAAATTTTAGATAAAAACACTATGTAACTATTTTAGGAGCTCTATAATTTTTCCTACTCCAACCATACTCTGCCAAACAAGATAGACTGCCACAAGATAGACTGCCAAACAAAGGGGTACGAGCCTTACTTAATAACATCACAACCTCACAAGATAGACTGCCAAACAAAGGGGTGCGACCCTAGTGACAGGACCCGTCCCAAATCCCTCGGGATTAACGTGGGACGTGCCTGCTCCCGTCTGACACGAAGTGTCAGACTAGGGATAATTCCGTCTCTAGCCCTCACCGGGGCTTCCAGAGTACGCCAGGATCGTAGGAGGAGGAGTGTGATGTCTCGGTCTCTGCCACAGCCCGCATCCGCGATCAACCTGAAGGGCATTAAAACCACAAAAACTGTGAGTGGACAAAACAATCATTTCATTAAAAACATTTTCACAAATATACTTTATGCCCTTCACTGAAAAGTATGCATGCATTCGAAAACCCATTTATCAAAACATTTACAAAACCATTGGGCCTTGGCCCAAAAACCGTAAATCAATACATGGGAACTCAGCCCAATTCAAACACACGTGGGACTCTGCCCAAATCCAGTAAACATGGGTCTCAACCCAAAACTGTTCTCAGTGAAATACTAAAACATAGAATACGGGGTCTCTGCCCCAAACCATTTCCAAAACATCGAATACGGGGTCTCCGCCCCAAATCACTTCCCATAAAACCTGGAAGATGGGGTCTCCACCCCAAATCACTTTCTAAAACATGGAACACGGGGTCTCCGCCCCAAATCACTTTCCGTAAGACCTCATACGTATAAACATACATATAACCCATCCGCGGCACTTCCAAGAAGATGCCAACTCGGGGCACACAGCCCCTAGGGAACACATCCCCGATATATGTCACGATTCATCTCTATACTAGTGTGCACACTACTCGGGGTCTCACTCCGAGTCTATCCCTAGGAATTCTCCATCTGGGAGGCTCTATCTCCAGATCTAGTCCGAGCTCTATCTCCGGATCTAGTCCGAGCATCTCTCCGGAATCTGGTCCGGGACCACATCATAACTTCCACTCCTGGAATGGGCTCCCAATAGGGGATACTCATTCTGGTCAGTGGATCGTGACTCTCCAGGTCGACGTCTAGAGGAGACCAAATAAATCATATGGAGGGTATATATAAATTTTCTTTCTCAAAACATATTTCAACTGGGCCTCATACCCGATTCATCTCAATAGGATTCCTCGAATCTGATTCAAATCCATTTCCACAGGCCTTAGCTTAAATCCACAATTTCAATAGGGTCTCAACCCGAATTCTCATTTCGTAAACCAAACTGGGACTTAAGCCCGATTTCACAATCAACTGGGTCTCTAGCCTAGTACAACAATAATGGGGCCTCGAGCCTGATTTCACAATCCACTGGGCTACTAGCCCGAAATCACAACGAACCGGGCCTCAAGCCTGAAACCATAAACCAAAGGGGCTACGAGCCCGATTTCACAATCAACGGGGCCTTAAGCCCGATACCACAGTCAAAGGGGTCTCAAGCCCTAGATTACTACCAACTGGGCCTCAAACCCTAGTTCGTAAACCAATGAGGCCCTCGGCCCGATCGTGTAACTCAAATGGACCCTCGGTTCGATTCCTCATCAAGTTAAATGGACTTCAAGTCTGAGAATTTGTAAATCAAATGGGTCTCATGCCCGATTCCATATTTCCAAATCCAAAATCCATTCATTTAATCATCATTGAAAACACAGTACGCAAAGGTACGACATAAAGCCGAAAATCTCGAAAAGCGTGCAAATATGTCGATCATAAGCTACCACAAACAAATGAACTCATGGCATCACCAAACATGTTCTAAAACAATTATAAAACATTTATGCATGCATCAAATTCATAAAATAAGTCCACTCACAGACCGTCCGAAGCCGCGCCTCGATATGCGCGCCATAAGCCTCTCCCGGGCCAATCTTCGCCTCCGAGACCCGAACCTGTCCAAATTAATTTAGAGGGTTACTAACTACTTAAATAATCCCTCACTAAAGCCCCATACTTTTTCGTAATTTTTAACTATTTTTAAACGCGAACCTAAACCTTCGGACGTCTTGAATTATATCGAAATGATGTTCGATCGACACGAAACCAGTCCCAAAATGTTCGTTACATCGAATAGATGAAATTACATGTTGGAACTTTCCCCAAAAGATGGATCATGCGCCCTCACGCGCCGCCCAAAGGGGCTGCGCGTGGGAGTCACGCACCCACTGTAGATCATCCCTGTCCTTCAGCCAGGCCTGTCCGAATCGGTTGGCCCGGTTTGTTCTGTACAGCGGTCTAGCTGGACTGGCGTGACTGGTCCGGCCTTGTTTCTCACCCATTTTTCGTCCAATCCTTTCCAATCCAATCGCAATCTTCCTATCTAATCCCTAGGAGTCTATTGGTGTGAAATAAACTAAGAAAAACCATGAAAACCCGACCCGTTCAAATTGAATCCCACGGTCTAACTTTCCTGATCACCCTCCCTCGACGTCCAGCCACCAGCCACCGTCCAAACCTTCTCTAAACCAACCTACAACCCTATTAAACGCTATGCAACCAACTAATACAGCCCATAACGTCCAAATCATAAAGTTGGATTTTGAACTTGGATTTGGGTTTGGGTTTGGGAAAGAAATATGGATTTGGGTTCAAGGTTTTTGGGATGAGATCGGGGGAACCGTGTGCAAAATGAGGAAATGGAATATGCATGTATCAATTTGGGTGGGCAATGGATGGTTGACAAGTGTCATTCATCCATTGGGCCTGTCCTAAAAAATCTGGGTCCCACATGAGACAAAAATCTCATTTTTGCCTCGTAAAATGTACTGCCATAAATAATTCTTCGGAACTTCCGTGAACCATAACTTTTCCATCAAATGTCTGATTTCGACGTGTCGCCTGTCTACGGATTCATATCGCCTCGATCTACGTAAAGGTCCTTAGTCCTTAGCCATCGGACCTCCCGAGTCAAAAGTCAACTATTTGCCCCGTTTTAACCAAATTACTAAAATACCCCTGAACTTCCAAACGTCATAACTTCTTCCTCGAAAGTCGAAATCGGACGAGCCACCTGTCTATGAACTCGTGACGTCCCGAACTACAACACAGTCATTGGCCAAAGTCCAATTAACCGCCTGAACGAAGAGACAACGTTTCGCCCATTCTAGGGGCAAAATCGTCATTTCACCCTGAACGTCCGTTAATCCTCGTCTAATCCCCGATTATCCTCGCTAATCCTTTATTAAGTCTTAATTAATTCCGATAATTCAGGGCAGGTCGTTACACCTAGTCTCCGCCTCCATAAAATCCCGATCAGGATAGTACCAGGCCTTCATCATCCTAGCCACTAAGGAATCGGGTTGTTCCAACAACTGCTAAGCTTGCTTAGTCACCATTGCCTAATTAAACAACTCAAAGTTCTTAAACACCATGCCTTTTTTGTTTTAGGACTACATAGTTTGTCTCATCGCATCCAATGAATACTTCTCTTACTGAACTTACCTGGAAATTTCAGCTGAAAGCTCCTGATAAAGAGACTTAGGGAGCTGAAATACACTCATCGAATAGGTAGGTAGAGCTTGAGCAACCACCTTCACTAGTACTTCTTTTTCGCTGCAGACAGTAGTTTAGCATTCCAAGTGACCAACCAACTACGAAGGAAATCCCTAACCTTTCCAAACATCTTTCAATTATTATGCCCCATAACTGTAGGAAGCCCTACATACTTCTCATGATAATCCAAAATCCGGATACCCAACAAGTTAAAGATCAAATATTTCATGATCGGATCCGTCTTAGGGCTAACACAAGCAACATACTTCTCAAAATTAATAAGCTATCTTGAAACCCTATCATACTCATTCAAAACCGCCAACATCTTTTGGCATTCCCCCAAACATGCATTACAGAAAAGCAAGCTACCATCAACAAAAAACTGATAGGAGATGGGGATCCCTTGGAGACACAGCCACCCCATGAAGTCGCTGATCACTATACGTTTTAAATAAGAGTGCCGAGAAGCTCTCTGCATATATTAGAAACAAATAAGGAGATAGGGGGTCCCCCTGTAGAAGACCCCTAGAAGGCACAATACATCCAGCCGCCTGCCCCCAAACCTGTACTACATAGCTAACCGTAGACAAACAATCCATAAGCCGACTTACCAACTGTGCATTGAAACCCAGTTTTCAAAGCATACCTTCCAGATAAGGCCATTCCACCTAGTCATATTCCTTGGACATATCCAATTTCATAATCATCTTTTTCGGTTTACTACTACCACGCTTTCCACTCACATGAATAGATTCAAAGGCATGTAGAATATTATCAATGATTAATCGGGAAGGAACAAACGCAGTTTGAAAGTCCGAGATTACCTTTGGCATCATATACTTCAACCTGTTTATAAGAGCTTTGGAAATAATTTTATAAATTACTCTACATAAAGCAATTGGTTAAAACTCAGTTACCTTGGAGTGTGATCCACCTTCGGAAAGAGCGAGATCAGAGTGTGATTGATCGATTGAACACTTGTGCCATCATTAAGCACCACATGGTAGAAAGTAGTGACATAGGTTTCCACTATGACCTAGTATTTATGATAGAAGAAAGCAGGCATCCCGTCAACCCCAAGAGCCTTGGTTGGAAACATGCTAAAAAGGGCCTCCTCAATGTCACGGTGCACAAAATGCCAACTCAGCTCCATGTTGTCTGAATCATCCAATACCGGATGAACATCGCCCAATACGGTCCCCAAAGTGGATGCCCTTGAAGAAGTAAAAAGCAGGCTGAGATAGGACACAAACTCACAACCCACCTTCACATCTGTAGTCCTCCACACCCCCCATGCTCATCAACTACACCCCGAATGAAATTTTTTGGCCTCGTTCCTTAGCAAACTGATGAAAAAACCGTGTGTCATTGTCCCACTCTTTTAACCAGGATACCATTGACCTTTGTCTCCGTAGTAGCTCTTCCTAGGCCCTAAGTCCATCGCCTGATCTAGTTCAGCATGAACTCAAAGATCCTGGGCTGAAGGAGAGGAAGGCGTAAAGACATCCAACCGGGGCTAAAACTGTTTAATTTTGCGTAGGATGCTACCCATAGATGAAGCACTCCAATTCTGTAAAACACGCTCAACTTAGATGGTCCTCCCTAACACATCACCGCCATGCAAATTCTCCCATCTAGCCTGGATAGCATTCTTACACCCCTCGGATGCCACCAATGCTTCCTAAAAAATTTCTGCATCGATCCCGGCCCCCTAGGCTCATTGGGAAGGAGCCGGATCCATATATGTAGATAATTAGAAGCCCAATAGTTCACATGCTAGGTGATGATTACCACCAGGTGAATATGAATAAAAGCCTGATTAGCCACAACTCTATCAAGTCGGACCTCAACTAGCTCGTTGCCACGCCACTTGTTACTCTTAGTATATTTATAGCTATGAAAAGGTATAATCAGTAACCCACAATCCTCTAGTGTATCATAGAAGCTTCTCATCTGATGGAGAGGTTGAGGCCTATGTCTTAGTTTCTCTCCTAAAATCTCAATTTCATTGAAATCACCGCCTACTTGCCACGACCTCCCATTTTCATTGTTTAACCTGCGCAGAAGCTTCCAAGAGCACCTTCATAAATTCACATTTGGATTTCCATAAAAGCCTGTAAACCAAAAGAGAAACCTCCCACACCCTCCTCAAAGCATCAATATGTACTGGAGAATAGGAACGAATGGAGACCTTAACACATTGAACCCAGAGTAAAGCTTGACCTTCCCACAAACCTTCCCTGCCTACACAGAAACCACCTTTGACACCCAATGCACGTTTCACAAAATCCATTTGTTTAACAATTTTTTAGTTCCATTAAAAACAAAGTATATGGTTGCTTGGCTCTGAAGAAATGCTTCAACGCCCTCGTCACTTGTAGGCATCCCAACCCATGAATATTCTAGCTTAAGATAGACATTGCTTATGATAGGATAACCCAATCACTTCTTGTGGATTGACCCAAATTTCTAGTAGAGACACCAGAGCTCAAACTACCAGCAATGTGTCCGGATTGTCATCTTTTTTGGGGTCTTAGTTCAAACCGGTGAGCACCCCCACCCCCCCCCCCCCCCCAAGTACTATCCCCCGACGATGACCATTTCCCTATTGTGCTAACCCTATTTTCTATCCCATAACACTCTCCATTGCTTCTCCCAACTAGAACACATCTCCATTATCCACGGCTCTATTCTACCCCAAACTTTGCTCACTGGCCCACCGAAACCATAGCACTAGGAACAACCCCTATAGCAGGAACATGACTAGCCAATTTCAGTGGCCTCTAACTAAAAGTCCCCATTCTTGCTTGAGAACTAGCATACGCCTAGACCCCTCATTAGTTGGAAGTACAACTGTGCTTATCGTAGGATTCAGTAGATGCTGGTTGAATCCAGGAGGGCTAGTCGAACACTATCCCCCAACAGCATACCTGACCTCCAACCTTCTCCACTTCCCCAGCCTTGAACGTTTGGACGTAAATGATAGGGTCCTCAAATAAGCATTATTTTATATTATTTTATACCCTTTATACTTAACTTTTGATATTAAAATAATAAATAATTAGATAAAATAATTTATTTTGTGATTTTTCTGTTTAAATAAATAAATTTTGTAATTTGGAGCGTTTTGGCGAAAGAATCGTCCCGATCGGAATTATAACGAATAAATTATGGACGAGTTTAGATGAAATTATATTAATTATTATTATTTATATTCCTGCAGGCCCAAATTAATAAATAAAATGTAACAACCCGTCCCGGGAGCCGGGACTAGTAGACTGATTAAGGTGGGATTAGTGAGGTTAGCGGCGGTTAGGTGGTCCCGATAGGTCCGTAAGTGTAGAATGACGATTTTGCCCCCGGTTCGGGCAAAATGTTGACTTTGGTTCGGGTGGTCAAATGGGTGTTGACCAGTGACCGGGGTGGGTCCTGACAATTGGTATCAGAGCATAGGTTTGTCGGGTTTGTGGGGTTAGATGGGTTGTGAGGTTGTGTTTCAGTTGCTTAACTACTTCTATGCCTCTTTCAGCGTGCGGTTGACGATGCCTCCGAGACGTAGACCCTCTCCACAACCTGAAGAAGCAGCAAGAGAGACGGAGAGTGCTACTATTGAGCGAGGCCAACAGCTCGGGGCGACTACGTTTAGTGGTGGGGCTGATCCTGAGGAAGCCCAGAGGTGGATTACCAGACTTGAGCGGATTTTTGCGGTGATGCATTGTCCGCTGGAGGAGCGAGTATTGTTGGCTACATTTTTACTAGATGGTGCAGCGTACGAGTGGTGGTATACCCTCGAGTTGTCTGGTTGGGATGCCCATAGTGTGACCTGGGAGACGTTTAGGGAACGGTTCCTGGAGCAGTACTATCCTCGTTCTTTCCGAGATGCCAAGGAGGCGGAGTTCTTGCATCTCCAACAAGGGCATATGACAGTGGCTGAGTATGAACGGAAGTTCCAGATGTTGTCTCGGTTTTCTCCTGTTTTTGTGGCCACTGAAGCCGAGAAATGTCGTAGATTTGAACTGGGCCTGCGAGGCGAGATTCGAGCCATAGTGACGGCCGGATCTTTTGCTACCCTCCGAGACTTGTTGACAGGACCCGTCCCAACTGGATGTCAAAAACCGTACCCGGTCCTGCTCCCGTCTGACAAGTCCACTGAAAGTCCAAAAACAACCCTTCAGCACCTGCCAGACAAGGGAATTTTGCGCGGATTTCTGCTGCTGTCACTGCCTCACGATCAGTCCCGAACGTCGTACCACGGCCTGGAGGGTCACAAAACAGAAAAGGTGTGAGTGGACAAAAATGACCTCTTATAAAAACATATTTCAAAATACAATCTTACCCTCCAGTTTTCACAATCTTGCATGCATAACATAAAACATAAGTGACCGATAAAATCAAAACATATTTTCCCATGGTCCATAAAACTCATGTTCACCAAATCAGTTTATGTTATAAAACATCAAATCCCGGCTCTCAGGCCAAAACATGTGAAAACATAATCACCTGGCCACAAGGACCAAAAACCCGTACTCAAAACCAGTACATCATCACAATCAATACCAATCAGCATTACTTACCAGTGCACAATAAATATATCAATCCAATCAATCCGCACTACTCACGAGTGCATAAAATATCACCAATCACATCTGCACTACTCACAAGTGCACAATCAATCAAACTGCACTACTCACAAGTGCTGCACTACGCGTAGGCCAATATCCAGTCACTCTCTCGGGAATAAACACCTCTGGGCTCAACCCCCTCAGGCTCAGTCACCTCTGGGCGAACACATCCCCAGGATCAGACACCTCCGAGTGGTACATCCAGGCTCAGTATCATCCGAGAAGCTGGCTACCATAGAATCAACTCCCGATCCTACAATCACATCCCCCAAGCTCCGGTCGTCTGGGTAATCCCCCCAAGCACCGACCGTCTGGGAATATCACAATCACAAGGAACACCATCCCGGGAATTACATCCCAAAACATTTCAATCAAATCTTGACTTCATACCAAGTCAAGGTCATTCTCAACTGGGTCTCAAGCCCAAAATACCTTTTACACATAAACCGTTAAAATCACATTTAAATCAATAGAATAATCCGAAAATCATCATTGACTCACCAACCAAGTCAAAACATCATTTTAGAAATCATTTAGACTCCGGGCCTAGCCCAAAACATCATTTGCACGTACCTCGTAAAATGTGCCCGAAAGACTGATTAAAATAATCATAAAATCACAAAAATCATTAATTTCATCAAATTCACAAGTGACTCCAAAACCGAGTCAAAATCACTATTCACTTGGGTTATCATGCCCAACATAACATTATCACGCAAATCCATGCGTTGCAACCTCCGTTGCCATTTTCACGTAAATCCACAAAGTCAATCACTGACTCATAACCCGAGTCCAAATATCATTTTCAATCCATGACTCAATAATCCGAGTCCAACCATTATTTTCAATCAATTTCAATCCCGGACTCATAAACCAAGTCCAAACATCATTTTTACCATATTTCGTAATTTCTCGAAAATCGCTCAAAATAATAATATAATAATCATAAAACCGAGAAATTACCGGATTGAAACACAAATCATGCCCAAGCATATAAAATCATATAATAAGGCATAAAAATCATATATGCATGCATCACGGTTAGAAAACAAAGTCCACTCACACACACCGTCCAAAACGGTCCGTTTCCGAGCTGCACGTTTTTCCGTAAAATCTGGAAATCACAACTCCTGCCCAAAATCAATATAGAGGGTTACTAACATCCCAAAATATAACATATAATTTTCCCCAATTTTTCCGGGATTTAAATACGTATTTTAAACGTAAAACAAAACTTCGGATACGCGGAACATTATCGACACAATATCCGATTTCACCGAAATCAACGTCAAAATGTTCGTTACACTGAGAGGATCAAAAGTCATGTTGACCTCACCTTGAGACTAGGCCGGACGCGCCCTCACGCGCCGCCGTGAGTGGCTGCGCGTGAAACCCACGCGCCAGCTACAGTAACCAGCACAGTCGTCCCCTTCGCCCGTTTGTCTGGTAAACGGGTTGAAAAACCCGCGAACAGACCCGGTTCAAACTCACCCAATTCAACACCAATTAAATCCGTTCTTTCAACTGATCCCTTCTAATCCATCTCTAATTGAGTTCTGTAAGTTCAATTACTCGAATCATGGTCTAAATCCTCACGACTCTCGATCGATCCTCGACGGGTTTCCAATTCGGGTTCACCAATTCCGTCCCTGATTTCCAAATTAATTCATAGGGTAAGCATCGTGAGAGTGTATTGAATGTTTTTCCAAGATCAATTCGAAGAATTCTTACCTCTAACCCGTCGAACCCAAGCTCGAATTGAAGCTGCCATGGAAGCTTAGTTCATCCTCAATCTGACACCGTTTCACTTCGTTTTTGTTGTAGAAAGGTTCGTATGGATCCCAGAAGTCGAATTGAATCATCAATTTCGATCCTCACAGCTCACAATCCTGAATTCGAAAACCCCCCAAATTCTCTGAATTTTCGAACCAAAATTCCCCCAGAGACCTCACTGTCACTCGAATCTCTCTCTCAATTCGGCTTCCTCAGTCTCCCAATTGCACAATGAGGCTGAAACACGGGTTAATTAGCTGTTAATGGACAATCATTAAGACAACCCATAATTTAGGGAATTTGTGTCTAAAGTGGTATAATTGTGTTTCCCATGATTCCCGTTTCAATGTTAGCAGCTGGGGTAGGGAAGATGACAAAGTGACAAATGTCACAATCTGGTAGCAAGAATCAATGGTAAAAGACCATTTTGCCCTCCGTTCGACAAATTACCATTTTACCCCTAGACATCCGTGACCCGTAACTTGGTCACCCGAACTCTGTTTTCGACGTGCCACATGTCGTTGGATTCGTATCGACGAGACCTACGTAATGGTCCTTGGCCCTCGTCCATCGGACCTCCCGATCAAAAAGTCAACATTTGGCCCCTACTATGCCAAATTACCAAAATACCCCTCATCTTCCGATCATCATAACTTTCACTACGAATGTCGGAATCGAACGTGCCACCTGTCTATGAACTCGTGACGTCCCGAACTACGTCACAGTCATCGGTCAAAGTTCATTTGACCGCCCGAACTAAAAGTCAACATTTTGCCCACGCTAGGGGCAAAACGGTCATTTTGCACGTTTCGTCCCATTTCACTCAACTAATCCCCGATTAGTCATTCTAAATCATAATTAATTAATATTCAGTCCCGATATTCGGGACGGGTCATTACAACCTTCCCTCCTTAAAGAATTTCGTCCCCGAAATTCCAACTACTTGTATTCCACATCTACCTCGTGGAAAACAAATGGGCCTCACAACACGTGTACACCTGTACACCCACTAGCCAATGCAGAACTCGTCTGCACTCAGACGTCACATCACAGATGCACGTCGTACTGACTACACTCGACCACCCCGAGTGAAAATGAATCACCAGAAATTGGCAATGTCGTCACTAAGCTGACTCCTTCAGCCTGACGGCCCCACGTAATCACTAATGTGCCCTGACATCCGCTCTCATAGAGAGTCACCCAAACTCGCTTGTCAGTCCATGCTGACACCACAAGCCAAACTGTCACCACCGAGCTTTACCACCCTAGTAAAGCGCCAATCAGTAACAAATCAGTGACAACACATCATACTACCACGTCCGTCAATGTGGTACAAGATCAACTACATGATCTCCCCTCACGGGGCAAACTCAATCCTGCGACAATTACCAACAGCGTTATCCACAACTGTCACCCCCTCAGCGATCCCAGATGCTGGTAAGGTCACGACAAGGTAACATCTCGCCGCAAAGCAACTTGCGGTCACACTAACCACCAACTCACTCATCCTGAGTATACGTATACCGTCATCACACTCAAACCGACGGTGTAACTGGAACACATTGAACACCAGCCTAGCAGTGATCACACAACTCAACACTAGAGTTATTCTAGCCAACCATGGCTAAGAGCACCTGCTCAAACAATCACTAAAATCATCAGAATCACTCTGCCCAGTGCATCGTGTTCAATGTCCAGTTCACGTTCACAACCCATCCAATGGTATCAGGATTAAGCCGACTACTAACACGTTCACCAACGTACTATTGGTATAACCCGTATACCGTCACCCGACACCACAAGTCTGCAAAGTATCGTACCCCAAACCATAAACAAGGTACACACATCTATCCATTGACAAGACTACAACCACCTAGGTCATAGCCAAACATGTTCCAATAATGGAGTCCATTTGCCCAAACCAGCAAGAGACAAATCGAAACTCCACCCATTAACTAGTTCCAATTCCAAATTCGAATCCGCAATTTCGTAAGAAATCCCGAATCCGAACCCACACATCACATTTTTAATTCATGTCCAAATCCGAATCCGAAATCATTATTCCGTAAGCTAGCATTTGGAATAATCATTCCGCACCCAAATCCAGTATTCCACTTTCAAGTTCTAAAATCGAATCCTGAATCGTCACCCAGAAATTCGATTCCAAAACCCGAAATCTCGTTCACGTCCACTCGGACACACCAAAACCGAACCTATCGGTTACCCACTCATTATACTCGGTTGACTTCATAAGGAAGCCAATCCAACAACCACACGGTTAAGGTTGACAAAATCCGATCACTTCGGAAACCTACTCACTTGAGTAACATACCACAAAAGGGCTCCACTTCGAAAAGAAGTTCAGTCCCGTCATTTATGACTCACATACCGGAGTAAAAGTGACAAACTCTCTACCCAACTGGATCATCAGGATTACGGTCCAGATCTATCACGACGCCAGCTGACCATGAACATCACGATCCTAGATCGTCACAATGCCCAATGTCCATGACATCACAAACCCGATCCACCTACAAACCAAACTGTGAACAAAAACAACCATCCGGACCCACACTAGTCCGACACACCCAAAACACATAATACAATATTACAACACAAATGGACAATACAAACCATTTACAAGGTATCACAAAAACATGCATCAATACAATTATTCTGACCTACGGTCAAGTCGATTGGGGCAGTTCCTTCGCAAATGTCCAAGTTTCCTACAAAAGTGACAAGTGGCAGTGCTGAGGCGACTTGCCCCACCACGCCGCTTACTTGTCGACTGGCTTGATGTTCCACCCGAATGAACACCTACCGAGGGTTGCGACACAAGAGTATGAAGGCTAACTCGCTTCGTTGTTTCCTGACTCATCTGTTCAGTATCCTGACGCTCTCGGCGTCGTCCAGAGCCCAAAGATTGTTCTGGCACAGGTAAAATAGTAGCCTCCACTCGGATAGCAGCATCCGATAATTCCCTCAGGGTAGAATACGAGCCAACAGTTACAGCACCTCGTAACTCATTCCTCAATCCCTGCTCAAACCTTCGACACTTATCCCCCTCAGTAGCCACATACAGAGGAGCGAAACTAGATAAGTGCAAAAATTGCTGTTCATAATCGACCACTGACCGATTCCCTTGCTGTAATTGGAGAAACTCAACCTTCTTAGCGTTCCGAAATGAGCGAGGATAAAACTGATCCAAAAATCGCTCTCGGAATGCATCCCATGCTAAGGTACGGGCATCCCAGCCAGTCAGCTGTAAACTATGCCACCACCTGTAAGCATAGCCATCCAAAAGAAAAGTGGCCAAGGGTACCATGTCCTCCAGGGGACATATCATAACCTCAAAAATCCTTTCCAATCGAGTAAGCCAATCTTCGGCACCATCCGGTCCCGAATCACCACGAAACACAGTGGCTCCCAACCGTCGAGCTCGCTCAATATCTGGGCCTTTACTAATACTACTCTCGCCCCTCCCATCTTCAGACCGTGTATGGGACGCACGACTCGGAGGCATGACGTATCAACAGAAATCAAGAACCAAATGCTCTGATACCAATTTGACAGGACCCGTCCCAACTGGATGTCAAAAACCGTACCCGGTCCTGCTCCCGTCTGACAAGTCCACTGAAAGTCCAAAAACAACCCTTCAGCACCTGCCAGACAAGGGAATTTTGCGCGGATTTCTGCTGCTGTCACTGCCTCACGATCAGTCCCGAACGTCGTACCACGGCCTGGAGGGTCACAAAACAGAAAAGGTGTGAGTGGACAAAAATGACCTCTTATAAAAACATATTTCAAAATACAATCTTACCCTCCAGTTTTCACAATCTTGCATGCATAACATAAAACATGAGTGACCGATAAAATCAAAACATATTTTCCCATGGTCCATAAAACTCATGTTCACCAAATCAGTTTATGTTATAAAACATCAAATCCCGGCTCTCAGGCCAAAACATGTGAAAACATAATCACCTGGCCACAAGGACCAAAAACCCGTACTCAAAACCAGTACATCATCACAATCAATACCAATCAGCATTACTTACCAGTGCACAATAAATATATCAATCCAATCAATCCGCACTACTCACGAGTGCATAAAATATCACCAATCACATCTGCACTACTCACAAGTGCACAATCAATCAAACTGCACTACTCACAAGTGCTGCACTACGCGTAGGCCAATATCCAGTCACTCTCTCGGGAATAAACACCTCTGGGCTCAACCCCCTCAGGCTCAGTCACCTCTGGGCGAACACATCCCCAGGATCAGACACCTCCGAGTGGTACATCCAGGCTCAGTATCATCCGAGAAGCTGGCTACCATAGAATCAACTCCCGATCCTACAATCACATCCCCCAAGCTCCGGTCGTCTGGGTAATCCCCCCAAGCACCGACCGTCTGGGAATATCACAATCACAAGGAACACCATCCCGGGAATTACATCCCAAAACATTTCAATCAAATCTTGACTTCATACCAAGTCAAGGTCATTCTCAACTGGGTCTCAAGCCCAAAATACCTTTTACACATAAACCGTTAAAATCACATTTAAATCAATAGAATAATCCGAAAATCATCATTGACTCACCAACCAAGTCAAAACATCATTTTAGAAATCATTTAGACTCCGGGCCTAGCCCAAAACATCATTTGCACGTACCTCGTAAAATGTGCCCGAAAGACTGATTAAAATAATCATAAAATCACAAAAATCATTAATTTCATCAAATTCACAAGTGACTCCAAAACCGAGTCAAAATCACTATTCACTTGGGTTATCATGCCCAACATAACATTATCACGCAAATCCATGCGTTGCAACCTCCGTTGCCATTTTCACGTAAATCCACAAAGTCAATCACTGACTCATAACCCGAGTCCAAATATCATTTTCAATCCATGACTCAATAATCCGAGTCCAACCATTATTTTCAATCAATTTCAATCCCGGACTCATAAACCAAGTCCAAACATCATTTTTACCATATTTCGTAATTTCTCGAAAATCGCTCAAAATAATAATATAATAATCATAAAACCGAGAAATTACCGGATTGAAACACAAATCATGCCCAAGCATATAAAATCATATAATAAGGCATAAAAATCATATATGCATGCATCACGGTTAGAAAACAAAGTCCACTCACACACACCGTCCAAAACGGTCCGTTTCCGAGCTGCACGTTTTTCCGTAAAATCTGGAAATCACAACTCCTGCCCAAAATCAATATAGAGGGTTACTAACATCCCAAAATATAACATATAATTTTCCCCAATTTTTCCGGGATTTAAATACGTATTTTAAACGTAAAACAAAACTTCGGATACGCGGAACATTATCGACACAATATCCGATTTCACCGAAATCAACGTCAAAATGTTCGTTACACTGAGAGGATCAAAAGTCATGTTGACCTCACCTTGAGACTAGGCCGGACGCGCCCTCACGCGCCGCCGTGAGTGGCTGCGCGTGAAACCCACGCGCCAGCTACAGTAACCAGCACAGTCGTCCCCTTCGCCCGTTTGTCTGGTAAACGGGTTGAAAAACCCGCGAACAGACCCGGTTCAAACTCACCCAATTCAACACCAATTAAATCCGTTCTTTCAACTGATCCCTTCTAATCCATCTCTAATTGAGTTCTGTAAGTTCAATTACTCGAATCATGGTCTAAATCCTCACGACTCTCGATCGATCCTCGACGGGTTTCCAATTCGGGTTCACCAATTCCGTCCCTGATTTCCAAATTAATTCATAGGGTAAGCATCGTGAGAGTGTATTGAATGTTTTTCCAAGATCAATTCGAAGAATTCTTACCTCTAACCCGTCGAACCCAAGCTCGAATTGAAGCTGCCATGGAAGCTTAGTTCATCCTCAATCTGACACCGTTTCACTTCGTTTTTGTTGTAGAAAGGTTCGTATGGATCCCAGAAGTCGAATTGAATCATCAATTTCGATCCTCACAGCTCACAATCCTGAATTCGAAAACCCCCCAAATTCTCTGAATTTTCGAACCAAAATTCCCCCAGAGACCTCACTGTCACTCGAATCTCTCTCTCAATTCGGCTTCCTCAGTCTCCCAATTGCACAATGAGGCTGAAACACGGGTTAATTAGCTGTTAATGGACAATCATTAAGACAACCCATAATTTAGGGAATTTGTGTCTAAAGTGGTATAATTGTGTTTCCCATGATTCCCGTTTCAATGTTAGCAGCTGGGGTAGGGAAGATGACAAAGTGACAAATGTCACAATCTGGTAGCAAGAATCAATGGTAAAAGACCATTTTGCCCTCCGTTCGACAAATTACCATTTTACCCCTAGACATCCGTGACCCGTAACTTGGTCACCCGAACTCTGTTTTCGACGTGCCACATGTCGTTGGATTCGTATCGACGAGACCTACGTAATGGTCCTTGGCCCTCGTCCATCGGACCTCCCGATCAAAAAGTCAACATTTGGCCCCTACTATGCCAAATTACCAAAATACCCCTCATCTTCCGATCATCATAACTTTCACTACGAATGTCGGAATCGAACGTGCCACCTGTCTATGAACTCGTGACGTCCCGAACTACGTCACAGTCATCGGTCAAAGTTCATTTGACCGCCCGAACTAAAAGTCAACATTTTGCCCACGCTAGGGGCAAAACGGTCATTTTGCACGTTTCGTCCCATTTCGCTCAACTAATCCCCGATTAGTCATTCTAAATCATAATTAATTAATATTCAGTCCTGATATTCGGGACGGGTCATTACACTTGTCGGATGCTGCGGTGAGGGTTGAGGCCAGTTTGCCGGTGCACCACCGGGAACTCTCTATTCCTGGAACTTCGAGCCAGCGGACACCGAAAAGGGGTAACTTCGGTGGAGCGTCGTCGTCGGGCGATGATCGTTTTGGTAGGCCTGGCAGTTTTCAGAGTTCAGGATTTTGGGGTTACCGAGCACCGCCGACTCCGCCAGCGAGTGCGACGTCTGTAGCGTCCACAGGGAGACCGAGCAGTGGACCAGGTTGGAATGTGTGTTTCTACTGTGGGGAGCGGGGTCATTTCCGACGTGAGTGTCCACTGTTGCCACAGGATGGTGGTGTAGGTCGAGGAGCAGCGGAGCCTGGACAGAGTACAGCGTCGGGGATAGCAAGCACGAGAGGAGGTGCTGGTACTACTAGTAGTTCGAGGGGACGTGGTAGAGCGTCGGGATCTCAGGCCCGAGTGTTCTCGATGACTCAGCAGGAAGTTCAGTCGACACCAGACACGGGGACAGGTACTGATATTACTTTTGGTTGTGCTGTACTTAGGTTTGGTTGTTGGATCCCACAGTAGAGTCTAGAAGGAGTTTCCCTAGGTGGACTGGGGAGTGCTGTAGTGGTAGGATGACGGAGGGTACAGGAAAGGAGTGACCATAACTGATCGATATGAGGTTATTGAAGGAGAGAACCCACAAGCTAGAGTTTGCCTTTAGGACTTTGTAGATTTATTCCGATAGTGGCCGAGGTAGCAGCCGAGGGAGATAGGTGTTCGATTGTCTGGGTTAGTAGTCGAGTTGGTTCGGGAAGGTAGGGTGGTTGTATACGATGATGTACTCTATGACGTCTGTCTGTTCATAGAGTTTCCCTTGCGTACATGAGAGTTGGCCATGGTAACAGTAGATAGGGATGGAGTGAAACCCAAGGTGGAGATAATAGACAGGAAACCCAGGAGAGGTTGTTATTGACCGAGTGTTGATGACCGGGTAAGAGACCCTAGGTGTCGGGAACTAGCTGTGGAATTTCGGGGACGAAATTCTTTTTAGGGGGGTAGATTGTAACAACCCGTCCCGGGAGTTGGGACTAGTAGACTGATTAAGGTGGGATTAGTGAGGTTAGCGGCGGTTAGGTGGTCCTGATAGGTCCGTAAGTGTAGAATGACGATTTTGCCCCCGGTTCGGGCAAAATGTTGACTTTGGTTCGGGTGGTCAAATGGGTGTTGACCAGTGACCAGGACGTAGTTTAGGACGTCACGAATCCATAGGCAGGTGGCACGTCCGATTCCGACATCCGAGGAGGAAGTTGTGATGTTCGGAAGGTTGAGGGCATAACCGTAATTTGAGTAAATTAGGGGGAATAGTTGACTTTTTGTAGAATCGAGTTTTGGTACGTTGACCTAGGATGGTTAGATAGTTCTTGTCGTCCTGAGTTCGATGACAGGCGGCACGTATTCATCGGACTTACGAAGCGAGAGATATGGGTCTAGGAAGTTAGTGGCAAAACCGTAAAAATGAGTTAAAAGGAAGGGTAATTTGGTCTTTCTGTACATTGGGATGTGTGCACAGAGAAAGGAAATGGACGGCTGGGATGGAGCCATTTGGTGAGAGAGTGAGGAGGATTGGTGACACGTGTTTCAGGTGGAGTGGCTTCTGGTGAGTTCGAGTGTGTGCACAACCCAAATAATTGGGGTGCACCCGTGGTTGTGTGTTCGTGATGGTACAGAAAACAGAGGGAGATTGTGAGGGAAATTGAGGGGTGATCGAGGCTGATTGTGGTGGTTGCTGAGTTCTGGTGAGTGAGTGAGGGACGGGAGAGTGAGAGGGAGCTAGTGAGAAGGTTGGGAGGTGAGGAATCGTCGTGTGTGTGAGTTGAGAGTTCACGGGGACAACCAGAGGAAACAGAGAAGTTGGGTGGTGGTGCAGCCGTGATCGATCACTCGAGGTCAAGGGAAGTGCTCAGAGGACGGAGGAAGACATGGGGAGCTTCTACCTCACGGCTGAGCTCACGACGGCAGCAGGAGGACAGGTAAATCCTCACCCCCGTTTCTTTGCTCTGTTTTGTCGTTTGGGTTTAGAAGCTAAGTCGTGGATCTAGGGTGAGAGTCGAGGGAATTGGAGGTCAGGGCGAGGTTCATGAGGGTCCTAGGCGTCGACTAGGATGGTCGCCGTGACGGGGGTGTACACGGCGGAGCTCAGACGACGGCAGGCACTCTGGTGCTCTGTTTTGCCGTGATGTTCGAACCCAAAGTCATCGAGTTTGGGACTGAGTCGAAGGTCTAGGAGGGTTGGTTTAGGTTCAGTGAGGTCCAGGGAAGAGTTTGGTGAAGCCACCGTGAAGGGAGGTGAACTGGGTGGCTGAATCGTGAAACAGGGGGGAGTTGACCGTCTGGTTTCGAGTTCAGTCGACGGGCTAGGGATAGTGTCGAGGTGAATGGAGTTGGGAAATCAGTAGGGTTGGTAGGACGATGCTGTTGGTGAAGAAAGGAGCCGTTTTGGTGGACGGAAGAAGAAGAACCGTGCACGCCGGTCTGAGTTGCAGACCACTGTACCGAACCGGGTTCGTCTGAGGAAGACGGTGCACTGTAGCAGGCGCGTGAGGGCCACGCGCAGCCACTTTGGGCGGCGCGTGGGGGCGCGTGCGGCGGCGATGGGGAAAACGGTCAACATAGTTTTTGGTCTAGGAGTTCTGGTGAGTTCAATGGAAGTGGTTTCGGGTTGTGCGGACGTCGTTTGAGTTTATTTCCGCGAGGGTGAAGGTTTAGGGTCCCGGGTTATTACGTTTAGGATTCGGAGAATTTTGAGGGAATTTAGGTGAACTTTCGTGAACGTGTTAGTGACGTACTTTGATGATTGTGAACAGGATCGGGATTTCCCGAGGAAGCCGAGGAACGTGCTGGACGTTCGGGACACGAGTAGGGCTCAGTACTGTGAGTGGACCCCTTCTTTCAACTCGAGCATGCATAACTGTTTTCTATAATTGTTTTATGATTTTGATTATGATTCTATGTTTATTGCATATGTTTTGGTTGGTTTTTACATTGTTGCACGTTTTTCGAGAAAATACGGTATTTGGCACGTTTTACGAGAAATGTCGATTTCTGAAATGCCAGGGTTTTGGGATTTTTAAAGGATAACTAGTTTGATTGCTTACAAAGGGATTTTGAAACATGATTTGGTGATTAAATGATTTTCGGAAAGCGGAATTTGATTGTAAAATTGGAAAGTGGATTCCGGATTTGGGTTCGGAATGACGGTTCTGGATGCCGGAAGGGTATCAGACCAGTGATTTCGGATTCGGGTTTGGATGTGGATTGGTAAATGGTTTTCAAATGATTTTGGGATTGGATTTGCTGGATCTGGATATTGGGTTTAAAGACCCGGATATATGTGACGGGGGACCGGCCGGATTGGGTTTAAAGACCCGGATTGAGTTTAAAGACTCGGGAGTTTAAAGACTCAGATATATTGATTTCCCCCGTAGGCCTTGAGTTTAAAGACTCGGGAGTTTAAAGACTCAGATATGATTAAGGCCTGGATTGAGTTTAAAGACTCGGGAGTTTAAAGACTCGGATAGGTCCAGCAGGTTTGATCGGGAAATGATGATTTGAGTTTTATGGTTTCTGCTTCGGGTTTTGATACTCATGCCATGTTTTCCATACTGTTTTATAGTGTTTCTGTTTCTTATGATGTTTTGTGATGTTTTGTGAACATTGATTTATAACTGTGTTAACAACTGGTGGTTATGCATGTAGTTTTCAAAACGGAGGGTTAAACTCGGTTTTTTGATAAATGGTTTTAGAAACCTTTCTGTTATTATGGTCCACTCACATCTTCTGTTTTAACTTGCCCTCCAGGTTGTGGAGCTAGCGCGGGGTCTTGACGTCGAGGCAGTGTCCGAGGCATAGAAGTGACGTGAGGGATCCCGGAATAGTTTAAAGTCTTCCGTGTGCGTGTAAATTATCGTTTTTTTTAGTTCCTTGTATTTTCGTACTATGCTCTGTAAACGATATCTTCGGGATATTTTGGTTAATTACTCCTGCGTCTGACTGGGTTTGAGTGAGTTTTACTTGGGGGTTATGTCGGGGAGTCAGACGGGAGCGGGTTTTACCTCGGATTTCGGGGTGAAACCGGGGTGGGTCCTGACATAAAACCCATCCCAAATTCACATTTTAAATACAGCCCACTCCTAGAAACCAGCCCAGCCAAGCAGCAGCCCAGCAGCAAGGCCAGGCCCGCGCTCAAAGCCCAAATCCTTCGCCAAGCCTTGTGCAGCAGCTCGGCGCGCGCTAGTCGATCCCAGTCTCCATCTTCGGCGAGCGCATGCCGAATCAGCCCTCCTATATCATCACGCGTGCGCTGAAGCTGCTGCCTTCTGGTCAGCAGCAGCTCACCAACCCCCAACTACTCTGTCAGCCGCCTGCCACCGAATTATGAGTCTAATTTTCAGCTGGTCATTGCTGATTCCATGCCCTGCTGCAAGCTACTCCACTTTTGCACGTTTTCAACCATTTTTTCAGTCATTTTTCTGATTTTTCCAGCTCCAAACCATCCCTAAAATCATCATTATTCATCATTTCACTTTTATTTATTTTTTGTAATTTTTATTTTATTTTTGGTAGCTTTTTCTCTCTATAAATAGGGTTCATTTCATGTAACAAATGTCCCCATTTTTCCCATTTTATTTCTCTTTTTGTAGTTTCTCTCTAGTTCTTCTCTCCTTTTAGTTTATTTTCTTTCTTTTTATTCTTTATTTTTTGGGGACCATTTTAACTTCTTGTAGTTTTTCTTATTAATTAGTTTTCTTTCAATTATTGTTCTTAATTTATGTTATTTCTTAATTTCATTTCTTCTTTACTTTGTTCTTGTGATTTTTCTTTGAGATCTCTTAAATACATTTTTATGATTTCCTTAAGAAATACCTAGGCCAAGTATTTCCGAAATAATTCTAGAATTTAATTCTTATGTTTTATCCTCCATCTTCATACGGTTCTAGCCGCTGTTTGGTGTTCCTTATGAATAACATTCCATTGTTTCCATCCATTTTCGGAATCAGAAGCTGTTCTTGGGTTCCGAAAGTGTAACTTTATTCCCTTTACTTAAATTCTTGTTATTGTTTTGGTTTTACTTATAATTCAATATATGTGTTGGTATTTTCTTTCTAACATTTGTAAGTAAGAATGCAATCTCCATGTGTTTTACTTTTTGAAATTCTTTTACTTCATATGTTTTAGTACTTAAACTTCAATTCTATGTTAAGTGTTTATGACCGTTGTTCGGTGCACTTAGTAGAAAATTGAAGAGATTTAAATGTTTGACACACATTGAAATCAATAACGTAAGGTGAATCGTATTATAAGTGTTTATGACCGTTGTTCGGTGCACTTATAATATTGAAAAATGTATGCATGTATTTGAGATGATTAAGGTAGGATTTCGTGATTGGTTCAATATGAGCATGATGTTAGAGTGTTGGTAAAAATATGTATTTGAAGAAAGTTCACCTGCACAAAAGTTAAAGTAGAAGTAGAATTAAGTTCTTAATTATTTTTACTTGTTTTCTTTATCCTATGATTACAATCTTCCCAAACCCCCCATTTAATTCTTTATTCTTTTATTATTTAATTCTTTATTCTTTTATTCTTTTATTGATTAATTATTTTATTATTTTATTCTTTAAATCATTTATTCTTTAATTCTTAATTATTTAATTATTTAATTATTTAATTATTTAATTCATTATTCTTTGATTATTCATTATTCTTTTTAACTAGCATATTATTAATGTTCCCTAATTTCCCCGATTAAGAATGATCCCTATTTACCAATACTACATCTACACAAAAAGAGTTTAAATTGCATAATACTCGAATTACGTATTTAATTTAATGCGTAGTTTGGGCTTTAAATTAAAAATCATTTTTAATATGTTGTTGTATGTATATAAATTGTGCATATTATACTTGTTTATATTTGTTTTATTTTATTTTGGTTCATATTTTATTTGTTCATAACTTTTAGTTACTTGTTTATATTTTATTTATCCATCTTATTTTTGTTCTTATTATTTTTGTTTATATTTGTTTATTTTTATTTTTATATTTGTACATATTATACTTGTTCATAATTTTTATCTCTTTACATATTCATATTATACTTGTATATTATTTTTATTTATTTTTATACTTGTTCATTTATTTTATGTTTGTTCACAATTTTGATTCTTATACTTGTTCTTTTCTATATTTGTTCATAAATGTTCATATTTTTTTTCATATTATAATTGTTTATGTAAATTTCAATTTTTATTTTACTTGTTCATTTTCTACTTATACATACTTGTTCATAACTGACTTTCATTTATGTTTGTTTATAATTTTTATACTTGTCATATTATTCTTGTTCGTACTTGTACATAATGTTCATTCTTTTTAATTGTTCATAAATGCATATTGCACATGTTCACTTTTCCTTATTTTTACTTTTATTTAGTTTTATTAGTTGTTGTAATAAAAAAAAACATAAAATTCGTAAAAAAAAATTCCTTTTCTTCATTTATTTATTTATTTATTCCGAAAAAAAATTAATTAATAAAAAAAATTAATAAGGAAAAATGTATGGTGACATTATTAAGGAAAAATTAATTAATAAAAAAATTAATAAGGAAAAATTATTTATTGACACACATTGAAATCAATAACGTAAGGTGAATAGTATTATAAGTGTTTATGACCGTTGTTCGGTGGACTTATAATATTGAAAAATGTATGCTTGTATTTGAGATGATTAAGGTAGAATTTCGTGATTGGTTCAATATGTGCATGATGTTAGAGTGTTGGTACAAATATGTGTTTGAAGAAAGTTCACTTGCACAAAAGTTAAAGTAGAAGTAGAATTAAGTTCTTAATTATTTTTACTTGTTTTCTTTATCCTATGATTACAATCTTCCCAAACCCCCCATTCATTTCTTTATTCTTTTATTATTTAATTCATTATTATTTAATTATTTTATTCTTTATTTCATTAATTATTTTATTATTTTATTATTTAATTCATTTATTCTTTAATTCTTAATTATTTAATTATTTAATTCATTAATTCATTAATTCATTATTCTTTTTAACTAACATATTATTAATGATCCCTAATTTCTCTGGTTAAGAACGATCCCTATTTACCAATACTATATCTACACAAAAAAGGTTTAAATTGCATAATACTCGAATTACGTATTTAATTTAATGCGTAGTTTGAGCTTTATCAGTAAACCTGAGGGATTCAGAGCTGAATTCGGTGGCACCTGTCCAAAAGCAACCTCAAACCTACACACACAATCCTTCTCGCTCTCCATGCCCTACTTTCACACTGCAATCCCTTAGCTTGACCAGTGAGACCAAATATGGCACCATAGAAGCCATTCTTGGCTTGAATGCTGAATATGTCTTGGTGCATTGCTTTCCATCTCACATACAGTAGCTCCGCCCCCTCCTCCACTAGGGCCAACGAGCACCGACCAATAACATGGTCGAGATATCCACATCGGGAAGAGAAAAATGGCAGCCGTTTATATTCGATTTCGTATTGCTTCACTGACTCAGAGGCAAGTAATCTTAGAGTGAGGAAGTGTTTGAGGGGCTCTCCCACCTGTAAAGCCACTCAAATTCTGAGAAAACTTCCCAAGAAATCCCTATTGTAGCCCTTTTCCACCGCTACAAAATTGCCCACATGGTTCCCTACCTGTTTTGCCAATCCTGGAGTCAAGAACACTAGGGGAATGCACTGAACACGAATCCAAAACTCTTGATTATCGAGGCGAACCTTCCTTGGATCAACAAAGTTGTCCGGCGCCACCCAAATGAACAGTGCACGATCGAACGACCATGGTACTCCCTGTAGCACTTTCCTCCAATCAGCTTATGTTTCAAAGGAGAAGAGGACCTTCCTCGTATCCCCATAGGAACTGCCGAGAATGGCACACAAGTGAACCATATCCGTTGCAGGATACCCAACAGCGCCACACAGTTTTAAGTTCTCGACGTCAACAGTTGGCCAACAACTAGGAACCACATCTCCATCGTCTAACCCTCGCTGCCACTGACGTCTAGCTCTAACTCTTTTGTCGCAGAGATCGCCAGCCATGACTTCATCTGTCCACTCAGAAATTCCATTGAAGATGTCCACTGAATAAACCACTTCCATGCCATCTAGCAGACCTGGAACCTCTCCTCTATTACGATGGTCGCTGGGATTGCTCCACACATAAATAGAAACCCCAATCGCAACCATACTCTCTATATTAAGAGTCATATATTCTATTTTTGGAAAATTATAAATACAAATAATATTTAAATAATAATAATATAATAAATGTTGAAACAAAAATAAAAATAATCATATTAATGGTTAAAAAATTGAAGTATTAAATTTTAGGAAAAACTACATAAAAGTACCCAAACTATAAGGTCAATTTCAAATTCGTATTCCAACTGTAAAAATTAGATTTTAAGTACACAAACTACATGACCATGAAAAAATTAGTACCTTTGTTAGATTTTGTATCCAATTTTTTATTAAAAGTACATGTGACAAATAAATGGTCCAGTCAGCTTATGAGAGGGCTAAAATTAGAGGGAAATTTTTTTCATAAGTTAAAATATCATAATTCATCATTCTCTTCCATTCTTCATCTTCCTCAATTCACCTTCCCCGATTCACCTTCCCCAATTCATCATCTTCATCAATCATCAATCATTAATCATCATCCTATGAGTTGTAGACGCATCAAAACCTGGTCATCCTTTTTTCCCCAATCTTTGCAACCCAGAAATTACTGAAGCTAGATCCATAAACTCAAATTCATCAGAAAAAAATCAGATCCATAAGCCCTTTAACTCAAAACCCAGATCCATAAACCCAGAACAGGGCAACAAGCACTAGCAAAGAAAGTAAAGGAAGACGGTTGACTTTTGGCAACAAGCCCTTTTTGAACTATTAATGATTGCATGAAAATCGAGACGGTTGACTTTTGGGATTTGAAATTGGAGCCCAAAATATCTTGACCTGGACCAATATATAAGTGACAAGTGTCATCCATCCATTGATGGCCATCACATATACATGCATCCAAGCCATCTTCATCTTCTTCATTTCATCCAAACCCGGTACCCAAGCAAAACCATTTTCCATCTTCTTGCTTGAGGCCACAGAGAGACTGAGAGGGTGAGTGAGAGTCAGGAAGGACAAGAGATGTCGAGGGACGCGGCAAAGCCACGACGGTGGTTGAAAACCCAGAACCCAGGTAAACCCGAAAACGCTTTTGGGTTTGAAAATTAGATTTTAGTTTTTAGCCTTTGTGGATTGAAACTAAGGCCGTATTCGTGTTCTATGTGTTTGTGTGAAGGGATTGGACAAAAAATCGAAGGGAAAGGATGACGGAACCACCTTGGAAGGAGGTTGAAAGGTTGGCCTTGCAGATTTGAGATTGACAAGTGATTTCTAGCCCTTTTTTCATGTTTTTCAGGTCGTAAATCCTCTTCTAGGGAGAGGACGAGTAGATTGGTGGGAAAAGGTGGAGAAATGAGCGAGTTCTGGCTGGGTCGAGGTCGCGGGTCAAATTGACCCGTTACAGTCAAACTGGTAAACCCATCTATGGGTTGAAAACGATGACGTGGCATTCCACATCATCATGTCAGGCCATGTGGCCAACTAGAGGGTGACACGTGGCTAGGTGTCAGTCTAGTCAGCAGCTGACGTGGCAAGTTCACGTCAACCATGTCAGACCACGTGGACCGGTGATAGGGTGCCACGTGGCAGCTAACGTGGCAGGTCCATGTTAGCATTGTCAAACCACGTGGACCAGTGGGGTGGTACCACGTGGTAGTGTGTCAAAGGGGTGTCAAACCTGTCAGTGACACGTGGCACTAATTAGGGAATGCCACGTGTCATGTTGTCAGACTGTCAGATGTCAGCGTTGTTAGACTAACGTTAGTGTTGACCGCCGTGAACCTACTTTGACTAGCGCCTGAGGGCCTGTGGGTACGAATTTTGAGGTCAAACCAGTCTTGTTTGAAAGATTTGATAATCTGAATCGAATGGTGGTGGTTTTAGGTCGATCGGAGGTCGTTTGATAGGTCATTTAGAGGTTTATAGCCTCGGGAAGTGTGTTCGGGACACGTTTACTGTTCCAGGAGTTTTGAGGGTTTATGTTTTGGACTTGTATACATTGATAGTGACCTTTAGATATGATTTGGACAAGTTTGGACATCCTGAAGATTATGGATTAGCCTTGGAGTGGCTTACGACGCGGATTGAGAACGCGCAACATGGATGGTCTGTGAGTGAACTTTGTTTTATGAAATGATGCATGCATAACTATTTTATATGTTTTATGAACATGAATTGAGATGCATTGATTATATATGATTTATGCTGATGATTTGGCATTTTCATAGAAAATGTGATATTGCACGTATTTCGAGATTTCTATTTTTATATGATAGATGGGCTTAGGCCAACCTACGTTCATGTGATTTATGTGATTTGAATGGTTTCATGAAGAGACGTAAAATAGAGGATTTGATTATCGATTTTAAATGATTTCACAGAGATGCGAGAAATAGACAATTCAGGCTTGAGTCCTAGTGGATTATTGACTTTAACTTGGATTACAGTCAAAGGTGAGTTGGAAAAGTGATTTGAATTGTGAAATGATTTTTGGATTTGGAAATGATATTCGGGCATGTGGCCTAATTGATTTACGGTTTGACTTAGAGTATAGTCAAACATGTGGAAATGGTACATCGGGCTGTGACCCTGTTTCAGATTTATGATATTATCGGGCTTGTGACCTAATTCTGATTTATAATATGAGATATCGGGCTTGTGACCTTGTTGTGGATTTATGAGTTGGATTTGATAGGATTCCAGGAATCCTGGATTTGATAAAATATTTGAACATTGTTTTTATGATGGTTTTGTGGAAACTGATTTGTTGAAACTATATTTCGGGCGTGGGCCCCTTTGAGATATTTTGAGATGATTTGAGATTGTGAAATGTTTTCCACAATACCATCCCCTATGATGTGATTGTAGCCTCCAGACGTCGTATATCCTGGAAAGTTCACGAGGACACTGCATGCAGGAGTGTCAGAGATGGACATTTTGCAGACGTCGAGCCAGGGGTTCCGAGCCTGTAGATGCCATCGCTCAGACGTGGAGCTAGGGGTTCTGAGCCTGAGTTAGAACACCTAGACGTTGAGCCACGGGCTCTAGATCCATGTGTATATTCAAATGTGCAATCCCCAATCGCATGTGTAATGCTGATATCGTCACTAGGGAGATGATTTGGTGGATATTGGACAAAGAGGATTGGTTGATCATGTTTTTATACTACTTCGGATATGAGTCGATGTTTCCTGCAGAGGCCTTATTGAGATGTTTTATGAGGAATTTTTTGGGCTGAGACCCCACGTGACTTTTATTTGGGCTGAGACCCTACGTGATTTGGATTTGGGCGGAGACCCTATGTGATTTGGTTTAGAGCTGAGACCCTACTGAGGAAATTTCTTTGATTGAGAAGCATTTTTCACTGTGTGTTGTTTTTGAAAAGCAAATGACTTGCTTTTAAGAAAGTATTTGAGATACTTGTTTTATGATGCATGCATGCTTTTTACGTGAAGGGTATAAATGTCATTTTCGATAAATGATTTTATAAACTGTTATTTTTGTCCACTAACAGCTTTTAAAGTTTTTGATACCCTTCAGGTTGATCGCGGATGCGGGCTGTAGCAGAGACCGAGACATCACATGCCGCTGCGTACTCCACAAGTCACTGCGCACTAGGGTAACCCCGAGTGGGTTACAGTTTTATCCTTGGTCAGGTACGTGGTGTCGAATAGGAGCAGGGCACATCCCACAATAATTCAGAGGGATTATGATGGGTCCTATCATCTGTTCTCCTCACCCAACTAAATCTTTGGGGTTTTCCATTCCCATATCCAAAAACCCAACTCAATGTTCATTACTTTGTAACTGCACAACCCACAACGTTTCAATTTTTAATGTTTAAAATGGATCGATTGGTATTACCAATTTTTATTTTTATTTTTTAGATTTGGGTTTAATTTGCAGGTTTTGGTCAAACAAGTAGAAACGTAGTGTGTCTTTCTTTCATCGGGTTAAGATGCAATTGGGAATTTCTAACTTCAGGGCTTGGATTGAGTGCCATTGGGCTCATATTCACAGTGAACTGCATAAAGACCTGTGTTTTCAAGCTTAAATGTTTCCAAGGAAAAACATAATGGGGCAGAAGTTAGCTCAATTTTGAAATTCTCTTTCTAAATCCACCTTGCTTCCTTTTGGATTAGTGTTGCAAACCAAAGATTTTGGCCATTTTGGATTAATGGACCTAGGTTTTGGGGAGATAAAAAGGCTTATGGATCTGGGTTTTGGGTTTTGTTTATGGATTTGGGTTTATGGATCTAGCTTTCAATAATATATGGGTTGTAGGGATTGGGGAAAAAGAAGTATGACTAGGTTTTGATGCATCTGCAATTCATAGGATGACGAAGATGAATCAAAATTTGAAGAGTAGTTTCGAAGAGCAAGGAATGGTTGTTGTTGTTTGTCTTTTGAGATGAATGGTTATTGCTGTTTTTGTTTCGAGATGACTGGTTGATGAAGTCAGCAGCTTGAAGCGCCCACATATCAACACCACGTCTCGACCACCAATAGTAGCCTGGCTCGCGAGCAGCAACCCGAACCAGCGTGCATGTGTTGTACACGCTCTTGGTGGTGGCTGCACTGCGCCTGACAGGAGGACGCCAATGTTGACTGTAGTCCACCTTCTTCTCTTGAACCATGTGTTACTTAGCTACACCGAACACATTGCCGCATCTACACTCATCTGCCAACATGGAACCCTATTTATGTGCTTCCATCTTTCTTTTGATTCTTTTCCATTGACAAAGAAAAAGACACGAAAAGCAAGAAAACATACCATTAGAAGAAGATTCAAAGCAAAGTATACCTCTAGATTCACTTTCCACTTCACCTCCGCAAGCAAGAAATGGGTTCTTTTTGAAGAGTTGACCAAGATGATACTCTTGATTTTCTTTTTTAGAAAATGAGGCTACATGTTCCATTTAAATCTAAGGAAGAAACCCTAACTCATAAATGACGGGAATTCAAGTGGGTCATCCACCAAGCCCAATCAAAACTTAGTATCAATTTTCATTCGATTTACAGCTCCGAGTGACAGGACCCAACCTGAAAAACACCCTATATAACATATCCAGGCCCTGCTCCCATTTGATAGAGAACTAAAAGACCAAAAGTACCCTTGAAACTTTGTTAGACAAGGGATGTTTGTGTATTGTGAGTTCTTTCCTCCACTTCGTAAGTAGCCTCGAAACTCTAGACGTCTGAGACACAACCAATCCACAACTTGAGGATTGTCGTCTCATCACATGTCCAGAATCCACATCCAGTCACCACACATATCCAGAAATCACACAATCATACATAAACATTCAAACAGTCAAAACTACGCCGAGACGATATTCGATCGCCACGAAAATTGTATCGTTGGACTCGTAGGTTCGATAAATAGAAGTTTCATGTTGACCACATTACGAAAAGGTCGACCACGTGCCCCCACATGCCTAAAAACTTGTCTGCGTGTGGAACCTACGCGTTTTACTATTTATCACCCATAACCTCGCGAAAAACCCGGTTACCTGCTAACAAGGTCGCCCGACCCGGGAGTCTAACCTGCTTCAAAATCCACCATTTCTTCACCTTTTCTTGAGTTTCAAATGTCTAAATCCATCTAACTAGCAGAAAGAGTTCTATGATGAGTAAACAATAGAAACTTACTTCGATTCCATGGTCCAAATACAGCAGTTTCGGCTGTGACTTCTCAGTCCATTTCCCCTTGGTTTCTGCTGCCAAACTCGACCCTTATTGCCTTAAAATGATCATACCATATTCAGGTACACTCACCGATGCTCCCTTTCCAGGTCCTTAGCCAAAAACAAAAAACCCAAACCTCCAAGCTTCGCGGGTCACTTATGAGTTTTCGGGTTCACCCGGTTCCTACACCTCTCCTCATGGTGATTACTTCATTTTCTTCATCTCCTCCTCATCTTCTCTTCTCTTTTTCTTGCTAACTTCCTCCCCAATTTGGCTCACGAACCACTCCAACATTTCCCCATGCTCTGTTTTCCCTTTTCGTCCATTCCTCCCCGAAAACCATAACTTAAAACAACCCACATACATCTCTATAAACAAGGAAAGTCGGTGGAGCCTGGGGAGAGGTCACATCCAAACTTTATGGACATGTGTCAATCTCAAAATATCTCCCAAGTAAAAGACCAAACTGCCCTCTAAATATAATTTACCAAATTACCCTTAGGGGTTTTGACCCGAATCGACCTCATATGTTCTCCGATTTTGGCGTGCCGCCTATCTATGAACTAAAATCCCAAGATCATCATAACAGTCTTCTCGAAATCTTGAACACACATCCCAGCCAAAAAGTCAAAATTTTGATTTTTCAAGGGCAAAGTTGTCTTTTTACCAACTTTTTCCCAAATTCATTTACCTTTGAACTTCAGGGTCATTACAACCTACCCCCCTACAAAAATTTCGTCCTCGAAGTTTCAGGTCACTAGTTGGATAGACCCACAGATTCTATAGCAAGAAATAACTTTTGAGAATCACTATGTTTCGTAGATGCTAATCAGTAATAGCTATTCCATTACACATGCAATTCTCAAATTATCACAAACAAGTAATCGCACTCCTGAAATATAGAATAAAACAATAATAGCAACCAACCCTCGAATCAATATAAAGGTCACCCAGTTACGTTCTATCATCAAGGTTTGAAAATCATCTATCATAACCCAGCTAACCCCGAGAACTACTTGAATCAGCCCCTAAATTATAACCATCAGTGACAGGACCCCACCTAATACACAACAAAAGTACCTTCGGGCCCTTCTCCCATTTGACAGAATCCTTGCCAAACAAGGGATAATGCAATTTTGCTAGTTCATGCCTCCACCTCTCGAGCCTCGAATTCTGTGAAACGGAACTGGAGGGTCACAAAACTAAGAAAACATGTGAGTGGACAAAAAGAAGTAGTTTAAAATATAGCTTTTACCCTCCATTTTCCAAAACCATGCATGCCAACATACGAAAACCATTTCAAACCGTTTCATTCGATTAGAACAAAACACAGTTTATCATCTAGAAATACGTGAAAAGAGTTATGAAATCAACAGAAGCATCCAACCGTATAGGACCTTGGTAAATCGCTATAACCATCAAACGAGATCACAACCAGCAACATAAATTCGACACATTAATCATCAAACCAATACACTACTGGTATGTACATCACCCAGGAAGGGAGCCCAACTCGACGTCCAAGTGGGGACCAGACTAAGTAAAGGAGCCCAGTTCGACGTCCGAGTCGTGTCAGTCTCAGGAAAGGAGCCCTACTCGACGTCCGAGACTCACCTACCAATAGGCATAACCACAACATACATCATCCAACACAAATCATCACATCAAATCCACACAATCAATCCATATCTAACATCATCATAAATCTTACATGTAGATATCTCAACGTCAACACAGTACTCGTACACAATTTACCACATTAAAACCATCCTCAAAGCACAAGCACAATCTCAGTCACCACATCACAATCGACGATCACAGTCACAAACACATAGAATACCCGTCTTGCATACCGAGGAACACGTAGTTACATCACATAACACATTCCAAACCCACAAACCAAATCTCAGACCTAAGCCCCATACATAATACAAATAAAAATTATCGTAAAACGTGTTGTTGATACGTATTCCAAAAATCATTCAGAAATTATATAAAATCGTAAGTAATCCAAAACATGTTATTTCCAAGTCATAAGCCACATTCAACTCAAAACCACATTCCAAATATAGTTTTCGAAAAACCTCAAAATACACGTAATAAAATAATAATAAAATATTCATAAAATCACCGAAAATTCATATAAAATCCCAATCACTTCAATATCATCAAACTCACATAGAAACAAAGTTAAATCATGTAAGTATGTATGCATAAAGATTAGGGAAAGAAAGTCCACTCACTCACCTTCGTATTGCCGTATTCCACTTTGCACGTTTTTTTCGTAATTTCCAAGAATGTCACTTCCTGCCATAAACCATATCTTAAGGTCACAAATCATCCCAAATAACTAATACGAGAATCCCATAATTTTTTGGGATTTTAAATCGGATTAAAATGGACCCTAAACATTCAGAAAACTCAAATGAGCTTGAGACAATGTCTGATCGCCTCAAAAATTATACAGTTGAGTTCATAATGTCGATTATATTAGATTTCATGTTGACCACAAATCAAATTGGAGCTTCACGAACCCTTAAGCGCCTAGGACCCTCACTCCGTGTGGGGACCATGCACTCCACTGTTCCTCCTCTTTCAACCTCTCGTCGGGTCTGGTTTTTGGGTCATCAGACTCGCGACCATAACCTGGTTTAAACTCGCTTATTTCTACTCCATCTTTTTTGTTTTAAACGTTTAAATGAACCCAACAACTACCAGGAAGAGATCCATAGACTTAAAATTAAGAAAAGCTCACCCAAAATTGATGTTGAGTTGTTGCTTTTCGGCCCTATTTTCTCAGACCACTCCCTCTTGCAATTTTTGTACAACGAACCTGGAGGATCACAAAACCAGGAAAACGTGTGAGTGGACAAAAAGAAATAATTTAAAACATTTTTTGTAATCATATAGATTTTACCTTCCGTTTCAAAACCGTTTCTCTTCGATTAGAACAAAACACAGTTTATCATCTAGAAATACGGGAAAAGAGTTATGAAATCAACAGAAGCATCCAACCGTGTAGGACCTTTGTAAATTGTTGTAACCATCAAACAATATCACAACCATCAACACAAAGTCGACATATCAATCATCAAACCAATACACTACTGGTAGGTACACCACCTAGGAAAGGAGCCCAGCTCGACGTTCGAATCGTGTCAGTCTCAAGAAAGAAGCCCTGCTTGACGTCCGAGACTCACCTACCAATAGGCATAACCACAAGATACATCATCTAACACAAATCATCACATCAAATCCACACAATCAATCCATATCTAACATCACCACAGATCTTACATGTAGATATCCCAACGTCAACACAGTACTCATAAACAATTTACCATATTCAAACCATCCTCAAAGCACAAGCACAATCTCAATCACCACATCACAATCAACGGTCACAGTCATAATCGATAGTCACGGTCACAATCACACATAATACCCGTCTCGTATACCGAGGAACACGTAGTTACATCACATAACACATTCCAAATCCACAAACTAAATCTCAAACCTAAGCCCCAAACACAATACAAACAGCGTACCGTTGATACGTATTCCTTAAACCGTTCAGAAATTATATAAAAATCGTAAATAATCCAAAACACGTTATTTCAAGTCATAAACCACATTCAACTCAAAACCACATTCCAAATATAGTTTTCGAAAACCTCGAAAAACGCGTAATAAAATAATAATAAAATATTCATAAAATAATCGAAAATTCATATAAAATATCAATCACTTCAATATCATCAAAATCACATAGAAACACATTTAAATCATGTAAGTATTCATGCATACAATTTTAGGGAAATAAAGTTCACTCACACACCTTCGTATCACCGTATTCCACTTTTCACATTTTTTTTCGTAATTTCCAGGAATGTCACATCCTACCATAAACCCTATCTTAAGGTCACAAATCATCCCAAATAACTAAAATGAGAATCCCACAATTTTTTGGGATTTTAAATTGGATTAAAATGGACCCTTAACATTCAGACAGCTCAAATGACTTTGAGACGATGTCTGATCGCCTCAAAAATTGTACCATTGAGTTTGTAATTTCGATTATATCAAATTTCATGTTGATCACAAATCGAATTGGAGTTTCTGGGATCCTCACTGTGCGTGGGGACCATGTGCTCCACTGTTCCTCCTCATTTAACCTCTCGCTCGGTTTGATTTTCGGGTCATTAGACTCGCGGCCAAGATCCGGTTTAAACTCACTTATTTCTAAACCTTTTATGTGTTCTAAACGTCTAAATGAACCCAAAAACTACCAGGAAGAGATCCATAGACTTAAAGTTAAGAAAAGATCACCCAAAATTGATGTTGAGTTGTTGCTCTTCAACCTTGTTTTCTCAGACCGCTCCCTCCTGGTTTCCACATAGAAAACTCACCCCTTGCAGCTCCAAAACGATTGTATAACCTCCAGAAGCACACACCACCTCTTACATTATGGGTTCGGGGCTGAAACACTAGAATCCTGAAATACGGCTTCACGGTCCAACCTTCATTCCTCACTATTCCAGCACTAGTTTTTGTACAGTTTTCACCTTTAATTCTTTTTCTTTTCACCTAGACTCACTCCTGAAATTCCCTCCTTCATTTACCGGCTTCCCCCCCTAAAATCTCACTTTTCTTTCTTGGTGCACCACCAACCATGGCTTCGGCCCATGGTCACCCAAAACTCACCAGAGCACACACACACAAAATTATATGTAGAAGGATAGGTCGATGGAGGGGAAAAATATCAGAACTTTGTAGAACTTGACACATGGCATCTTACAATTGGCCCATATTGAAAAATGACCAAAATGTCCTTGTGTCAAAAATTACCATTTTACCCCTCACACTTTTTGACTCGTAACTTTCTCATCCGATCTCTAATTTTGGCGTGCTGCTTGTCTACGAATTCAGGATCTTGAGAACTTCGTAATGTTCTTCTCGAATTAGCTAAACGAGGTCTTGATTAAAAATTTATTATTTTTACCTTGACCAAGAAAAGTCAACCTTTGACTTTCAGAAATAAAATGGTCACTTTCATCCAAATTTTCCGATTTTAACCTCATTGAAGGTCCTGGTTGTTACAATCAATGTACATGACAATCAATCATGAATACTCAACATCAAGCATGTTAGTAAAAAAATACTACTCATAGGCCAGCTCGGGGACTGTACTCACGCAACATCCGAGCTATGTCAATGAACTGCACACACAACATGTAGGCGTACCATATATTCGGGAACTGGACCCACACAACATTTGAGTCACGTATAGGGACTGCACTCACATCATCTGGACACGTACCAGTATCCATAATCACAAGATCAAATCCTCGTTTCAACCATATAGTATCCACTAACGTACACAAGTCTCATCCAAAACATCTCAAAGTGTCACAAATTTCTTTGTATAAAATGTCCAGGAACCGAACTCAGCTTCATTTGGCCATGCCAAAAATCACTCAGTACCTTTAGGTATGTTTGAAATTCAATTACCTCATTTAAGCTTGGCATCTGCCAGCCGAACAAAACAAATTACTACTCCAATCTATAAGCTTGGCCTCTCCCGACTGCGTTATAATAAACAACAACACAAGATATAAACTTGCATTTCAATCATATCCATCAAAATCTCATCAATTTAATCATCACTCAAGGTGAAATTCAACAATAGCAATTCCCTCAACTAAACTGAGCCTCAAATTCCGAATCTATAGGTACTAGGTCAAAACAACTTACTTAGTCATAATCATGAGAATACTCAAAATCAAACTCAATAATTTAACCATATAATCCGTAATACTTAGCTACTAACTTTAATAACCGAATTGCATAAAACATTTCGAAAGTGGTTCTGAATATTGTCTGAGTCACATTCAAGCACACATCACCATGTCATATATGACAGGACCCATCCCAATCCCCCCCGGGATTAGTGCGGGATGACCCTGCTCCCGTTCGAAGTCCGATTTCAGAGTGCCGCCTGCCTATGGATTCATATCGTCCTTATCTACGTAACGGTCTTCGGCCCTCGGCCATCGGACCTCCCGGTCAAAAAGTCAACTTTTGACCTCCTATTCACCCAAATTACCAAAATGCCCCTAAACTTCCGAACATCATAACTTCCTTCTCGAATGTCGGAATTGAACGTGCCACCTGTTTATGAACTCGTGACGTCACGAACTACGTCACGGTCATCGGTCAAAGTCCATTTGACCGCCCGATTGAAAAGTCAACGTTTTGCCACCACTAGGGGCAAAACGGTCATTTCGCATCGTTCGTCCGATTTCGCCCAACTAATCACCGATTAGCCTCACTAATTGTGATTAGTCACTAATCTAATCTAGGAATTCGGGACGGGTCGTTACAACCTTCCCTCCTTAATTAATTTCGTCCTCGAAATTCCAACCGACCTAATTCTACCCGTTCTTCCCTCCTTAATTTAGTTTCGTTCTTGAAACTCCACTATCCTGATTCCACAACCACCTCGTGGAAAGTAGAATCGACCGCAAAACACGTGTACACTAGTACACCCACTAGTCAACATAAACCTCGTTTGTAACTAGACGTACCACTAACGCTCTCGTCGTATCGACTACATTCGACCACGTCGAATGACAGAAGTCGTACGCTCCGAACTGATCCCACTTGTCAGATCTACCGTTTCGCTGACACAACCACTAGACGGTTCCTTGCTCAACCACTAACTATCCTGACGTCTGCTCCCATTGGGAGTCACCAATCCCGCACTCAACGATCTACGTTGACACCTCCGACAAACTGTCAGCACTTGACAGTCGTCAGTCGCAAACTGATATGACACACACTCGTGGTTACACTAACCACAAGCATTTCACTCGACCTATGTGTAACTAGACCCATCAGAAATACCATGACCCACTGCACAGTATCCAATGTCCAGTCCACGACCTCAACTAATCCGATGGTATCAGAACCAATCCGACTACCAATACGCTCTCCAACGCACCACCGGTATCTCCTATATACCGTCACCAGGCACGACAAGTCTGCCTAGTATCGTACCTTGAACAATGTACAAAGTACGTACATCTACCCATCGACATACCACAGCAATAACCAGGCCACCTAGGTCGTAGTCAAACACGTTTCAATTATGGAGTTCATTTGTCCAATCCAGCATTAGACAAATCAAAACTCCAACCCATCATCTATTTCCAAATCCGAATCTGAATCCGCAATTTCGTAAGAAATCCCGAATCCAAACCCATAAATCATATCCATATCATGTCCAAATTCGAATCCGAAATCATCATTCCGTAAGCTAGCATTAGGAATGACCATTCCGAACCCAAATCTATAAAAAGAAAATCCACAGTCAAGCTCTAGAATCAAATCCTGAATCGTCACCCAGAATCCGATTCCAAACCCCAACTCCAGAAATCCTCTTTCAAGTTCTAAAATCAAATCCTAAATTGTCATCTAGAAATCTGATTCCGAAACCTGAAATATTGTTCACGTCTACCGAGACATACCAAAACCCAACCTATCGGTTACCCGCTCAACCAATTGCCACAATACGATCGATTGACTTCATAGGGAAGTCAATCCCAACATCAACACAACACTAGGTCAGACAAAATCCGACCACGTCAGACACCTACTCCTCGGACAACTACTCAGGCGAGTAATAAGCCATATGGGATTTACCTCGAAAAAAAGTTCAGTCCCATCATGCTTCACTCAACATCCAAGTAAGAGTAATAAACTCTCCACCTATCTGGATATCCAAATCACGATCCAGATCCAACACTACGTCAACCGACCATAGACGTCACGATCCCCGATCGTCACGACGTCCAAAGTCCTCAACCATTTCCCACATCTAAATAGATTAGTCAACAACGAGATACGCCGAGACTGTGGGTTATCACTGATTACCTCGTATCGATCCTTGTCATTCCACCGAGGAAAATCAAAGATGATACAAGACTGTGACATCAAAACTCATCCTATGTGAATACAACCAAACTCGCTGCATTCACCACGTCACGTAACCTGACATCGTTTGCCACCAAGTAGAGAATGAGGAATCGCAGTCACCTAACTTCGATATACTCACTCCACCTGATGACTCTTTTCGTGCCAACCGCCACCGTGCACTCCTCGCCACGGAAACACACTCAAACGATTCCTAGGACCCCCAGGAGTCTCACCCTAACCTCCAGATCCCCCGACTCTAGCCCTAGGTCCACGACTTAGCTTCTGAATCCAAACGACAAAACAGAGCAAAGAAACGGGGGTGAGGATTTACCTGTCCTCCTGTCGCCGTCGTGAGCTCAGCCGTGTACCACGGTGTCCAACAAGTCCTCTGCACTCGTCCCAGCCTCCTCTTGACTTGAATTGAGCCACCTCACGGCGCAACCACCGTCTCTGTCTCACCGTCTCTCTGTTTTCCCAGAAACTCAGCCTCACCAACCACCGTGTCTCCGTGCACGATCTCGGTCCCAAACTCGATCATCAACCTCCTTTCTTCTTCCTTTCACCCTCACAACTCACCAGACTCACCAACCTACATGATTTCCTTCTCAAATTCTCTCAATTCCTCCCTCTGTTTCACTCTGGTTGGAGAACACTCACACGGGTACTGCACGGTTGCACCCCAATTATTGGAACTGTGCACACAGGCGAGAACTCCCCAGAACCCACTACACAATTGCCACATGTCACCATCCCCCATTCTTTCTCACCCATGTGGCCCAATCTCAACCCTTCATCTGCTTCTCTCTGCACAAATCCCCAGGTGCAAAAAGACCAAACTGCCCCTCCTTTTACTCACAATTACGATTTTGCCACTACCGTTCTAGACCCGTATCTCGCACACCGTAAGTCCGATGAATACGTGCCACCTGTCATCGGACTCAGGACGACGAGATCTATCTAACCATCCTAGGTCAACATACCAAAACTCACCCGTCCAAAAAGTCAACGTTTCCCCTTCTTTTAACCAAATTACGGTTATGCCCTCAACCTTCCGAACATCACAACTTCCTCCTCGGATGTCGAAATCGGGCGTGCCACCTGCCTATGGATTCGTAGCGTCCTAACCTACGTCCTGGTCACTGGTCAATACCCACTTGACCACCCGAACAAAAAGTCAACATTTTGCCCGAACTAGGGGCAAAATCGTCATTCTAAGCTTACGGACCTATCGGGACCACCTAACCACCAATTAAACTCACTAAATCCCATCTTAATCACTGTACTAATCCCGGTTCTCGGGACGGGTTGTTACAATATTGGTGCCGATATTAGGGCTGGAACACCACCAGGAATGATGGACTGAAGAGAGAAAAGGTTAAAATTATCTCGTTGATTTTCCAACCAAAAGAGGTAAGTTTTCTGAATTTTAAGCTTGGATTTAAGTTCCTGGGAAATATTAGATACATTTACATATGTAGATCATCAAAATCGGTCGAGAATTGAGGAAATTAGAAGTTCGCCAGAAATGGAGGTATTTTAGTGTGACAGACAGTGGTGCACTTAGCGTTGGTCATCTTCTCTAGCAAAACCTCAGTGATGGAATAACCTATCGGTGACAAAATATTCTACCGCTGTCAAAATATTCCGCCAGTATTGATAATATATTATGTTATGGAGACGAAATATACCCTGACAGAGTATTCTCCAGAGCATGGGGGCGCGTTTCTGGTGCATGGCGTGTTTGACAAGACTCATCCCGATTATTCCTCGATAACCGTGAATGATCCTGCTCCCGTCTGACTATGATTTTAAAATACCAAAAGTAATCTAAATATATATATATATAAGTACATAATATCACATAACCAACAACACACATAGTCAGACCAGGGATAGGTACGTCTTTAGGACCGTTGACTATCTCAGTCGTCAACCGGTTTACAGAGCATAAGAAATATTTACAAACAAGGATTAAAGTCCTACGCGGTCAGAACTCGAGTATGCAGCGGTTTTCTTATTCTTCTGCCTCAATACGAGCCTCGGTACCTGTGCACGGGCCTGGAGGGTACAAAAATAGTAAAGGTGTGAGTGGACAAAAATAAAGGTTTAGAAATACATTTATTAAAATAGTCTTACCCTCCAGTTTTCACAAACATGCATGCACATCATAGGAAACATGAGTTATATAAATCTAAGTAAAAGAAAACAGTTAATATAATTCAAAATCAATCATGATACCACCATCCTCAACATCCAATCTTAATATTCAATAACCCGTCACGATATCAATGCAACGCGTGCAACTCGGGTGTCTCACGTCCGAGTACCTCCCCAGGATCAACGACGTCTGGGGTGATATCATCTCCAGGATCAACGACGTCTGGAGGATATCAATATAAACTCACACTCCTGAGATTGAGCCTCCCTTCGGAGCTACTCATCTCCAGGCAGTGGATCGTGACTACTCCAGGATCTACGACGTCTGGAGGAGACCATCAAATCACCGAGGATGATACCACTAATCAAGAATCTCATTTCAAAACTATTTAAATCTCAAAATCAAATCAATAGTTCGACAGGGTCTTTGCCCGAAATATAGCATTTTCACAGCACAAGTAAATTCCATAAAGTCATGTCTAACAGATCATTTATAATTCAATTCTTTCAATTAAATCATGTAAATTGATTTCAAAGTCAAAAGCCATCTCAAATCTCAGACCATCGCCCAAAATTACTATTTTATGATTTTCTCGAAATTCGTGCCCAAAAGCAATATAATAATAATATAATAGTCCAAAAATCCGAAAATCATCATATCACATCATTAAGCATGGCACATCAATAGAAATCATATTATAAGCATTTAAAAGCAGTTAAAACATATATTCATGCATTTAGGGTAGAAACTAAAAGTCCACTCACACACCGTCCAGATTGCTCGGATTCGAGCTGTTCGTTTTCGTCCGATGTCCCGAGAATATTTTGGCCTGTCAAACATGTAATATAGGGTTACTAGAGTATCATATAATCTTAGGTACGAAGTTCCGAATCGTCAGAATAAAATAATATTATTTAAATGTAACCTATACGCTTCGGATACGTAAAACTATCCTCAATTTATCTCCGATTGACTTGAAATTAATGTCAATAGGTCCGTATCATCGAGAACATTAAAAAGTATGTTGGACCCTCCTTCAGATTCCCGGTCACGCGCCCTCACGTGCCGCCGCAAGCGTCTGCGCGTGACAGCCACGCGCCGTGAACAGTGGCTGCTACAGTTCTCTCTCTCGCCCGTTTCTCTGGTATTTGGGTTGTGGACCCGCGATCAGACGCGACTCAATTTCCCTTGATTCTAACTCAATTCCTCTCGTTCTTTCACTCATTCATATCTATTCAGTCTAACTGATAGTTCTGTGCCTTCAATTGAAGCAATTCAATCATAAAAGTCTTCGACTCACGAAGAACACTCATCGGGTCCTAATTCGGGTTTGACCTCAAATCGACCTGTTTTCTTCAATTATTCACATCAGAAGCATCATAAGACCATAATGAACACGAAATCAAGATCAATTTCATGAAATTTTACCTCTAAGTAACTCGACTCAAGCTCGATTTTCCAAACAGTTTCAGGGCTTGTTTGTCACGATTTCTCCACCAATTCTCGTTCCAGTTGATTGGGTTCGAGTTATTTAGCTCCCAGGAAGCTTAATCTCACGTCCAATTGGAACGAAACCGTCTACAATCTCAAATTCGAAAATGGAGAATTTTAATGAATTTTCGGGTAAGCTCAGTATTGATCCCGGTCCAAATTCCTCTCAATTGCCACTCAAACGTTCACTAAATTCCTCCCCCTTTGTTCTCTAATACTCACTCTTACTCTCTGTGTTGTTGGATCGATCAAATTGGTAGGAGATGGGGTGTTGTTCTCTGTTTTGTGTAGTTAGCAATAGTTAATTAATGGAAGTTAAGTTAAGTTAGACAACTAAGCACTCATGTGCCACTAATGAGTTTCTTAAGAGGGCAGGTGGCATTAGTTGGGTTCAAGGGAATTGAATCAGCATATTAATTGAGTAGTCAGCATTTGCACCGTTAGTCACTTTATGCACAATTACCATTTTACCCTTCTTAAGCACAATTACCATTTTACCCCTACACTTCACAACCCCGTAACTTCTTCATCCGAACTCCGTTTTTGACGTGCCACCTGTCCACGGATTCAGCGTTTCGAGACCTACACAATGGCACAAGAAAAATATGCAAAAAGTATACCAAACAAAAAGTCAACTTTTAGCCATATCCTTCTAGGGGTAAAAACGTCATTTTCACATTATTTTAATATTTTACAATTTTTGGATTTTTCGGGGCGTTACAGTGTTTCCCAACCAACCCTCGTTGTGTGGTGGTTGACGGTCTTTTGCCAGCGTGTGGCGACCTGTGGAACCATTCTTCGAACCACAACAGTGCGTACTTGAGGTTTTACATCGTTCTGGATCTGTTTATGAGTGCTTTGAGGTCATTGGAGTTCATTTAAGTCCCATTTGAGCAAGTGCAGTTTGTATCAGTCTATTATGAGGCATGTTTTGGCTCCAAAGTCAAGGAAGCAAGATTCTAGAGATATCAGATTAAGGCTCGAGAAGAGTCAATGATATCAGAATTTAACGAGTCTCAAGTCAACCAAGTGTTGGAAACTAGAATAAATTAGATTATTAAAGCCTGATGTATGAGTTCATGGCTGATAGCCAAGGCGTTTATCGACTTGACTGATATAATGATTTATGTCGAGGTTAACAATAGAGGTCTGAGTTATCGAATTAAGATTTACTTCGTCACTATGGTTAGTAGGTTGGTATGGGCAGTGATACTAGAATAACGCATGACGATTGGGACGAATCCCTTATGATAGGACCCATCGCAATCCCCATGGATTATCGTGGGAGCCCTGCTCCCGTCTGACACCACGTGCCAAACCAGGGATAAAATCGTAACTCGCTTGGAGTTACCAGAGTGCGTAGTGACTTGTGGAGTCCACATCGGCATGTGATGTCTCGGTCTCTGCTACAACCGGCAACCGCGATCAACTTGAAGGGTATCAAAGCATTAAAAGCTGTGAGTGGACAAAAATAAACAGTTCGAAAATAATTTCTGAAAATGACATTTATACCCTTCAATAAAAGCATGCATGCATAACAATTTAAAATCATTTCTTTCCAACAAAATCGTATATAAGAAAACTGATGCAATTATTGTAAAACCATAACACGTTTAAAAACATCTGGACACAATCAATCAGTCAAAAACCTTGGGACCCATTCTCATATCCAACAAATCATCAATTGTCACGATATCAGTGCTACGCGTGCGACTCGGGATTACACATCTGAATATACACCTGGCTTTGGAACCTGTGGCTTGACATCTAGGTGTTCTAACTCAGGATCACATATCACACATGATGGTCGACATCTGAGCGATGACATCTACGGGCTCAAAATCCCTGACTCGATGTCTGAAAAATGTCCATCTCTGACACTCCTATAGACAGTGTCCTCGTGACCTCTCCAGCATCACACATCACACAGGATGGTCGACGTCTGGAGGATACAATCACATCATAGGGTCCTCTTAACGGAAACACATTCCAACCAGAGGCCCCCTCCGGGAAAACACATTCCTACCGGAGTCATATCCATCATCTTGGAGAATGGTCATAATAAAAACAGTGGAAACACATTTTCAAACTATCGTTTCTCAAATCAAAACAGTTATTTCACATAGGGTCTCAGCCCAAAATCAGTTTCAACAAATCTCATAAAACGAGTGTCCAATATGATATCCAAGGGGGTTACAAGCCCGAAATCTCAAATCACAAATCAGAACAGAGCCTCAAGCCCTAAATTTCATATCACAAATTAGAACAAGGCCTCAAGCCCGAATACCATTTTCCAATCCAAAAATCATTTCACTATCAAATCGTTGTTCAATTTCCCGTTTGACCTATACTTTAAGTCAAACCTTAAATCAACTAGGTCTCAAAACCCGAAATACTAATTTCACACATCTCCGTGAAATCATTCAAATCAATGATTAAAAACAATTATTCAAAACATATAAAGCATATAAAACATAAATCTGATATTCCAAACCATATTCATAAAGAACTAAAACATATATATGCATGCATCATTTAGAAGGTTGTAACGACCCGTCCCAGATATCGGGATTATATATTAATTAATTATGGTTTAGAATGACTAATTGGAGATTAGTTGAGCGAAATCGGGCGGAATATTCAAAATGACCGTTTTGCCCCTGGTTTTTGGGCAAAATGTTGACTTTTGTCTCAGTGAGTCAAACTTACGAGGACCGATGACCGTGACGTAGATCGGGACGTCACGAGTCCGTAGACAAGCGGTACGTCGAAATCAGATGTCGAATGGAGAAGTTATAGTCACATGAAGTTCAATTGGATTATGCACGCATTAAGAGGCAGAAAATATGTGACAAAATCTGATTGGGCAGATATTTATGTGCGACCCTTGGATGAGTGACAAGTGTCACTCATCCCATTGGCCATTAACCCTAAATTGTGGATCTTGTTTCCCATTGCCCCATTATTAAATGTTTTATAACAAACACTCATCTCACATCTCACACATTCCCTACCGTTCAGATCTCTCTCAGCCTCTCATCCTCACCCTTCATTATCATCATCAGTTTATCTTCACCATCTATTATTTTCCATTTCGAACCTGTGCACCACAATTGAATACAAGACCCAACCTCACACCATCACCACTATATGTCACTGGCCAATTGAGGGAGCCGTGATTGTGGGACTGCGAGGTCGAGACGATGAGGCTGAGGGACGGCCTAAGCCACGATGGTGGCCATGGCATAGAAGAACCGAAAAGCTTGTTTTACGTTCGAAAATGGAAAATCAAGTCGGTTGGTTGTTGATCATGTTGGAGGGGTGGATGAGGTTCCTGAGGTCAAGGTAAACGTGATGGTGGCCACGGTGGTGGCCCATGACGGCGAGGTGAGTGAGAAACCTGAGAATGCTTTGTTACTATTCAAAAATGGAAACTTGTTATTTGAGGGTTGTTGATTGATTTGGTTCATTGGATGATGTTTCTGAGGTGGCAAGGAGCCCATAGGACTTGGAACGGAGGCCAAAGGTGGCTGGGATCGTGAGAACACGGCGGAGGAATGTGGCTGGTTCAATCATCATTCGTGAAGGTATGATTTTGGATAGTTTTTAGGTTTTTGAAATCTTGAATGGATGGAACATGATTAAACGAAGCTGTAGGATTGAAAATGGGTGAAAATGGACTGAAATTGTACGAGTTAGGGTGTTGAACTGGGACCGCCGGTCGGTCTGGTCTGAACCGTGTTTTCCGAGGTTGACGACGGTGAATAGTTTTTAGGTTTTTAATCTATTCGATGTAATGAACATTTTGGGACTGGTTTCGTGTCGATCGGACATCGTTTCGATATGTTTCGGGGTGTCCTAAGGTTTAGGATCGAGTTTAAAAATAGTTAAAAATTCGGAAAAATTACGCGGATTTAATAGGAGGTTAATGAAGAGGTTAGTAACCCTCTAGTATGATTTGGACAGGTTTGGAAGTCTTGGTGATAGTGGTGTGGCCCGGGAGAGCTTATGGCACGTGTATCGAGGCGGTAGTGTAGGACGGACTTAGAGTGGACTTCGTTTTCTAAACTGTGATGCATGCATAACTATTTTATATGTTTTACGTACGTGATTTCTACGATGATGATTGTGGCACTGGTGGTTTACATGATTGCACGTATTTCGAGGTAATTCCGTATTTACGCGTATATCGAGGTTTACGAATTTATACTATTGCTTTGTGATTGTAAGTTTAATAATGGTTCTATGGCATGGTGTTTGTTTTGGAAAGATGAACTCGGGCATGAGATCCATTTGGACTATGTGATCGGGCTAGGGGCCCAGTTCGTTTATGAAATCGGGTTGAGACCCTTTTGAGTTATGTGATCGGGCCGGGGGCCCAGTTGGTTTATGAAATCGGGTTGAGACTCTTTTGAGTTATATGATCGGGCTGGAGGCCTAGTGGTTTACAAAATCAGGCATGAGGCCCAGTTGAGTTTTATAAATGTGAATTCGGGCCTGGGACCCTATGTTTCATAAACGTGATTTCAGGTCTGGGACCCTAATTGGATTTGTGATGTTTTATGAGAATTTCGGGCAGGGCCCATTGAGATGTTTTGAAATGGCTTTGTAAAACTGTTTTCCATATACCATCTTGATATGAGGATATGTGCATGTCTCCTCCAGGTGTCTGGGACACTGGGAAAGTCACGGTGCATTACCTGCGAGGGGTCATTATATGTAGCTACCGAATAGTATAGTGACTCAGAAGCAGGATTGCTATGATTAGACGTCTATGATGTCAGAGATATTGACCCAGAGACACCCCGGGTAGCACGTGTTTCTTATTACCGTGAGATATGACGTCTGGGACATCAAGCGTCTGGGATGCTAGGCATCTAGGATTTCGGGGATGGTTATATGGTAAATATGGATTATTGGATCCATGAAGTGGTTTTTTGGTCGGATTTGTGTTCATGGATTTGGGCGGTGGCACACTTGGTTTTGGATTTACGGTTTTTGGGCTAAGGCCCTAATGGTTTATTTCAGTAAATGTTTTGATTACTGGTTTTCGATGCATGCATACTTTTTAGTGAAGGGCATAAATATCTTTATGAAATGTGTTTTTATGAACTTATTGATTTTTGTCCACTCACAGTTCTTAATGGTTTTATTGCCCTTCAGGTTGATCAGAGATGCGGGCTGTAGCTGAGGCAGAGACATCGCACTCCTCCATCGATCCTAGCGTGCTCTGGGAGCCCCGTATGGGCTGAGGTATGTATTATCCCTTGTTTGACACTTCGTGTCAGACGGGAGCATGACACATCTCACGTTAATCCTGGAGGGATTGGGATGAGTCATGTCAAGTGATATCAGAGCGAGGTTGTCGTTATTCAGTAGTTCTTGTGGTACGCGCAGGTTGAGGATGTGATGTCTCTACGTGGTCAGCCCGTTATCAACCTGATAGTAGGATGCCGGATTGATAGTTTTTGGGATTGAATAGTGGATAGTGCGTGATTGGCCCAATACGCTGTATGTTAGTGTGATTCGACCCAAGTGGGTTTGTATGTGACAAACTGGTAATGTGGGATCGTTGGTTCGGTCATGTGATGTTAGATTGATATACTACTAGGAGTAGCTGGGTTCGGGGAACCCCATTTGAGTGGTGGTCTGAGAATGCAAGCCCTAATGGTGATTACTGGTGTGAGGAATTTTAGTACATTGGAGTTAGCTGATGACCTTAGTGGTGGAACCCCAGTTGCATTGATGGTAGGATTGGACTGACGTCCATGCGATGTTAGGATTGCAAGGTCTGTCAGACTGTAGATTGTACTGCAAAGAGCAGTTGGGTTCAGAAGAACCCTAGGGTGTGATTGCCGTTGAAGAGCCTCGACTCTTTCGAGGAGCGCTTTGATAAAGCCAACGGAAGCCTTATCAAGTCCTAATGGTTCCGAGTTTTTCAGAACCACGCTCTCGGGAACGGAACGCCTCTTCCCAATATTGAAAAGATACCTCAACTGGTCCCTCCGGAACTGGTAATCTCCGTTTGACTTGAAAGGAGCCTTGTTCAGCAAGTATTCTTTCACAAGCTTGGCGCAAGTCGTACCTCCTTCTTTCTCTGATAGGGTCTCGCTTCTTCCCGCTTGCTGCTTTTCATTTTGTTAGGGGTATAGGTGCTTGCTGCTCGTCAAAGCCGTAGCTTGCTGTCTACTAAACGAGCCTTCACTGCCCGCCCGGCCCCTATCTTTAATCTTAAGTAAAGTTAAGTAAAATCAATGAAGTGAACAGCCCAACCTCTTTGTTTGAACCTGAACCCTAATTTATGATGGATGGACTGGAAGGGTGAACTTTAGTTGTGATTGATGAATTGGAATTGTGAGTCTGTAGTTGTGGATTGGATGACTTTCCGAAGTCGGGGTGGTATGTCGAGTCGAACCCCAGATTGTGATTGTTGGATTAGAATTTGTGTCGCAGGGGATGGCTGAGGTCGTGGGTGACCAGGCGGACGACTCTAGTGAGTCTAGTCAAAACTATGGAGATTGGTTGGCCCGACATGAAGTGAAATGATGGGATTCGATCCACGAGTAAGGTTATGAGATAATGTATGTAATCCCGAGTTGGACCGATTAATAGTGTGATGTGTGGATGCGGATCTCGATCACGATGACTATTGATCGACAACCATGGGAGATGGCTGGCTATCGAGGGTGATTTATTTAGTGGTGGTAGTTGAGGACCGGGGGATGTTCAGGGAACGTTCATTATCTTGCTGTGGATTGTAAGATTGGTGGTACCCATAGTTGTGGGGTACGAGGGAGGCAGAATTCCTTGAACCTGAGCGGAGGTACGAGGTTATTGCTCAGTATGAGTAATGACTCAGGGTTGTTTGATTCGTACATTGTGAGCTAGTGGTTGTGATGACGATGAGCCACGAGTTGTGATGTGACTCTGTCGTGATGGGCATATGTTCGGTATCTGAGGTTCGGTAGTGGATGAATTGGCCTGGACGGGATCTGGCAGGGGTTGTGATGTGTTAAGATAAGTCCCAACAGTTATGAGATAACTAAGTGATGAATGGATGAAGAGGTATGATTGAGACATGATGAGTTTTGAATGATGCAGGGGACGTCGTGTAAATTAGTAGATTCGGGGAGTTGTTGTCAACTCCAAAATTTGAGTGGTTGTGTGTTCCTAGTATCAAGTAGAAGTGCAAAGAAGTTATTGAAATTGGATGAAACCGAAGAGAATCAATGGTGGTGTTGATGTTAGATTGTGAGATTGTGAATAACATAGAAACTCGAGAGTTGAGCCTGTAAAGGTTGAAATGTGAGAACGAGATAGTAACGAATTACATTCTTTTGGATGTGCATAAACAGGGATAAACAGATAAGAGGTCTGGGTAATAGATTGGTTGCGAATAAGTGGTTGTCCGAGTGAGTTGAGGAATTGGGAAGTCTAGTGGTTGGAACTTCAGAATCGAGGAGAGTTGTGATTGAGGAGGTGAGAGGAATGTTTGTTTCAGCATTGTTGATGGGTATTCTTAAGTCATTGGGGTGACTTCTTAATTTCTACCCATGGCAGATGATGATTGTTGTCACCAGTACGTTGAGCGTGTATTGGTTGGTGGACCCGTGATGTGTTTTGGGTCATCAGAAGAAGTTGGGTATTTCGAGGTTAGGTGAACGTGATTTCTCCTTTTTCTGCTTGGTGGCAGATGATGATGATGGGATACATGTTGTGGTGAGTGCAGTAAGTTGTGTTTGCACTCACGTAGGATGAATTTTGATGTCATCGTTTTGGATAGTCTTTGATTTTTTCCCTATGAGGGATGACAAGGATCGATATGAGGTAATTGGAGGGGACCCACAGTCTCGACGTGTCTCGTCGTTGACTGATCTGTTTAGATGTGAAAATTGGATGAGGAGTGTTGTGACTGACAAAGGATTCCATAGGGTGTAAGACCCTATGATCAGATTTCAAGAGGATTGTTAGCTGAGTGGGCATGTACGGATCCTAGGTGGAGCGGGATTGTGATGTTGTGGACATTGGGCATTGTGAAGATCTAGGATCGTGATGTTACTAGTCAGGTGACGTGGTGGTGGATCTGGATCGTGATCTTATTGATTAGGTTAGGTAGAGATTAATCCCACATGGTATGTTAATAGAACTAGTAGGTGTCCTACATGGTCGAATTTAGTCAGCCTTAGGTGTGTGACTATTGGAATTGGCTTCCTTTCGAAGTCAATCGAATGTGGCATGATAATCGTTTGAACAGGTAATTGATAGGTTCGGTGTTAGTCCGTCTCGGTAGACGTGGGTGAGATTGGATGCTCATTTGGCATGAATGGGTATGCCTTGGTAGGTGTGAGTCAGATTGGTACGTGTTGGATTACGTGTTTGGGAGTAGAAGTTGTGATGCTGGTCGGGTGACCATGGGACTCAGAACGGATGATGAGTTGGAGTAATTGATTTGTCTAGTATGGGATTAGACAGATGATCCCCAGTATTAAATCGTGATTGACTACGAACCATATAGTGGACTAGTTGGAGGATGGATGTACGTACCTTGTACGTTGTGTGAGGATCGATACTGTATAGGCCGAGTGGTGCCTGGTGACGGTACATGGGATGTACCAGTGGTATATAGATGAGCGAGTTGGTAATCGTCTTAGTTCCGATATCACTGGATCGGTTGAGGGCGTGAATTGGACATTAAATACTATACGCTGGGCAGAGTGATTTTGATGGGTTCAGTGATTAGATGAGCAGGTTCCCAGATCCATGGATGGCTAGTGGAACACTAGTGTTGGGATGTGTTATCACTTTTGGGCAGGTATTTGATGGGGTCCAGTTACATACAGGTCGAGTGAGATGGTGGTATATGTATACTCAGGTTGAGTGAGTTGTGGTTAGTGTAACCACAGATTGCTTTGCTTGAAGTTACTACTCTGTGACTCTTACCAGCGTCATGGATCGCCGGGGAAGTTGACAGTTGTGGACCCTGAGACCGATAAATGTCGCAGGTTTGAGCTTGCCCTGCGAGGCGAGATCTTGTTGTTGATCTTACGCTACATTGAGGGAGTTGTGGTACTAGGTGATATCATTAACTGGGTGATGATTGGAGCTCTCGGATACCAAGGTGGTAGAGCTAAGTGGTGACAGTTTAGCTGGTGGTGTCGGTATGGATTGACGAGTGAGATTTGGTGACTCCCAATGGGAGCAAAGGTCAGGATGTATTAACTCGGATCATGTGATCAATGTCACTTGACGTGGTCGGGTATAGTCAGTACGATGTGGGTTCGTGATGGAACTTCTGGGTGCAGACAAGTATTGTGCTCGTTAGTGGGTGTACAGGTGTACACATGATATGAGATCGAATTGTTTTCCACGAGGTGGATGTGGAATCGGGATAGTTGGAATTTCGAGGACGAAATTATTTACGGGGGGAAGGTTGTAACGACCCGTCCTGAATATCGGGATTTTATATTAATTAATTATGGTTTAGAATGATTAATCGGGGATTAGTTGAGAGAAATCGGGCGGAATGTGCAAAATGATCTTTTTGCCCCCCTAGTCTTAGGAAAAATGTTGACTTTTGTCTCGAGGAGTCAAATGTACGAGGACCGATGATCGTGACATAGATCGGGATGTCATGAGTCTGTAGACAGGGGGCAAGTCAAAATCGGATGTCGAATGGAGAAGTTATGGTCACGGGAAGTTCAATTGGACTATGCACGCATTACAAGGCGAAAAATATGTGGCAAAATCTGATTGGGCAGATATTTAAGTGGGACCCTTGAATGAGTGACAAGTGTCACTCATCCTATTGGTCATCAACCCTAAATTGTGGATCTTGTTTCCCATTGGCCCATTATTAAATGTTTTAAAACAAACACTCATCTCACATCTCACACATTCCCCACCGTTCAGATCTCTCTCAGCCTCTCATCCTCGCCCTTCATTATCATCATCAGTTTATCTTCATCATCTATTATTTTCCCCATCAAATCCGTGCACCACGATTGAATACAAACCCCAACCTCACACCATCACCACTATATGTCACTGGCCAATCGAGGGAGCCGTGATTGTGGGACTGCAAGGTCGAGACGATGAGGCTGAGGGACAGCCTAAGCCACGGTGGAGGAGAACCGAAAAGCTTGTTTTATGTTCGAAAATGGAAAATTGAGTCAGTTGGTTGTTGATCGTGTTGGAGGGGTGGATGAGGTTCCTGAGGTCAAGCTAAACGTGATGGTGGCCACGGTGGTGGCCCATGACGGCGAGGTGAGTGAGAAACCTGAGAATGCTTTGTTACTATTAAAAAATGGAAACTTGTGATTTGAGGGTTGTTGATTGCTTTGGTTCATTGGATGATGTTTCTGAGGTGGCAAGGAGCCCATAGGACTTGGAACAAAGGCCAAAGGTGGCTGGGATCGTGAGAACACGGCGGAGGAATGTGGCCGGTTCAATCATCATTCGGGAAGGTATGATTTTGGATAGTTTTTAGGTTTTTGAAATCGTGATTGGATGGAAAACGATTAGACGAAGCTATAGGATTGAAAATAGGTGAAAACGGACTGAAATTGGACGCGTTAGGGTGTTGAACCGGGACCGCCGGTTCGGTTGGACCAGACCGGTCTGAATCGGGTTTTTTGAGGTTGAAGACGGTGAATTGTATCGACGGGTGGCTCCCACGCGCAGCCCCTTTGGGCTTGTGAGGGTGCGTGGGTCCTTTTCTAGGGAAGTGTTCAACATGAATTTTAATCTATTCGATGTAAAGAACATTTTGGGACTAATTTTGTGTCGATCGGACATCATTTCGATATGTTTCGGGGTGTCCGAAGGTTTAGGATCGAGTTTAAAAATAGTTAAAATTTAGGAAAAATTACGGGGCTTTAATATGAGGTTAATGAAGAGGTTAGTAACCCTCTAGTATGAATTGGACAGGTTTGGAAGTCTCGGTGATAGTGGTGTGGCCCGGGAGGTCTTATGGCACACGTATCGAGGCGGCAGCGTAGGGCGGTCTGGAGTGGACTTCGTTTTTTAAACTGTGATACATGCATAACTATTTTATATTTTTTACATACGTGATTTATATCATGATGATTGTGGCACTGGTGGTTTACATGATTGCAAGTATTTCGAGGTAATTTCATATTTACTAGTATTTTGAGGTTTACGAGTTTATACTATTTCTTTGTGATTGTGAGTTTAATAATGGTTCTATGGCGTGGTGTGGTTTTGGAAAGATGAACTCGAGCATGAGACCCATTTGAACTATGTGATTGGGCCAGGGGCCCAGTTCGTTTAGGAAATTGGGCTGAGACCATTTTGAGTTATGTGATCGGGCCAGGGGCCTAGGTTGTTTACGAAATTTGGCTGAGACCCTTTTGAGTTATGTAATCGGCCAGGGGCCTAGTGGTTTACAAAATCGGGCATGAGGCCTAGTTGAGTTTTATAAATGTGATTTCGAGTCGGGGACCCTATGTTTCATAAACGTGATTTCGGGTCGGGGACCCTAATTGGATTTGTGATGTTTTATGGGAATTTCGGACACGGCCTATTGAGATGTTTTGAAATGGTTTTGTAAAACTGTTTTCCATATACTATCTTGATACGAGGATATGTGATGGTCTCCTCCAGGTGTCTGGGACACTGGGGAAGTCACGCTGCATTGACAGGACCCACCCCGTTTATCACCTCGCTAACCGAGGCGAACCCTGCTCCTGTTTGACAAACACACTTAAAAGACCAAAATAACCTTATATACAACAAAACCCACGTTGTCAGACCAGGGAGAAAAAGTCATACAGTTTACAGAGTATAGTAACAGTACGAAAATAAAATACAAGCCCTACTGTAAGCTAAGCGCGCAATGGATGACTTTATGCCTCGGACTCTGCCTCAACGGTAGCCCCAACGCTCGCACCACGACCTGGAGGGTGTTAAAACATTAAAATCGTGAGTGGAATAAAAATGAATAAGGATTATAAAACCGTTTACCAAATAAAACCGGATTCACCCTCCGTTTGAAAACATGCATGCATAACCAAGTAACTTAAAACCACCATATAAATGATATGAAAATAAACGTGGAAATCGGCAGAAATCGAAGCCAAGTTCAGGCACTCGGCCTTAATTCCATAAAAACCAAGTTGTTCGGGTCACATCCCAAGTTGTTCGGCTCAAGCCTATCTACCCTATTAGTTTCGTCCTTGCCTGTATGATCGATTCCCTTAACTAAATCATGAAATAAAGCACGAAATCTTACCGTCCAAAACTCGAACTCGAACTCTGAAATTCTCAGTCACGGTTTTTCGGCCACCCGTCGTCTTCTCAGCCACTGGTTCTACTCTTCAGGTTACTAGGAACTTCCTACACCTATTAGAATCAAAAGGACGACTCAACTAAGCTCCAAAACCCACGACTTTCAATTTGAGCCAAAACGGAAAAACAGTGGACACCGGGAACTTACCCGTTTTCTGACCTCCGCCGTGTTCCTCTGGGTTCAAAAGGCGGTCCTCAGCCTTCCTAGCATTCCCTCAAACCAGGTTAGATCAATTTGATCGATTGTGGTTGCACCACGACTGTCGACTCCCTCTCTGTTTTTCCGAGTTTCTGTTCACCTCACACACACAGGCACACTCTAGTTCAACCCAACACGATCACATACCTTCAGACTCTCACTCAAGCCTATCTACCCTATTAGTTTCGTCCTTGCCTGTATGATCGATTCCCTTAACTAAATCATGAAATAAAGCACGAAATCTTATCGTCCAAAACTCGAACTCGAACTCTGAAATTCCCAGTCACGGTTTTTCGGCCACCTGTCGTCTTCTCAGCCACTGGTTCTACTCTTCAGGTTACTAGGAACTTCCTACACCTATTAGGATCAAAAGGACGACTCAACTAAGCTCCAAAACCCACGACTTTCAATTTGAGCCAAAACGGAAAAACAGTGGACACCGGGAACTTACCCGTTTTTTGACCTCTGCCGTGTTCCTCTGGGTTCAAAAGGCGGTCCTCAGCCTTCCTAGCATTCCCTCGAACCAGGTTGGATCAATTTGATCGATTGTGGTTGCACCACGACTGTCGACTCCCTCTCTGTTTTTCTGAGTTTCTGTTCACCTCACACACACAGGCACACTCTAGTTCAACCCAACACGATCACACACCTTCAGACTCTCACTCAATCACAAAGGAACCTCACAACACTCACACACTCACTGAAATGGATCGATTAAGCTCACGGCCTCACCGTATCTGTTTTCTCTCTTTGGACGAATACCCAGCATTTAAAATGTATAATCGTGCATCAAAATAGGCTAAAAGCCTCTAGGATCACACCAAGTGTCAACCTCCCTGTGGACACAGCCCCAAAATATCCACTAATCATTGCACACATATCCTTATCGGATTGCACAAAGTCCAAGGTGTAAAAAGACCAAAATGCCCCTGTAAGTCCAAATTACCATTTTTCCCCTCACCTTTCTAGAACCACAACTTATCCGTCCGATGTCCCATGAAGGCGTGTCGTCTGTCGTTGTACTCAGGACGTCGAGATCTACCTTATAGTCCTTGGTTTGCGTGAAAACCAATGGTCGAACAAAAGTCAACAAATTCCCCTCTTGTAACCAATTTATGAAAATACCCTCGACCTTTCGAATATCATAACTTCCTCCTCGGATGTCGAAATCAGGCGTACCACCTGTCTATGGACTCGTGACGTCCCGAACTACATCACGGCCATCGGTCAATGTCCTTTTGACCGTCCGAACTAAAAGTCAACATTTTGCCCATTCCGAAGGCAAAATCGTCATTCTGCACCAATCGTCCAAAATTATCCAACTAATCACCGATTAACTTTGCTAATCCGTCATTAAACTCTAATATAATCCCGACTCGCGGGACGGGTCGTTACATGTATTGCCTGCGAGGGGTTATTATAAGGAGCTACCAGACCGTATAGTGACTCTGGAGCAGGATTGTTATGATTAGACGCCTGAGACGTCATACATCTGGGATGTCAGAGATATTAACCCAGAGAGACCCCGGGTAGCACGCGTTGCTTATTACCGTGAGATATGACGTCTAGGACGTCAAACGTTTTGGACGCTAGGCATCTGGGATTCCGGGCATGCATACTTTTTAGTGAAGGGCATAAATATCTTTATGAAATGTGTTTTTATGAACTTATTGATTTTCATCCACTCATAGTTCTTAATGGTTTTATTGCCCTTCAGGTTGATCACGGATGCAGGCTATAGTTGAGGCCGAGACATTGCACTCCTCCACCTATCCTGGCGCGATCTGGGAGCCCCGTATGGGTTGAGGTATGTATTATCCCTTGTTTGACACTTCGTGTCAGACAGGAGCATGACACATCCCACGTTAATCACGCAGGGATTGGGATGGGTTGCGTTAACCAGAGTCACTCCAATCATCTAACATCCTCGATTCTTGGCCCTACACACTCGCAAGGACCCCGGGAAGGTACCTAAGGAATTATTTTCTATCCAAAACATCCAAAAACCAACTTCAAATTTCAACATAAAAAAAAATGGGTTTCAGGTTTACATTTTCTTGATTCCCTTAGTTATCCACGGCGGCTCAGCCTCTCAACATTGTTTCCTTCAATCTCTCTAGTCCTCTTTCTCACTTTGTCTCTCTTAGGCAGCAGGTAAGGAACAAGGAAAGGGAAGGTGGTTTCAGGTTGGTGCAAAATGGAAAGGGAATGGGAGTAGATGCATGATTGTGTGGGTTTGGGCCAAAGGATGAGTGACACTTGTCACTCATCTATTGGTCCACGCTAGATCTTTTGGGCCCACGAACAAACAAACCCAATAATCAACCACCACGATGTCCGATTTCGACGTGCTACCTGTCTGCAGACTCGTATCATCTCGATCTACGTAATGGACCTCGGTCCACGTGCCATTGATCTCCAAGTTAAAAGTCAACTTTTGCACCCTTTCTAGGGGCAAAAATCATAATTTCACCCTGATTGCCCGATAACCCTCGATTAATCCCAATAAATCCTTACTTAATCTTTAATTAATCTCGTAGGTTTGGGATGGGTCGTTACACCTTATATGGCATATGAGATGATAGATTGAGCTGCTTTCCATATGAAAGGTTCTGCCAGCTCTATAAAAGTTACTCGTAATCATATTTTAAGGTCATAAGGGTGTTTTTGGAACTTTTTCTTAGTTTTCATATGTGTGCAGGGCCTTTCATTATTTTCAAAGTGAATTTCAAGAAGGATCCTATCAATTTGGTATCAGAGGTTAATTTCTTGTGGACTACACACTTGGTATGCATGATATGTTGGTAATGACTGGTACTTCTTTTCGAAAAAAATGCCTCAAAGATGTCAATCCGATGCACGACTTGGTAACAATGACTAGGGAGATACTACTAGGAGTAAGCTTGGCCAAGAGAGAGAGAGTCGGGGGTGAGGCATACCCATGGCCATTTGGGTCGAACTTTGGATGTCTTACTCAAGAGTGGAAGGATCTCTAAGGGTCTAGGTATCGAGCAATTCAGAGGCTAGGTGCTACAACATTTACAGGCGAGTTGGGTCGGATGAGGCTGATATGATTTCCATGGATAGTTAGGACACTTAATTATGGACACGAGTGTTACAGTTTTTGTGAAAAAAGTGTTTCAGGCGTAGGCCCATTTGGAAACATTTTGAATTGGGCCTAGAGTAAAGGATTTTGTTTTAAAGGTAATGCTTTGGATTTATCACTGTTTCCACTATAGCCATCTTAGAGAGTTATGGTATCTTCCCAGACGTGAGTAAATCCTAGAGAGACTCATTTCTAGGGAAGATATGATATGATATTTTCCTGGGTCTTCGCTGACGTGAGTAAATCCTGGGGTGATTCATTCTCGGGGAAGACACAATAGGATATCTTCCCAAACGAAAGTAAATCTTGGGGAGACTAATTCACATGGAAGGCATAATATGATATCTCTCCAGATGTGAGTAAATCTTGGAGAGACTTGTTCCCAGGGAAGACATGATATGATGTCTTCTTGGATGTGAGAAAATTTTGGGGACACTACTCGAATGATGACTCGATCTCCGGGATATCACTTGCATGTTGTAGGACTATGAAAGATCTCACGGCTCCTTGGACATTACATGACTCTGTAGGATCTCAAGGTTGTCTATGTGTAACACGGGTTTCCCAAGCAACTAAGACACGAGGTAATTCCCAGATAATTCTTAGATGTGAGCTGTAGTTTGGAGGAATGAAGGATAGATTGAGATTTATATATCATCTTTTATGATTAGGCCGTATAAAATGGGAACAGAGAAAGATTAAGATGCACAAGATTTACAAATTTGATTTGTTGACTTATTTCGAGTAGACATAAATGAGATCGTAAGGACTCTTGGGAAGATTTCTACCCACATAGGGTATAAATGAATAAGCTCGACGAAGTACAAGCTACAACTTGACATACCGCTACGACTGAAAAATCGAGGTTTGAAACACGTCGGTAAAATGTGGAAAGACTCGAGGGGCCATAGGAGGTTGACTCTTGACCAAGTTAAGTAAATTTTGAGTACAAAATTTCTTTAAAGGGGGGAGATTAGAACGACCTGGAACACACATATTAGACTAAATTTGGGAACTTAATTGGAAAAGGATAATTTTTCCTTCTGATTTAGAAAAGGTTTAAAGTCAACTTGAGTTTGGAAAATCCTTTGGAAGTTTTCCCTGAACTGTTGCATACGCTTTGAACTTACGAGTTTGTAGATAGGTGGCACACGGAATTCGGAGTCCGTATACATAAGTTACGAGTCTAGAACCCTCATCGACATCTTTGTAATCTGGACTTGTGGTTATTTTATAAGCCCAATCACCAGCTTTTTCCAAACATTTCTTCTCTTTCCTCCCTCATTTTTCTCTATCTTCTCGTCTGAACACTGCACCTAATCACCATCATTGACCCAATTATGGATCAATTGGAACCAAACAAAGGCTAGTGCTGGACTCACCATGTTCTCACGAGTCTATTGGTGCCGATATCAGGGCTGGAACACCACTAGGGATGATGAACTAAAGAGAGGTATGGGTTCAAATCGTCTCATTGATTTTTCGACTGAATGAGGTAAGTTTTCTCAATTTTAAGTTTGGATTTGGGTTCTTGGGAATGAGTAAATAAATTTACATGTGTAGATCATCGAAATTGATAGAGAAATGAAGAAATTTGAAGCTTTTTAGAAATAGAGGTTTTCTGGTGAGAAAACTCAATTTCCGGGGAGTTAGACGACAGTGTCATCTTCTTTTCTAGTGAAACCTCTAGTGATGGAATATTCTATCATCATTAGAATATTTCATTAGTAGTTACATAATATTTTGTTCAGGAGTTAGAATATTCCTTGATGGAATATTCTATTTCCATCAAAATATTTTGTCAAAATGGATGGAATATGCCATTAGGATCATAGAATATTTATGGACGGAATGTTTTGTTAGGATAGAATTAACCAAGCGCGTGGGTACCATATGGTAATGTGCAGGGGCGCGTTGCTGGCTTGCGTCACGTTTCTCGGCCAATCCCCTGATGTGTGGCATCGTGTGGAGTGGTCGCTGATCTTCCGCCAGCGTGTCGGACCATTCTTCGACCCATGACGGTGCTTACCCGAGGTTTTACCTTATTTTGTATATGCTTATGAAGGTTTAAAGGTCTTTGGAGTTCATTTAAGCCTCATTTGAGCAAGTGCATTTCATATTGATTTATGACAGGGCATGTTTTGGCCCAAGGGTCAAGGGGACGAGATTTTAGAGATATCAAATTAAGGCTCGAAAAGTGCTAGTGATATCGGAGCTTAACGAGTGTCAAATCAACCATTGGGATGAATCAGATCATTAAGGCTTGATGTATGAGTTCATGGCTAATAGTCGAAGGAGTTACCAGCCTGTCTAATAGAATAATTTTTGCCGTGATTAGCGATTGAGATCCGAGTTATTGAACCTGAATTAACTTCATCACCAGGTTCAGTGTTTTGGTGTGGATGGTGACCCCGAACTGACGAATTACGATTGGTACTGATCCCTTATTAGAAATATGAGATGACAGTTTGAGATTTCTATAATAAATGTTCATTTGACTTTCTGAAAGTTACTCATTAACATATTTTAAGGTTCTAATTGTGTTTTTAGAATTTTTGTCTAAATGTTAGACAGGAGGTAGGTCTGCCATAGTTATTAAGTTAATTTCGAAAGGGTCCTGTCAGCTTTCAACCCAAATCATCTACACAATCGATTATTCATAACCTATGAGAAACCCTCACGAGCCCGTTCCTTCGAAAGTAAGACGACTCTTCCACAAAGAAGCACCAAAGGTGACCTCGAGCTTATAATCACTTTTTTTGGCAGAACATCCACAACACCAAGTGACCGAACATAAAAAAAAATCAATAACTATTATTTTTTTTTAGTTTAAACAAATGTTGTTTTTTTCTTAGGTCAATAGCAGCATTAAAAAATTTGTAGCTATAAGTTTACAAAAGGTATACCCCACAAAAAGCAAGAACCTTAAAGTACACCCACAAATAAAATCATAAACAATAAACATAAGGCCCAAACTGAATAAAACAATAAGGATTCAACACCTAGTGCAAAAGGGTTAAACAAAAGCCGAACAAGACCAGATAGCAAAACCAAGGCCCATCCCACAAGGGGTTCGACCGACACCACTGCCCAAAGTCCAAAGAGCCTCAGAAGCAAAGCCAGCCAACCAAGGTCACCATATGCACTCAACTTAGTAAAATCAATCCTCACTTGCACCATTGCCACTGTCGCGACCACCGCCGGTGTCACCGTTGTAGCCATCACCATAACAGTCGTCTTCGTTGCTAAGACAGTCAGTTGAGTAGCCACCATCACAGTAAAACGAAGCAGATAAAGTTGAGAAGAACCACTACCGGAGCATTTACAGCAGTCGTAGCAACACCATGAAGCCTCGACGCGACTGCAACAACACCACCTCAATGTTGTTGCAGCCATAATCGCAGTAATGCCATGAAGTCTTGTGGTAGCTGCAACAACACCGCCTCCTAAGCGTTGTCGCAGCTGCAGCCTAGCTCCACCTAGCCATGTCGCAGCAACATCAACACTGCCTCCCAAGCTTCGGCGCATTTACAATAATGCCAGACACATCACCGATGTGGTAGACAAGGCCTCACCTTAGGTTGCATCACCGTCGATGCAGTAGCCCCATCATAACCACCGTGGTTGTAACCAGATCTCATCGCTTGCAAAGTGCTCAGCCAGATTTGAACTTTCCATCACCTCCGACTCAACAAATGAAACTAACATCACGAGTCCATTATCAGGCTATTCAGATGGTCCACCTCAGTGGCAAGCACACCAACATACCAATGCCCATTTTCCATAGTAACATAGCCGAAACTAGTCCAAACAGCAAAGTCGGCAAGGCAGAACGAGAGTAAGGGAATGAGAAAAAGAAGAAAAGAAGGGAAAAGAAGAGAAAGGGAAAGGGAGTGGAAAAAGGTTACCCCCGACTCTGAAAGGGATCGGTGGTTAGGGTTGTGTCACACCGATTTTCTAGAGAGATGGCAGAGGAAAAGCTCAACGTCAAGTTACATTACTTTGTCATTTTAAACAAAGGTTATCACATTGGGAGTCTAAAAGGTCATTGATTACAAACAGGGGAATTCATAAATATCTCACTAGGCATTAGGCAATAACCAACTGAAAAATAAACAAACGCAGTGGAAACCTCGTAAAACCCCAATTGTGAGAAGTTTCAACTCCAAACGCCCTCTTGCAATTGGATATTTGGATGGATGAAAAATAGCGCCTAATCGACCATATGCTCTCTCTCTCTCTCTCTCTCTTATCAAATGAAATATAATATATATGAGTGGCTTAGCCCTCATCATTGGGTCGGGTCGGGCCGAGCTAGGCCTATTTTATAATTTAAAAAATATTGGGTCGGGTCGAACGGGTTTGATCCTAAATATGAAAGCACATGCCCTTTGTCGGGCCGAATTTGGGCCGGGCTTTTATCAAGGTTTATGGGTCGGGCCTACTAAGCCCACTTGGGCGGGGCCTACTAAGCCCACTTCTACCTACCTAATTATAAAAGTGTGAGTTGAGCTTAAATATCATTATTGAATATTGAGACAAGATAAGGAGGGGACCTATTGGGTTTGGAGGATTGACTTAACCTTTCGACCACAAAGTCGAGACATGATAATGTGGTCATTAATAAAAAATCTACTTGAATTGTAGTAAGTTCTATGAAGAGTTACTCGAAGGGCTAGCTCCTAAGAGATTCTTTGTGGAGCTATGCTATTCCTAACTGTCACTTAGTGTAGTAAAGGTATCAGAAACAAAGTGGGTCAAAAAGATTGAATTTGGTGATTTCTATAACGACCCGTCCCAAATTCCAGGATTATATTAGTGACTAATCAAGGATTAGTGAGGTTATATGGTGATTAGTTGAGCAAAATCGACCGGACGGTGTAAAATGACCGTTTTGCCCCTAGGCGTGGGTAAAATGTTGACTTTTGACCCGGGAGGTCCTATGGCCAAGGGCCAAAGACCGTTACGTAGATCGGGTCAATACGAATCCGTAGACAGGCGGCACGTCGAAATTGGAGGTCCGACGGAAAAGTTATAGTCACGGGAACGAAATCGGGGATTTAACGTCCCGGGAATCCGAATAAAATATTAATAAATTGTGAATGGCAGATATTTTGGTAGGACCCTTAGATGAGTGACAAGTCCCATTGGCCACTCTCCTTAAATTGGGAATCTTGTCCCATTGGTCAATTATATGCATATTTTATTCATTCTCTCATCTCAGCCATCCATTTCACTCTCAGTCACTCATCCCCACCGTTCATTTTCTTTGACCAGACGATCATCTGGTTATTCTCATCCAGCTTCATCATTTTCTGATTCTTCTTCAATGAAACCCGAGCACCCAAACCTCCACCATAAACCCATTAATCCTCATCCATTGCAAATGAATTGTGAAGGGAAATTGGAGTGTGAGGGTTGGTAATGTTGGTGGAACCAGCGACGGTGACCGTCGTGGATGACAGTGGTGGCTGGGAACCAAAACTCGTGAGCAAGCTTGCAAATAGGGGACCCGTGACCCAACACTTGGAAAAATGGTCTTTAGCTCAAGTGGGGTAAGGTTGGGGGTGGTCACGACTGAGCACAACGGTGACGGTGCGGTAAGGTTCCGTTGAATTTTCGTTTAAATTCAAAAATGGCAATATTCATTTTAGTTGTTATTAAATTGTCTGGTTCAACGGAATGTGTTTTGGACCTCAAAACAAACCTAAAGGACTAAGGATGATGGTTGGAGGTGACCGGGATACGAAGAACTTGTGAGGGGACGGTGGCCGGCTTCTGCACGATCAGGGAGGTATGAACCTGGACTGTTTTTCATGTTTGGGAACCTTAAATCGAGAGATAATGAGAGGATGAAGGTGTATGATTGAACTAGGATCGAAATGGATTAGGAAAATGCACAAAAGCTGGAAAGTCGGTTATAATTGGACCGGGTTGAACCGGATTGGTCTGGAGTGGGTTTAACAGAGGTTGAAGATGAACAGTGCCAGTGCGTGAGGCCCACGCGCAGCCCTTTTGAGCGGCGCAATGTGGGCGCGTGGCACCTCTAATGGGGAAGTGTTCAACATGACTTTTAATCTATTCGATGTAAAGAATATTTTGGGACTGGTTTCGTGTCGATCGGACACAGTTTCGATATGTTTCGGTGTGTCCGAAAGTTTACGATCGAGTTTAAAAATAGTTAAAAATTCTGAAAAATTACGGGGCTTTAATAGGAGGTTAATGAAGAGGGTCGTAACCCTCTAGTATGATTTGGATATGTTTGGAAGTCCCGGTGATAGTGAGGTGGCCTGGGAGGGCTTATGGGACGCGTATCGAGGAGACAACGTAGGACAGCCTGTGAGTGGACTTCGTTTTCTAAACTGTGATGCATGCATAACTATTTTATATGTTTTACATACATTATTTCTATGATGATGATTGTGGTACTAGTGGTTTACAAGATGGCACATATTTCGAGGTAATGTTGTATTTATACTTATTTCGAGGTTTACATGTTTATGCTATGACTATGTGATTGTGAGTTTAATAATGGTTCTATGACATGGTTTTGGTTTTGGCAAGATGAACTCGGGTATGAGGCCCATTTGAATTATGTGATCAGGCCAGGGGCTCAGTTGGTTTACAAAATCGGGCTGAGATCCTTTTGAGTCATGTGATAGGACTAGGGGCCCAGTGGTTTACAAAATCGAGCATGAGGCCCAGTTGAGTTTTGTAAATGTGATTTCGGGTCTGGGACCTTATATTTCATAAACATGATTTCAGGTCGGGGACCCTAAATGGATTTATGGTGTTTATTGAGATTTCGGGTAGGGCCCTTTGAGATGTTTTAAAATGGCTTTGTAACACTGTTGTCCATATACCATAATGATATGAGGATATGTGATGGTCTCCTCCAGGTGTCTGGGACACTAGGGAAGTCACGGTGCATTACCTGCAAGGGATTATTATACGGAGCTACTAGACCTTATAGTGACTCAGGAGCAGGAATGCTATAATTAGACGTTTGGGACGTCGGACATTTGGGATGTCAGAGATATTGACCCAGAGAAACCCCGGGTAGCACGCGTTGCTAATTACAGTGAGATATGACGTTTGGGATGTCAAGCGTCTAGGACGCTAGGCATCTGGGATGCCGAGGATGGTTATGTGGTAAATATGGATTGTTGGAATCATGAATTGATATTTCTGTCTTTGTGGATTTGTGGTTATGGATTTGGGCAGTGACCCACTTGGTTTGGATTTTCGGATTTTGGTATTCTACAATTTTGGGCTAAGTTCCCACACTTGGTTTTGAGTTACGGTTTCGGGCTACGACCCTAATGGTTTATTTGAGTAAATATTTTGATTACTGATTTTCGATGCATGCATACCTTTTAGTGAAGGGCATAAATGTTGATATGAAATGTGTTTTTATGAACTTATTGATTTTCGTCCACTCACAGCTCTTAATGGTTTTAATGCCCTTTAGGTTGATCACGGATGTGGCCTGTAGTAGAGACCGAGACATCGCACTCCTCCACCGATCCTAGCGTGCTCTAGGAGCCCCGTATGGCTGAGGTATGGATTAACCCTTGTCTGACACCTCGTGTCAGAAGGGAGCATGACGCATCCCGCTTTAATCCTGGGGGGATTGGGATGGGTCGTGTCAAGTGGTATCAGAGCGAGGTTGTCGCTATTCAGTTGTTCTTGTGGTACCCGCAGGTCGAGGATGTGCTGTCTCTACGTGGTCAGCCCGTTATCAACCTGATGGTAGTATGCCGATTTAATAGTTTTGGGATTGAATAGTGATTAGAGTGTGATTGACCCGATATGTCGTGCGTTTGTGTGATTCGACCCAAGTGGGGTTGTGTGTGACAAATTGGTATTATGGGATCATTGGTTTGGACATGTGACGTTAGTTTATGGTGCTGCTGGGAGCAGTTGGGTTCGGGGAAGCCCATTTGAGTAGTGATCTGGAAGTGTGAACCCCAGTTGAGTATTGGTTTGAGAATGTGAACTGTAGTGGTGATTGCTGGTGTAGAAGAATGTTGGTACATCGGAGTTAGCTGATGACCTTAGTGGTAGAACCCCAATTGAGTTGAAGATAGGATTGGATTGACATCTATACGATGTCAGGACCGTGGGGTCGGTCAAGTTGTGGATTTTATTGCAGAAAGTAGTTGGGTTCAGAGGAACCCTAGGGTGTGATTGTGGAACCCTAATATATGATGGATGGACTGGAAAGGTGAACCTTAGTGGTGATTGATGAATTGGAATCTTGAGTCCGTAGTTGTAGTGGATTGGACGACTCTCCGAAGTCGAGGTGGTTTGTCGGGTCGAACTCCAGAGTGTGACTGGTGGATTGGAACCGGTGCTGCAAAGAACAGCTGAGGTCGTGGATGACCATGTGGATGACTCTAGTGAGTCTAGTCGAAACTATGGAAATTGGTTGGCCCGACATGATGTGAAATGATGGGATTCGATTCACGAGTACAATTTTGAGATAAGATATGGAATCTCAGGTTAAACCGAAAAATAGTGTGATGTGTGGATGAGGATCTCGATAGGGATGACTGTTGGTCGACAGTTGTGTGGAGATGATTGGCTATCGAGGGTGATTGATGTAGTGGTGGTAGTTGAGGATCGGGGGACGTTCAGGGAACGTTCTTTATCTTGTCGTGGATTTTCAGAATGGTGGTACTCATAGTTGTGGGGTACGAGAGAGACAGAGATCCTTCCACCTAAGCGGAAATAAGGGTACTAGTGATTGTGATGACGATGAGCCACGAGTTGGGATGTGACTCCGTCATGATGGGAATATGTTCAGTATCTGAGTTTCGGTAGTGGAGAGTTGGTCTGGACGGGATCCAACAAGGGTTGTGATGTGTTGGGATAAGTCCCAACAGTTATGAGATGACAAGTGATGAACGGATGAAAGAGGTACGATTGAGACACAAGGAGTTTTTGGATGACACAGGGGACGTCATGGAAATTAGTGGATTCGGGGAGTTTTCGTCAACTCCGAAACTTGCGTGGTTGTGTGTTTCTAGTATCACGAGAAAGTGCAAAGAATTCATGGAAATTGGTAGAAGCCGAAGAGAATCATTGGTGATGTTGATGGGAGATTGTGAGATCGTGAGATTGTGAATAATATGGAAACCCGAGAGTTGAGCCTGTAAAGGTTGAGATATGAAAACGAGATAGTAACAAATTACATCCTTTCTGATGTGCATAAACGATTATGAACGGACAAGAGGCCTGGGTAATAAATTGGTTACAGACACGTGGTTGTTCAAGTGAGTTGAGGATTTGGGAATTCCAGATGTTGGACTTGACACTTAGTTAGAAGCATATCAATCTTCCAACATGGTTGGAACTTCAGATTCGAGGAAAGTTGTGATTGAGCACGCGAGAAAAGTGTTTGTTTCAGCTTTGGTGATGGGTATTCCGAAGTCATTAGGGTGACTTCTTATTTTTATACCCATGGCAGACGATGATTGTTGTTACCAGTACGTTGAATGTGTATTGGTTAGTGGACCCATGATTGGCTTTGGGTCATTAGACAAGAGAAGTTGTGTTTGATTCTAGATTTGTGGCGGATGTCGGTACTATCATCCCACCTAGGGAAATATGATGAGGGAGTCTGGATAGGACGAGATGAGCAGAATGATGACATGGAATGACAAGGATCGATATGAGGTAATTGGAGAGGACCCACAGTTTAGACATGTTTCATTTTTGATGGAGTGTTTAGATGTGAAAATAGTTGAAAAGTGATGTGACGGACGAAGGATGCAATGAGGGTGTAAGACCCTACGGTTAGATTTCAGGTGAATTGTTAGCTGGGTGAGCATGTGTGGATCCTAGGTGGATCAGGATTGTGATGTTGTGGACATTGGGCATTGTGACGATCTAGGATCGTGATGTTACCGGTTGGGTGACGTGGTGATGGATTTGAATTGTGATCTTGTTGATCCGGTTAGTCGAAGAGCTTATTGTCCTGTCGTAAATATTTGGATATGGGAATGGTTCGATTGAACTTCTTTTCGAAGTTGATCCGGTAAGAGACGGTACTTGAGTGAGTTGAGATATTTATGATTTGACTTGAATATTTGACTTTGTGAACGAGTCGGTATTCGACGGGGTCGGATTTCGTCAGCCTTAGATATGTGGACAATGGGATTGGTTTCCTTTCGAAGTCAATCGAATGTGGTACATAAATCGTTTGAGCAGGTAACCGAGAGGTTCGGTGTTAGTGCGTCTCAGTAGACGTGGGTGAGATTGGATGCCTATTTGGTATGTATGGGTACGCTTCGGTGGGCGTGAGTCGGATTGAGATATGTTGGATTATGTGATTAGGAGTAGACATATTAATACTGGTTAGGTGACCTTGGGACTCATGTATGATGATGAGTTGGAGTTTTGATCCGTCTAGTGTTGGGCTGGACAGATGGACTTCAGAATTGAAACGTGATTGGCTACGAACCATGTAGTTGACTGGTTGGAGGATTGATGTACGTACCCGGTACGTTGTGCGAGGATCGATACTGGATAGGCCGAGTGGTGCCTGGTGATGGTACATAGGATGTACCAGTGGTGTGTGGTTGAGCGTGTTGGTAGTCAGCTTAGTTCTGATGTCATTGGATTATTTGAGGACGTGAACTGGACATTGAATACTATGCGCTGGGTAGAGTGATTTTGACGGATTTAGTGATTGTATGAACAGGTGCTCAGAGCCGTGGATGGCTAATGGGACCCTAGAATTGGAATGTGTATTACTGCTGGGTAGGTATTCGATGGGGTCCAGTTATATGCAGGTCGAGTGAGATGTTGATATACGTATACTCAGGTTGGGTGGTTGATGGTTGGTGTAATTCTGTGACTCTCACTATTGGCGGCATGGATTAATGAGAGAAACCATTAAGCTGAATGTGTCCAAGTAAGGGTAGAATTATCAAGCGGTATTAACTCGGATCGTGTGATCAATTTCACTCGAAGTGGTCGAGTGTAGTCGATGCGAGGTGAGTTTGTGATGGAACATCTGGGTGCAGACAAAAATTGTGCTGATTAGTGGGTGTACAGGTGTACACATGATGTGAGATCGACTTGTTCTCCACGAGGTGAATGCGGAATCGGGATAGTTGGAATTTCGAGGATGAAATTTGTTAAGGAGGGAAAGTTGTAACGACCCATCCCGAATTCCGAATTAGATTAGTGACTAATCAAGGATTAGTGAGGTTAAACGGTGATTAGTTGAGCAAAATCGACTAGACGGTGTAAAATGACCATTTTGCCACTAGACGTGGGCAAAATGTTGACTTTTGATCCGGGAGGCCCTATGGTCAAGGGCCAAGGACCGTTATGTAGATCGGTCGATACGAATCCGTAGGCAGGCGACACGTCGAAATCAGAGGTCCGACAGAAAAGTTATGGTCACGGGAACAAAATCGGGGATTTAACGTCTGGGAATCCAAATAAAATATTAATAAATTGTGAATGGCAGATATTTTGATGGGACCCTTGGATGAATGACAAGTGTCACTCATCCCATTGGTCACTCTCCTTAAATTGGGGATCTTGTCTCATTGGTCAATTATATGCATAATTTATTCATTCTCTCATCTCAGCCATCCATTTCACTCTCAGTCACTCATCCCCACCGTTCATTTTCTTTTACCACACGATCATCTGGTTATTCTCATCAAGCTTCATCATTTTCTGATTCTTCTTCAATGAAACTCGAGCACCCAAACCTCCTCCATAAACCCATTAATCTCATACATTGAAAATGATTTGTGAAGGGAAATTGGAGTGTGAGGGTTGGCAATGTTGGTGGTGCTAGTGACGGTGACCGTCGTGGACGGCGGTGGTGGCTGGGAACCAAAACCCGTGAGCAAGCTTGAAAACAGGGGACCCGTCACCCAACACTTGGAAAAGTGCTCTTTAGCTCATGGTTTCTACATAAAAATGAAAAACAAGGTTGAAACAAGGTTGGGGGTGGTCACGACTGAGCACGACGGTGACGGAGGGGTAAGGTTCCGTTGAATTTTCGTTTAAATTCAAAAATGGCAATATTCATTTTAGTTGTTATTAACTTGTCTGGTTCATCGGAATGTGTTTTGGACCTCAAAACAAACCTAAAGGACTAAGGATGATGGTTGGAGGTGACCGAGATACGAAGAACTTGTTGAGGGGAAGGTGGCCGGCTTCTGCACGATGAGGGAGGTATGAACCTGGACTGTTTTTCATGTTTGGGAACCTTAAATCGAGAGATAATGAGAGGATGAAGGTGTATGATTGAACTAGGATCCAAATGGATTAGGAAAAGGCACAAAACCGGGAAAGCGGGTTCTGATTGGACCAGGTTGAATCGGACCGGTCTGGACTGGGTTTAACAGAGGTTGAAGATGAACAGTGCTAGCGCGTGAGGCCCACACGCAGCCCCTTTGGACTGCTCGTGGCACCTCTAATGGGGAAGTGTTCAACATGACTTTTAATCTATTCGATGTAACAAACATTTTGGGACTGATTACTTGTCGATCAGACACCATTTCGAAATGTTTTGGAGTGTCCGAAAGTTTAGGATCGAGTTTAAAAATAGTTAAAATTTTGAAAAAATTACGGGGCTTTAATAGGAGGTTAATGAAGAGTTTAGTAACCCTCTAGTATGATTTGGACAAGTTTGGAAGTCCCGGTGATAATGAGGTGGCCTGGGAGGGCTTATGGCACGCGTATCGAAGCGGCAGCGTAGGGCAGTCTGTGAGTGGACTTCGTTTTCTAAACTGTGATGCATGCATAACTATTTTATATGTTTTACATACATGATTTCTATGATGATGATTGTGGTACTAGTGGTTTACAAGATGACACGTACTTCGAGGTAATGTCGTATTTATATGTATTTCGAGGTTTATGTGTTTATGCTATGGTTATGTGATTGTGAGTTTAATAATGGTTCTATGGCAAGGTTTTGGTTTTGGAAAGATGAACTCGGGTATGAGGCCCATTTGAATTATGTGATCGGGCCAGGGGCCCAGTTGGTTTACAAAATCGGGCTGAGACCCTTTTGAGTCATGTGATCGGGCCGGGGGCCCAATGGTTTACAAAATCGAGCATTAGGCCCAGTTGAGTTTTATAAATGTGATTTCGGGTCTAGGACCCTATATTTCATAAACATGATTTCAAGTCGAGGACCCTAAATGGATTTGTGGTGTTTATGGAGATTTCGGGCAAGGCCCTTTGAGATGTTTTGAAATGGCTTTGTAAAACTGTTTTCCATATACCATCTTGAGACGAGGATATGTGATGGTCTCTTCTAGGTGTCTGGGACACTGGGGAAGTCACGGTGCATTGCCTGCAAGGGGTTATTATATTGAACTACCGGAGCGTATAGTGACTTAAGAGCAGGAATGCTATGATTATATGTCTAGGACATCGGACATCTAGGATGTCAAAGATTTTAACCCGGAGAGACCCCGAGTAGCACGCGTTGCTTATTACCTTGGGATATGACGTCTGGGACGTCAAGCGTCTGAGACGCTAGGCACCTGGGATACCAGGGATGGTTATGTGGTAAATGTGGATTGTTGGAATCATGAAATTTTATTTTTGTCTTTGTGAATTTGTGGTTACAGATTTGGGCAGTGGCCCACTTGGTTTGGATTTACGGATTTTGGTATTCTACAGTTTTGGGCTGAGTTCCCACACTTGGTTTTGAGTTACGCTTTCGGGATACGACTCTAATGGTTTATTTGAGTAAATGTTTTGATTACTGATTTTCGATGCATGCATACTTTTTAGTGAAGGGTATAAATGTCGTTATGAAATGTGTTTATAAGAACTTATTGATTTTCGTCCACTCACAGCTCTTAATGGTTTTAATGCCCTTCAGGTTGATCATGGATGCGGGATGTAGTAGAGACCGAGACATCGCACTCCTCCACCGATCCTGGCGTGATCTGGGAGCCCCGTATGGGCTGAGGTACATATTATCCTTTATCTGACACCTCGTGTCAGGCGAGAACATGACGCATCCCACGTTAATTTCGTGGGGATTGAGATGGGTCGTGTCATTTCCCTATATCAAATTGCAATAACCCAAGTAACCTTTTCAGTAAAGATGAAACGGTGAGATGTTGAGCTGTATATAAAAACATGCACTTCTATAAAAACTATGTTGAGCTTGGTTTGAAAATTTGGGTGTGGGTTGAAATAATAGTAATAAGATTTGACTAAATATTAATTCTTAATTTATAATTATTTTATATATTCGGGCTTATGGGTCGGGTTTAGATGGGCGGGTCGGGCTGGGCTTATCGAACCTTATAGGGTTCGAGCTTATCGGGTCTATCGGGTTTGAATACCCTAAGTCCAAGTCCAGCCCGTCAACATGCTGGTCGGGCCGGCTCACGGCCCATCGCGGGCTTGATCGAACTTTTTGTCACTGGGTCTATCGAATACCCACAAGTCCGTGGACTTTTAGGCCAAATGGTGAGGCCTAGAGTGGCTACAAGAAAATGAATAATAAAAAAAATAAAAGAGAAATACTTTCTTGAATTTCTCTGGGGATGGATGGAGTCGTTGACTGAAGGTGGGGTTGTCAGCAAGAGCAAGCAGCAATCTTAGTAAAAGCAACTGATTCTCAGATCCCACGTGCCAATACCCCGCTTTGACTCTCCGGCCTTCGTCGGCTTTTTTTAACGGACTTCTTCTTGTGCCAAACGGGCCCCGTACTGGATAAAAAAAAAGGGGCCGTTCAAATTTGAAACTATATATGGTGAATTGGTGATATTCAAGCAAATTAGTTCGCAATTGGTCAAGAAATTGTTTTTAATTTTCAACATTTTTTATAATATAATTACAATGACCTTGGTGCATCACTTAAATTCAAACCAAAAATGAGAAAACAATTACATAAAAAAATACACATGAATATTGATATATCCATTTGAGGAATTATTGCATGCATTGGACTTTACTGGTTAAGTTTGAATCTGAAGCTAGTTAAAAATAAAGACTTGTTTTCTCCTTTTTTTTGGGTCAAACAAGTTGTTTGGGGTTCAAGCTATCAACATGCAACTTTTTGGTTCTTTCTTTCTAAGAGAGACGCTAGAAAATGAAGCCCCACTTTA